>CM041196.1:3620911-4220911 GCA_023078555.1 Ulva prolifera
GTATACCGTCGCGTGGACGGCGCTCTCACACTCTGGAAACCTTTCTATGACAGCTTCTACTCAAGCAAAGGCGGGATGGCCGCCACGCACACGATACACATTGACTATGTGTGTTATCGATGAAATGTTGGTGTGGCAGTTACAGCAGGCGTGATTGTCACGACTCTGTGGGCATCGACAGCCAACCGCATTGCTAAACGAGGTGACAAAAAGTCGCACTGCTTTGATGCCAACCGAATTTGTCAGCATCGCGCAAACGGCGCCTGGTATGTTTGAGGATGGGTTGCATTGTGACGACTCTCGTGTCGTGGCGCACACTCGGCGTCCGTCACCGTGGCATGCACTGTGGCAACATGTGGACGCCAGGCACGCTGATAGCGAGTCGGTCGGGGTTCGACACTGCACATGTTGTGGCTTACGCAGCTCCGCGCAGCTTCGCGGCTTACGCCGCTGATGCGTAAGGGCCCTGTAACCCCGTGCAACACCGCAGCTACGTGCAGCTGCGTTCAGTGCGACGGATGCGATTCGGTTTCAGTGTTTGTTTTTTTGCAAATAACGTGCAGTGTGACCAAAGATCGTGCGTGCCGTGCCGTTCGGTCCCAATTGTGAAAACGCGGCCATGCAGACCTGCCAGTGCGTGCGTGGCGCTGTTCCGCCAACCCGATCGTTGTGGTTCGTGACAGCAGCACCGTGGCGTAAGGGGCTTCTCGAATCCGAAGAGTTCAGCAAGCCCCTCACGCCACTGCTGCGGGCTGCCGGGTCGTGTCAGCACCACTTCACACACGTGTGTTATGCGGTGGACACAGCTGCAATGCTTGCAAGACAGGACGAGGGACACCGAGGCTGATGCCATACAGCATCAACGCCACCGCCTGCTCTGCAACGGCGTGCGCACGCCAGGTCTGTGGAGACGGTGGGCGGTGCGAATCACTCACCAGACAGTAGCAGCGGCCGCACAAGAACCAGCGAGGGCTACGTATGTACTCCGGTGTATATATATATATATTCTAGCGTCAATCTGTTGTTCTTGTGCGCTGCGATACCGGGGACAAAACACATCGAGCACAGGCCTACCTCTCGAAACAGCCTGTAATGAAAACATCACGCACGCTGCAGATGCACAGAAAAAGCAGGATTGACGAATGGCAGGCGTGGCTGCAGCTACTGTGCTGCAGCATGCCACACACAGTCCGTCGTGCATCGCGTTTGCAGCCCCAGCGTGGCGAAGGGCACAACGCGCCGTGCACAGGCACGCCTTGACGCCGCCATTGCCGGCCTGTAGCAGGACACCCAAGAAACAAAAGTCATGCACTGCTTGTCGCTACCCTTCCTCTACAGCTGCATGTCACACCTCCATTGTCACAGGTTCTGTACAGCGCTCACCTCGAGTTCCACAAGTGTTGTCGTCGCGCGTCGTTAACGATACCTCGAGGCGTCGACATGTCGACGGGTGCCATCAAGCCAGGGATGCAGGTGCGTTGTTTCTCTCTGTCCACAGGTCGCTTGCCTGTGCTTGAAATCCCCTTGTCAGGTCCAGCAGGCTGTCCCTCCTAGCTCGGGTCGGGGTCCAATCGGGTCTGTTGTCAGCAAGGGCGTCCGCGTGGTACAAATCGAATTGTGACAGCGAAGCAGCCATGATGGTCATTTTAATCCGGTCCTCAGGTTTCGATCCGTCGCATGTATGACTACAACACCATGTCATGGGCATGGCATGCATGCTTCAGTGTCATGCTAGATGATGCCTTGTGACGGCAGGTGTACCGCCATTGCACTGCTGCCGATGCGCAACGACTAGCGCGCATCCCCGGCGCCTCGAAGTGTTACTGCGAGCATATGGTGCAGCGTGGCTGCATGTATCGCGACGTGGTCACGGTCCTTGCGGAGCAGCCGATCGTTGTCTACTGTTTAGATGTACATAAGCAGCCTCTACACCACTGTGCTTTACACAACAAACTTTCGAAAACTCACTTCAGCCTCTCAAATATTGCCGCACATTGTCCTTTGTTGCTAATCTGCCTTCACCGACGCTTCTGGGAGCAGTCCGGCAGTAAAAAAGCGTGCCAGCCATTGAAGCGGATCCAGCCGAAGCGCAAGTGGGTCGCATGAGGGATGACATCAGCAAACAGCACATGAAAATATTTCGGAGAGAATACTGGTGTGCTGGGTCAGCTCACGCTTTGTTCCATCCTTACACGATGCTATCAACACCACAACCACTGTGGTGCCAATGGCCTTTTAACACAAGGCAATACACAAAATGTATACTAACACGACCTCGAAGCTTCTTTGGTGGGTGTGTAGCGTAGTGCGTCTGTGCTGGATGGACTTGGGTGGGCCGTTGCCCGGAGCAGATGGGTGGTTGCAGCTGCTGGGTTGCATAGTAAAGCTGCAGTACAGCATATAAATGCTGCTGCTGCATCAGTGTAGCTTGTTCTGGTGGCTCGTGCATGGGCGCAGCATGTTGCTGATGTGAATGTAGCGATCGGTGTTGCAGCACAGATTGATTGTCCATCTGCTGAGACTGCAGTTCTTGGTTGCATGAATCTCCCCGCAATAGCTTTGTGGAGGCATTGGACACGCAGACGGCTGCCTGTTGCATCGGCTGAGACTGCTGTTGGTGCAGTGATCCTTGGGGCTGCGATGCAAGCGGTTCCTGCAGTACAGTTGTCGCTGTTCTGCTGCTTTGAGCATCTGACTTTGCTGCTGCCGGCGCTGCCTTAGACTCTGCCTGCTTGCCACGCCTGGCCTTAGCACCCCTGCACTGGTTTTGGAGCTCTTGCTGTTCTGGAAGGCTTGTTGGTCTGCTGGCAAGTTGGGCACTTGCGGACCAGAACCTCGCGCTGGTTCGGTGGACTGCAGGGCTGCCTGCTGTCCTGCGGGATGCTGCTGCTTTTGTCCCTTTGATGGAGGCTCCAATGCCTCCAGAAAGCTCTTGTGTCGTTTCAGGGAAGCTGTGGATCCCTGGAACTGCTGTTGCATCGGTGCAGGGGCTTGTTGGCCTTGCGCTGCTTGCACATCCTTACGCATTGCTGCATGGCTGCGTTTCACGATGTTCAATTGTGCCTGCTGTACATGAGGTTGAGAGAGTGATATCATGTCGAAGCAGGCTGTCAAATCCTGGAGAGCTGCTTCATGTGCATGGGCTTGTGCCTTCTCACCCACTGGGGTCTGCAGTGGCACTGAGTGTGCTGGATCTGGGGACTGTTCAGCTGGAAGCTGCCCCACTGCAGAACATGGGGGGCCCTGGCCGGGGGAGGCATCACGTGTAGAAGTGAGAGCTCTGATGCTCTCGGTCAGGATGCTGATGTCCTCGCGGTCGCATCCCCCCACACATCCGAGTTTTGAGCCCAACAACCTCACAATCAGTCTGTCTGTTTCAAGATTGTCGTTGCTGAGGGTCAGTAGGGATGCTAGCTGGTGCTCGCAGGCTTGCCGCTGCATGGCCTTGTTGCGCGAGCAAGCCGCAAAGCGCAGCTGGGGCTCAACCATGATATGTTCTTGTCTGGTCAGGTCTGGTGTCAGAACCGCGACCACCTGAAGACCTTCAGCGATTGCATTCTGGACCTTGGCTTCACGCTGCTCTGCTGTGTCAGTGTTGCATGGCTGTAGTGTAGACGTGGCTGCTGCAATCGTGATGTGGGCCACATCATCTGTGTCGGGCTCTGGCTCGGGTGGTTGTGCTTGCCACAGCACTGGAGCCTCTGTGTCATCAAGAGAGTCGTCTGTTGAACATGCTGGTCCGTCAGCAGCTGGAGCCATACCCTGAGACAGCGCTCGAAAACGAGCTGAATTGAATTTGTGTGCGTCACCCAGATTGTCACAAACAGCTTTCTGTGCCTTGGCATTGATTGCGCTGCCTGCAAGCATAATCTTGTCTAGGATCAGCACATGGAGCCACAAATTGGCAGGCCTACGCACACAGCTTGATACACTCTTGACGTCAAAGTCCTTGGATCATACCATCCTGACTTTGCAATTCTCTTCTGACATAGTCTTTGATCATGCATTCCAGGAAAAACCATATGAGCTTGTCCACTCGTAGGGCTTCACTGCCCATGGCGCGTAGTGTGGACTTGACCTTCCAGTGGTAGCCCTCGCAGTGTGCCGTGGTGTGGCAGTCGAGGGTGTTCCCGATGCCTGGCCGTCGTAGCCGACGCCTGGCCGACGTAGCCGCGACTCTGGCAGTGGTACATGCGGCAGTGTCCCTGCTGCTGCGACCACTGATGCACGTGTGACGCGAGGTCCTGGAACTGGGCGCGTGCCTCGACGATGTGGTCGTGCCACTCTGTGTCACGCGTGAACGCCACGCTCGCGATGGTCGGCACGCGCGTCAGCGCGACGTACAGCGGCGCCGCGTGCGCGTCGCGCTGCTGCCGGACGTCACCGACCCGGGTGCAATGCACCACGAGGCGCTGGTCGCTGAGCGTCGCGCTCAGCATCGCGTTGGCGGTGCGCACGGCCGACGGCACGACCGGCATCATCACCCGGCAGGCGACGAGCCGGTCCGCCGCGTCGACGACCGTCTCCACAGCGGGGAACACCTGCTTCGTCCCGACTGCCCCCGACAGGAGGTTGATGCGGCACAGCGGCACGAGCACGCGGCCGGTCGTGGCGTGCGCGGCGAGGAAGTGGTCCAACACGCGCGCCACGATCGTCTCGGCCTTCGCGGCCCCGGCGAGTCCATCGGGGCCCTCGAACGAGTGGTACACGCTGGTCCACGCCAGGTCGCGCTGCGCGGCGTCCCGCATGAACACCCTGAAAGCACTCATGGTTCTGTCCTTCACGCGTGCGGTGCTGACCCACTCGAACTTGGACGCGACGCACACGCAGCCGGTGGGCGCGCGGGAGTCCAGGCCGGTCGACAGCAGGAGCTGCTCCCCGCATTGCACTTCCATCTGCTCCCACGAGCCCCACGTCATGTCCTCCAGGTCTGTCACGGTCGCCTGCCCCTGCTCGTCTCCGACACTGCAAATCCGCACGGAACGTGTTGCCGAGGATGCGCAAGTGAGAGTGCCATGGGGAGACCGAACACGCGGAACAACGGGGGAGGGGGGGCTGCGTACTGGAAGATGTATGCTTCGCTCGCCGCGTATGTGCATGTGGTGATCGGAACGTCTGGCACGACCTGGTCCGCTTCCGCCTCGCGACCGGCGCCGCGGAGCAGATCCTGCTTCCCTGCGGCGGCGGCGTGTGCCTCCCGACTCAGGGCCCTGCGGGCGGACTCCATGAACGCGTCGTAGTCGGCACGTTTGCGCAGGAGCTCGAGCACCGCCTTGGCCTCGGTCTTGGTGGCGGTGACGACCAGCGTCGCCAGGGGCTTAAGGGCCGTCCGCCCGTCCTTCCACTCGTACGCTGCGTTCACGTGGCCCTCACCGACACCGTAGTCCACACCCTTGATCCCGGGTGTCGTCTGGTTTGGCGGCAGTGCGAGGTTGGGGCTGAAGAATGTGATGTACAGGCTGCTGGTGGCGATGTCGACGACCCGTCGGCCGGCCGCGTCCAAATCCTCGGCTGTCCTGCACACACGCACGGCCTGCGTCACGGGGGCGCCGCGCAGAGCAGTGCGCGGCGGCTGGCGCGAATCGCATGCATGGGTCAGGGGGCGTACGGGTCGTGTAGCAGGCGGTACAGCAGCCCCGCCATGCGGTACTGCCCGTGGAGAACCACGAAGTGGTAGTGCAGGGTGTCGCTGGGGAGTCCGAACTCACGCATGAATCGGGTCCACGGCATGACGACGGAGGTGTCCCGCATGTGGACCCTGCCGTGGTTGTCCACCTCCTTCACGCCGTGCTCCCGACAGGGGCTCTGCTGGGGGTCGAGGGACAGGATGTGGCCACACGAGCGCAGCAGCTGCGCGTGTGAAATGTGCTGGTGCACGGCGTTGTGGGCGCTCCGCAGGCGGTGCAGATACTGCCCGAGGAACGGCAGCATGGCCTGTACCTCGTCGAGGACGTGCAGACGGCGCCGCGCGATGGCCCCGGCGGCCTGCTGCGTGTAGAACGATGGCTGCCCGTAACGCCAGTCGACGCCTCGCATGCCGCTCGCGAGGGTGACCGTCGGGAACCCCAGGCTGAACCGCATCAGCGCCTTGTGCACCATCAGGGCGACCTCGTCCGAGGCACGCGCGGGGGCGACCGTCCCGGCCGCCGCTGCCGGGACCGTCTCGTTTCGGAACGGGGAGCCGTCTGTCGCGGCCGCGATCGCATCGATCACGAGGCCTGACTTGCCGCTGCCGGGGGGGCCGAGCAGGAACACGACGTTTGCCGTCCCGCCTGACGGCTGCGCGAGATTGTACAGGTCCTGCGCACGCGTCACAACATGCATGGGAATGATCAGAACGCCGTGCCAGTTGCGGTCGGACGGTGCAACACGGGGAGGCGGGGTGACAGCAGCACACGCACGGGGCAGCGGGCAGTGACGTGCCTGTGACCATACACAGCCAAGAGACGGTGGGTCGACGGCAGCACACACAGGGGCAGCAGCACATGACGTGTCTGCGGTGCATGCATGCTATGGAGTCGCACCCAGCCCGTGATCGGCATGACCTCCCTCCCGGGGCTTGTGCTGTGAGGGTGGTCCGCGACGGTTGCGTAATACCGCAGCGGGTCGCCGTCGACGTCGAGTGCACGCTGGAGAGCTTGGGTTGTCTCGGCGGGGGTGCGGGCGTCCTCGTGGATTCGGCCTTCAATCCGGGGCCACGTGTGCATGGTTCGCCTTGCCGCCCCGACCGCCGGCACTGCGGCGTCGTGTGCATCGCCTCCACCGCCATCGTCATTGTTGCTGTCGTCGCCACCGCTGCCGTTGTCGCCGCCGCCGCCGCCGCCGCCGCCGCCGCCGCCGCTGCCGCCGCCGCCGTCGTCGGGACCGGCGCCGTTGCCGCCGCCACGTCCACGGCCACGGCCACGGCCTCGGCCTCTGCCGTTGCCTCCGCTGCGGCCACGCCCACGGCCTCTGCCGTTGCCGCCGCTGCGGCCACCGTGCCCACCGTCTCCGCTGTTGTCGTCGCTGTCGCCGTTGCCCCCGCCGTCGTTGCCTCCGCAGTTGCCGCTCTTGCGGCCAGCATTTCTGCCGGGGCGTCCGCTGTCACTGTTGCCATGGCTGCGGCCGGCACCATCGGGCGCGTCTTGCGCTGCGCCACCGGCCGCCCCCTGAGAGGGGCCGCTGAGTGCACCCTGTGCGGAGCCAGCGGCAGCACCCTGTGCGGCACCGCTGGTTCGACCAGTGATCGCGTCAGCCTTGCGCTTCCTCGACCGCACCATTCGCGTCTTGGCGACAGCCGGCACGCCTGCGATTTCCGGTCCACTGCGTGCGAACTCCATGCGCGGCGGCCTGACACCCTGTGTCAGCTGTTTGGAGGACCCTGCGACGGCCACTGGTTGGGCGTCCAGGAATGGCAGCTCTGGCCGGCGTCCCTCTAGCCATGGGATCTGCACGCAGCACCCACGGCCGTTTGTCCCCCCACACAACAGGGCCATCGGGCCAAGGTGCAGCTACCGGCTGTGTACGCGGGGCAAGAACAAGCACACCTCTGTTGTCTTGATGTCCGATCCCTGCCGTGTCGCTGCAGCGGCCATGGCCACCTGCCACTGCTCCGCCACGAATGGCTCGTTCATGGCTCCGAGCACGGCGCTCGGCAGGGCTGCAAGGACGGACATGTAACGCTGCTCGCACGTGGCGTGCGAGTCCTGCCATCGCGCCTTGCAGTTGCCGAGCAGGAGGAATGCCATGGAGACAGCCTTCGCGGTGCTCTTGTGCCACACATGGCCACAGCCATCCTTGAGGGCCTCCTTCGGCGCAAACACACGCGCACACGCCAGCACGTACAACATCACCAGGGTGCCGAGGGCGGGCTTCTCGAGCTGGTCCAGGTGTCTCAGCAGGGCGGCCGAGGCATCGTGGATCTCTGGGCGCCGTATGCCGGGGCACGGGCAAGTGCAGCCCGCCTCGCTGAAGCAGTGGCAGAGCAGCATCTCGCTGGAATCGCGCATGAGCTGCAGCCACCGGATATCGACACGTGCTTTGGTGCGGGCGACAGCGACGACGTCGTCCTCGTGTCCGCATGCCACGACTCGATCGTTCCTCGCAGACGCGTGCAATGCCGATAGCGGGTGGTCGATTGTGGAGCGGCCGGCGTCGTCGTGACCGCTGCGGACTTCGGATTTTCCGCCCTTGAAGAACAATCCGATCGGTCCGAAGCCACGGACTGCGGCGTTGGGGGCGTCGATGACGGTGCGGTCGGCCGCGCACACGGTGACGTGCTCGAAGCGGACGCTGCCCGGGCCGTCGCGCGGGGCGACGGTGGGCAGCATCGACCATCCGACGATGTCGGGGACCTTTGTGACGGTTTCGACCGCCCGAGCAGCTGCACCCCACGAGCGCATATCACGCAAGACTGTGCATGCATGTAGGCGGGCATCCTGCCATGGTGTGCTGCCTGGTGCTTTCGAGGGGGATGTGTGCACGTGCATAGGCGGGCGATCACACTGCGTTCACATCACACTGTGTCACATCACACATGCATAGGGGTCCGATGGCACGGCGTCGGCGCGCACCGTGGGAGCAGTGCCAGCCTTTGGGGCCGTTGCCCTCCAGGGCGTCCCGGACTGGCCCAGCGCCCACCCCTTTGAAACGAGAGCGTGGCTTGGCTCCTGCAGGGACCCCGGTGGCCATGTTGGTGCGGTAACGTTGCATGCACTCGTCCCGAGCCTCGCCCGGCAGCACATAGAAAGCCACACGCTTGCGGTGCGCAGCGATCAGGCGCTCGTCATCTGCCCATCCCTGGATTGGGATGATCCCAATGTGAGCGAAGTCCAAGACGCCGTCCGTCAGGAGCGCATCGACCACCCCTGCATGGCATCGTGCTGGTACAGACAGTGTGCACCTCGTGAGAAAGCAGAAAATGCGACGGCTCAAAATCGCCCAGAGCTGTCTCCGTCACACGATCCCAGGTGATGATTACCTGCGGCGGGGGGCACACCTTGGCCGTTCAAAAGCGCCCCGGGCACGAGCAGGAGCGGAATGAGGTCGATCGGGGCTGCGTATCGCATCGTCGTCACGACGCATGTGAAGCAGTGACCGCCGTGGCCGTCCGCTGCACAGAGGAGCTTCACACAGTCCGGGGTGCTGCAGACTTGGTCGGCGTCTGGCACTGGCGGCGCTGGCGCGATCGGCCTCGAGCCGCCCACGCGGAAGCAGAGGTCTGCCTCCGGCTCGGGGGCGCGGTGGCCGCCGGGGTCATCAGGGTCGGTGTCCGTGTCCCCGAAGCAGACGACGTTCAGCGGCGCCGCCGCGTCGCCGGGCGAGTCCGCTGCGGGGCTGCCCCCCTGTGCCTGCGCGGCGTGCGGTGGCTCGATGGCCGTGGTGTCCTCCACCATGGCACAATCGGCGTCGGCGTTGGCTGCGTGGCTGCATCCAGCCGCGGCACTCGGCCCCACCGTTGTGGCCGCGTAGCAGGCCCTGCACACCCCTGCACCCCGGGCCTCGAGGGGCTTCTCGCACTGGCAGCCCGGGCATGTCCACACCATGCCCGCGTGGTCTGTGCTGACTGCAACGGTGCCGATGTGAGCCGGACAGACGCGCTGCCCGGGCGCGCATTCGGCGCTGCAGCGCTGCCCCCCAAGTGGCTGGTGGCCACAGCCGGCGGTGTCTGCCCGGTGCAGCAGCCCCACCCCCATGAGCTCTGCAACCTCGCGGCATTGCTCCAGAGTCGGCGATCCCGCATCTTCGGGCCACGCCACCCCCGCAAATACCCTGTTGACATAGCCAGCCTTCTTTCGACGGGCGTCGCCACGACACACATCGACGAGGTTGCACTTGTCGCCACAGGCACCCGATGCCCGGAAGTCGAACGCGTTTTTCATTCGCTGGCAGCGCTTGCAGTACCGCTGTTGGGCACACTCCCCTACAGCAACCTCCTCGTGCACGACGACACCGGCGTGCGATTTGCACACAAACTTGCCCGTGGCATCCTCGCCGCAGCCGTACACTCGGCACGTATGTGTCGCTTTGCCCTCCCCGCGCACACGATTCTCGCCTCCTGCCTTGCCATCCGCCGATGCTGTGGTGGTGTCGGGGGCGGGAGCGGCGGACGGGGCTGCGGCGGGGGCGTTGGTGAAAAGGGCGGCATCGCTGCTCATCCACAGGAGGCCTCCGCTGCGCGCCTCGCCGGCTTCGGCAAGCGTAATCATGTCTCCACGGCTCTTCTTCTGGCGGGGTATGTCTTCGATGACAGTTCCCGGTGCAGGGGTCTTTGTGCGCTTGGACGCGGCAACAGGCAGCCCCTTGGTCTTCGCTCGCCTCGCCGCGAGGTCCTCTTGCTGGATCACGTAGCACTTTGGGCAACGAGTGCGGCGCTTGTTGTCGGGTTTCAGCGGGGACCAGGGCTCCGCCGCTCGCCAGCCCGTGCAACCATCGCACCAGGATTCAGGCTCGCACTCCGTCGGGCGCATGGCCCACACAATCGTGCCGGATCGGTGAAATTCGCACACCCCCGAGGGGTGGGGCTTCTTTAGCTTCGACTTGCAGCCTTCGACGCGGCACCGGGTGGTGTTGCGTACGGGGCCGACCCTGCGGCTGCCCTCGGGCAGCCACGGCACCTCCGTGCCCTGGGGCAGCTGCGCCACGACCCTCACATATGAGCCCGGGGGCGGCAGTGGGACCATGCCGAGCACGTCCGCTGTCGCATCCGCCACACACGCGTCGCTGCTTGCCTTGGTCTCACGAGCCCGCTGGAGGCACATGGTGCACTGTCTCCCGGGCAGGGTCACGTAGTCCGTGGTGACGAATGCATCGCACGTGCTGCACACGCAACAGGCTCGCCCCTTGGTGTCTGACACCAGCTCCTGCACATCGTCGGCGTCATGGATCAACTGGACGTGGCATATGATGGAAGTGACAGTCTTGCGGAAGACACGGCCATCGCAGCAGTGTTGCAACCTCATGGGTCACAAGCAGGGCTGCTGGTCACAATGCACACAGGGACATAGTGCTGCTGAATTAGGAATCAGCACGGATTAAACCAGAGCAACACACAACCACTGCAACACCATCCACTATTGCATTCTGCACAGAACAACAGAGCGACACAGAGCATCACACATGCAGTGCAACAGCATCAACTGTTGCATTCTGGACAGGTCGCCAGAGCAGCACACATCTAGCGCAACAGCATCAACTAACACGGAGTCGCAGAGGCAGGAGTGACCCCCAAGCCACCGACACAACCCCCAAAGCCACAGCCGTGCATCGGGAGAGGCAGATGCGGTGCCACGACGGTGCATCGTATATAGCCGGAACGGGCGGCCGACGTACATGGTTGATAATGATGAGCTCTGTGTAGGAGATCATTCGAGCCTTTGCGGCTGCACGTAGTGACGCCCACGCACGTCACCACACAACCAATGCGACACACACTCTGGCACACACTAATAGACGGTGACTTGTCTGGGCTGTCATTGTCTAGTAAGTCCGTGCATGTGTAGTCTGTTTATTAGTACAGCTGCCCGCACAGCCCGACCGCACTGCACCGAGGCCCCAGCTGTAGCAGCTCGCAGCTGGGGTACAAGGCCACGTCAGGTCGAGTTCTCAGCTGCAGCAGATCGCAGCTGAGGGCGAAGAGCTGCGGCGTAGCTGCGGCAGCGACGCTGCATCCCGTGCGGTATGATACGCCTTTTCCTCGTGGACCAGTCGACCCACGGTAGATAAAGCATCCGGTATCTCTGATTAATATTTTTATTACTCATCTTTATTGTTGAAGTCAATGTACTCGCGGATGGCGGTCGGGCTGTGCGAAGCATGTCGTATAATGGCTGCCTCACGGGCAGAGTTGCATTAATACGCGTATCTTTCGATTTCGGTACGTTTAATACGCGTATTTTATTCCAACGTACTTTATCAGCGTATAGTACGCGCGTACGTTTCGGACTTGCGCGTTTTGAGAGAGCTCGAGCCTTGAGCTCTGCACTGTGGTGCACCTCTAGCCACAAGGCCAAAGAAGGTTTTAACATCCCTTGCATTGCGTGATGAACCTGAGCAACCTGATAAACTACTTGACTGTGAGTATATTGTACTGTTCTCTGCAATAGTGTGCCTGAGCATAGATGACAGTGACCGTTGCACTACCAAGTCTGGCCATCACCGGCTTGGCGCCGGCCAAGCTTGAGGCGCCAAGCCAGTGATGTAGCCTATACAGCGTACTTTTCAACCCCCCAAGATTGGAGCCAACGTACCATACGCGTATTTCTGCTTAGCGTACTTTATCACGAAACGTACTAATGCAACTCTGCTCACGGGTCCTCGCGAACCACGCCTCCCCGTGAACACACCAGCTGATGCAGTCAAGTAGCGTAAGATGTTGGCCGTCGGTAGGCCGATAGGCGAGAAATCGACTATGACAGCTCCTGAAGTTAATGCCCCCACCCCCACACACATGGCGAGTACTGTAATCAGCACTCGACAGACCCGCGATCCGTCGAGCGAGCGCGCCGTGGCGCCGAGTCGAGCGCTACACACCCCCGTGTCCTGTGGCTCCACTGTTCACAGGCGAGAAATCGACTATCACAGCTCCTGAAATTAATGCCCCCACCCCCATACACATGGCGAGTACTGTAATCAGCACTCGACAGACCCGCGATCCGTCGAGCGAGCGCGCCGTGGCGCCGAGTCGAGCGCTACACACCCCCGTGTCCTGTGGCTCCACTGTTCACAGGCGAGAAATCGACTATCACAGCTCCTGAAATTAATGCCCCCACCCCCACACACATGGCGGGTACTGTAATCCGCACTCGACAGATCCGCGATCGGCCGAGCGAGCGCGCCGTGGCGCCGGGTCGAGCGCTACACACCCCCGTGTCCTGTGGCTCCACTGTTCACAGGCGAGAAATCGACTATCACAGCTCCTGAAATTAATGCCCCCACCCCCACACACATGGCGAGTACTGTAATCCGCACTCGACAGACCCGCGATCCGTCGAGCGAGCGCGCCGTGGCGCCGAGTCGAGCGCTACACACCCCCGTGTCCTGTGGCTCCACTGTTCACAGGCGAGAAATCGACTATCACAGCTCCTGAAATTAATGCCCCCACCCCCACACACATGGCGAGTACTGTAATCCGCACTCGACAGATCCGCGATCGGCCGAGCGAGCGCGCCGTGGCGCCGAGGCGAGCGCTACACACCCCCGTGTCCTGTGGCTCCACTGTTCACAGGCGAGAAATCGACTATCACAGCTCCTAAAATAAATGCCCCCACCCCCACACACATGGCGAGTACTGTAATCCGCACTCGACAGATCCGCGATCGGCCGAGCGAGCGCGCCGTGGCGCCGAGGCGAGCGCTACACACCCCCGTGTCCTGTGGCTCCACTGTTCACAGGCAAGAAATCGACTATCACAGCTCCTGAAATTAATGCCCCCACCCCCCCACACATGGCGAGTACTGTAATCCGCACTCGACAGATCCGCGATCCGTCGAGCGAGCGCGCCGTGGCGCCGAGTCGAGCGCTACACACCCCCGTGTCCTGTGGCTCCACTGTTCACAGGCGAGAAATCGACTATCACAGCTCCTAAAATAAATGCCCCCACCCCCACACACATGGCGAGTACTGTAATCCGCACTCGACAGACCCCCGACCGGCCGAGCGAGCGCGCCGTGGCGCCGAGTCGAGCGCTGCACGCCCCCGTGCTCCTGTGGCTCCACTGTTCACAGGCGACAAATCGACTGTGACAGCTCCTAAAATAAACGCTTCCACCTCCACACACATGGCAAGTACTGTAATCCGCACTCGACAGACCCGCGATCCGTCGAGCGAGCGCGCCGTGGCGCCGAGTCGAGCGCTACACACCCCCGTGTCCTGTGGCTCCACTGTTCACAGGCGAGAAATCGACTATCACAGCTCCTGAAATTAATGCCCCCACCCCCACACACATGGCGGGTACTGTAATCCGCACTCGACAGATCCGCGATCGGCCGAGCGAGCGCGCCGTGGCGCCGGGTCGAGCGCTACACACCCCCGTGTCCTGTGGCTCCACTGTTCACAGGCGAGAAATCGACTATCACAGCTCCTGAAATTAATGCCCCCACCCCCACACACATGGCGAGTACTGTAATCCGCACTCGACAGACCCGCGATCCGTCGAGCGAGCGCGCCGTGGCGCCGAGTCGAGCGCTACACACCCCCGTGTCCTGTGGCTCCACTGTTCACAGGCGAGAAATCGACTATCACAGCTCCTGAAATTAATGCCCCCACCCCCACACACATGGCGAGTACTGTAATCCGCACTCGACAGATCCGCGATCGGCCGAGCGAGCGCGCCGTGGCGCCGAGGCGAGCGCTACACACCCCCGTGTCCTGTGGCTCCACTGTTCACAGGCGAGAAATCGACTATCACAGCTCCTAAAATAAATGCCCCCACCCCCACACACATGGCGAGTACTGTAATCCGCACTCGACAGATCCGCGATCGGCCGAGCGAGCGCGCCGTGGCGCCGAGGCGAGCGCTACACACCCCCGTGTCCTGTGGCTCCACTGTTCACAGGCAAGAAATCGACTATCACAGCTCCTGAAATTAATGCCCCCACCCCCCCACACATGGCGAGTACTGTAATCC
The DNA here is from genome assembly GCA_023078555.1 of Ulva prolifera. Taxonomy (NCBI): domain Eukaryota; kingdom Viridiplantae; phylum Chlorophyta; class Ulvophyceae; order Ulvales; family Ulvaceae; genus Ulva; species Ulva prolifera. The sequence goes on from CM041196.1 coordinate 3,635,517, forward strand.
GCACTCGACAGATCCGCGATCCGCCGAGCGAGCGCGCCGTGGCGCCGAGTCGAGCGCTACACACCCCCGTGTCCTGTGGCTCCACTGTTCACAGGCGAGAAATCGACTATCACAGCTCCTAAAATAAATGCCCCCACCCCCACACACATGGCGAGTACTGTAATCCGCACTCGACAGACCCCCGACCGGCCGAGCGAGCGCGCCGTGGCGCCGAGTCGAGCGCTGCACGCCCCCGTGCTCCTGTGGCTCCACTGTTCACAGGCGACAAATCGACTGTGACAGCTCCTAAAATAAACGCTTCCACCTCCACACACATGGCAAGTACTGTAATCCGCACTCGACAGACCCGCGGTCGGCCGAGCGAGCGCGCCGTGGCGCCGAGTCGAGCGCTACACACCCCCGTGTCCTGTGGCTCCACTGTTCACAGGCGAGAAATCGACTATCACAGCTCCTGAAATTAATGCCCCCACCCCCACACACATGGCGAGTACTGTAATCCGCACTCGACAGATCCGCGATCGGCCGAGCGAGCGCGCCGTGGCGCCGAGGCGAGCGCTACACACCCCCGTGTCCTGTGGCTCCACTGTTCACAGGCGAGAAATCGACTATGACAGCTCCTGAAATTAATGCCCCCACCCCCACACACATGGCGAGTACTGTAATCAGCACTCGACAGACCCGCGATCCGTCGAGCGAGCGCGCCGTGGCGCCGAGTCGAGCGCTACACACCCCCGTGTCCTGTGGCTCCACTGTTCACAGGCGAGAAATCGACTATCACAGCTCCTGAAATTAATGCCCCCACCCCCACACACATGGCGAGTACTGTAATCCGCACTCGACAGATCCGCGATCGGCCGAGCGAGCGCGCCGTGAATTGTGTTCGAGCGTCACCCTCCTGGGGCCCCCGGGCCGTCCTCTTTTTGTGAAGCGGCTTTTAGTCTGCGGTAGCGGCTTTCGGAGCAGCAGACGACCAGGGGCGTGTGTGAAGCGGCCTGTGAGCGTCGCTGTGTAGTCTGCAGGATTTTTTTGTGTACGTTTTTTTGTAGGCGGGGAGATGTACTGAACCGACAGTTCACACAGGCGGCAGCAGTATATGCACACCGGCTACAGCGCCCCCGGGCCGCTCAACGCAACGGAACGGGGCGGCACTCTTTTGGGGGGTGTGTGATTGGCGGAACAGGAATTGTGTTCGAGGGTCATCTTTTGTACAGCGCCCCCGGGCCGACCAGTATCCTCACACGTTCGAGGGGCACTCTTTTGACGGGGGTGGGGGGTGTGTGATTGGCGAGATTCAGTATCCGAGTCCGGTGTTGGGAGGGCTCAGTCGTTCATGGCCCGACGCTGAACCGACAGTTCATACAGGCGGCGGCAGCGGCCAGAGGCTTTCATGGCAAACAGTAACTGTTGGACAGGGCAACAGAGCGGCATAGAGTGCAAAGAGTTGGATGTGTTGTACAGAACACACGCGCCAGCGCGTGCTGCATAGAGCAACAGAGCGGGAATGAATTGTGTTCGGAATTCGACTTGTAATAGAGCATCACACATGCAGCGCAACAGTTTTTTGGCAGGCGGGGAGATGTATTCGTAAGCTGAACCGACAGTTCACACAGGCGGCAGCAGCGTTTCCAAAGGCTGTAGAGGCAGTATATGCACACCGGCTGCACCACGCAGCCGTTGCACCGTACAGAAGCTATGTTTGCATGCCACATAGTGTGGCCTCACGGGGATGCCGAAACTGCAGTGTGGCCTGATCACAGCGTTCATAGCAGTGAGTGTACAGAACAGTAGAGCAGCATGGACAGGGCAACAGAGCAGCATAGAGTGCAAAGAGTTGGATGTGTTGTACAGAACACACGCGCCAGCGCGTGCTGCACAGAGCAACAGAGCGGCACAGGGCATCACAGCGCTACGGAACAGGTACGCGGCATCGCCTCGTCATTACCATATTACATGTGCACAAGGACGAACAAGACATATTCAGTGAACGGGTCACAGTCGACCAGTCGCTACGAGGCGCGGCGAGACCTGGAGCGCGTCGCGTACGCGTGGTCCCCGGCCGCCGCGCCGCCGTCGGCGGCTTCCACGGCGCCCACCTTCCGCTTCGAGGACGGCGTCGGGACACGCAGGTCCTTGCCCATGAACCCGTTCACGCTCGGTTTCGCCCTCGCATCCGGGTCCTTGGCCAGGGCGGCGTTGAAGACGGACACGACGCGTGCCTTGGCGTAGAAGGCCATGCCGATGCGCATGGGCGTGTGTGAAGCGGCCTGTGAGCGTCGCTGTGTAGTCTGCGGTAGCGGCTTTTGGATTCTGAACAGGGCGGGAGCAGCAGACGACCAGGGGCGTGTGTGAAGCGGCCTGTGAGCGTCGCTGTGTAGTCTGCGGTAGCGGCTTTTGGATTCTGAACAGGGCGACGGAGCAGCAGACGACCAGGGGCGTGTGTGAAGCGGCCTGTGAGCGTCGCTGTGTAGTCTGCAGGATTTTTTTGTGTACGTTTTTTTGTGATTGGCGGGAATGAATTGTGTTCGGAATTCGACTTGTAATAGAGCATCACACATGCAGCGCAACAGTTTTTGGGCAGGCGGGGAGATGTATTCGTAAGCTGAACCGACAGTTCACACAGGCGGCAGCAGTATATGCACACCGGCTGCACCACGCAGCCGTTGCACCGTACAGAAGCTATGTTTGCATGCCACATAGTGTGGCCCCACGGGGATGCCGAAACTGCAGTGTGGCCTGATCACAGCGTTCATAGCAGTGAGTGTACAGAACAGTAGAGCAGCATGGACAGGGCAACAGAGCAGCATAGAGTGCAAACAGTCGATGTGTTGTACAGAACACACGCGCCAGCGCGTGCTGCACAGAGCAACAGAGCGGCACAGGGCATCACAGCGCGTCATCACCATATTACATGTGCACAAGGACGAACAAGACATATTGGGTGAACGGCGCCGCATGTGTCCCGTACGACAGCACAGCGCAGCGGAGCGTAGGGTCACAGTCGACCAGTCGCTACGAGGCGCGGCGAGACCTGGAGCGCGTCGCGTACGCGTGGTCCCCGGCCGCCGCGCCGCCGTCGGCGGCTTCCACGGCGCCCGCCTTCCGCTTCGAGGACGGCGTCGGGACACGCAGGTCCTTGCCCATGAACCCGTTCACGCTCGGACACGACGCGTGCCTTGGCGTAGAAGGCCATGCCGATGCGCATGGCCGCGGGGTGGGCGTACGTCGCCCCCCCCGTCGTGCCGTGCCGCAGCACCGCCGTCCGCAGCCACAGCAACAGCCCGTTCCTGACGGGAACCCGCACCCCGGCAGCGCTGATCCAGAAGAACTGGCCCTCGACCGACGCGCGACCCTGGAACGGACCGGACTGCAGCCAGGCGATGGCGCAACCCTGGATACAGTCGCCGCCGTCCAGGTGCTGCTTCACGTGCTGGGTCCCGTCCGTCGGCCGGAGGATCGTCATGGACCTGGACGGGAACGGCGACGGCGCCGGCGCCGCGGAGTTCTGCTCGGTCGCCTCCCACTGGGCGGCGCGCTCGGCGGTCTTCACGATCTCCGCGTTGGACAGCGCGACGTTGCCGAGCCACCCCATCGTGGGGGACGTGGCGAAAGCACGGGCCCCGATCTCCCAGACGGCCCCCTGCACGACGCGAGGCATCGGGCGACGCGACGGCGCGTGCACCCGTGTGCGCCACCGGCACACCGGGACGCCGTACACGGGCTCGGATACGGGGGCTCACCTTGCAGGACCCCACCGCAAAGGCGCTGAGGCCGTTCACCGGAGCCAGGTTCTGGATGCTGGCGTCGCCGTCTTTGCCCCCCCCGAGGGGGGCGTTGGCCCCCGAACTGAGCAGGGTCACATCGCCCCGTGTATTCGCGCCCCGTCTGGCGGCCCCGTCCGGGCTACCGTCCGCGATCTTGGCAAACTCGGCCACCGCCTGCACGGGCGGGTGTCCACCGTCGGCGGCGCCCCGGGCCCCGAACATCGGGGGAGCAGGCGACCAGCGGCCGGGCGTACCTGCTCATGGAGGTACACGGACTCGAGCTGGCTCGGTCCCGCCACCGCCAGGATGTCCTCGAAGGTGGGGTCCTCGGTCGCCGCCATGAAGAACGTGGTGCGGTGGTCCCGGGGCACCGTCCACGCGTCGCCGCTGTCCGCGACGTCCCGGCCCTCGCCCAGGGTCTTGCATTTCTTGTCCGGCAGGGTGCTGACAAAGACGACCACGAGGTCGTCTCGGGGCAGCGTGACCCGGTCGTGCGCGGCGAATGCGTCGTGGGCGCGCTGCAATCGACCCGTGACGCTGACAAACAGCGGGCTCCCGTGCCGCACGGGGTAATGAGCACAGGCGCCCGGGTGGTGCGCCGACATGTACGCACGAGCCCGGTCGTACTCGTCCCGGGTGGACACCTCGACGGCCCCGTCTACACCACTAGCCCACCCCACCCGGTACACCCCGTTCTGACCACGGACCTGCAGCGTCGCTACCGACGTCGATCCGACCGCACCCGGCACCGAGGGAGGGTCGACGGAGTGGTCGAGCGTAAAGAATCTCGCGATCGTGTTGGCCTCTTCATACCGCTTGTAAGTGGTTTTCTGGCACATGACAAACTGCGGGGTCGACGTCCCCGGTGCCGTGCGCAACCTCTCCAGCCGTTCGCGGCCGAGTCGCGTGGGGACGGCCCAGGCGCTCTTCCCGCCGAGCCGGATCCGGAAGTACGGACTGTCGACCGTTCCGGCCACCGTGGTGTAGTGGCATGACAGGTTGCACCCACTACCCGGGCAGCAGTGTCCAATACAGTACCTGCGGAGTGGCGCCCTACCCATCCCGAATCGGGCTCTGTAGGCCGTGTTCCAGGCCTACAGCAGCAAGGCACGTGGAGCGGGGGCGAGTATGTGTAGTGGTGCGTATGCCACCAGGGGGCGCTCGACAGGACGCCGCGCCCGAACGACAGGCGGACAGAGGGATCAATGGCAGCGGCATACCGGCGTCGGTGTGGCCTCCTACGTTGTAGAGGCTGCAGATCGGCCCGAAATCGGGCGCCTGCACAGGTGTGTCCACTCAACTCACGGGCGCCAGGGCACAGGCAGGCGGGGCAGCAACGAGGCGACAGAGCGATGGCCGCATACCACAGCTACTGCAACTTCCACTGTAACGACGACTGCCAATTGTCGCCCACGGGACGGCTGTGCACTACGTCACGGGCGTGTGATGAGGTGTGTCACCAGGGCAGGCACGACAGGGCGCTGGGGCAGCGACGATCGCAGAGAAGGCGACAAAGCGGCAGCTGCAAACCACGGATACTGCCTCTTCCGATGTAACAAGGCCTGCCGATTGTCGCCGTTCGAACGGCCACGCATTCATGCGAGTGGCGAGCGTGCACGCGCGCTGTCGCTCTGTCGCTCTCTCTGTCTCGAGGCGACAGAGCGACAGCTGCATGCCAGGATAACGACTGTCAACTTTCCGAGCCGGTGGCATGTAGTTCCTGTCAACTTTCCGAGCCGGTTTCACGCGAGTGCAGCGGTGTCGGTTTCCGCTGCTGGCGAGCAGCTGGCTAGCGCCTGGTGTGGCACACGCGCACACGGGACAAACACATTGAGTATTTCAGGTGATACAGAGATGAAAAGTAGCTATACTCAAAGCCACGTTCCGTGGCACGACAGCACACGGAACGCGACGTCCTCTGCACTGCACAACACCGCCAGGGACAAACGAGTCGGCGTCGACGGTGTGAATGCACAGAGCCGCTGCACATTCGCATGCAGTTACCAGAGGTCATTCAGCAGCGGCAATCGGGCGCTGGGCGCCCTCTGCCACGCGCTGGGCAGAATGACTGAAAACACCGTGCTACCTCCGAGTCACACCATCGCTGAAAAGGCGACAAACCGACGACTGCATACCATAGATACTACTCCCTCTGATACAACAAGGCCGCCCGATTCCCGCCTTTCCAACGGCCACGCATTCGCCGGTCGGCCGGATGTCGCCTTCCGAACGCTCACCGCCCCGGCAGTCGCGATTCCAGCTGCTGCAGAGCTGCAGCGGCTCAAGTACACCGCAGGAAAGGCAATCTGTAGCACACATGGAATTGCACTCACCGCCCCGGCAGTCGGTGATCCGAGCTGCAGCAGAGCCGGTTTCACGCGAGTGCAGCGGTGTCGGTTTCCGCTGCTGGCGAGCAGCTGGCTAGCGCCTGGTGTGGCACACGCGCACACGGGAAAAACACATTCAGTACTTCAGGTGATACATAGATGAAAAGTAGCTTTACTCAAAGCCACGTTCCGTGACACGACAGCACACGGTACGCGACGTCCTCTGCACTGCACAACACCGCCAGAGACAAACGAGTCGCTGCACAGAGCCGCTGCACATTCGCATGCAGTTACCAGAGGTCATTCAGCAGCGGCAATCGGGCGCTGGGCGCCCTCTGCCACGCGCTGGGCAGAATGACTGAAAACACCGTGCTACCTCCGAGTCACACCATCGCTGAAAAGGCGACAAACCGACGACTGCATACCACAGATACTACTCCCTCTGATACAACAAGGCCGCCCAATTCCCGCCTTTCCAACGGCCACGCATTCGCCGGTCGGCCGGATGTCGCCTTCCGAACGCTCACCGCCCCGGCAGTCGCGATTCCAGCTGCTGCAGAGCTGCAGCAGCTCAAGTACACCGCAGGAAAGGCAATCTGTAGCACACATGGAATTGCACTCACCGCCCCGGCAGTCGGTGATCCGAGCTGCAGCAGAGCCGGTTTCACGCGAGTGCAGCGGTGTCGGTTTCCGCTGCTGGCGAGCAGCCGGCTAGCGCCTGGTGTGGCACACGCGCACACGGGAAAAACACATTCAGTATTTCAGGTGATACATAGATGAAAAGTAGCTATACTCAAAGCCACGTTCCGTGACACGACAGCACACGGTACGCGACGTCCTCTGCACGGCACTACACCGCCAGAGACAAACGAGTCGGCGTCGACGGTGTGAATGCACAGAGCCGCTGCACATTCGCATGCAGTTTCCAGAGGTCATTCAGCAGCGGCAATCGGGCGCTGGGCGCCCTCTGCCACGCGCTGGGCAGAATGACTGAAACCACCGTGCTACCTCCGAGTCACACCATCGCTGAAAAGGCGACAAACCGACGACTGCATACCATAGATACTACTCCCTCTGATACAACAAGGCCGCCCAATTCCCGCCTTTCCAACGGCCACGCATTCGCCGGTCGGCCGAACGTCGCCTTCCGAACGCTCATCGCCCCGGCAGTCGCGATTCCAGCTGCTGCAGAGCTGCAGCGGCTCAAGTACACCGCAGGAAAGGCAATCTGTAGCACACATGGAGTTGCACTCACCGCTTGGCTATATGTATCCTCCCATGACACAATCAGCCACTTGGCAGGTGAACACATGTACATGAGACCTCCATTCGGTGTGTGTCGAGAGGACAGGGTCTGCACAGGTCTGGGGAGGCAGGTGCTGCATGCACTGGCCAAGCCCATGGAGGCCTTGTGCTTTCACGAGCAGCACAGCTCGCCAGCACCTTGCAGAGTCCCCTGCACCGGGCGGACGGGGGGGCTGCACGTGCACGTGTTCCTACTGACAGGGCGACCCCCTGACGGGTCGCCACGCGATCCTAGCCTAGGATGGGGAGGATGGCGGTGGAGCAGTGTAGTGTATTGTGTAGGAGCGTCACCTTTTTTCTCTAGAGAGCCCCCGGGCCGCCTCTTGGCGTACAAAGGTGCTGTAAATGTTACACAGGAGCATTCGGAATTCGGCACTTGGCGCGAATGTGGCTGTGCGAAGGCCGGGGTCTGTTTGTGAACGCGGTTTTGCTGAACTGACAGTTCACACAGGCGGCAGCAGCGTTTCCAGAGGCTTTCATAGCAGTGAGTGTACAGAACAGTAGAGCAGCAACACCACCGACTTGTACAGAACAATAGAGCACCACACATGCAGCGCAACAGCATCAACTGTTGCATGTTGGACAGGGCAACAGAGCAACATAGAGCAACACACAGCCAGTGCAACACCAACGACTATTGCATTCTGGATCCCTTGGCCCAACAGCATCGACTATTCGGTATTGTGCACAGAACGACAGAGCGGCACGGAGCATCACACATAGTTTGTTTACAAGCGGTCGGCATTCTGCTGTCACGCTGCACACACCGGACACACCGGATTACCATGCATCGCTGAACACGAGGCGACCACTGCCACGAGCCTGCAGCCCCTGCACCGGGCGTACTGTACAGGGCGACCCCCCGACGGGCCGCCGAGCGATCCTAGTCCAGGATGGCGGTGAAGCAGTCCCAACAGACGCGTGTGTCGTCGTCGGGGCCTGCCCGCACGCGCGCCTCTGCACCGCACGCGCAACGCCACGCCGGCCGCTCCACGGTGCGGCGGCCCCATGGCCGCCCGGTCGCGTCTGCGACTGTGACATTCCCGTCGAGCCGCTGCAGGACCGCCCGACCGTCGAGGGACTCGGTCGGGGCGGGCGTCGGGGCCCGCTGCGGCGCGTTCCCGACCCCGCCGCCGTCTTCGAGCGACTCGGTCGGGTTGGACGGCGCCCGGGTGAGGTACTCCGTGGAGTAGCCTACCGCCGCGGGGGACCACCGGCCCCCGGCGACCGTGACAAACGCGCGGCGGTCCGTGCGCTCGACGTGGCGGACCGTGGCCTCGTCGCGGTGGGCTGTGCACACGCGTTGGAACGTCGCGCCGAGGCGCATCGACATGCAACGCCCGGGCGCCCGGCGCCTGGGTCGAGGGAGCGGGCGTGGGATCGACACCCACCGGTCGACGGGCGAGGCGTGAAGGCCGTCGGCCCCGACGGCGATCCGCCACACCTCCTCGGCGGCTGTGGTGCCGTAGAAGCAGGTCCCGCTCGCGACGATGAGGCGGCGGACGTAGTGCACGTAGCGGGCGCCCGCCCTGGCCACGCCGAGGCACACCCACACGTCCGCCCCCGCCGGGCGGCGAGCGAGGTGGAGGGGGTGACCCGCGTGTGCGGCCGTGCGGACGGCGTCACACGCCCGCAGCACCACGGCGTGATCGCCCGAGGGCACCGTCGATCTGCATGCGGCACCGGAATGGGGACGCCTGCCGTGCGGGCGGCCCGCGTGTGCGTGGGCGGTGTCCACGGTGTGCGGGCATCTGACCAGGTGGTGGCACTCTGAGCGGGTGGGCGGCGCCGTGAAAGAAGCAAGCGGACGGTGCAAACACTGAGCCACCCGACGAGGTCGTGTCTACGAGAGCCACGGGCACGGGGTGTCTCTCGAATTGACAGGCACACACCCGAGCGGGCGCAGGGCTAGGTTCGGCCGTCAGTGTGCTGGTGTGGCGGGCGTACCCAGAGCGCTGGAGCATCTCGGCCTGGAGCCTGGAGCCAGTCGAAGGGTCCTCGAACGTGCTGCCTGTGGGGTCTATCGTCCACTGCGAGTGGCACACGCCGCTGCAACACCGGGTGGGTGGCCTGGCCGTCACGGCTTGGAAACGGCAGGGTGAGAGATGTCACCCGGAAGGAGGATGTCTGGGGCCCCAGCGGGTCCACGCCTGTCATATATCAGACCGCCAGACTTCCATGACTGCAGAGGTCAGGCCTGCAACGGCGTCGCCCTGTTACGTAGGGGTCCCATGGCGGTGCGAGGTCTCGGGCATGCATGCACGACTCTCAGCCGGAAGCTGCGGCCTCTCCCTATCTTATCCGCCCCGACATGCCCCCACGTGCGGGCAGCAGTCCTCCGTGCTACGGTAGTGAAAGAGTGAACGGAAGACGACCGATACCGGTAGCCTTGAGTGCATGTTGATGTCGATTCGGGTGAGATGCGGCGTCGGTGTTTGAATGCACTCTTCTGTGGTGTCGGCGTGAGGGTCGCCGTGCATCAGTGCATGGGTGCGTCGCGGCTCTGTGTGCATGCAGCATGACGCAGCCCAGCGGCAGGATAGACCCCGACTTGTAGGCTGGCAGACACCTGTCTCCCTCCCTAGGCCGATTCCCAGTTGTCCGTCTGTTGTCCGTCTGAAACGTCGCTGCAGTGACCGTTCGTTGCTGTTACTGTCTGGTTTTCCGCGGATTCCGAGTGGAATCGACTTAACTACGCAAGCTTACGACCGATCGAGCTGCTGTGCTGTGTTGTGTGGAGGTTGCACTGTCGCTGTCCCTTCGCGCGAGGTTGCACTGTCGCTGTCCTGTGTGTGGGATATTACAAGAGAGTGAGCGGGAGGTAACAGACACTGTGTGTCTGTGTGTGTCGGGGTGCCCTCCACCGTCACGGTTGCAGGGCGCTGTCGCAGCTGCGCCTTGGGTACATCGCGCCCTGTTTGTGTGCTCGTCCGGGCTGCACCTCTGCGTTTGACGATGGTACCGGATGGCGAATCGGTGGGAGCGCCAAGCGGGCGTCCGTCCCTCGATGAAGGGGCTATCCATGAAGCAGCCGGACACACTGGTCCCGGTGGACCGCCAGCGGCTCGTGCTCCACCATGTAGGCGGTGCGGCGGCTTCTCACCTGCTGTCACCTGCCGTCACCTGCGCCCCCCGTTCCTGTGCTGTGCTGTGGTCACCCTGTGCATGTGTTCTGCCCCTGTTCTACGCTCTCCGTGTGGAACCACCTCGGCCACGGGTGCAGTTTCAGCTGGGTGGACGGCGCAGCGCCTGGCTTGACGGTGCACGTCGAGCAGATGCGGGCGCCGCAGCTGACTCTGCCTGGTGGCGGAGGAGCTGCACGGGCGGCGCAAAGGTGGAGTGCGGACCTCGGCGACGTTGGCGACGGGAGAGTGGCTTATTCGTTGGTCTGGGACCGGGCGTGGACCGTGCGCTCGTGCGATCCCTGCCTGCCTGCATGACTCGCTGTGATGCGCTGTCAGTTCCAGCGGTCGGGAAAAAGCTAACGGGGCCATTCGACTCTGTGAATCAACAGGCCCGCCCGCAGACTGCCTGGCGGAATGCCCAGCAGTCAAGCCCCATCCGCTCTAGAGCAAACTGTGCTGCTCGGACAGCTGTGGCCCGTGCGGCAGGGGTGTCAGGGCGGTCTATGGGTGCTGTGCTGCACCCCCGGTGGCAGCCAAGCCTACCGAGAGCGCAATCAGCCCCAACTACACGGATTGCCTGATTTATCTCTGGAACTTTTACAGGCAACATATCACCCACTGCCTTATGTCTCCACAAACTCTCGCCGAGCGTACGAGACTCCGTACCAGCCCGGTGGCATTTCAGACTCTCTACAGCTGATGCTGTTGCGCTGCATGTGTGATGCTCTATTGTTCTGTACAACTCGATGGTGTTGCCGCTCTACTGCTATGAAAGCCTCTGGAAACGCTGCTGGAAACAAACAGACCCCGGCCTCGTATACGTGCACATGCACATCGTGCGTGCTGGTGCGCCGCTTGTGCGAGCTAAGCCCACCTCGGATGCTACGTTCAGAGCGATCGAATGGCCCCATTAGCGGCTTTCTGACCGCCAGCTGCCAGCGGCTGTGTGTGACCCGACCGCAGCATGCAGGGCGATGGCGCACGTCGTGCAAGGCAGGCGTGGCAACCATCCGCGCGTCAAGCGCGTGCGGCGGCGGGAGGCGTACGGCTGCACCGCGTGGGGCTCCCTCCCCAGAGCTGACAGCAGCGTGCGGCGCCGCGAGTGGACCGCGTTGGTGCGGCTCCCGGTGGCGTCCGCACCCGAGCGACGTGAATGCGGCGCGGCCTCGCTGGCCAAGCGTGTGCGCACCGCACGGGCGTGGTCGCTGAACCCCGCTCGACGGCGGCCCGTGGCGCACGCGACGCCGACGCGTGTCGTCGTCGCCGGTGGCGACGGAGGGCCCGACGTGGTTGTCCGCCAATCGGAGTACGGCGTGGCGTGGTGCGAGGGCCTCCCCCCCGTCGACGGCGCCAGGCCTGCGAGCGGAGGCGGAGACGGCCAGTTGGTCGGCGGCGGCGGCGTCACGGCCGGCATGCGTGCGGCCGCGGCGATCGTGAGGTGCGTCCAGGGCGTGATGCGGCGTACGCTCGCGCCGCCGCTGGCGGGAGGGCGGCCTGCGTGCATGCGTGAGGTCGCGGCGTGGGGCGACGTTCTGCATTCAGCGTCTGGCGCTGTGCGTCGCGAGCGGGCGGCCGTCGAGTCGCGGCGGGCGGAGGCTGCTGCGGCGGCGTCGAGGGCGCGGGGTTCGGGAGGCGGCGATGGTGGCCGCCGTGGCTCCGGGGGGGCCGTCATCCTGCCATGGCATTGCGGCTGGAGTGCACGCGAGGAGGCGGTGGTGGTGGGCGCGGACGGGGCGGGAGGGGGCGGGGTGCAGGGCATGGAGAGGCTGCGCGGAGGAGGAGACGCGGGAGCGCCCCATGGCTGGCAGCGGGAGGTCTGTGAGGGGGACTCCAATGAGCCTGACGAGGGGCAGCCACGGACGCCGCCGGCGCACGCGGATCGCGCGAGCGAAGCCTTGACCGCAATGTCGAGCGAGGCCCTCCGGAGAGAGCTGCAGCGCAGGTCTGGCGCGGGTGGCGAAGGCGCCAGCGACACGCATGTCGGCGTGGCCGCTGCGGCGCCGGGAGGGCGCGGGGGGGCAGAGGTGGCGATGTCAGGGTGGCATTCCATGGGGGAGCCGTGGGTACAGGGGACGCCGGCGTTCCAGATGGGGGGGGGCGGCTTCAGCGGCGTGCCGCGCGTGGTGGGCCAGCCTGCCCCAGTGCACGCGTACGGCTCCGTGAGCCACGTGTATGGCGTCCCGCACGCCCCCGACGCCGCGGTCGGCGTGCCGCTCGACGGCCCGTGGGGGCACGGCGGTGGCATCCCGACGGCTGGCGCTGGCAGCGTGACAGGTGGGTGTCACCCTCCGCCCCCTGGTGTGAGCTTCTATCCGCCAGCATACCAGATCCCGGGGTTCGCCTACACGGCCCATCCGGCGATGTCGGGGGCCCCGTACGGTGGGTCGCCGCACCCACTCGTCCGCCACGCCGCGATGCCCGGACCTGCCCCGCCCACAGTTTCTGTTGGAACCCCGTTCCGGGAGGTGCACGCGGCGGCGCCACTCCCTGGACGAGGGGGCGCAGCCGCGACACGGGGCGACAGTGCGCGCCGTTGGGTACACCGGGCGGCCGATCCGCCCGCCATCGAGTCCAGGGAGGCTTTTGTGGGCCACTTGTCGGAGGGCGGCTGTGCCGGGGAGGCGGGCGGGGTGGGGTCGCGGTCGGCGGGCGGCGCGCGCGACGGCGGCGGTGGCGCGCGGGGCCACCCGGCCGCAGAACCGGGGGCACCTGCGTCCACAGGGCCTGGCACGCCTGCGCAGCCCGCGGTTCACAGCCCGCGGCGTACAGACGGTGGTGCACGCGGTGACGGCGACTCGGGCGACTGTGAGGTCTTGAGCGTGTCGAGCGGCACGCCCGACGGACACTGCGGAGGTGACGCGGCGGCGGACAGCGCCGGTGGCGTGCAGGGGCTCGCCTCCGCGGCGGCGGGCTGTCGCGCTGACGTTGCCGGCGGAGCCGTGCGCGACGCGGCACAAGGCGGCACAGCGCGGCGGCTGCCCCCCACCGGTGGCCAACGGGCCACGCTCGCGACACGCGGACTCACGGGACAGGAGCTCGGCAGCATCCTCGGCTGCAACATGCGGATGTCCAGCAGCAAAGGGGCGTTCGTGCGCCGGAGGGATCCCGCGAAGCGGGCGGCGCTGAAAGCGGACTTGAAATTGCGCAAGGGGAAGCGCCGGCGGAGTGAGGAGGGCCCTTTGGGGACCGTGGCGGCGGCGGCGGCTGCTGCCGGGCTGGAAGCCGCGGCGTGCGCGGCGACAGAGCGGGAACCCGTGGCATCGCCGCGCGGCTGCGCGGCCGCGACGACTCCGGGAGGCACACGGCAGGCTGCCCGCGGGCAGAAGAGGCCGGCGATGGCGGCCGTGACGAGAGGGCACACCAAGGCGGCGCGTCTTCGTAGCCTCGAGAGCGGCGGGGCGGCGGAGGCCGCGGGCGACGCGGTCCGCCGTGGCTCTGGTTTGGCGGATGCGCCCATGACGCGTCCAGCCGTCGCCGCCGCGGTCCAGGCGGGCGCGCACGGCTGCGCCAAGAGCCGTGCCGTCGCCCTCTCCAGGTCTGTCCTGGCTGCGTCCGACGATGACGCGCCTCCAGAGGCGTCACGCGACCGGGTGCGCCGCGGCGGCTCGACGGTGGCCGCGGTCGACGTGTTCGCGTCGCTTCCAGAGGGCCCGGCCGCACGAGGAGGCGCTGTGGCCATCACAGGCCACGCTGCCAGCGGCGCACCTGGAGCGGCCATCACGGAGCGCCGTCGGGCGGCACCTGTGCCGGTGGGCGCCGCACGGCGGCCGTCTGCCGCAGCCGTGCCGGCGGGGGGAGGAGCGGCCGAAGAGGCGGAGGACGACACGACCGCGGCTGCAGCGTGGCACCGCGCGATTGGAGAGGACGACCGCGGCAGCGAGCCGGGCTGCGAGGACGGCGACATCTCGCCCGACATGCGTTCTCTGCTCGCTCTGCTGAAGACCCCGGCGACCTTCACGCAGTGCGTCCCTCGAGGGGCTGTGTGCGGTGCCATGTGTAGAGCGTATGGTCTGGTATACAATATGATAGTATGTCGCCTAGGCACAGTGTTGCGGTGCTGTGGTACAGCGCGCGCGTCGCCGGACCGCAACGGAAGCTCGGGTATCCTTTTACAGCAACCCTGTATCCCGCTCGTGAGTGTTCCAGGGCAGGCCCCTCCTGTGGACAATGCCAGCCATGCTAGCATGGGAGCGGCTCCACCGACGTCCACTGTGAGACCGGGTGCGTGTACACAGGTCGTCGCTCATATGCCACTCTCAGTTACAAGCGTCCATGCTCATGCACGGTCGCTTACGCCGGCTCTTATTTACCCCCCCCATTTTCCGCACCTATATGAGCGGAACCTTTCGATACGAGCGAGTTTGTTTTTCTTTTCACGAGATGCTTAACTTTTGGGTTGCATGAGAGTGGAGTGCATTGGCGTATGGAAGGTGGTCTGTCCAACCAACTGCGCATGCACGGAGTCAGGTCTGGAGCGCGCGCCCGTGTGCAGGATTGCAAAAGGCCTGGCGGAAGGAGCCCAGACAGCCGATGCGGAGGAGGCGGCCGCCCGAGGGAGCAACACCCTGACGCGCGCCTCCAGGCAGCCCACGATCGACTGGGTCGACAAGGACGCGCAGTGGTGGAGGGGGTGCAGCAAGGCGACGTTGCAGTCCGCCCGCCACGAGTGTGCTAAGCTGTTTGTGCTGTTTGTCCGGGCGTTCGTCGCCGTCGTGGTGTCGCAGCAGCGGGGCTCGGGCAATCAGGCGTTCAACACGGCCATCCTCGGCGAGTGGCGGGCGGCGCGTGAAGCGGCCGAGCCAGGCCCCGGCGAGACCGTCGCGCATGTCCCGATGAGTGCCGTCATCTACAGCTTCAGGCTCGCGGGCAGCAAGGTGTTCCTGATGACACTGCAGACCCTGGCCTGGGCTGGCCACATCGGGTGCTACTCGACGCTGCACGGGTACCGCCTCGCCGTGCAGCGCTCTGTGGACGCGTACTTCTCATTCCGGGCGGGAGATGGACAGGCGGAGGGAGAGGCGGTGCGGACCAGCGACTTTGTACGATCGAGCCGAGTGTATGTATATAGAGTGTATGTATTATATAGCGCATATATTATATCCATACTGATACAGTAAGTGCGGTGGGGCGTCCTGCCGCATGCACCAGTACGGCACGTGACGTCCGCTTGCCGACTGCAGGACGCCCGACGCCGGTGCCAGCTCTTCTCACAGTATCGCTCTGTGGTGAACGAGTTCGTGGCCCACCTCAAGGCGGACGCAGCCTTCATCAGCGTCAAGCCGACCCCGCTGAAGCAGGGGGAGATGATCGCCATCGCGGAGGAAGCGTCGTCGGGCGCGACGACGCCGCTGTACGGCCGGGTGGCCGCGTTCCTGCGCAACCTCAGCGGCGTGCGGAACCCCTCGGTGTCGGCGTGGCAGTGGCGCCACGTGACGTTTGTCGTCGTCGTCGTCGCCCGTGAGCGAGGCGACGGGAGTGTCGCAGAGGAGGTGCGGACAGCCGGCGCCTGGATGCGGTGCCCGTGCCCGCACAGGGCCCTCGTTGCGTTCGGCTTGACAGCGTGCTTCACGTGGGGCACGCCTAGGGCGGCTGATTACATTCTCCATGTCTCATATTAACACGTAATCACAAAGCATAATTACACTGTCAATTATCTGAAAAATGTTGCAGACTCGGGGTGTACTTTCCCCATAAATTACAAGGATATTTTTTTAAATTACAAGGATAGTCCGCAGGTGGACCATTTACAATCCCATTGATTACCATTTACAATGCATTGATTGATTGTACACTGTAATCGCCAGACAAAATTAATGATAACTGGTCTTGAGTTCATCACATGTCTTCAAATCAACATTCAATTACGACAGCATAATTCTCTGTAATTTGTGTCCAACAGCCCTAGGCGAGGCGACCCCGGGGACCGCCGCCGTCGGCATGTGTCGCCTGTGTGCCCCCGCACCTCGGCATGTGTCGCCTGGTGCCCCCACACCCCGCCGGCACCTCGTCAATCGCCGACCGTGCAGGTGGGCTTCGGCATCGTGGTGCACCTGCAGCATGACAAGGCCCCGAACAAGTTCGGGGCGAAGGTCATCGCGATGAACCCGACGGGCAACCTCGTGACGTGCGGCGAGAGGGTCGACCTGAGCGAAGCGGAGGAGGACCACCGGCAGGATGTCGACGTAGCGAGCGTCGGGTGCCAGCTGCTCAGCATGGCGATGCATCAGGGCCTCCTGCTGCCCGAGGATCTGGAGCACCTCCCTGTGGGCACGGCGTTCACCCTGCCGGCGCTGATCGCGAAGCGCCGCGGGGCCGGAGCTGCTGCGCTGGCGAAGCGTTCGGAAGACATGTGCGCCGCCCGGAGCGCGTGTGTGTTGTGTGCGCACGGCTGATTTCCGGCACCTGCCACGTAGCGAGCACTGACATGCGTGGCTGCCGAGTGCGGACGCGTGTCGCCACGTGCAGGTTCGTGTTCTGCCGTTGGCACGGCATGGTGCCGCTGCGGTGCGTGCCGTCGTCGAGCTGGGCCGTCAGCGTGCTCATCGCTCGGTACTGTGCGGGGACCGGCGCCAAGATGAACGCACGGGACATGCGTGCGGGGTTCGCGTTCATGTTCATCACGGACAGCACCCTGCGCGGGCGGGAGCACAACAAGCTGGAGCTTGCGCTCAGGGGGCAGTGGTGCCCGACCGCAAAGACGGCCGAGACCCAGTATCTCCACCAGGGCCACTACAACGCGACCGTGGCGCATCGAGTGCGTGGCCTGTCTCGTGTGTCTTTGCGGGGACCCGCTGTGCCCAATGCTTGAACGTGCCTCCGCGGCTGTGTGTGTCGTCGCATGTGTCGCTGTCACCCTGAGGGCGCCGTGGCTGCCGCCCTGCTCTGCAGCGTCCCGGCGACTTCCCGGTCGCGGGGTGAACGGTGACGGGGGATGGCGTGCTGTGCAGCAAGTTCAGAGTGGAGGCGGGCGCTTTGTGGACATGCACGGCCTTCAGAGGGTGGCGGCGCAGGCGGCTCAGATGAAGCGCGAAGGCAGCCGATATCACGGCAGCCTGTACTTGTGTGCAGCCGCTGGCAAGGCGTACCTCGACTCGCCCGACGGGCAGGCGGCGCTGGCGGAGGCGGACGCCGCTTCGCACGCGCTGTGGGACGCGGCATGCACGCGCCACCGCGAGTCGGAGTTCGGCGGCCTAAAAGAGTACGGGTGGGCCAAGATCCGCGCGCTGTTCACCACGAATCGCCCCGGACCGCTGCACCTGTGGGGCCGGCCCGAGCACGTCCCACGCGAGGAAGGTACGCAGTAGGCTCCGCGCTGCGGTGTGCTCGACGGTGCAAGTGTTGCCGTTGCACACGCCACGAGCGGTGTCGGCGCGTCACGCGTGGCTGCGGGGGCCCCCGGGATGTGTTGCATTCATGCCGTCCATGCATCGCACCGGCTCCGTGCAGGCGCGTTGAGGGACTTCTGCGTGATGCTCGGGTCGATTGGGGGCCGGCAGAGTGTGTGGCTGAAGGCGTTGGACCTCGGGGACGATCGAGACCTTCTGTCGCTGATGCGGTCGGTCGACGATCGCACGGCGGAGGCCGTCGCTCTGCACACGGAGGTGCAGGCCGACCTTGTGACGGCCATGTGCAAGGTCGAGGAGGCGCAGCAGGCGGGCGACGTCATCGTGAGCCCAGGCGGCCAGCTCCTGCACGAGTCGCCGTCGCGGGAGCTCGAGACGGCGCAGGCTATGCTGGGCGTCGCGGAGAGCAAACTCCTCGCCATCGCGGACGAGGACCGGCAGAAGGTGGTGGCGCAAGCGCGGCGCGCGGTGCAAGATCGGTGGGCCGCACAGCGGCGAGAAGTCGAGCTGCGTACGGGGGACTACACGTTCAAGGTACGCTGTGTGGGACCGGGCGATGCGTGTGCTCCAAGCCTCTACCACCTCGATGACGTTGCATGGCCCGATGTCGATGTCCCTTGCTCTCTGCTGAATGACACGCTGCACAACCTGGTGCAGTACCTGAGACCGGAACACACCGCATCAGCGCCCCTGCTCCCCCATCTCTACTGCCCCTGGTTGATTGATCGCTGCATCGCCTGGTGTACCGCCTCAGACCAGGGCACGCCCAGGCGGTGCGTGTGCGAGCGGGGACGCGGGCGGGCGCCGGCGGTGGTGGGGGGCGGGGGGCGGCGATGCGCCCGGCGTTGCTGACGGTACGTGGTCGTGCTCGCAGGCCACGCGCACCGGAGTGAACGCCTTGCTCTCGTACCGCAAGGCCTTCCTCCAGCGGCAGGCGGAGTCTACGGGCCTCATGCCGGAGGGCCGGGCCGCGCTGCACATGCAGGACCACGCCCGCTCGGCGGGGGGGGCGGTGTTCGACCGCCTCATGGCCGCGCTCGTCGAGGACGACGGGCGCATGCTGGCGATCCTGAAGGTCCTCACTGGAGGTGCGAATCCATGCATGCCGTGTTTGCCGTACGTAACTGGGGTGCAAAATGCATGGGGCGCTGCTGTGCTCGGGACCCGCCTGATACGTTGCCAGGGCGCTGCGCACGCAAGTGATGGATGCGACCGAGGCTCCCGCCCGACATGCTGCACGCACGCAGCAGTCCTTCTCGCGGGGTGCACGCCCCGCCGTGACTATAGGCGTGTTGGCATGTGCCGAGGCGATGGGGCGCCGCGGCGCGGCGGCGGACGCGCGGGTACGGGGTCTCACGCGCGCGGTGGTGCATGTGCAGACGCTGCGGCCCCTCCGGTGCTGCTGCCTGCGTACAAGACCGTCCTGGCGCGTGGGGAGGGGCACGTCGGCCGCGGCACTTGCGTTGCCCTCGCCAAGGTGGGTGGCGTGTTCAAGCACTGCGGACTGCCGGTGGGGCAGCGCGGGCGTGGGGCTCAGGCCTGCGACGGCCACCTGCGCGCCCCGACCATCATGGAAGCGGAACCAGCGCGGGGTGGCGGCGTGGTGTACACGCGCTTCTGCGTCTCGTGCGACTCCCGGCAGCCGCTCGAGAACTTTGAAGGCTTCCTCGTCCACTGCAAGAAGCACCCGAAGGGGCGCAGCTCGCGGGGACGCGCTCCTAAGGTGCCCGCGGCGGTCGACGGGGAGGAGCTGCTGAGGCGCGTGCGGCCGGTGTGCGAAACGCTGGTGGCGCTCGAGACACCCGGTGATGTGCGCAGGGCACTGGTGACATGCGACGTGCGCACGTGCGAGTTCAACGTCGCCCGTGGTTCCGGCTTCTGCGAGGACCATGCCAAGGTGTGCCTTCGCCGAGCAAACATCCGTAATGACAGATGTAGGATCATGTAGTGTCCGTGTTTGGTGCATGCGTGTGTACTGTGCAGTCGTCACCACATGAAGCACTTGGTCCATTGGCTGACCGGCTGTGGCCAGCAGGCCACCTAGGGGAAGCGAGTACGTGTGGTCATGTCCTTCAGCCGGACCACACGTGGCCTTGCTGAAGCGCCATGCCAGGCTGTCTTTCCCTACGCAGCGCTGCTCACTGCACTACCTTGATGCCTTGCTGCGTGTGGCCAACAGGCCACGGACGTCGAGCGTGTGCGTGACACACCCCACCCTTCAGCATGGCCACACTCGGTCGTGCTGAAGCCGTGCGCCGCCGCTGTTCACAGCATCACACTGCAACCTCTCTGTTCTGCACTCAGCCCGCCCTGGCATGCCGGTGGTAGAGGCTGGATGAAAAACGGTGGTGAACTGCGATTGAATGATGTGACTTCCGCTCCTGGCATGCCATATCTGTGGCGTACCCGGGCAACATCTGCACCCATGTGCCGCATTGTGAACACACAAGTATTGCGAAAGCCCTCCTGTCGTTGCAGTAGAAGCGCTCGATCCACAGTATGCCACAGCTGGCAAGACACCGCAACAAGCTCACAGCACACTGCAATGTGAAAATCACGAGCCGACGCTGCCTTCACAACCTGGCCGTGCGAAAAAACCTGTCATCCGCGCTTGCTGAATCCGCGTGCAAGTGCATCCGGGCTTCGGCACCTCTCGGACCCGGTGTCACCCGAATCCGGCATTCGTTACGGAATGAACCGACACCTGCAGCGCGTGCGGTTGGTGCAGGGGTTGGTGACGGACGCGCGCGGCGAGGTCAGCTGCATCTGCACAAACTGCCGTGAGTTTGTGCCCGCGGCCTACGCCAACGCGAACGCGCTCCAGTGCTGCATGTGCCTGGAATCGCGGCGCGCACGTGACGAGCGCGCCTCGGACACCCTGGCGGACGCTGTCAGCAGGATCCCGGTCCCCCCAACGGGGGCGCTTGTGAAGGTGGGGAGGCGGTTGCCGCCTGGCTACCGCCTACCGTGGCTGCCCGACGTGCCTATGGGGGACGTGTGCGAAGCGGGTCGGTGCCGCATCGTAGGCTGCGGCGTGGAGCTGCTGGAGAAGGAGCTCAGCGCGGGCGTGTGCGACAAGCACCGCCGGCAGGTGGTGTGGGACCTCAGGCCGACCGAGTGTAAGCCGCAATTCTACTGCGTCGACTGCCGCGGATGGAGGGCGGCTGATCCATGGCCCCTCGTGAAAGGCAGGGACGGCACGATGAAGCGTGACTGTCGGTGCCAGAAGCACGCTGACCGGGAGGCTGCGGCGTGGGCGGTCGGTGCCGACGACTTGATCAAGCGTCAGTCCAAGACGCGCGTCGGTCACATCCGGAAGGCGCCGAACAAGGCGCTGTTTGCGGCAGACGGCCTGGCGTGGATGACGTGTGAGACGCGCGTGGCGGCGGCTGCCCACGGGCCGCAAGCCACGGCTGCAGGCGCGAAGAAGGGGAACGGCAGGCCGCGGGCGATCTCTGGCGAGGCCCTGTGCCGTGTGCTGGTGTGCGACCAGCCTGCACAGGGGAAGTTCCTCTGTCGGGAACACAAGGAGGTCGTCGTGCATGAGGAGGTCGTGCCTGATGAGTGCGCGCAGCAGCGGCTATGCGCGACGTGTAAGAAGTTTGCCAACGCGTACAGCTTCAGGCCGGACGGGCGCTGTGGGGACCGCTGCACCGCCGTCGGCAATGTTCGGCGAAGGGCGCGGGAGGACACGTCGAGGCCCGGGCAGCGGGCGGGGAAGCGTGGCAGGGGACGGGGCGCAGGGGGGGGGAGCGACCCAGTGTATGGGAACCTGCCCTGCATCGACGGCCTCACTCATCACGACCGCTTCATCCGCGGCGTGATGGTGGGGGTCGCGTGGCCGGATGACGCGGGGACGCCGACACGCCGGGACTGCGAGCATGTCGCTGCGTTCATGAGGGTCGGCCTCCTGCACGCCGCCGCCGAGCCCCCGGGGGCCAGGTGCTGCTACGAGGGCACGCAGACGCGCTGCGAGGAGCCGTGTGCAGAGGGGGCATGCGTGTGCGACGGCCACGTCGGCGCTATCGCGGTGAGCCTCGCAGACGCGGGCCTGAAATGGATCTGCCCCTCGTGCAGGCACACCAAGCTGCTGGAGGCCCGCGGCTCGGGCGTGTGCAGGGCATGTCACGCGCAGGCAGGGGGGGCGGGCGGCTCCAGCGCAGTGGTGGATGCGCGTGCCACGGCCACAGGTGCCGCGGTTCGCCCTGTGGAGGCGGACAGGGCTGGCATCAGCGGGGCAGGCAGCAGCGCTGCGATGCTCGCTGCGGACGCGGGCGGGGAAGACGACACGGACGAGTGGGTCCACCCGGGGTGGCTGGTAACGGAGGCTGTCGGTGCGGCAGCCGAAGCGCCGGTTACGTTCAAGATCGGCGGCTCGAAGGGAGTCGGGCGGCAGGCGGTGGTGGACGAGGCGGTTCGCACGTGCGCGGGAGAGGGCTGCACGAAGCAGCTGACGGCGCAAGACGGCCACGGGGGGTACTGCTTCGTCTGCCTGATCACCGAGGCCCTGCACGCCTCGCCCCTGGACCTGCTCGCGATGCTGCTGGTGCCAGGCGCTGTTGTGAAAGGCCAAGGTGCGTCGCCGCTGCTGCTGCCGCTGCTGATGCTGCAGCTGCCGCTGATGCTGCCGCTGCAGCTGCTCAGAGTTGCATGAATACGCGTGCCTTTCGATTTCGGTACGTTTAATACGCGTATTTCATTCTAACGTACTTTATCAGCGTATAGTACGCGCGTACGTTTCGGACTTGGGCGTTTTGAGAGAGCCTAGAGCTCTGCACTGTGGTGCACCTCTAGCCACAAGGCCAAAGGAGGTTTTTCACGTCCCTCGCATTGCATGATGAGCCTGAGTAACCTGGTCATCTAATTGACTGTTAGTATCTTGTATTGTTCTCTGCAACAGTGTGCCTAAGCACAGATGACAGTGACCGGCTTGGCGCCTCGGTGACGTCGACGTACTTTATAACGAAACGTACTAATGCAACTCTGCTGCTGCTGCTGCTGCGTGTGTGTGTGTGTGTGTGTGTGTGTGTGTGTGTGTGTGTGTGTGTGTGTGTGTGTGTGTGTGTGTGTGTGTGTGTGTGTGTGTGTGTGTGTGTGTGTGTGTGTGTGTGTGTGTGTGTGTGTGTGTGTGTGTGTGTGTGTGTGTGTGTGTGTGTGTGTGTGTGTGTGTGTGTGTGTGTGTGTGTGTGTGTGTGTGTGTGTGTGTGTGTGTGTGTGTGTGTGTGTGTGTGTGTGTGTGTGTGTGTGTGTGTGTGTGTGTGTGTGTGTGTGTGTGTGTGTGTGTGTGTGTGTGTGTGTGTGTGTGTGTGTGTGTGTGTGTGTGTGTGTGTGTGTGTGTGTGTGTGTGTGTGTGTGTGTGTGTGTGTGGGTGTGTGTGGGTGTGCTTCCCTGTCTCGGTGTTCTTTTTTTCCTGACAGCAGTGATCGCCCCCCCTACCGCTGTGGCAGGTGCAGGCCCTCCATCCGGTGTTGCCTGCAGGTGTTGTGGACGCGCTGCTCCCGGATGGCACTGTGGACTTTGGCCACATCAGCTTGCTCCCGGTGCGGGGGCACGGCTCGGATGCCCGCGTCGCTGCCTCGCACCGCAATCGGGTGCAGGACCACCTCCTCCCGCCGGAGCTCCGGCAGGAGCGGCTGGACCGTGCGCTGACGCGGCGACAGGACATCGCCGCCGGGCGCATCGTGGCCGGAGCCCCGCTGGTGGGTGTGCCGGAGGGGCCCCTCGCGGACGCCCTGCGGAGCAGGGTCCCCCCCTCGTGGCATTGTAGACATGGTGCGATAAGTCCCCCGGAAATGCACAAGCAGCATCTGCTGAGATATGCCGCACTGAAGCACGTGTTTTGAGATGTTGGCCTATCGGGAAAGGCGCACAGGCTTGCTGCTCTGAGGTTTCGGCTCACTCCCCCTCGTGTAGTAGAGGCTGTGTCATGAACGCACGTGTGCAGCCGCCGCCGGCGTGGACCTCGTGGCGTGCCTCCCGACTGTCGGCCAGTGGTCACTGCTGGAGGACGTGGTGGAGGAGGGCTCGCCGGACGTGGCCCTCCGGGGGATCACGGTGACGGGGGCCCGCTTGCATGGGAAGGGCATCCGCAACAGGCCGACGCCGTCGCTCACTGACTTTGGGCCCGTCGGCCTGATATCGAAGACGATCCGAGGGGTCGAGCTGACGATGATCCGGATCGGGCACGACGAGAAGAGGTCGGCAAGCTCGACCGGGCCACAACAGCCCACCCCACCGTCCCTCGGCATCGCCGTCGGCACGGCTGCGATCACCGTCCGAGGTTGCTCACGCGACATCACGGTGGACGCCCCGTGCGCGAGGAACGTGGACGCACGGTGGATGCAGCTCTGCCGTGATGCCGGCGAGATGCTGGTGTGCCACGCGTTCAGCCTCCATGGCTGCGCCTGCACACGGGCGATCCGGCGCACGCCCCTCATCCACAACAGCTCGGCTCAGCTCATGCGCAGGCTCGGGGTGCTGGAGGCGCCGGCGCTCGCGCCGCTGCTCATGATGTTCGTGGTGGGGTGCGCACAGAGCTTGCTGCCGGCAGAGGTGCGGCAGGGCGCCTCTCGTGCCTGTCACAACAGCGTCGCCCGGGCGACCTGCTACGCGTACCGCGTGTTGCACAACAGCTTCTGCCGGTGGGGCGACTCGCGCGCCGCCTGTGTTGCGGCCTACATGTCCACACTGGCGGCCCTCCCACGTGCCGTCCTCAGCTTCATGAAGGAGCCGTTCCAGCCGGAGGACTGGGAGGCTGCCATGTGTAGAGCGCATGACGTGTGGCGTGGCAGCCCCCTCCACGAGGTGTGAGGCGGCTCCCCCCATGCATGGTCGCATGTCTGTTGCACGCCGTTCCTGTTGTTATGGTCGCATGTCCACGCACTGTACGCAATGTCTGCGCTCACGCGTTGTCTGCACTCGTGTACGGGAAGGAGGTGCCCCACTCTGCAGAGGTGTGGCCATGGCCCGGTGTGCGGCCGTCGTGTGTGCGCATTGCGTGGTGTGAGTGATGCGTGTGTGTGTGTGCGTCTGTGCAGATCTCCTGGTCACCCGGGCAGCGCCCCGACGCGGTCTTTGCGGGGGCGGCGCCGACGCGGCTCGGGGCTGCGGCTGCTGGGGATTCCCGGGCGCTGCGCGTGCCGCGGATGGAGTTTGAGATGTGTGCGGACGGGCCGGGCGGCGCAGGCTCGGTGCCAGTTTCGCGCCTGCCGCAGCGGTCGTCAGAGGCCGGGGCTAGGGGCGCGCCGGTGGAGGCCACAGGCGCGGGCCCACCTGTCAGCGCGGCCGCTGCATCTGCCGCGCCCGCTGACGCGGCCGTGCCGGCTGACGTCACCGCCGCAGCACCGGTGGTCGGCGCCCACGACGGGGCTGAACGGGCAGGCGACGCTGCCCCTGCCGGCTCTGCCTCAGGGTCAGCACTCACAGCCGCAGCTGCAGTGGCCGCTGCAGTAGCTGCCGCACCATGCGTGGTCGTCGACCACACACGCGCTGGCGGTGACGGGCCGGCGGTCGCAGTGGCCACCGTCGACGCTGCTCTCGCAGCCGACGCAGGCCCGGCACTCGACGCCGCTGCCAACGTCGCGCCCGATGGACCTGGCGCAGCTGCTGGTGATGTCAACGTAGCTGTCGCCCCTGCGCACGCCGTGCCCCGCCAGCAGGGCGCTGTTCCCGCCGCGGCTGCCGCTCTGCAGGCCCCGACCCGGAGCCTGACGGGCTGGCCGGTGACGCCCGGGCGGGCCAGGGTCCCGGGACGGACCCGCGTCCAGACACGCCTGGCACTCGAGCGGGCGGTCGACGACAGCAGCGTGCCACTGCGCTACTTCGCTACGGTGGCTGATCATCCGCACACGATGGCGGCTGGGAAGGAGGTCGTGCCGATCACAGGATGGGTGTGCTCCATGGGTGTCGTGTGTGCTACATGCGTCACACACACGCGTGCGCGCTCGGTCGGCCCCGGCGTGCATGACCGTGTTTGGTGTTTTCACGTGTGCGGGGATACATGTACTCGGGGGCTCGGGGAGGGGGGGGGGGGGGGGAGATGCGTTTCCTTGCACGGCACATGCATGCATGCATGCCGCTCTCTCCTCACATGCCCTCACATGCAGCGGGTGCTGATGTGTGCAGGATTTGTACAACCTGGCACAGCCGAGGGACGGTGCTGCGAACGTGGTGTTTCTGCTGGGGCCCCCGGGCAGCGGGAAGTCTGGCCTCATTATCGATGCCATGGCCGCAGCGACAGCGGGGTCGCCGTTCAGAGAGAGCACTCGAGCCGTGGGGGTGGAGCCCGTGCACGGAGCGCACAAGGTGTCGCTGATGGTGCACAAGGCCCTCATGCGCTTCAACCTGGGTCACCCCGCGGAGACGCTCGCCAGCGGCATGTGCGCGTCGGCGTGGATGCCCGGGGCCGCCCCCGCCTTCCAGCATGACGCCGCCCGCACCATCGCGGCGCGGAAGCTGCACGTCTTGGACGAGGTGCAGGCCATGACGCCGCTGCTGCGGCAGTACCTGCTGCAGCTGCGGAAGGCCCACGCTCAGGCGACCAACACGGACGGCGTGTCACACGCGGAGGTGCTGCGGAGGTGCCCGCACATCTTCGCCCTCGACCCGCAGCAGAGTCCGTGCCGGGAGATCGGCGTGCAGAGTGTGGACGCCAACGGGCGCGTGCTGATGCGTGACACGACCGTGATCATGCCGTGGAGGATGTGCATGGACGTGTGCGGCCCGCCGAGCGCGTCGCTGCGGTACCACTTCGTCGTCCTCCACGGCCAGTACCGCATGAGCGGACTGCTGTACCGCTTGCTGCACAGCGCGTGCGCTCTCCCCGCTGATGCATGACTGCGTGATTGGCCCTGGCGAGGGGCCCGTTGTGTCGGCAGGCGCACGACGGTCGTGTCGTTCGTTCAGGTCGGCTGCGGACCTGCTGGCAGTGTCAGAGCGGGTTGTGGACGTCGAGGTCAATCACCACTTTGTCACGTTCTACGCGCCGGACCGGGAGGCAGACGCTGTGGACTCGGACAAGTTCACGATGCGGGGCTTCGGAATCGAGGCGGAGGGTGAGAACGTGTACGTCTGGGACGGAGGCGACTGCGCGCTGAGGCCCCACCCGACATTGATCATCACCGCGACCAAGGACGGGGCGAAGGTGATGTATGATCGGGTCAAGGGTCGCACGGACTACTGCGGATTCATCGATGCAGCGCACGCGTCTGCAAAGGCAAAGGCGCAGATGCGAGCAGAGCTGAAGGCTGCGGAGTTGCGCCGTCTCGGTCGCGAGCAGGAGGCGGCTGCAGTGCAGGCTGCACCGGTCGTGTTGGCTGGCACGTTCAAGGCGAGCGAAGCCTGTGTGTTCCGGTGTGCCCCCAACGCCCGGTGCCGGCTGCCCGCCTGTGAGCAAGCATGCATGTGTATCAAGCCGTATCCTTCCCGGCATCGCCTGTGGCCTGTGCAACGGACCTGAGGGAGGGCATGTGGGTGCAGGCACGAGGATGAGGTGGGGCAGCAGATGGTACAGCGGCTGGAGGGGTTCGTGTACAGCAGCTGGGACGAGGCCCGCCTGCAGGTGGGGGAGCAGTATCTGCTGACCTCGGGGCTGGGCCCGAACTACCCGAGGGGGTCCGTGTGCGCCGTCGCGTGCTTCGAGCGTGCGCCGTGCGCAAAGGTCGTGCGTGACGCGGTAGCATCCTTCGAGGTGTTCACGAAGGATGCACATGCACGCGGCCTCGCCTGGGACGGGGTACATTACAGTGTCGGCGGCGTTGCCGGCCCCCCCGGCGAGCAACAGCAAATGCTCGATGTGGTGCGGCGGGTGGCGCAGCGGTTTGTCGAAGAGCATGGTGACGGCGGCTACATCACAGTGCCGAGGTGCCGCATCGCCATGGCGTCCGGGTCCGCGGGCACACGGCAGGTGCTGCCCGTCGTGGAGGCCATTGTGTCCGAGGAGGGCGCGCTGGTTGCGTGCCGGATGCAGATGCCGCTGGTGCCGTCGGTCGTGCGCATGGCCAACTCCATGCTCAGCGCGACCGTGGTCGACCAGCGGCTCGTGGTGTACTGCCCTAGTGTGGGAAACGTGCACATGTCAGCGGAGGCGCATGCGGCGCCTCTGCTGGTCGCTCTGACCCGTGTGCAGTCCATCGCGCGAATAGCCCTGGCGAAGGACTCGGACTGGCACGACGAGGTGTTCAGTGCGCGGGGTCCTTTCGAGAGCCTGACTGCGGACGTGCAGCAGTGGGCGCAGGGGCTGCGGTACTGCCGGCTGTACCACTGCCAGTCGCTCGGTTATGATGGCGGGCGTGCGCAGCCTCGTGGATCTCATGACCACGATGCAGAGCATGTGATGCAGCTGAATTTCGGCTACTTCTATTGATGTAGAGTGGCACCGACGGGCCTGTTAGCTGTAGCCACTGTGCAGGCTGTCATGTAAAGTGTGTGACATGTGCACATGACTCGGCGGGTTCGGCGGGTTCGGCTCAGCATGATGCCGTCCGCGACGAACGTGTCGCTATGGGATTCTTTGACTTTACATGTACGCAGCCGGGTTGGTGATGGAATGCGCGCGCCTGTCTTGGGCATGTACACCGTGTATGGCATGTATGGCATGTACACGCGACGTGATGCTGATTGCCACAGCGACCGTTGCCATGATCAGTTATGTGTGGATTGCGTTTTTTCTACCTGACTCGCACCGTGGGTGCATTGGACAGGCCAGCGTGCCAGATGCAGCTGCCAGATGCGACGTGTACGGCACGGGCCCGTCATAGGCGCGGGAAGCACACGGTAATACACGCCAACGACCGCTAATCACCACCGTGTTGTGTATTGTAAGACCTCGCACCGGCTGCTGCCAGCGTCACGTCTTCGTGTAGTCGGTGCTGCGAGCTGCTGCAACACCGACCTGCCCTGCCGGATACTGTATCGGCCTACTGACTCTGTTTACCTAAGATTTGTCCACCTGATGCAGTGGCGTGGAGTATACCGTCGCGTGGACGGCGCTCTCACACTCTGGAAACCTTTCTATGACAGCTTCTACTCAAGCAAAGGCGGGATGGCCGCCACGCACACGATACACATTGACTATGTGTGTTATCGATGAAATGTTGGTGTGGCAGTTACAGCAGGCGTGATTGTCACGACTCTGTGGGCATCGACAGCCAACCGCATTGCTAAACGAGGTGACAAAAAGTCGCACTGCTTTGATGCCAACCGAATTTGTCAGCATCGCGCAAACGGCGCCTGGTCTGTTTGAGGATGGGTTGCATTGTGACGACTCTCGTGTCGTGGCGCACACTCGGCGTCCGTCACCGTGGCATGCACTGTGGCAACATGTGGACGCCAGGCACGCTGATAGCGAGTCGGTCGGGGTTCGACACTGCACATGTTGTGGCTTACGCAGCTCCGCGCAGCTTCGCGGCTTACGCCGCTGATGCGTAAGGGCCCTGTAACCCCGTGCAACACCGCAGCTACGTGCAGCTGCGTTCAGTGCGACGGATGCGATTCGGTTTCAGTGTTTGTTTTTTTGCAAATAACGTGCAGTGTGACCAAAGATCGTGCGTGCCGTGCCGTTCGGTCCCAATTGTGAAAACGCGGCCATGCAGACCTGCCAGTGCGTGCGTGGCGCTGTTCCGCCAACCCGATCGTTGTGGTTCGTGACAGCAGCACCGTGGCGTAAGGGGCTTCTCGAATCCGAAGAGTTCAGCAAGCCCCTCACGCCACTGCTGCGGGCTGCCGGGTCGTGTCAGCACCACTTCACACACGTGTGTTATGCGGTGGACACAGCTGCAATGCTTGCAAGACAGGACGAGGGACACCGAGGCTGATGCCATACAGCATCAACGCCACCGCCTGCTCTGCAACGGCGTGCGCACGCCAGGTCTGTGGAGACGGTGGGCGGTGCGAATCACTCACCAGACAGTAGCAGCGGCCGCACAAGAACCAGCGAGGGCTACGTATGTACTCCGGTGTATATATATATATATATTCTAGCGTCAATCTGTTGTTCTTGTGCGCTGCGATACCGGGGACAAAACACATCGAGCACAGGCCTACCTCTCGAAACAGCCTGTAATGAAAACATCACGCACGCTGCAGATGCACAGAAAAAGCAGGATTGACGAATGGCAGGCGTGGCTGCAGCTACTGTGCTGCAGCATGCCACACACAGTCCGTCGTGCATCGCGTTTGCAGCCCCAGCGTGGCGAAGGGCACAACGCGCCGTGCACAGGCACGCCTTGACGCCGCCATTGCCGGCCTGTAGCAGGACACCCAAGAAACAAAAGTCATGCACTGCTTGTCGCTACCCTTCCTCTACAGCTGCATGTCACACCTCCATTGTCACAGGTTCTGTACAGCGCTCACCTCGAGTTCCACAAGTGTTGTCGTCGCGCGTCGTTAACGATACCTCGAGGCGTCGACATGTCGACGGGTGCCATCAAGCCAGGGATGCAGGTGCGTTGTTTCTCTCTGTCCACAGGTCGCTTGCCTGTGCTTGAAATCCCCTTGTCAGGTCCAGCAGGCTGTCCCTCCTAGCTCGGGTCGGGGTCCAATCGGGTCTGTTGTCAGCAAGGGCGTCCGCGTGGTACAAATCGAATTGTGACAGCGAAGCAGCCATGATGGTCATTTTAATCCGGTCCTCAGGTTTCGATCCGTCGCATGTATGACTACAACACCATGTCATGGGCATGGCATGCATGCTTCAGTGTCATGCTAGATGATGCCTTGTGACGGCAGGTGTACCGCCATTGCACTGCTGCCGATGCGCAACGACTAGCGCGCATCCCCGGCGCCTCGAAGTGTTACTGCGAGCATATGGTGCAGCGTGGCTGCATGTATCGCGACGTGGTCACGGTCCTTGCGGAGCAGCCGATCGTTGTCTGCTGTTTAGATGTACATAAGCAGCCTCTACACCACTGTGCTTTACACAACAAACTTTCGAAAACTCACTTCAGCCTCTCAAATATTGCCGCACATTGTCCTTTGTTGCTAATCTGCCTTCACCGACGCTTCTGGGAGCAGTCCGGCAGTAAAAAAGCGTGCCAGCCATTGAAGCGGATCCAGCCGAAGCGCAAGTGGGTCGCATGAGGGATGACATCAGCAAACAGCACATGAAAATATTTCGGAGAGAATACTGGTGTGCTGGGTCAGCTCACGCTTTGTTCCATCCTTACACGATGCTATCAACACCACAACCACTGTGGTGCCAATGGCCTTTTAACACAAGGCAATACACAAAATGTATACTAACACGACCTCGAAGCTTCTTTGGTGGGTGTGTAGCGTAGTGCGTCTGTGCTGGATGGACTTGGGTGGGCCGTTGCCCGGAGCAGATGGGTGGTTGCAGCTGCTGGGTTGCATAGTAAAGCTGCAGTACAGCATATAAATGCTGCTGCTGCATCAGTGTAGCTTGTTCTGGTGGCTCGTGCATGGGCGCAGCATGTTGCTGATGTGAATGTAGCGATCGGTGTTGCAGCACAGATTGATTGTCCATCTGCTGAGACTGCAGTTCTTGGTTGCATGAATCTCCCCGCAATAGCTTTGTGGAGGCATTGGACACGCAGACGGCTGCCTGTTGCATCGGCTGAGACTGCTGTTGGTGCAGTGATCCTTGGGGCTGCGATGCAAGCGGTTCCTGCAGTACAGTTGTCGATGTTCTGTTGCTTTGAGCATCTGACTTTGCTGCTGCCGGCGCTGCCTTAGACTCTGCCTGCTTGCCACGCCTGGCCTTAGCACCCCTGCACTGGTTTTGGAGCTCTTGCTGTTCTGGAAGGCTTGTTGGTCTGCTGGCAAGTTGGGCACTTGCGGACCAGAACCTCGCGCTGGTTCGGTGGACTGCAGGGCTGCCTGCTGTCCTGCGGGATGCTGCTGCTTTTGTCGCTTTGATGGAGGCTCCAATGCCTCCAGAAAGCTCTTGTGTCGTTTCAGGGAAGCTGTGGATCCCTGGAACTGCTGTTGCATCGGTGCAGGGGCTTGTTGGCCTTGCGCTGCTTGCACATCCTTACGCATTGCTGCATGGCTGCGTTTCACGATGTTCAATTGTGCCTGCTGTACATGAGGTTGAGAGAGTGATATCATGTCGAAGCAGGCTGTCAAATCCTGGAGAGCTGCTTCATGTGCATGGGCTTGTGCCTTCTCACCCACTGGGGTCTGCAGTGGCACTGAGTGTGCTGGATCTGGGGACTGTTCAGCTGGAAGCTGCCCCACTGCAGAACATGGGGGGCCCTGGCCGGGGGAGGCATCACGTGTAGAAGTGAGAGCTCTGATGCTCTCGGTCAGGATGCTGATGTCCTCGCGGTCGCATCCCCCCACACATCCGAGTTTTGAGCCCAACAACCTCACAATCAGTCTGTCTGTTTCAAGATTGTCGTTGCTGAGGGTCAGTAGGGATGCTAGCTGGTGCTCGCAGGCTTGCCGCTGCATGGCCTTGTTGCGCGAGCAAGCCGCAAAGCGCAGCTGGGGCTCAACCATGATATGTTCTTGTCTGGTCAGGTCTGGTGTCAGAACCGCGACCACCTGAAGACCTTCAGCGATTGCATTCTGGACCTTGGCTTCACGCTGCTCTGCTGTGTCAGTGTTGCATGGCTGTAGTGTAGACGTGGCTGCTGCAATCGTGATGTGGGCCACATCATCTGTGTCGGGCTCTGGCTCGGGTGGTTGTGCTTGCCACAGCACTGGAGCCTCTGTGTCATCAAGAGAGTCGTCTGTTGAACATGCTGGTCCGTCAGCAGCTGGAGCCATACCCTGAGACAGCGCTCGAAAACGAGCTGAATTGAATTTGTGTGCGTCACCCAGATTGTCACAAACAGCTTTCTGTGCCTTGGCATTGATTGCGCTGCCTGCAAGCATAATCTTGTCTAGGATCAGCACATGGAGCCACAAATTGGCAGGCCTACGCACACAGCTTGATACACTCTTGACGTCAAAGTCCTTGGATCATACCATCCTGACTTCGCAATTCTCTTCTGACATAGTCTTTGATCATGCATTCCAGGAAAAACCATATGAGCTTGTCCACTCGTAGGGCTTCACTGCCCATGGCGCGTAGTGTGGACTTGACCTTCCAGTGGTAGCCCTCGCAGTGTGCCGTGGTGTGGCAGTCGAGGGTGTTGTGGAAAACTTGAAAGCACTTCACCCACAGCTCTGCACGCTCAGGCAGCACAGTCATCAACTCGGGCGATTGGGAACGTCCAAGGCCAACAGGTGTCCAGCATTCACTGCAACACATGTGGTCTTGCTCACCCCTTTTATCTTTCCAGGCTCGCTGGAACCAGGCAATGACCTCTGTCTCTTCATGAAAGCGGGACTCAAAGCAGCGAATGGCATCATCGACAGTACTGTGAACTTCTTTTAGAGTGCCTGGCACCTGCATGCCTGCTTCCTTCGTAGCTTTTCTGCCCGGGCCTTCAGTACATGCCACATGCACAAGAACACACGTGTACCGGGGAATACTAGCCTGCAGGGAATAAATCAGTCACAGGGGATGTGCACTTTCGACATAGCCCTGCAGAAAAGGTATATACAGTTGACTGCAACGACAGAAGCATGGTAGCAGGCACCTGATTGCCCCGATCTCTGCGTTGGAGTTGTCCGTGAGCATACAGCTCGGGCACCATGCCAGTTGCCGCTGAAATTTCTTTGCCGCGAACATCTCCACAGCGTCTTTGACGGTTTGCTGTATGGTCTGATACACCTCAATTGTCTCAAAGCGTACAATCGCCCAAGCAATGGGCAGCCCTGTAGCATGAGGGTGTCAGTCTGCTGGCAATGTGCATAAAGTACGCATCACTATGAGCAATGCCAGTGTAGCGCTGGTCACACCTTTGCCACAGGCGTTCCTGACATGGACGGTCACTACTTTCAGCCCATAGCGCTGCATGTCGTGTGATGCATCCATAAAAATTGGGTTGCTCTGCCCCAAGGCCCATGCCCACTCCTTCTGCTCTGGAGTGCACAATATAATTGTGACCCTCTTCCCACTCACGTCCACATCATGCAGCAGCCACTGCCGACTTGCTTCAGGTCGCTGTTGGTCCTGGTGGTACTGCATAGCAAAGTGACTGCTGCTCTAAATGGGTTGGCGGCATGCAGACACTCTTGAAGGAATGTGCCCAGGCTGCAATTGATGTAGAGAGAGCTCACCGCTGCAGCAACAGAATGTACATCGCTGGAGTTTTTGCGCCACAAATAATCAATATAATTCCTCCGCAAGCTGCAGATGTATGAATTTTTGATCAGGTTGTCTTTGGCAAACCTAGATGTTTTGATGCACTGGTCAGCCTCTATTTCGCTCATATGAGAGGGTATGCCTAGCAGCTCTCGGATCACACTCTGTATTCCTGCATGCAAGCTTTGTCTGATCATATGCGTACAATCCGTGCAAAGAGCGGGAAACTGTGAAAGAGGCGCAGTGCTTCTAGGGCCACTGCTTCCTGCGACATCATTAGTGTAGCAGAAAAGAACATTTCCCACCAAAGCAGATCGCACCCTCGATAATCAATGCAGGCTTTGCATGCATTTTCAGCTGTGTAACAATAAAAATTTTATCCTCGATTGTGTGCTCACGTAAGTGATGTATGTCCTCCACTGAGTGGGCAGCTTTGTTGAGATGTTTCATGGACGTGCACGTCTCCACTGTGTCGTCCGTGCCACAGGAAAACTTGAGAATCGCTACCTGCGGAAGTTGGACATAAGACTTCACGATGTAATGGTATTTACAGCCCTTCTTGCAAGTGAGGCCAGTCATCGTCTTCGAGAATCTGGGTTTGCTGCCCTCAGTCTGAGCCACAGGAGCAGTACATGCCAGCATCCGTTGCCTCCCCTTTTGTTCTCGATGGCGTGGACCCTCAAATAGACAAACCACTCGATCCTGTATGTATGCACCGACCGTATGGTGCCCCTGCGAATAGGCTGAAAGCTTTGTTCGCCCTCGCTGCGCCTCACCTGCTCGAAAGTC
The DNA here is from genome assembly GCA_023078555.1 of Ulva prolifera. Taxonomy (NCBI): domain Eukaryota; kingdom Viridiplantae; phylum Chlorophyta; class Ulvophyceae; order Ulvales; family Ulvaceae; genus Ulva; species Ulva prolifera. The sequence continues at coordinate 3,670,320 of CM041196.1, forward strand.
AGGCACTCGATCCACAGGGATGGCGGCCACCAATGCTGAACGCCGGTATTCGTTGGTTTTCTGCCAGGTCAAATCATTAAGAGTGAACATCCCAGAGATTGCCTTCTGTATCTCGAGAGACCTCACGTATGATGGCAGGTCGCCCCGCTTGGGCTTCTTGTGCTCTTCGACGCCAGCAGGCCGGTGGTTCAGAATGACCGGTCTCAGGTGGCACGTCTGCGGATGAATGTGGCGCCTGTACGGTGTCATGAGGTAGGGGCTTCAGTGTGTTTTGTAAATGTGGACTCGGGACAGCTACATTGGTGCTGATCAACCGTAGAGGCTGTCTCTCCGACGCATCTTGACCCAACTGATGCATGACCTTAAATTTTTCGTTGCTGATTCTGGATGAATTGCCTGGACTTGTGCAGCACTCACGGAACGCGGTTGGCGACGCTCGCCAGCTAACAACGTTGCCTAGACCCTGCAAGAAGCGCGGACTGTCTCGCACTTGATCATGCATTGTAATAATCGCTCCTGAAGCATACGTTGCAGACTGATAGCCAGGTTGTTGACTGAAGATCATCACTAAACGCCGTCAAACAAACGATGCGCAGCTTTCCGAGCGATCAATACAGACATACGTACAGACATCGACAATAGGTCATCAAGCTCCCGCGTGTGGAAATTCACAAGCGGGTACCACTGGAACCAAATGGCAAGCGCGAGATACACGCCGCTATTGATTACATGGCAAGTCAATGCTGCTGATACGAGCAATCCATATTGTCTGCTATTAGATGCGGGTGCCGCTGGCGGAGTATGTGTCGGGGTCGCGCTGGTCGCGTCCATGCGGCGGTGGCCCCGGCGGTCGGCTCAATTCATGCATTGCGTCCGGTCAAGTGCTGACGACCTTCTGGGGGTTGTGGGGGTAAGGGGTCCATGCATGATGAATGGCGCGGTGCTGACGACGTGAGCCATGAGACCAGTCGAGACTTGAGGACCGGTTACACAAGACCTCCATCACGGGTCTCGAGTAACCTGTCCTCAGGTCTCGACTGGTCTCATGGCTCATGTCGTCTGCACCGTACTACGTGGCAATCCCCCCCTCCACGAGGGTCTGTCGTACCGCGTCATTTGCACACGCCATGACGGCCATTGGACGCCGTCATGCATCACCATATGGCAATCTGTGGTGCTCCACGGTGGCCGTTTGGTGCATGACGGTTCGGCAAGCGTGCTGTGCGGGCGGCAGGTGGTTCCATGCGTGACGTGCGCGTGACACCCACCGTCGCGTCCTCATGCGTTCCCAGGCTTCGACAGACGTTCATTTTATTTGTATAGGTGCTTCAGTACCTTGTTAGTGATGTTTGATGTACTTGCGCGGCCCGGAAGAGGGAGATGTGTCAGCTCGTCGCACTGTCGCGAGGTGCCCGAAAGCCAGGACCAGGTTGCAGGTTGCGCACAGGGAGGACGCACAGCATAGGGCGTGGACGCGGACGCTCAGGCAGGACGCACAGACTCAGATGTGCCAGGGAACGACCTGGAACACCTACCTGAACGCCGATCATGAATACTATCCATATACGTGGTTTATTTGGTGTGGATTCCTGCTTTCCCATCGACATTTGCGTCTGAATCTGTGAACGTGCACCATGGTTTCTGACGCCACATGTCCCAAGTTCTCTCGCGAACAGGAGGAAGTCCTATTTGAAAGTTCTGACAAATATCCTCCAATCTGTGGTGAGCAGGACGGCTCGATGGCTGTGGGGAAGTCGAAGAATGTGTACGAGAAAGTTTTGAAAGACTACCTTGCAACAATACGCACCGTGATCGAAACACCACAGGACATTACATAAGGTCTCTAATAATCACACATAACGTAGACGTGCAATTTGGAAGCGTTTAGACGGCTCGTTGCTTTCGCGGGCGGGGCTGAGCGTCCCGCCGGCACTACTCGCCACTGAACACGGCGCCTCTGTAGACCCGGTCGAACAGTCCGCGTCCACGCTGTGCGCCCACCGCCACTGAACACAGCCTAAGTATGTCAGGTCTCAAGTGGCACATCTGCATATGAATGTGGCGCCTGTATGGTGTCATGAGGGTGGTGCGTCTGTAAGTTTTGCACATGTGGACCCCGGACTGCTACGTTGCTGATCAACTGTACAGGCTGTCTCAGGGATGGCTTGTTAGGAAGCAATTTATTAACTGCATTGAGCCTCCGGGAGGCCTCGAATCGGCAATTTTAGCCTTCAGCAAAGCAAGCCTAAGTACCTACGGATTGTGTACCTAGGTACACCGCGCACAAAGTGTGCGTGCCACGTGCCACATAGCCCCTTGTGCTACTGCAGACATAGATCCCATGGCTGTCGCCCGGGTCCAAATGTGTTGTTACATGTGCACCAGGTGATGCAGAAACCTGGAACTCGTATTTGCCACGTCCGTCTATCAACATAGGTCTTGGTCACATGCTACGAGGGTTGATTCGACTAGCGCACGGCCACCGTCAGCCCCATCTGTGAGGAATCGGCAGGCACCGTGTCATGATCTCCGTTGACACGGCCGGTCGCCACGGTGCTTGCACAACAACTGACGCGCGTACCTTTTATCCTAATGTTGCATACAGGCTCACCACCTTACTTCTTTGTAGGCTGGGGGGGTGCAAGAGACGGGCGGCCAGTTCGACGCCTCTGACCCCTTGCGAGTCACCTGTGTCAATGACTCGGGAGATCTGTTGCTAGCAAACACGATCTTCCAGCCGATGGCAATTGCGGACGGGCCTTCTGCTGAGGTCGGGCCTACGGGCGTAGAGGGTGCCTGTCTGGCGGGGCCCTCCGGCCTTCGGACGGAAGCTCCGGAACTTCCACCGCGCATCGACGGTCTCTGCTCTCGCATCACCCCCGAGCACAAGAGCCTCTTCAAGGATGCAGATGATTTGCGTCGTCGATATGTGGAGGATGAAATCATAGATGCGATTGTGTTGCTGCATGCGACTATGCGGAGTGCGCGATTGCTGCGGCAACGCGGCGTGGGCCCCGACTCAGGCCCGATCGGGGAGTTCACGGTGGCCGGGCCAACCGAGTCCACCTCGCTTGCCGTGCTGGTGCCGCTCGACGAGCGGGAGCAACGGCTTCCTGCGGCGGACAGAGCTGCGTTACATGATGTGAGACTGGCCCAGAAATTCCCAGATCACGCAGCTGCCGCGACGGCTGACGATCTCAAGATTGTGCCTTTCAAAGTGGTCAGCCTCTTTTCGGCGATCGAATGGGCGCACTGCATGTGGTCGCGATCGTTGCCGACGCGTCGCCGCAAAGGGGATCCGGTTCTCGGGCGGTACCACCTGCCGGTGCACGGGGCTGACATCGGGGTGAGCGAGGATTCGCCTCTCATCATCTTCATGTTGCCATCAGGCTTGAACGCCGAAGACCTGGCGAGACGGCTACCCGCCTTGTCAGGGGATGCTCGGGCGTGGTTGGCGGTGTTGCTCAACTCCGGTCTGCACAAGGCTTTCCTGCGGAAGAATAATCAGCCCACGCGTGCTTTGATCAGTGCGATCGGGGGCGCTCCGATCCTGCGAGCTCTACAACAAGGTGCCCGAGACCGCCACCGAGGGGTGCGCGCTCGTCGATATGTGACTCCATCTTGGCTGTGTTTTGATATTTATTGAGATGTATTGAGATGATCTGAGGTGTATGTGGCATACACCGTGGTGTTCATTCTTGATGGCGAGGATGATGTGTTGCACGGTCCATGTAGGACACGGGTTTCCTCATGCACTACGCGGCGGCCATGGTGCGCATCGGGGAGTGGCTGTGCGCTTTGGACCGCCGGAAGCATCCTGGTGGCGAGGGCCTCGTGGCGTCGTTCAAGTCGCCAGTGGAGTTTGCGCACGCAGTGGTGCGTGCGGGGTTGCACGAAGGCAGCACCGACCACCCCCTCGTCGCTGCGCTTATCGACGTGTGGCACATGGTAGCCACGGAGGAGGGCAAGTACCCCGGCGGGGCGCTGTTGTTTGAGTCGAAGGTCATCTTCGTCACCTTGCTCGCTCTCCTGAGCGTCACCGTTGAATGTGCGGGTCCACACTGCCTGTCTTGATTGCGTGCATCTGTGTAACGCTCCATGTGAGGGCGTGCGCTGTCGTGCAGGCGATGCGTTTTCCGACGTCGGGTCGACTGCATTCACTCGGATCATTGAAGCGGTTCCCCAAGGCGAGCAGCCCGCTCACGACCTTGTGAGCATCCTGATCTACTCTCGCAAGAAGCATTTAATGCCGCGCGTCGAGTCGCCGATTTTTGCGGCGGTTGAAGATGACATCAACTTGCGGTTGCGGACGGTGTTGTCGAGTGACCCTGAGCATCGGACTTTCACGAGGTGCGACCAAATGTCGGAAGATGCACTTTGCGTTGTTACTTTGCGTTTGCGTCTTTGCACTGTGCGATAGATGCAAACTATATCGTGACAACCTTCCGTGATAACAGACTTGTTGCAGCAGTTTACAGAGTTAACATCCCGAAAGTGCTCCAGTTATGGTCGCTGCAAGGCGACATGGGAATCCGCAATTTCTGGGATGGCCGCCATGGGATTCAAACACACGCTGAATTTCGATGCGTCGCTCGCCAGACGTGATGGCGACCCTGCTCGCGCAAGTACACAGTACCCGAGGGCAGCCAAGAAGCGCGTGCGGGACGGGCGTGATGATACGGCCTCGGACACCGAGGCCACGGTGACCGATGAGCCTGCTTCGGATGACGGAGCGGGGGACAGCGATGCTGATGGCAACTTTTCTCGTATCAAGATTGCGCGTTTGCGGACAGGGCGTGTCGCGGCGAAGAAGCCTTCGAGAGGGGGAGCAGTGGCAAGTCCGGCGGCGGAGATTCAGCAGCGGTGCGGAATTCTCGGAGGATTTCTCGAGGGGCCGAGCTTTGCTGCGTTGTTGACGTCGAACGGTCCAATGGCAAGCCATGCCACGGTGTTGTTGCGTGAGTGCCATCGTGCGGGTGTTCTCGAAGGTGTTGCAAACGGTTCTGCGCCTGCGGCCACTGCTCTCACCGAGCTTGTGGGTGTGTTTGCAAACCAGGCACTATCGGATGCCTCCGGCGAGGGCGACCGTCTCGCGGCAGAGATGCCGCCATCGTCAGCATCATTGCCTGCGTTTGATGCCACTCCATATGTAGAGCGCCATCTGAGCGGTGCACCGCTCGCACAGTGGACACATGGTACGGGGCGGACTAGTGGGCAGGTGGTAGAAAGGGGCGGAGGGGCCCACCCCACACTGAGTGCGCGATATGCTCGGGCGACTGTTGATGTCAGTGCGCATGAGGGTGCACGTGAGCATGGCCAGGCATTTGCCCTTAACGCCGGCGATGAGGATGCGACTGGCATGCATAGGGCAGGTTCGGGGACGGGGGATCCCGCTACGCTCCCGGAAAGTGTGGGCCAAATTTTGCCAGTCGAGAAGGGGGGCCTGACAACCGGTGTGCAGCGTGCACACAGTTTGGGCTTGATGCCGATGTGCCCGCGAGCTGTTTATGCGGACATGCGAAATGACTCGCCGCTCGAGACGCATCCCAACGAAGTAGAAGCTCATGCTGTAGAGCCGAACAGTGTGGCGGCCGAAGCAGACGTTGACGAGGTGGGTCGCGATGTGGAAGGTGCTTCGTCTGTTGCTCCTAGCATGGACATGCAGGCTCCCACATCGGTACAACGTTTTCTCAACATCTTCAAACGGTAGTTGACGGGCTCAGGATTACCTCGCCGGTTGCGTACCCCCTCTAGGGCCCCATACCGTTTTTTGAAGAGGGATGGGGGGGGGGGGGGGGGGGGGGGGGGGGGGGGGGGGGCGATGTTTTTGTGAAGGATTACCGGGGGTTACCGGGGGTGACGCCCGTAGGTTCTTCTGCGGCGGCCGAGACCTTCCGCTGAGGCGGCGGGTGGGGCGGCGGGGGGCTGCGGGGGGTGCAGGGGGGGCCTGGGGGCTACGGGGTGCACTGGGGCGCGCCGCGAGCGGCGACGGTGGTGTAGGAGGCTGTGATGGGTGATGTCGGTGTGGGGGTGGGCCCCGTGGCGGTTATGGCGGGCGCAGGCGGTGACCGCGGTGTCGGTGTTTTAGAATGTTTATGATGACGCCCCGCGGCGGCTGTACAGAACACCAGAGCAGCACAAGGCAATAGCCACCCACCGCAATAGCATGAATTGTTGCACTCTGTACAGAACCACAACAGCGGCAAAGATCAACACACATCCAATGAGTGCAACAGCATCAACTATTGTATTCTGTACAGATCAACGGTGCAGCACACATGCGGTGCAATAGCATCCACTGTTGCATGGTGGACAGGGCAACAGAGCACATGTCATTGTTAAAGACGCCGCACAGTACAAGATAGTAGCACGGAGCAGCACACAGAGAGCAGCGGAGAGCAGCACAGAGCAGCACACATCCAGGGGGCCGACAATTGCATGTTCCGTCTACATATTTCCGTCTACATATAGCTGTTTTGTGAACGACGTCATGGCAAGGTCACGACCGATAGCAATGTTGTGTGCTCACAGCCGCAAGAGCATTATCGCAATGGAGATTAGGCTGTGCTATGCGGCATGTTATAAAGGTTGTGGGGTTCCACTAGCCTTTTTTTTTTTTTGCAGCCGCCGGGTTGATTTTCGAACTTTCTCAGTGACTTAGGCTCGCGGAACATGTGTTGGTAGTGTACTGTTGTTATCGCCCGGAGTCTCTTTTGCGGCGGGCGAGACCTTCCGCTGAGGCGGCGGGGGGGCGATGTGGAGGGTTAGTCTAATCCCCTACGTAACCTAGGGCCCCGGACCGACCCCCTTTTGGGGGGGGGGGGATTTTTGGCGGGCGGGGAGAGGATATTTTTTTTGATGCCGGGAGGGCATTGTGTTCGAGGGTCACCATTTTGCACGGCGCCCCCGGGCCGTGGCTTTTGTGATCCCTCTGGCAGGTTCGGGGGTGGGGGTTTTGGGCGTGTTTTTGGGCAGAACAACCGAGCGGGCAACACAGCGGAATTGTGTTCGAGGTCGATGTGTTGTACAGAACACACGCGCCCGCGCGTGCTGCACAGAGCAACAGAGCGGTGAGTGTACAGAACAGTAGAGCAGCATGGACAGGGCAACAGAGCAGCATAGAGTGCAAAGAGTTGGATGTGTTGTACAGAACACACGCGCCAGCGCGTGCTGCACAGAGCAACAGAGCGGCACTCTTTTGACGGGGGTGGGGGGTGTGTGATTGGCGAGTGGCACAGGGCATCACAGCGCTACGGAACAGGTACGCGGCATTGCCTCGTCATTACCATATTACATGTGCACAAGGACGAACAAGACATATTCAGTGAACGGGTCACAGTCGACCAGTCGCTACGAGGCGCGGCGAGACCTGGAGCGCGTCGCGTACGCGTGGTCCCCGGCCGCCGCGCCGCCGTCGGCGGCCTCCACGGCGCCCACGCTCGGTTTCGCCCTCGCATCCGGGTCCTTGGCCAGGGCGGCGTTGAAGACGGACACGACGCGTGCCTTGGCGTAGAAGGCCATGCCGATGCGCATGGCCGCGGGGTGGGCGTACGTCGCCCCCCCCGTCGTGCCGTGCCGCAGCACCGCCGTCCGCAGCCACAGCAACAACTCGTTCCTGACGGGAACCCGCACCCCGGCAGCGCTGATCCAGAAGAACTGGCCCTCGACCGACGCGCGACCCTGGAACGGACCGGACTGCAGCCAGGCGATGGCGCAACCCTGGATACAGTCGCCGCCGTCCAGGTGCTGCTTCACGTGCTGGGTCCCGTCCGTCGGCCGGAGGATCGTCATGGACCTGGACGGGAACGGCGACGGCGCCGGCGCCGCGGAGTTCTGCTCGGTCGCCTCCCACTGGGCGGCGCGCTCGGCGGTCTTCACGATCTCCGCGTTGGACAGCGCGATGTTGCCGAGCCACCCCATCGTGGGGGACGTGGCGAAAGCACGGGCCCCGATCTCCCAGACGGCCCCCTGCACGACGCGAGGCATCGGGCGACGCGACGGCGCGTGCACCCGTGTGCGCCACCGGCACACCGGGATGCCGTACACGGGCTCGGATACGGGGGCTCACCTTGCAGGACCCCACCGCAAAGGCGCTGAGGCCGTTCACCGGAGCCAGGTTCTGGATGCTGGCGTCGCCGTCTTTGCCCCCCCCGAGGGGGGCGTTGGCCCCCGAACCGAGCAGGGTCACATCGCCCCGTGTATTCGCGCCCCGTCTGGCGGCCCCGTCCGGGCTGCCGTCCGCGATCTTGGCAAACTCGGCCACCGCCTGCACAGGCGGGTGTCCACCGTCGGCGGCGCCCCGGGCCCCGAACATCGGGGGAGCAGGCGACCAGCGGCCGGGCGTACCTGCTCATGGAGGTACACGGACTCGAGCTGGCTCGGTCCCGCCACCGCCAGGATGTCCTCGAAGGTGGGGTCCTCGGTCGCCGCCATGAAGAACGTGGTGCGGTGGTCCCGGGGCACCGTCCACGCGTCGCCGCTGTCCGCGACGGCCCGGCCCTCGCCCAGGGTCTTGCATTTCTTGTCCGGCAGGGTGCTGACAAAGACGACCACGAGGTCGTCTCGGGGCAGCGTGACCCAGTCGTGCGCGGCGAATGCGTCGTGGGCGTGCTGCAATCGACCCGTGACGCTGACAAACAGCGGGCTCCCGTGCCGCACGGGGTAATGAGCACAGGCGCCCGGGTGGTGCGCCGACATGTACGCACGAGCCCGGTCGTACTCGTCCCGGGTGGACACCTCGACGGCCCCGTCTACACCACTAGCCCACCCCACCCGGTACACCCCGTTCTGACCACGGACCTGCAGCGTCGCTACCGACGTCGATCCGACCGCACCCGGCACCGAGGGAGGGTCGACGGAGTGGTCGAGCGTAAAGAATCTCGCGATCGTGTTGGCCTCTTCATACCGCTTGTAAGTGGTTTTCTGGCACATGACAAACTGCGGGGTCGACGTCCCCGGTGCCGTGCGCAACCTCTCCAGCCGTTCGCGGCCGAGTCGCGTGGGGACGGCCCAGGCGCTCTTCCCGCCGAGCCGGATCCGGAAGTACGGACTGTCGACCGTCCCGGCCACCGTGGTGTAGTGGCATGACAGGTTGCACCCACTACCCGGGCAGCAGTGTCCAATACAGTACCTGCGGAGTGGCGCCCTACCCATCCCGAATCGGGCTCTGTTGGCCGTGTTCCAGGCCTACAGCAGCAAGGCACGTGGAGCGGGGGCGAGTATGTGTAGTGGTGCGTATGCCAACAGGGGGCGCTCGACAGGACGCCGCGCCCGAACGACAGGCGGACAGAGGGATCGATGGCAGCGGCATACCGGCGTCGGTGTGGCCTCCTACGTTGTAGAGGCTGCAGATCGGCCCGAAATCGGGCGCCTGCACAGGTGTGTCCACTCAACTCACGGGCGCCAGGGCACAGGCAGGCGGGGCAGCAACGAGGCGACAGAGCGACGGCCGCATACCACAGCTACTGCTTCCTCCACTGTAACGACGACTGCCAATTGTCGCCCACGGGACGGCTGTGCACTACGTCACGGGCGTGTGATGAGGTGTGTCACCAAGGCAGGCACGACAGGTCGCTGGGGCAGCGACGATCGCAGAGAAGGCGACAAAGCGGCAGCTGCAAACCACGGATACTGCCTCTTCCGATGTAACAAGGCCTGCCGATTGTCGCCGTTCGAACGGCCACGCATTCATGCGAGTGGCGAGCGTGCACGCGCGCTGTCGCTCTGTCGCTCTCTCTGTCTCGAGGCGACAGAGCGACAGCTGCATGCCAGGATAACGACTGTCAACTTTCCGAGCCGGTGGCATGTAGTTCCTGTCAACTTTCCGAGCCGGTTTCACGCGAGTGCAGCGGTGTCGGTTTCCGCTGCTGGCGAGCAGCTGGCTAGCGCCTGGTGTGGCACACGCGCACACGGGACAAACACATTGGGTATTTCAGGTGATACAAAGATGAAAAGTAGCTATACTCAAAGCCACGTTCCGTGACACGACAGCACACGGAACGCGACGTCCTCTGCACTGCACAACACCGCCAGGGACAAACGAGTCGGCGTCGACGGTGTGAATGCACAGAGCCGCTGCACATTCGCATGCAGTTACCAGAGGTCATTCAGCAGCGGCAATCGGGCGCTGGGCGCCCTCTGCCACGCGCTGGGCAGAATGACTGAAACCACCGTGCTACCTCCGAGTCACACCATCGCTGAAAAGGCGACAAACCGACGACTGCATACCATAGATACTACTCCCTCTGATACAACAAGGCCGCCCAATTCCCGCCTTTCCAACGGCCACGCATTCGCCGGTCGGCCGAACGTCGCCTTCCGAACGCTCATCGCCCCGGCAGTCGCGATTCCAGCTGCTGCAGAGCTGCAGCAGCTCAAGTACACCGCAGGAAAGGAACAATCTGTAGCACACATGGAATTGCACTCACCGCCCCGGCAGTCGGTGATCCGAGCTGCAGCAGAGCCGGTTTCACGCGAGTGCAGCGGTGTCGGTTTCCGCTGCTGGCGAGCAGCTGGCTAGCGCCAGGTGTGGCACACGCGCACACGGGACAAACACATTGAGTATTTCAGGTGATATATAGATGAAAAGTAGCTATACTCGAAGCCACGTACCGTGACACGACAGCACACGGTACGCGACGTCGAATGACTGAAACCACCGTGCTACCTCCGAGTCACACCATCGCTGAAAAGGCGACAAACCGACGACTGCATACCATAGATACTACTCCCTCTGATACAACAAGGCCGCCCAATTCCCGCCTTTCCACCGGCCACGCATTCGCCGGTCGGCCGAACGTCGCCTTCCGAACGCTCATCGCCCCGGCAGTCGCGATTCCAGCTGCTGCAGAGCTGTAGCGGCTCAAGTACACCGCAGGAAAGGCAATCTGTAGCACACATGGAGTTGCACTCACCGCTTGGCTGTATGTATCCTCCCATGACACAATCAGCCACTTGGCAGGTGAACACATGTACATGAGACCTCCATTCGGTGTGTGTCGAGAGGACAGGGTCTGCACAGGTCTGGGGAGGCAGGTGCTGCATGCACTGGCCAAGCCCATGGAGGCCTTGTGCTTTCACGAGCAGCACAGCTCGCCAGCACCTTGCAGAGTCCCCTGCACCGGGCGGACGGGGGGGCTGCACGTGCACGTGTTCCTACTGACAGGGCGACCCCCTGACGGGTCGCCACGCGATCCTAGCCTAGGATGGGGAGGATGGCGGTGGAGCAGTGTAGTGTATTGTGTAGGAGCGTCACCTTTTTTCTCTAGAGAGCCCCTGGGCCGCCTCTTGGCGTACAAAGGTGCTGTAAATTTTACACAGGAGCATTCGGAATTCGGCACTTGGCGCGAATGTGGCTGTGCGAAGGCCGGGGTCTGTTTGTGAACGCGGTTTTGCTGAACTGACAGTTCACACAGGCGGCAGCAGCGTTTCCAGAGGCTTTCATAGCAGTGAGTGTACAGAACAGTAGAGCAGCAACACCACCGACTTGTACAGAACAATAGAGCACCACACATGCAGCGCAACAGCATCGGGCGTGTACAATGACGCCCGGAGTCTCTTTTGCGGCGGGCGAGACCTTCCGCTGAGGCGGCGGGGGGGCGGCGGGGGGCCGCGGGGGGTGCGGGGGGGTCCGGGGGGTGCGGCGCGCGGCGACCCGGCGCGCGGGGCAGAGCACCGGCACAGCAAGAGAGCAGGACAGAGCAGCACGCAGAGAGCAGCACACAGAGAGCAGCGCATTGTTTGTAATGAGAGCAGCACTCTGTAGAGGAATAGGCGGAGGAACGACGGTGGTATAGGCGGCCGCGTCCACTGTTGCATGGTGGACAGGGCAACGGAGGAGTACGCATCATTGTTATAGCCGCCGCACAGTGCAAGAGAGCAGCAGAGAGCAGCACACAGAGAGCAGCGCACAGAGAGCAGCACAGAGCAGCACGCATCCAGCGCAATGGCATGTCGCACACTGTAGAGGACCAGGCGAGCTGCATGGAGCAACACACATCAAGTGCAACAGCATCAACTATTGCATGCTGTACACAACAACGGAGCTGCACAGAGCATCACCCGTGCAGTGCACCAGCATCCACTGTTGCATTCTGGACACGGCGACAGGCGTGACCCCCAAGCCACCGACACAACCCCCAAAGCCACAGCCGTGCATCGGGAGAAGCAGATGCGGTGCCACGACAGTGCATCGTATACACACGGAACGGGCGGCCGAATTATACGTACACGGTTGATAATGATGAGGTCTGGGTAGGAGACCATTCGAGCCTGTGCGGCTGCACGGAGCGACGCCCGCGCACGTCACCACACCCCCAATCCGACACACACTCCGACACACCCATTAGTCTGTGACCTGTCAGGACAGGTAGTGTTTAGGCAGTCCGTGCATGCGTAGTCTGTTTATGAAAGGTAGTACAGCTGCCCGCACAGCCCGACCGCGCTGCACCGACGCCCCAGCTGTAGCAGCTCACAGCTGGGGCACAAGGCCATCTCAGGCGCGAGCTCTCAGCGGTAGCAGCTCGCAGCCGAGGGCGAAGCGCCGAGGCATAGCTGCGGCAGCGACGCTGTGTCCCGTGCGGTATGATACGTCATTTTTCTGGTGGACCAGTCGCCTCACGGTCGATACAGCGTACGGTGTCACTGCTTGATCATGTTACTACTTACGTTTAGTTTCATTTCATTTCTGTACCCGAGGGTGTACCCGAGGGTGGCGGTCGCCTATAATGACGCGAAGCGGTATGATACGTCATTTCCTGGTGGACCAGTCGACTCACGGTTGATACAGCGTACGGTGTCACTGCTTGATCATGTTGTCACTTGAGTTTAATTTCATTTCATTTCTTAACCCGAGGATGTACCCGAGGATGGCGGTCGCCCATAATGACGCGAAGCGGTATGATACGTCATTTCCTGGTGGACCAGTCGACTCACGGTTGATACAGCGTACGGTGTCACTGCTTGATCATGTTGTCACTTACGTTTAATTTCATTTCATTTCTGAACCCGAGGATGTACCCGAGGATGGCGGTCGCCCATAATGACGCGAAGCATGTCGTATCATGGCCGCCTTTGAGGTCCTCGCGAACCACGCCTCCCCGCAAAAACACTCCAGCGAATGCAGTCGAGTAGCGTGATGTCGGTTGCTCGGAGTCAGCGTCGTGTAGTACATGTCGGTTGGTTTGGTCTGTGGGAGTCCGCAGCCCGCAGCGCAGGGCCCGAGATATCGAGGGAGTTGCACAGCTGCAGCGCTGTACAGCACCTAGCAATGGAACACACGAGGCGCGGCCACAACATGAAAACATACACACCTGCCAGACGGCCCCTGCAAGGTGAGCATGCGCATGCGGGAAACGTTGCAGCCACCGGGCGGGCCACTCAACCACACGGTCATGGCCACATGCCGGTTCATCTTGGAGACACGGAGACGATGGGGCACAATTTACACAGACACACCTCGACAGGAACGGAAACACAGAGGCACACTGAGACACACAATTACCAACAGTACCACAGGCCACAGGGATCACAATGCAGGAGGTACAGGTCCACCGCCGCTGCGGTGCGACCTCGACATACACAATACGCGCTTTCAGAATGCGCCACTCTCATTCAAAACACAACTGCACGCGCGGCGCTGACAGGCTTCAGCCGGCACACGCGCGGCCCGAGCCCCACGTCACTCGTTGAAAAAGCCAAGCGTCTCCTGGTCCCTGTGGACCTGGTCGTACTCGTCGGAGCCCCGGGGCACCGACGCCTGGCCGTCGTAGCCGCGACTCTGGCAGTGGTACATGCGGCAGTGTCCCTGCTGCTGCGACCACTGATGCACGTGTGACGCGAGGTCCTGGAACTGGGCGCGTGCCTCGACGATGTGGTCGTGCCACTCTGTGTCATGCGTGAACGCCACGCTCGCGATGGTCGGCACGCGCGTCAGCGCGACGTACAGCGGCGCCGCGTGCGCGTCGCGCTGCTGCCGGACGTCACCGACCCGGGTGCAATGCACCACGAGGCGCTGGTCGCTGAGCGTCGCGCTCAGCATCGCGTTGGCGGTGCGCACGGCCGACGGCACGACCGGCATCATCACCCGGCAGGCGACGAGCCGGTCCGCCGCGTCGACGACCGTCTCCACAGCGGGGAACACCTGCTTCGTCCCGACTGCCCCCGACAGGAGGTTGATGCGGCACAGCGGCACGAGCACGCGGCCGGTCGTGGCGTGCGCGGCGAGGAAGTGGTCCAACACGCGCGCCACGATCGTCTCGGCCTTGGCGGCCCCGGCGAGTCCATCGGGGCCCTCGAACGAGTGGTACACGCTGGTCCACGCCAGGTCGCGCTGCGCGGCGTCCCGCATGAACACCCTGAAAGCACTCATGGTTCTGTCCTTCACGCGTGCGGTGCTGACCCACTCGAACTTGGACGCGACGCACACGCAGCCGGTGGGCGCGCGGGAGTCCAGGCCGGTCGACAGCAGGAGCTGCTCCCCGCATTGCACTTCCATCTGCTCCCACGAGCCCCACGTCATGTCCTCCAGGTCTGTCACGGTCGCCTGCCCCTGCTCGTCTCCGACACTGCAAATCCGCACGGAACGTGTTGCCGAGGATGCGCAAGTGAGAGTGCCATGGGGAGACCGAACACGCGGAACAACGGGGGAGGGGGGGCTGCGTACTGGAAGATGTATGCTTCGCTCGCCGCGTATGTGCATGTGGTGATCGGAACGTCTGGCACGACCTGGTCCGCTTCCGCCTCGCGACCGGCGCCGCGGAGCAGATCCTGCTTCCCTGCGGCGGCGGCGTGTGCCTCCCGACTCAGGGCCCTGCGGGCGGACTCCATGAACGCGTCGTAGTCGGCACGTTTGCGCAGGAGCTCGAGCACCGCCTTGGCCTCGGTCTTGGTGGCGGTGACGACCAGCGTCGCCAGGGGCTTAAGGGCCGTCCGCCCGTCCTTCCACTCGTACGCTGCGTTCACGTGGCCCTCACCGACACCGTAGTCCACACCCTTGATCCCGGGTGTCGTCTGGTTTGGCGGCAGTGCGAGGTTGGGGCTGAAGAATGTGATGTACAGGCTGCTGGTGGCGATGTCGACGACCCGTCGGCCGGCCGCGTCCAAATCCTCGGCTGTCCTGCACACACGCACGGCCTGCGTCACGGGGGCGCCGCGCAGAGCAGTGCGCGGCGGCTGGCGCGAATCGCATGCATGGGTCAGGGGGCGTACGGGTCGTGTAGCAGGCGGTACAGCAGCCCCGCCATGCGGTACTGCCCGTGGAGAACCACGAAGTGGTAGTGCAGGGTGTCGCTGGGGAGTCCGAACTCACGCATGAATCGGGTCCACGGCATGACGACGGAGGTGTCCCGCATGTGGACCCTGCCGTGGTTGTCCACCTCCTTCACGCCGTGCTCCCGACAGGGGCTCTGCTGGGGGTCGAGGGACAGGATGTGGCCACACGAGCGCAGCAGCTGCGCGTGTGAAATGTGCTGGTGCACGGCGTT
This sequence comes from Ulva prolifera, assembly GCA_023078555.1. Taxonomy (NCBI): domain Eukaryota; kingdom Viridiplantae; phylum Chlorophyta; class Ulvophyceae; order Ulvales; family Ulvaceae; genus Ulva; species Ulva prolifera. Next base: position 3,685,802 of record CM041196.1, read on the forward strand.
GTGGGCGCTCCGCAGGCGGGGCAGATACTGCCCGAGGAACGGCAGCATGGCCTGTACCTCGTCGAGGACGTGCAGACGGCGCCGCGCGATGGCCCCGGCGGCCTGCTGCGTGTAGAACGATGGCTGCCCGTAACGCCAGTCGACGCCTCGCATGCCGCTCGCGAGGGTGACCGTCGGGAACCCCAGGCTGAACCGCATCAGCGCCTTGTGCACCATCAGGGCGACCTCGTCCGAGGCACGCGCGGGGGCGACCGTCCCGGCCGCCGCTGCCGGGACCGTCTCGTTTCGGAACGGGGAGCCGTCTGTCGCGGCCGCGATCGCATCGATCACGAGGCCTGACTTGCCGCTGCCGGGGGGGCCGAGCAGGAACACGACGTTTGCCGTCCCGCCTGACGGCTGCGCGAGATTGTACAGGTCATGCGCACGCGTCACAACATGCATGGGAATGATCAGAACGCCGTGCCAGTTGCGGTCGGACGGTGCAACACGGGGAGGCGGGGTGACAGCAGCACACGCACGGGGCAGCGGGCAGTGACGTGCCTGTGACCATACACAGCCAAGAGACGGTGGGTCGACGGCAGCACACACAGGGGCAGCAGCACATGACGTGTCTGCGGTGCATGCATGCTATGGAGTCGCACCCAGCCCGTGATCGGCATGACCTCCCTCCCGGGGCTTGTGCTGTGAGGGTGGTCCGCGACGGTTGCGTAATACCGCAGCGGGTCGCCGTCGACGTCGAGTGCACGCTGGAGAGCTTGGGTTGTCTCGGCGGGGGTGCGGGCGTCCTCGTGGATTCGGCCTTCAATCCGGGGCCACGTGTGCATGGTTCGCCTTGCCGCCCCGACCGCCGGCACTGCGGCGTCGTGTGCATCGCCTCCACCGCCATCGTCATTGTTGCTGTCGTCGCCACCGCTGCCGTTGTCGCCGCCGCCGCCGCCGCCGCCGCCGCCGCCGCCGCCGCCGCTGCCGCCGCCGCCGTCGTCGGGACCGGCGCCGTTGCCGCCGCCACGTCCACGGCCACGGCCACGGCCTCGGCCTCTGCCGTTGCCTCCGCTGCGGCCACGCCCACGGCCTCTGCCGTTGCCGCCGCTGCGGCCACCGTGCCCACCGTCTCCGCTGTTGTCGTCGCTGTCGCCGTTGCCCCCGCCGTCGTTGCCTCCGCAGTTGCCGCTCTTGCGGCCAGCATTTCTGCCGGGGCGTCCGCTGTCACCGTTGCCATGGCTGCGGCCGGCACCATCGGGCGCGTCTTGCGCTGCGCCACCGGCCGCCCCCTGAGAGGGGCCGCTGAGTGCACCCTGTGCGGAGCCAGCGGCAGCACCCTGTGCGGCACCGCTGGTTCGACCAGTGATCGCGTCAGCCTTGCGCTTCCTCGACCGCACCATTCGCGTCTTGGCGACAGCCGGCACGCCTGCGATGTCCGGTCCACTGCGTGCGAACTCCATGCGCGGCGGCCTGACACCCTGTGTCAGCTGTTTGGAGGACCCTGCAACGGCCACTGGCTGGGCGTCCAGGAATGGCAGCTCTGGCCGGCGTCCCTCTAGCCATGGGATCTGCACGCAGCACCCACGGCCGTTTGTCCCCCCACACAACAGGGCCATCGGGCCAAGGTGTAGCTACCGGCTGTGTACGCGGGGCAAGAACAAGCACACCTCTGTTGTCTTGATGTCCGATCCCTGCCGTGTCGCTGCAGCGGCCATGGCCACCTGCCACTGCTCCGCCACGAATGGCTCGTTCATGGCTCCGAGCACGGCGCTCGGCAGGGCTGCAAGGACGGACATGTAACGCTGCTCGCACGTGGCGTGCGAGTCCTGCCATCGCGCCTTGCAGTTGCCGAGCAGGAGGAATGCCATGGAGACAGCCTTCGCGGTGCTCTTGTGCCACACATGGCCACAGCCATCCTTGAGGGCCTCCTTCGGCGCAAACACACGCGCACACGCCAGCACGTACAACATCACCAGGGTGCCGAGGGCGGGCTTCTCGAGCTGGTCCAGGTGTCTCAGCAGGGCGGCCGAGGCATCGTGGATCTCTGGGCGCCGTATGCCGGGGCACGGGCAAGTGCAGCCCGCCTCGCTGAAGCAGTGGCAGAGCAGCATCTCGCTGGAATCGCGCATGAGCTGCAGCCACCGGATATCGACACGTGCTTTGGTGCGGGCGACAGCGACGACGTCGTCCTCGTGTCCGCATGCCACGACTCGATCGTTCCTCGCAGACGCGTGCAATGCCGATAGCGGGTGGTCGATTGTGGAGCGGCCGGCGTCGTCGTGACCGCTGCGGACTTCGGATTTTCCGCCCTTGAAGAACAATCCGATCGGTCCGAAGCCACGGACTGCGGCGTTGGGGGCGTCGATGACGGTGCGGTCGGCCGCGCACACGGTGACGTGCTCGAAGCGGACGCTGCCCGGGCCGTCGCGCGGGGCGACGGTGGGCAGCATCGACCATCCGACGATGTCGGGGACCTTTGTGACGGTTTCGACCGCCCGAGCAGCTGCACCCCACGAGCGCATATCACGCAAGACTGTGCATGCATGTAGGCGGGCATCCTGCCATGGTGTGCTGCCTGGTGCTTTCGAGGGGGATGTGTGCACGTGCATAGGCGGGCGATCACACTGCGTTCACATCACACTGTGTCACATCACACATGCATAGGGGTCCGATGGCACGGCGTCGGCGCGCACCGTGGGAGCAGTGCCAGCCTTTGGGGCCGTTGCCCTCCAGGGCGTCCCGGACTGGCCCAGCGCCCACCCCTTTGAAACGAGAGCGTGGCTTGGCTCCTGCAGGGACCCCGGTGGCCATGTTGGTGCGGTAACGTTGCATGCACTCGTCCCGAGCCTCGCCCGGCAGCACATAGAAAGCCACACGCTTGCGGTGCGCAGCGATCAGGCGCTCGTCATCTGCCCATCCCTGGATTGGGATGATCCCAATGTGAGCGAAGTCCAAGACGCCGTCCGTCAGGAGCGCATCGACCACCCCTGCATGGCATCGTGCTGGTACAGACAGTGTGCACCTCGTGAGAAAGCAGAAAATGCGACGGCTCAAAATCGCCCAGAGCTGTCTCCGTCACACGATCCCAGGTGATGATTACCTGCGGCGGGGGGCACACCTTGGCCGTTCAAAAGCGCCCCGGGCACGAGCAGGAGCGGAATGAGGTCGATCGGGGCTGCGTATCGCATCGTCGTCACGACGCATGTGAAGCAGTGACCGCCGTGGCCGTCCGCTGCACAGAGGAGCTTCACACAGTCCGGGGTGCTGCAGACTTGGTCGGCGTCTGGCACTGGCGGCGCTGGCGCGATCGGCCTCGAGCCGCCCACGCGGAAGCAGAGGTCTGCCTCCGGCTCGGGGGCGCGGTGGCCGCCGGGGTCATCAGGGTCGGTGTCCGTGTCCCCGAAGCAGACGACGTTCAGCGGCGCCGCCGCGTCGCCGGGCGAGTCCGCTGCGGGGCTGCCCCCCTGTGCCTGCGCGGCGTGCGGTGGCTCGATGGCCGTGGTGTCCTCCACCATGGCACAATCGGCGTCGGCGTTGGCTGCGTGGCTGCATCCAGCCGCGGCACTCGGCCCCACCGTTGTGGCCGCGTAGCAGGCCCTGCACACCCCTGCACCCCGGGCCTCGAGGGGCTTCTCGCACTGGCAGCCCGGGCATGTCCACACCATGCCCGCGTGGTCTGTGCTGACTGCAACGGTGCCGATGTGAGCCGGACAGACGCGCTGCCCGGGCGCGCATTCGGCGCTGCAGCGCTGCCCCCCAAGTGGCTGGTGGCCACAGCCGGCGGTGTCTGCCCGGTGCAGCAGCCCCACCCCCATGAGCTCTGCAACCTCGCGGCATTGCTCCAGAGTCGGCGATCCCGCATCTTCGGGCCACGCCACCCCCGCAAATACCCTGTTGACATAGCCAGCCTTCTTTCGACGGGCGTCGCCACGACACACATCGACGAGGTTGCACTTGTCGCCACAGGCACCCGATGCCCGGAAGTCGAACGCGTTTTTCATTCGCTGGCAGCGCTTGCAGTACCGCTGTTGGGCACACTCCCCTACAGCAACCTCCTCGTGCACGACGACACCGGCGTGCGATTTGCACACAAACTTGCCCGTGGCATCCTCGCCGCAGCCGTACACTCGGCACGTATGTGTCGCTTTGCCCTCCCCGCGCACACGATTCTCGCCTCCTGCCTTGCCATCCGCCGATGCTGTGGTGGTGTCGGGGGCGGGAGCGGCGGACGGGGCTGCGGCGGGGGCGTTGGTGAAAAGGGCGGCATCGCTGCTCATCCACAGGAGGCCTCCGCTGCGCGCCTCGCCGGCTTCGGCAAGCGTAATCATGTCTCCACGGCTCTTCTTCTGGCGGGGTATGTCTTCGATGACAGTTCCCGGTGCAGGGGTCTTTGTGCGCTTGGACGCGGCAACAGGCAGCCCCTTGGTCTTCGCTCGCCTCGCCGCGAGGTCCTCTTGCTGGATCACGTAGCACTTTGGGCAACGAGTGCGGCGCTTGTTGTCGGGTTTCAGCGGGGACCAGGGCTCCGCCGCTCGCCAGCCCGTGCAACCATCGCACCAGGATTCAGGCTCGCACTCCGTCGGGCGCATGGCCCACACAATCGTGCCGGATCGGTGAAATTCGCACACCCCCGAGGGGTGGGGCTTCTTTAGCTTCGACTTGCAGCCTTCGACGCGGCACCGGGTGGTGTTGCGTACGGGGCCGACCCTGCGGCTGCCCTCGGGCAGCCACGGCACCTCCGTGCCCTGGGGCAGCTGCGCCACGACCCTCACATATGAGCCCGGGGGCGGCAGTGGGACCATGCCGAGCACGTCCGCTGTCGCATCCGCCACACACGCGTCGCTGCTTGCCTTGGTCTCACGAGCCCGCTGGAGGCACATGGTGCACTGTCTCCCGGGCAGGGTCACGTAGTCCGTGGTGACGAATGCATCGCACGTGCTGCACACGCAACAGGCTCGCCCCTTGGTGTCTGACACCAGCTCCTGCACATCGTCGGCGTCATGGATCAACTGGACGTGGCATATGATGGAAGTGACAGTCTTGCGGAAGACACGGCCATCGCAGCAGTGTTGCAACCTCATGGGTCACAAGCAGGGCTGCTGGTCACAATGCACACAGGGACATAGTGCTGCTGAATTAGGAATCAGCACGGATTAAACCAGAGCAACACACAACCACTGCAACACCATCCACTATTGCATTCTGCACAGAACAACAGAGCGACACAGAGCATCACACATGCAGTGCAACAGCATCAACTGTTGCATTCTGGACAGGTCGCCAGAGCAGCACACATCTAGCGCAACAGCATCAACTAACACGGAGTCGCAGAGGCAGGAGTGACCCCCAAGCCACCGACACAACCCCCAAAGCCACAGCCGTGCATCGGGAGAGGCAGATGCGGTGCCACGACGGTGCATCGTATATAGCCGGAACGGGCGGCCGACGTACATGGTTGATAATGATGAGCTCTGTGTAGGAGATCATTCGAGCCTTTGCGGCTGCACGTAGTGACGCCCACGCACGTCACCACACAACCAATGCGACACACACTCTGGCACACACTAATAGACGGTGACTTGTCTGGGCTGTCATTGTCTAGTAAGTCCGTGCATGTGTAGTCTGTTTATTAGTACAGCTGCCCGCACAGCCCGACCGCACTGCACCGAGGCCCCAGCTGTAGCAGCTCGCAGCTGGGGTACAAGGCCACGTCAGGTCGAGTTCTCAGCTGCAGCAGATCGCAGCTGAGGGCGAAGAGCTGCGGCGTAGCTGCGGCAGCGACGCTGCATCCCGTGCGGTATGATACGCCTTTTCCTCGTGGACCAGTCGACCCACGGTAGATAAAGCATCCGGTATCTCTGATTAATATTTTTATTACTCATCTTTATTGTTGAAGTCAATGTACTCGCGGATGGCGGTCGGGCTGTGCGAAGCATGTCGTATAATGGCTGCCTCACGGGCAGAGTTGCATTAATACGCGTATCTTTCGATTTCGGTACGTTTAATACGCGTATTTTATTCCAACGTACTTTATCAGCGTATAGTACGCGCGTACGTTTCGGACTTGCGCGTTTTGAGAGAGCTCGAGCCTTGAGCTCTGCACTGTGGTGCACCTCTAGCCACAAGGCCAAAGAAGGTTTTAACATCCCTTGCATTGCGTGATGAACCTGAGCAACCTGATAAACTACTTGACTGTGAGTATATTGTACTGTTCTCTGCAATAGTGTGCCTGAGCATAGATGACAGTGACCGTTGCACTACCAAGTCTGGCCATCACCGGCTTGGCGCCGGCCAAGCTTGAGGCGCCAAGCCAGTGATGTAGCCTATACAGCGTACTTTTCAACCCCCCAAGATTGGAGCCAACGTACCATACGCGTATTTCTGCTTAGCGTACTTTATCACGAAACGTACTAATGCAACTCTGCTCACGGGTCCTCGCGAACCACGCCTCCCCGTGAACACACCAGCTGATGCAGTCAAGTAGCGTAAGATGTTGGCCGTCGGTAGGCCGATAGGCGAGAAATCGACTATGACAGCTCCTGAAGTTAATGCCCCCACCCCCACACACATGGCGAGTACTGTAATCAGCACTCGACAGACCCGCGATCCGTCGAGCGAGCGCGCCGTGGCGCCGAGTCGAGCGCTACACACCCCCGTGTCCTGTGGCTCCACTGTTCACAGGCGAGAAATCGACTATCACAGCTCCTGAAATTAATGCCCCCACCCCCATACACATGGCGAGTACTGTAATCAGCACTCGACAGACCCGCGATCCGTCGAGCGAGCGCGCCGTGGCGCCGAGTCGAGCGCTACACACCCCCGTGTCCTGTGGCTCCACTGTTCACAGGCGAGAAATCGACTATGACAGCTCCTGAAATTAATGCCCCCACCCCCACACACATGGCGAGTACTGTAATCCGCACTCGACAGACCCCCGACCGGCCGAGCGAGCGCGCCGTGGCGCCGAGGCGAGCGCTACACACCCCCGTGTCCTGTGGCTCCACTGTTCACAGGCGAGAAATCGACTATGACAGCTCCTGAAATTAATGCCCCCACCCCCACACACATGGCGAGTACTGTAATCAGCACTCGACAGACCCGCGATCCGTCGAGCGAGCGCGCCGTGGCGCCGAGGCGAGCGCTACACACCCCCGTGTCCTGTGGCTCCACTGTTCACAGGCGAGAAATCGACTATCACAGCTCCTGAAATTAATGCCCCCACCCCCACACACATGGCGAGTACTGTAATCCGCACTCGACAGATCCGCGATCCGTCGAGCGAGCGCGCCGTGGCGCCGAGTCGAGCGCTACACACCCCCGTGTCCTGTGGCTCCACTGTTCACAGGCGAGAAATCGACTATCACAGCTCCTAAAATAAATGCCCCCACCCCCACACACATGGCGAGTACTGTAATCCGCACTCGACAGATCCGCGATCCATCGAGCGAGCGCGCCGTGGCGCCGAGTCGAGCGCTACACACCCCCGTGTCCTGTGGCTCCACTGTTCACAGGCGAGAAATCGACTATCACAGCTCCTAAAATAAATGCCCCCACCCCCACACACATGGCGAGTACTGTAATCCGCACTCGACAGATCCGCGATCGGCCGAGCGAGCGCGCCGTGGCGCCGAGGCGAGCGCTACACACCCCCGTGTCCTGTGGCTCCACTGTTCACAGGCAAGAAATCGACTACCACAGCTCCTGAAATTTAATGCCCCCACCCCCACACACATGGCGAGTACTGTAATCCGCACTCGACAGATCCGCGATCCGTCGAGCGAGCGCGCCGTGGCGCCGAGTCGAGCGCTACACACCCCCGTGTCCTGTGGCTCCACTGTTCACAGGCGAGAAATCGACTATCACAGCTCCTAAAATAAATGCCCCCACCCCCACACACATGGCGAGTACTGTAATCCGCACTCGACAGACCCCCGACCGGCCGAGCGAGCGCGCCGTGGCGCCGAGTCGAGCGCTGCACGCCCCCGTGCTCCTGTGGCTCCACTGTTCACAGGCGACAAATCGACTGTGACAGCTCCTAAAATAAACGCTTCCACCCCCACACACATGGCAAGTACTGTAATCCGCACTCGACAGACCCGCGGTCGGCCGAGCGAGCGCGCCGTGGCGCCGAGTCGAGCGCTACACACCCCCGTGTCCTGTGGCTCCACTGTTCACAGGCGAGAAATCGACTATCACAGCTCCTGAAATTAATGCCCCCACCCCCACACACATGGCGAGTACTGTAATCCGCACTCGACAGACCCCCGACCGGCCGAGCGAGCGCGCCGTGGCGCCGAGGCGAGCGCTACACACCCCCGTGTCCTGTGGCTCCACTGTTCACAGGCGAGAAATCGACTATGACAGCTCCTGAAATTAATGCCCCCACCCCCACACACATGGCGAGTACTGTAATCAGCACTCGACAGACCCGCGATCCGTCGAGCGAGCGCGCCGTGGCGCCGAGGCGAGCGCTACACACCCCCGTGTCCTGTGGCTCCACTGTTCACAGGCGAGAAATCGACTATCACAGCTCCTGAAATTAATGCCCCCACCCCCACACACATGGCGAGTACTGTAATCCGCACTCGACAGATCCGCGATCGGCCGAGCGAGCGCGCCGTGGCGCCGAGGCGAGCGCTACACACCCCCGTGTCCTGTGGCTCCACTGTTCACAGGCGAGAAATCGACTATCACAGCTCCTGAAATTAATGCCCCCACCCCCACACACATGGCGAGTACTGTAATCCGCACTCGACAGATCCGCGATCCGTCGAGCGAGCGCGCCGTGGCGCCGAGTCGAGCGCTACACACCCCCGTGTCCTGTGGCTCCACTGTTCACAGGCGAGAAATCGACTATCACAGCTCCTGAAATTAATGCCCCCACCCCCACACACATGGCGAGTACTGTAATCCGCACTCGACAGATCCGCGATCCGTCAAGCGAGCGCGCCGTGGCGCCGAGTCGAGCGCTACACACCCCCGTGTCCTGTGGCTCCACTGTTCACAGGCGAGAAATCGACTATCACAGCTCCTAAAATAAATGCCCCCACCCCCACACACATGGCGAGTACTGTAATCCGCACTCGACAGACCCGCGGTCGGCCGAGCGAGCGTGCCGTGGCGCCGAGTCGAGCGCTACACACCCCCGTGTCCTGTGGCTCCACTGTTCACAGGCGAGAAATCGACTATCACAGCTCCTGAAATTAATCCCCCCTTCCCAACACACATGGTGAGTACTGTAATCCGCACTCGACAGACCCGCGATCGGCCGAGCGAGCGCGCCGTTGCGGCGACACGGGGGCGTGTAGGACACGGGGGCGTAGTAATTATCAGTGTGATTATATTGTGTAATGACAGTGTGATTATATTGTGTAATTAAGTGTTAATCTACGATCTGGGGATTGAATCCGTAGCCCTTCAGGGATTCCATCTCCAACACAACACATGTGGTACATGTCAACAGGGGGCTAAGTGCATAGAGCCCCAAAAATGTGATTATGTCAAGGGGTCCGTATCGCACCTGGCGGTGCTTTCCGCAGAATCCGGTTGCGCCTTGCACGAGGCTACCACATCCGCTGACATCACAGTATTCCAGACCCCCGCGTGTGGACCGCGGTGTCTCTCCAAACGAGAGAGTGCTGCACTTGTCTCGTTTTTTGACGACAAGCTCCTCGCCGTCGATCTGTGCGGGCACCGAAGGTTTGCGCCCCCGGACGCTTTTCCCCGCTTCGTGATCCGTGCAGTGTGCGCAAAACCCCAAAAACTTCTTCAAGGGCTGGAAGGCTCCGTGTGACACACAATAGCGCCAAAACTTGCGGATGCCTTCTTTCTTGATATCCCCCGTTAGCACCGTGGGAGCTCGCAGGTGTCCGTCGCAGGCCTGTGCCTCCTTGCCCCGTGACACCACCGGCAGCCCGCAGGCGACGTGCTTGCCATCACGCTTGACCAGCGCCACGCATGTGCCGCGACCCTCATGCTCTTCGTCTCGCACTCGTGTGCTCTTGTATGATGGTAGGAGCACTGGCGGTGCAGGCAATTCTGCACAGGCAAACGCCGGGCGGTGGATCCCCGGTCCGTGCGATGAACACCGGACTGAACACCGGTTTCATGCATTGTCATGCATTGTCATGCATTGTCATGCATGTAAGGCATCACGTTGGGGGGGGGGGGGGGGGGGGGGGGGGGGGGGGGGGGGGGGTCGTACGTCCGGCGAGTATCGCAACCATCCGTCCCATTTGGTTGTCCCCGTGTACAAGTCCGGCCATCATGTTCTCGAACGCAACCCCTCCCACAGACTTGACATAGTCATGCATGTTCAGGGCCTCGCGGCCCGCTGGCATGTACCCCGAGTTTTCCGCTTGCCGCTGCAACAATGCTCTGCGGTACCGGAGTACGGCGTTGATGCCGACGCGTGATGCCTGCACCCCACATCTGTATGCATGTTGTGCGCATGTTGCGTGGGCTCGGGCCAAATGCTGCGCAACTGTGTGCCAGTGGCATGCTGCTCGAATTCGGGGTGCAGCCACCAAGCCCACGTGAGGCGGTCACTGCATCGGTGTGTTTGTTGGCGCAACGCACCGTGAAGGTATAGTCTTTGTACTTCACCGTTGCCGTCTTGGAGGCACGCCGTGCTCTTGCTGCAGCCGCTGCTTCCGCGCTCTTCAGCACCTTGTTACGGGCCCCTTCAGCCACCTTCAACAAGGACTGTCGTGCCGTATCCAGAGTCAGCTTGGCGGCTTGGATGTCATGTTCGGGAGAATCTCGAATGACGGTTCCGTCCACACACACGATTCCCATTGTGCCTGCTTCAGCATCACGGACCTTCTCCATTGCTTCCACCAGCTCGTTGCGCACTTGAGCGTGCAATGAGGCCGTCTTTGCGTCGCGCCCATCGGCAGTGCCGAGCAACGCGACGAGGTCCATGCCGGGTGGCAGCTCCAAGCTCGTCAACCAGGCGGTCTGTGTGCGCGTGGATGCTCCAAGCATCGAGCAGAAGGCCCTCAGCTTCTCTGCATGGCCAACAACGGTTTTAGCGCGTGCAAGGTGCATCATGCATGCAATCGGTGTGTACACGGTCAAGAACATGACTCATCATTGTTCGTGGGAACGTTGCACAATTGCTACATTCTATGTGGGTTCTGTCATTGCTGTCTCGTGATCAAAGGCCTGGAATGCCGTCACCATGACAACCAAGAGATTGAGCCCATGCGGAAAACAAGGCAGCCTGCATAAGCTATGGGCGTGGATGGGCGCACGTTTCGCGGGTGTTGTAGCACTCGGCAAGTGCTCCGGCCGGCCCCACAGGTGCAGTGGCCCCGGTCCCGTCTTGTGCAGGTCTCGGATCATCGCCCAGCCATATTCGAGCACGGACCCCCCTGGGCCGGACGCATGTGCGGCGCATGCTGCGTTCCACACGTCGCAGGACGCCGCATCGGCGCGTTCGAGCTCCCGTTGCCCCGTCGGCGACAACAAAAACATTTGACTCACACTTGCGCTGAAGTACAGGCTTGCCGCGTGGGGATTTTCGTCCCTAGGAACGCTTCCCGCAGTTGCAGCCACGTCTTGGAGGGCTTTGTTGTTGACGAACTCGCCAGCACTCGTGCCCCGCGTCCGCTGAAAACCACGATGTTTGAGAAAAGTGTAGTGGGTACTGTCGTGCGTCACGCATGCATGCCGGACACGGACACAAAGAACATCAATATTAGGCGATGGCAACATCACATTGACCACGTTCTCTGATGCTATTTTGACCTCATGATCAACGCCGCCATGCCTCAAGTTGGCCCTACCCCCTCCCCAAATTGTTCACATTTCCATACGGCCTGACATATGCATGAACAACAACGCCTGCTCCCGTCACCACCGTCGCATATTGCCACTCTCAACAGCATTTGTACCCGAAATTACCGTAGTACATGTGAGGGTATAACATGTCCCTTGGGGAGTGCATTGTGGCCGGTGCGCCTGATCAAGATCGTTGGTGGACACGCACGCTAAACTATACTTACAAAAGAGTGAACGGGTGAAAACAAATACCGAAACCGAATCCCAAATTACATCACGATGCTGATTTGTAGAGAGGGCCGAACGTGAACGGTGGATTCGGTGCCTGGATCCGGTGCTTGTGTGAGTCATATGCATGGATGTGTGTGGCACACCTTGTGCGCCATGACAGCGACGTAGTACCCTTGATTCAGGTAGGTGGTCTCTGCAGTCTTTGAAGCGGGACTCCATTGACCAGTGATGCTGAGCTCCACGGCGTTATGCATTTGTCCGCGCACGTGCGCTCCCGCGATTTCCACAAACGCAAGTCCCGCGCGCATCTCCTTCCCCAGGGCGTTGTTGTCAGCACCGGCGCTGTAGCGTTGCAACCAAGTGGAGATTGCCCATTCCGGGGTGGGGATGGGCCGCAAGGGTATCATACCAAGCCAGCGACAGAAGACAAACCTGCACGCAGTTGTGTCGATCACATGCTGGCATACGTCTAGGTGTCTGCCACCGCACGCACGCATGTGCCGATCGGCGGAGGCATGTCAGTAATTATAGCCATAGCATCCTTATTGAACCTCATGCTTTTTGGGTGGTAAATCATGTCTGACTTTGTTCCGAACATATGCCTCCGGTAGTGTAGTGTCGACGGCTGACTGCTGTGGCTGAGTACAGACTTCGGTGAGTGTAGCTGGTCGTGTAATTTCTAGTGCTGCAAATCAAGGCACCCGGAAAAGCAGGTAAGGGCTAATTTAGAACCCTGCGTTGTAACTTTCTCCACTTCAAAACCATCATATTCAGGGGATTTCAAGGGCATTACCCTGTGTTCAGGCAGCGAATCATGCCATGTTGTCTGGTTGCATTTAACCTGCGGGAAATTTGCACGTGTGTCGCGATGCAGCCTCGGCCACCTCGCGACGGCTGTGTGTGCAAATGTACCATGCCAGCCTAGGGGGGCAGGGGGCATACATTGTCATCGCTCTTGTTGCGAGTTCTGCGGATCCGGCGGCGCCTCGTCTCCGGATGAGTTCCGGAATCGTGAAAGCCTCCCCCATCTTGAGGCCTTTCAGGTCGTCCGGCATCAACAAGCCTTGGTGGAGCGCCATTGTGACGAGTTGGCACCCGACGCTTGCAACGTTTGCGTCCCAGGTACCGGGCTCGAGACACACCGCGCCGGTGGGGTTGGCACCGAAGGTTTTTGGACCTAGTGAATTCGGTGCTTTGTCCCTCTGCAGGTGCACCACGACACCAAAGGCGACCTGCACCGGTCATACGTCATGTCCTGGCGACGCGTGTCGACACCCGCTCATACGGACAATGTTCAAACCGGGTGTAGCATGACGGTCACAACATCAACTCTGAGTATACGTTGGCAAGTGAAGCGTGCCTCGTCTTTCTCTGTGCCCCGAACGGCTGTGACAACAAACGTGACATGCTTCCACTGCCACGCTGCCAGCGTTGGATTCCGTGCTCCACACAAGGCGCGCACGAATGCAGCCACGCGGCCGTACAATACAGTTGTAGACCCCGAGGTTGCGTCTTCCGCGATCGCCTGCATCTCTCCGCGTTGCATTGGTGCAGGCTTGAGTGACACAAACGCGTCGACCGACTTGAGATGGGCCACGAGGGTCCCAAACATCCCGCAATGGCTCTCGAACAACGAGGCGCGTTCCATTGCTTTCTGCATGTGTGAAATGATGTTGACAATGAGCTCACACAAGGTTGATGACAAGCAAAATGCAACAGTGTCTCAATCGGCATGCGATGAATTTGCATGGTGGGCGAAACAGCGGCACGCAAGTGTGTATGCATGCATATATGGACACACGGGAGGTGGGCAACAGAGACGTCGTGCATATGCATTAGGATGCGATTGTGATTGTCATTGGCATTAACAGTGGAGGTGGCAACTGGACAGGGGCCGCACATAGGATTCATCCGTCTGCCTTTTGCGCGAATGTGTCCTTGAGAAGTACACCTTCACCGTGCACGTGACGACAAACCGGAGCATCGTCAGAGAGCTGTATGTGCCAAGGTGGCCGGCCCACATCATGGCATACAGGGCGTGCATGAAAGGCACGCTGCCGCAATGCCTCAGGCTGTTGATGATAGCCCCCATCGGGACTCTTCCGTCGGGACTTGAGTTGCGTGCTTTCTCCCACTCTTCGATCATGGGGTCGCTCGATTCGTGGAACTCTGGGTGGTGTCGATGCGACACGATGACCGCGACCAAGGCGCGGATGAAACGGACAAAGAGTCGCGCCATATTCTTGTTTTGCGACGTGTACCGCCCCTTCAAGAGATTGCTCCACAGGGCTTCGTTGTCAACCCACTCGAGCTCTGGTGGTAACATGTCCCGCTCGATGTTCCACACCTTGCGGGTGTCCGCTGTTTGCACGGTGGCCGTGTGTGCACCTTTGATCATGCCATCCACGACCCTACATGCATGACATCATGACATCAGCCACCCGCCGTTCAACCGGCATCTCACGTGCATGCCGGCAAATAGTACCACTCATGAGCTATGCTGTTACATTGCTCTTCTTCTGACCGCCGGGTGCATTGGCTGTCCGGAAATGGCTACTATGCACGCAAGCTGCCAACAATCAATTGATGCCTTTGAGCTCGACACCCTACATTTCGTGCAAGGGCCAAGACTTGTGCATTGTCCATGTAGCCTCGACGCCACCAGAGCGCGTGTGGCAAATGGGACATACATATTGAGATGAAAACACAGGAACTTAAACATGAATCACTTATTGCGGTGTACAAACCAATCATGTAATTCGATATTTCGCTTCATGTTCCTTGCACGTTCCTTGTGACGTCGGACTGAAGGAGCGCATGCATCAACACGAATGTGCACTACAAGCTAGATATCATCATCGCATGTCCAAGTATTTTGCGCGGAACTATGGCAGAAGAATATTCGATTATGTCGGTTGAACTATGGAGGTTTTCATGTAGCCGAAAATATGGTATGAAAGTAGCGCTCTATAGTATGGTATGAAGGAAGCGCTCTATAGTAAGCTGCATTCCCGACACCAGCCTGGTAGCACTTGCCGACCACTCCGCACATGGCTTGGCCGCAAAACATTTGTTCACCGGGGACCAGTACAACGCATAGACATCGGACTATTGTTGTTGTGCCTCGGTGAATGCAAGGTTTCAGGGCGCACCGTTTCAATTCGGCGGGGTCATCGAAAAGGTCGCTCAAGGCTTCCATGTCGGCATCGTCTTCGTTGGCCTCACTGCCACTGTCGTCTTCTCCCGCGTCCGGCAACAACTCGTCCGCGAATGCTTCCGCTTCGGCGCCAAGGCCGTCGCCATTGAAATCTTCGCCCGTATCGGAGTCAAGCATTTGTACCCGTTGACGGCCGTCGGTGGTGTCCATGTGGCCGTCGTCAGAATCATCAAGGACCGTAGCCGGGACGCGACGCGGAGTTGTCATGTCATTGTCCGAGTCATCCAGGATCGCGGCCGCGGCGTGATGCTGAGCTGTTGATGGGTGTGTGTCGTTGGTGACTGCTTCAGGGTCAGCTTGGTGTGGTGGATGTGCGGTGACAGTGTGTCCCACCTCGACGATGTTGTCGTCTTCGTCATCTTGCAGACTGATTGACACTGGCTCGGGGCCGGTTTCGGCCGTCCCCGGTGTTGCACCGGTCGGTGCGCCTGCGTCGTGGCCGCCCTCTTCATCACGGCTACGCTTCAACGCCCGTTGGTGCTGCGACATGTTCTTCGGGACGTGACACAAGGAACGCGACGGAGCGGAAGCGCGGGTAGAGGTGGTTGCTGCCAGTGATGCAGGGGGCGCATCGGTTGGTGGGGCACCGTCGATGTCCTCACTCTCTGTGTCGGTGACCACGATCACATCACCACCTCCCCGAACCCTCGAGGGTGCAGTGTGCACATGTGCTGCCCTCGGGGAAGGTGTGGAGAAAGAAAGATTGCTCGTTGCATCTTTTGTGAGGTTGGCTGTCGACGAGTTTGCGTCGGGGCTCACGATGACGTCGCCCGCCTGCTGCGCCTCCTCGACCTTGCACATGGCCGTCACAAGGTCGGCCTGCACCTCCGTGTGCAAAGCGACGGCCTCCGCCGTGCGATCGTCGACCGACCGCATCAGCGACAGAAGGTCTCGATCGTCCCCGAGGTCCAACGCCTTCAGCCACACACTCTGCCGGCCCCCAATCGACCCGAGCATCACGCAGAAGTCCCTCAACGCGCCTGCACGGAGCCGGTGCGATGCATGGACGGCATGAATGCAACACATCCCGGGGGCCCCCGCAGCCACACGTGACGCGCCGACACCGCTCGTGGCGTGTGCAACGGCAACACTTGCACCGTCGAGCACACCGCAGCGCGGAGCCTACTGCGTACCTTCCTCGCGTGGGACGTGCTCGGGCCGGCCCCACAGGTGCAGCGGTCCGGGGCGATTCGTGGTGAACAGCGCGCGGATCTTGGCCCACCCGTACTCTTTTAGGCCGCCGAACTCCGACTCGCGGTGGCGCGTGCATGCCGCGTCCCACAGCGCGTGCGAAGCGGCGTCCGCCTCCGCCAGCGCCGCCTGCCCGTCGGGCGAGTCGAGGTACGCCTTGCCAGCGGCTGCACACAAGTACAGGCTGCCGTGATATCGGCTGCCTTCGCGCTCCATCTGAGCCGCCTGCGCCGCCACCCTCTGAAGGCCGTGCATGTCCACAAAGCGCCCGCCTCCACTCTGAACTTGCTGCACAGCACGCCATCCCCCGTCACCGTTCACCCCGCGACCGGGAAGTCGCCGGGACGCTGCAGAGCAGGGCGGCAGCCACGGCGCCCTCAGGGTGACAGCGACACATGCGGCGACACACACAGCCGCGGAGGCACGTTCAAGCATTGGGCACAGCGGGTCCCCGCAAAGACACACGAGACAGGCCACGCACTCGATGCGCCACGGTCGCGTTGTAGTGGCCCTGGTGGAGATACTGGGTCTCGGCCGTCTTTGCGGTCGGGCACCACTGCCCCCTGAGCGCAAGCTCCAGCTTGTTGTGCTCCCGCCCGCGCAGGGTGCTGTCCGTGATGAACATGAACGCGAACCCCGCACGCATGTCCCGTGCGTTCATCTTGGCGCCGGTCCCCGCACAGTACCGAGCGATGAGCACGCTGACGGCCCAGCTCGACGACGGCACGCACCGCAGCGGCACCATGCCGTGCCAACGGCAGAACACGAACCTGCACGTGGCGACACGCGTCCGCACTCGGCAGCCACGCATGTCAGTGCTCGCTACGTGGCAGGTGCCGGAAATCGGCCGTGCGCACACATCACACACACGCTCTCCGGGCGGCGCACATGTCTTCCGAACGCTTCGCCAGCGCAGCAGCTCCGGCCCCGCGGCGCTTCGCGATCAGCGCCGGCAGGGTGAACGCCGTGCCCACAGGGAGGTGCTCCAAATCCTCGGGCAGCAGGAGGCCCTGATGCATCGCCATGCTGAGCAGCTGGCACCCGACGCTCGCTACGTCGACATCCTGCCGGTGGTCCTCCTCCGCTTCGCTCAGGTCCACCCTCTCGCCGCACGTCACGAGGTTGCCCGTCGGGTTCATCGCGATGACCTTCGCCCCGAACTTGTTCGGGGCCTTGTCGTGCTGCAGGTGCACCACGATGCCGAAGCCCACCTGCACGGTCGGCGATTGACGAGGTGCCGGCGGGTGTGGGGGCACCACGCGACACATGCCGAGGTGCGGGGGCACACAGCCGACACATGCCGACGGCGACGGCCTAGTCGCCTCGCCTAGGGCTGTTGGATTACAATTCAACACGGATTAAAGCACAAATTACAGAGAATTATGCTGTCGTAATTGAATGTTGATTTGAAGACATGTGATGAACTCAAGACCAGTTATCATTAATTTTGTCTGGCGATTACAGTGTACAATCAATCAATGCATGATTGTAAATGGTCCACCTGCGGACTATGACCTGAAAAACATATCCTTGTGTTCGAGGGTCACTCTTTTGTACAGCGCCCCCGGGCCGTGTTGGCGGTGTTGCTGCTCCGGGCGATGCGTGTGCTCCAAGCCTCCACCACCTCGATGATGTTGCATTGCCCGATGCCGATGTCCCTTGCTCTCTGCTGAATGACACGCTGCACCACCTGGTGCACTACCTGAGACCGGAACACACCGCATCAGCGCCCCTCCTCCCCCATCTCTACTGCCCCTGGTTGATTGATCGCTGCATCCCCTGGTGTACTGCCTCAGACCAGGGCACGCCCAGGCGGTGCGTGTGCGAGCGGGGACGCGGGCGGGCGCCGGCGGTAGTGGGGGGCGGGGGGCGGCGATGCGCCCGGCGTTGCTGACGGTACGTGGTCGTGCTCGCAGGCCACGCGCACCGGAGTGAACGCCCTGCTCTCGTACCGCAAGGCCTTCCTCCAGCGGCAGGCGGAGTCTACGGGCCTCATGCCGGAGGGCCGGGCCGCGCTGCACATGCAGGACCACGCCCGCTCGGCGGGGGGGGGCGGTGTTCGACCGCCTCATGGCCGCGCTCGTCGAGGACGACGGGCGCATGCTGGCGATCCTGAAGGTCCTCACTGGAGGTGCGAATCCATGCATGCCGTGTTTGCCGTACGTAACTGGGGTGCAAAATGCATGGGGCGCTGCTGTGCTCGGGACCCGCCTGATACGTTGCCAGGGCGCTGCGCACGCAAGTGATGGATGCGACCGAGGCTCCCGCCCGACATGCTGCACGCACGCAGCAGTCCTTCTCGCGGGGTGCACGCCCCGCCGTGACTATAGGCGTGTTGGCATGTGCCGAGGCGATGGGGCGCCGCGGCGCGGCGGCGGACGCGCGGGTACGGGGTCTCACGCGCGCGGTGGTGCATGTGCAGACGCTGCGGCCCCTCCGGTGCTGCTGCCTGCGTACAAGACCGTCCTGGCGCGTGGGGAGGGGCACGTCGGCCGCGGCACTTGCGTTGCCCTCGCCAAGGTGGGTGGCGTGTTCAAGCACTGCGGACTGCCGGTGGGGCAGCGCGGGCGTGGGGCTCAGGCCTGCGACGGCCACCTGCGCGCCCCGACCATCATGGAAGCGGAACCAGCGCGGGGTGGCGGCGTGGTGTACACGCGCTTCTGCGTCTCGTGCGACTCCCGGCAGCCGCTCGAGAACTTTGAAGGCTTCCTCGTCCACTGCAAGAAGCACCCGAAGGGGCGCAGCTCGCGGGGACGCGCTCCTAAGGTGCCCGCGGCGGTCGACGGGGAGGAGCTGCTGAGGCGTGTGCGGCCGGTGTGCGAAACGCTGGTGGCGCTCGAGACACCCGGTGATGTGCGCAGGGCACTGGTGACATGCGACGTGCGCACGTGCGAGTTCAACGTCGCCCGTGGCTCCGGCTTCTGCGAGGACCATGCCATGGTGTGCCTTCGCCGAGCAAACATCCGTAATGACAGATGTAGGATCATGTGGTGTCCGTGTTTGGTGCATGCGTGTGTACTGTGCAGTCGTCACCACATGAAGCACTTGGTCCATTGGCTGATCGGCTGTGGCCAGCAGGCCACCTAGGGGAAGCGAGTACGTGTGGTCATGTCCTTCAGCCGGGCCACACGTGGCCTTGCTGAAGCGGCATGCCAGGCTGTCTTTCCCTACGCAGCGCTGCTCACTGCACTACCTTGATGCCTTGCTGCGTGTGGCCAACAGGCCACGGACGTCGAGCGTGTGCGTGACACACCCCACCCTTCAGCATGGCCACACTCGGTCGTGCTGAAGCCGTGCGCCGCCGCTGTTCACAGCATCACACTGCAACCTCTCTGTTCTGCACTCAGCCCGCCCTAGCATGCCGGTGGTAGAGGCTGGATGAAAAACGGTGGTGAACTGCGATTGAATGATGTGACTTCCGCTCCTGGCATGCCATATCTGTGGCGTACCCGGGCAACATCTGCACCCATGTGCCGCATTGTGAACACACAAGTATTGCGAAAGCCCTCCTGTCGTTGCAGTAGAAGCGCTCGATCCACAGTATGCCACAGCTGGCAAGACACCGCAACAAGCTCACAGCACACTGCAATGTGAAAATCACGAGCCGACGCTGCCTTCACAACCTGGCCGTGCGAAAAAACCTGTCATCCGCGCTTGCTGAATCCGCGTGCAAGTGCATCCGGGCTTCGGCACCTCTCGGACCCGGTGTCACCCGAATCCGGCATGCGTTACGGAATGAACCGACACCTGCAGCGCGTGCGGTTGGTGCAGGGGTTGGTGACGGACGCGCGCGGCGAGGTCAGCTGCATCTGCACAAACTGCCGTGAGTTTGTGCCCGCGGCCTACGCCAACGCGAACGCGCTCCAGTGCTGCATGTGCCTGGAATCGCGGCGCGCACGTGACGAGCGCGCCTCGGACACCCTGGCGGACGCTGTCAGCAGGATCCCGGTCCCCCCAACGGGGGCGCTTGTGAAGGTGGGGAGGCGGTTGCCGCCTGGCTACCGCCTACCGTGGCTGCCCGACGTGCCTATGGGGGACGTGTGCGAAGCGGGTCGGTGCCGCATCGTAGGCTGCGGCGTGGAGCTGCTGGAGAAGGAGCTCAGCGCGGGCGTGTGCGACAAGCACCGCCGGCAGGTGGTGTGGGACCTCAGGCCGACCGAGTGTAAGCCGCAATTCTACTGCGTCGACTGCCGCGGATGGAGGGCGGCTGATCCATGGCCCCTCGTGAAAGGCAGGGACGGCACGATGAAGCGTGACTGTCGGTGCCAGAAGCACGCTGACCGGGAGGCTGCGGCGTGGGCGGTCGGTGCCGACGACTTGATCAAGCGTCAGTCGAAGACGCGCGTCGGTCACATCCGGAAGGCGCCGAACAAGGCGCTGTTTGCGGCAGACGGCCTGGCGTGGATGACGTGTGAGACGCGCGTGGCGGCGGCTGCCCACGGGCCGCAAGCCACGGCTGCAGGCGCGAAGAAGGGGAACGGCAGGCCGCGGGCGATCTCTGGCGAGGCCCTGTGCCGTGTGCTGGTGTGCGACCAGCCTGCACAGGGGAAGTTCCTCTGTCGGGAACACAAGGAGGTCGTCGTGCATGAGGAGGTCGTGCCTGATGAGTGCGCGCAGCAGCGGCTATGCGCGACGTGTAAGAAGTTTGCCAACGCGTACAGCTTCAGGCCGGACGGGCGCTGTGGGGACCGCTGCACCGCCGTCGGCAATGTTCGGCGAAGGGCGCGGGAGGACACGTCGAGGCCCGGGCAGCGGGCGGGGAAGCGTGGCAGGGGCCGGGGCGCAGGGGGGGGGAGCGACCCAGTGTATGGGAACCTGCCCTGCATCGACGGCCTCACTCATCACGACCGCTTCATCCGCGGCGTGATGGTGGGGGTCGCGTGGCCGGATGACGCGGGGACGCCGACACGCCGGGACTGCGAGCATGTCGCTGCGTTCATGAGGGTCGGCCTCCTGCACGCCGCCGCCGAGCCCCCGGGGGCCAGGTGCTGCTACGAGGGCACGCAGACGCGCTGCGAGGAGCCGTGTGCAGAGGGGGCATGCGTGTGCGACGGCCACGTCGGCGCTATCGCGGTGAGCCTCGCAGACGCGGGCCTGAAATGGATCTGCCCCTCGTGCAGGCACACCAAGCTGCTGGAGGCCCGCGGCTCGGGCGTGTGCAGGGCATGTCACGCGCAGGCAGGGGGGGCGGGCGGCTCCAGCGCAGTGGTGGATGCGCGTGCCACGGCCACAGGTGCCGCGGTTCGCCCCGTGGAGGCGGACAGGGCTGGCATCAGCGGGGCAGGCAGCAGCGCTGCGATGCTCGCTGCGGACGCGGGCGGGGAAGACGACACGGACGAGTGGGTCCACCCGGGGTGGCTGGTAACGGAGGCCGTCGGTGCGGCAGCCGAAGCGCCGGTTACGTTCAAGATCGGCGGCTCGAAGGGAGTCGGGCGGCAGGCGGTGGTGGACGAGGCGGTTCGCACGTGCGCGGGAGAGGGCTGCACGAAGCAGCTGACGGCGCAAGACGGCCACGGGGGGTACTGCTTCGTCTGCCTGATCACCGAGGCCCTGCACGCCTCGCCCCTGGACCTGCTCGCGATGCTGCTCGTGCCAGGCGCTGTTGTGAAAGGCCAAGGTGCGTCGCCGCTGCTGCTGCCGCTGCTGATGCTGCAGCTGCCGCTGATGCTGCCGCTGCTGCTGCTCAGAGTTGCATGAATACGCGTGCCTTTCGATTTCGGTACGTTTAATACGCGTATTTCATTCTAACGTACTTTATCAGCGTATAGTACGCACGTACGTTTCGGGTTTGGGCGTTTTGAGAGAGCCTAGAGCTCTGCACTGTGGTGCACCTCTAGCCACAAGGCCAAAGGAGGTTTTTCACGTCCCTTGCATTGCATGATGAGCCTGAGTAACCTGGTCATCTAATTGACTGTTAGTATATTGTATTGTTCTCTGCAACAGTGTGCCTAAGCACAGATGACAGTGACCGGCTTGGCGCCTCGGTGACGTCGACGTACTTTATAACGAAACGTACTAATGCAACTCTGCTGCTGCTGCTGCGTGCGTGCGTGCGCGCGCGCATGTGTGTGTGTGTGTGTGTGTGTGTGTGTGTGTGTGTGTGTGTGTGTGTGTGTGTGTGTGTGTGTGTGTGTGTGTGTGTGTGTGTGTGTGTGTGTGTGTGTGTGTGTGTGTGTGTGTGTGTGTGTGTGTGTGGGTGTGCTTCCCTGTCTCGGTGTCCTTTTTTTCCTGACAGCAGTGATCGCCCCCCCTACCGCTGTGGCAGGTGCAGCCCCTCCATCCGATGTCGCCTGCAGGTGTTGTGGACGCGCTGCTCCCGGATGGCACTGTGGACTTTGGCCACATCAGCTTGCTTCCGGTGCGGGGGCACGGCTCGGATGCCCGCGTCGCTGCCTCGCACCGCAATCGGGTGCAGGACCACCTCCTCCCGCCGGAGCTCCGGCAGGAGCGGCTGGACCGTGCGCTGACGCGGCGACAGGACATCGCCGCCGGGCGCATCGTGGCCGGAGCCCCGCTGGTGGGTGTGCCGGAGGGGCCCCTCGCGGACGCCCTGCGGAGCAGGGTCCCCCCCCTCGTGGCATTGTAGACATGGTGCGATAAGTCCCCCGGAAATGCACAAGCAGCATCTGCTGAGATATGCCGCACTAAAGCACGTGTTTTGAGAGGTTGGCCTATCGGGAAAGGCGCACAGGCTTGCTGCTCTGAGGTTTCGGCTCACTCCCCCTCGTGTAGTAGAGGCTGTGTCATGAACGCACGTGTGCAGCCGCCGCCGGCGTGGACCTCGTGGCGTGCCTCCCGACTGTCGGCCAGTGGTCACTGCTGGAGGACGTGGTGGAGGAGGGCTCGCCGGACGTGGCCCTCCGGGGGATCACGGTGACGGGGGCCCGCTTGCATGGGAAGGGCATCCGCAACAGGCCGACGCCGTCGCTCACTGACTTTGGGCCCGTCGGCCTGATATCGAAGACGATCCGAGGGGTCGAGCTGACGATGATCCGGATCGGGCACGACGAGAAGAGGTCGGCAAGCGCGAACGGGCCACAACAGCCCACCCCATCGTCCCTCGGCATCGCCGTCGGCACGGCTGCGATCACCGTCCGAGGTTGCTCACGCGACATCACGGTGGACGCCCCGTGCGCGAGGAACGTGGACGCACGGTGGATGCAGCTCTGCCGTGATGCCGGCGAGATGCTGGTGTGCCACGCGTTCAGCCTCCATGGCTGCGCCTGCACACGGGCGATCCGGCGCACGCCCCTCATCCACAACAGCTCGGCTCAGCTCATGCGCAGGCTCGGGGTGCTGGAGGCGCCGGCGCTCGCGCCGCTGCTCATGATGCAACAGAGCCTGCTGCCGGCAGAGGTGATGCGTCGTGCAGGGGGCCGTCTGGGAGATCGGGGCCCGTGCTTTCGCCACGTCCCCCACGATGGGGTGGCTCGGCAACATCGCGCTGTCCAACGCGGAGATCGTGAAGACCGCCGAGCGCGCCGCCCAGTGGGAGGCGACCGAGCAGAACTCCGCGGCGCCGGCGCCGTCGCCGTTCCCGTCCAGGTCCATGACGATCCTCCGGCCGACGGACGGGACCCAGCACGTGAAGCAGCACCTGGACGGCGGCGACTGTATCCAGGGTTGCGCCATCGCCTGGCTGCAGTCCGGTCCGTTCCAGGGTCGCGCGTCGGTGGAGGGCCAGTTCTTCTGGATCAGCGCTGCCGGGGTGCGGGTTCCCGTCAGGAACGGGTTGTTGCTGTGGCTGCGGACGGCGGTGCTGCGGCACGGCACGACGGGGGGGGCGACGTACGCCCACCCCGCGGCCATGCGCATCGGCATGGCCTTCTACGCAAAGGAACGCGTCGTGTCCGTCTTCAACGCCGCCCTGGCCAAGGACCCGGATGCTGTTGTCCTTAAAAGAGACCCAAAGAGACTCCGGGCGTCATGTATAATGACGCCCGGAGTCTCTTTTGCGGCGGGCGAGACCTTCCGCTGAGGCGGCGGGGGGGCGGCGGGGGGCCGCGGGGGGTGCGGGGGGGTCCGGGGGGTGCGGCGCGCGGCGACCCGGCGCGCGGGGCAGAGCACCGGCACAGCAAGAGAGCAGGACAGAGCAGCACGCAGAGAGCAGCACACAGAGAGCAGCGCATTGTTTGTAATGAGAGCAGCACTCTGTAGAGGAATAGGCGGAGGAACGACGGTGGTATAGGCGGCCGCGTCCACTGTTGCATGGTGGACAGGGCAACGGAGGAGTACGCATCATTGTTATAGCCGCCGCACAGTGCAAGAGAGCAGCAGAGAGCAGCACACAGAGAGCAGCGCACAGAGAGCAGCACAGAGCAGCACGCATCCAGCGCAATGGCATGTCGCACACTGTAGAGGACCAGGCGAGCTGCATGGAGCAACACACATCAAGTGCAACAGCATCAACTATTGCATGCTGTACACAACAACGGAGCTGCACAGAGCATCACCCGTGCAGTGCACCAGCATCCACTGTTGCATTCTGGACACGGCGACAGGCGTGACCCCCAAGCCACCGACACAACCCCCAAAGCCACAGCCGTGCATCGGGAGAAGCAGATGCGGTGCCACGACAGTGCATCGTATACACACGGAACGGGCGGCCGAATTATACGTACACGGTTGATAATGATGAGGTCTGGGTAGGAGACCATTCGAGCCTGTGCGGCTGCACGGAGCGACGCCCGCGCACGTCACCACACCCCCAATCCGACACACACTCCGACTCACCCATTAGTCTGTGACCTGTCAGGACAGGTAGTGTTTAGGCAGTCCGTGCATGCGTAGTCTGTTTATGAAAGGTAGTACAGCTGCCCGCACAGCCCGACCGCGCTGCACCGACGCCCCAGCTGTAGCAGCTCACAGCTGGGGCACAAGGCCATCTCAGGCGCGAGCTCTCAGCGGTAGCAGCTCGCAGCCGAGGGCGAAGCGCCGAGGCATAGCTGCGGCAGCGACGCTGTGTCCCGTGCGGTATGATACGTCATTTTTCTGGTGGACCAGTCGCCTCACGGTCGATACAGCGTACGGTGTCACTGCTTGATCATGTTACTACTTACGTTTAGTTTCATTTCATTTCTGTACCCGAGGGTGTACCCGAGGGTGGCGGTCGCCTATAATGACGCGAAGCGGTATGATACGTCATTTCCTGGTGGACCAGTCGACTCACGGTTGATACAGCGTACGGTGTCACTGCTTGATCATGTTGTCACTTGAGTTTAATTTCATTTCATTTCTTAACCCGAGGATGTACCCGAGGATGGCGGTCGCCCATAATGACGCGAAGCGGTATGATACGTCATTTCCTGGTGGACCAGTCGACTCACGGTTGATACAGCGTACGGTGTCACTGCTTGATCATGTTGTCACTTACGTTTAATTTCATTTCATTTCTGAACCCGAGGATGTACCCGAGGATGGCGGTCGCCCATAATGACGCGAAGCATGTCGTATCATGGCCGCCTTTGAGGTCCTCGCGAACCACGCCTCCCCGCAAAAACACTCCAGCGAATGCAGTCGAGTAGCGTGATGTCGGTTGCTCGGAGTCAGCGTCGTGTAGTACATGTCGGTTGGTTTGGTCTGTGGGAGTCCGCAGCCCGCAGCGCAGGGCCCGAGATATCGAGGGAGTTGCACAGCTGCAGCGCTGTACAGCACCTAGCAATGGAACACACGAGGCGCGGCCACAACATGAAAACATACACACCTGCCAGACGGCCCCTGCAAGGTGAGCATGCGCATGCGGGAAACGTTGCAGCCACCGGGCGGGCCACTCAACCACACGGTCATGGCCACATGCCGGTTCATCTTGGAGACACGGAGACGATGGGGCACAATTTACACAGACACACCTCGACAGGAACGGAAACATAGAGGCACACTGAGACACACAATTACCAACAGTACCACAGGCCACAGGGATCACAATGCAGGAGGTACAGGTCCACCGCCGCTGCGGTGCGACCTCGACATACACAATACGCGGTTTCAGAATGCGCCACTCTCATTCAAAACACAACTGCACGCGCGGCGCTGACAGGCTTCGAGGGTCACTCTTTTGTACAGCGCCCCCGGGCCGTGTTGGCGGTGTTGTACAGGCGGCGGCAGCGGACAGGGCAACAGAGCGGCATAGAGTGCAAAGAGTTGGATGTGTTGTACAGAACACACGCGCCAGCGCGTGCTGCACAGAGCAACAGAGCGGCACTCTTTTGACGGGGGTGGGGGGTGTGTGATTGGCGAGTGGCACAGGGCATCACAGCGCTACGGAACAGGTACGCGGCATTGCCTCGTCATTACCATATTACATGTGCACAAGGACGAACAAGACATATTCAGTGAACGGGTCACAGTCGACCAGTCGCTACGAGGCGCGGCGAGACCTGGAGCGCGTCGCGTACGCGTGGTCCCCGGCCGCCGCGCCGCCGTCGGCGGCTTCCACGGCGCCCACCTTCCGCTTCGAGGACGGCGTCGGGACACGCAGGTCCTTGCCCATGAACCCGTTCACGCTCGGTTTCGCCCTCGCATCCGGGTCCTTGGCCAGGGCGGCGTTGAAGACGGACACGACGCGTGCCTTGGCGTAGAAGGCCATGCCGATGCGCATGGCCGCGGGGTGGGCGTACGTCGCCCCCCCCGTCGTGCCGTGCCGCAGCACCGCCGTCCGCAGCCACAGCAACAGCCCGTTCCTGACGGGAACCCGCACCCCGGCAGCGCTGATCCAGAAGAACTGGCCCTCGACCGACGCGCGACCCTGGAACGGACCGGACTGCAGCCAGGCGATGGCGCAACCCTGGATACAGTCGCCGCCGTCCAGGTGCTGCTTCACGTGCTGGGTCCCGTCCGTCGGCCGGAGGATCGTCATGGACCTGGACGGGAACGGCGACGGCGCCGGCGCCGCGGAGTTCTGCTCGGTCGCCTCCCACTGGGCGGCGCGCTCGGCGGTCTTCACGATCTCCGCGTTGGACAGCGCGACGTTGCCGAGCCACCCCATCGTGGGGGACGTGGCGAAAGCACGGGCCCCGATCTCCCAGACGGCCCCCTGCACGACGCGAGGCATCGGGCGACGCGACGGCGCGTGCACCCGTGTGCGCCACCGGCACACCGGGACGCCGTACACGGGCTCGGATACGGGGGCTCACCTTGCAGGACCCCACCGCAAAGGCGCTGAGGCCGTTCACCGGAGCCAGGTTCTGGATGCTGGCGTCGCCGTCTTTGCCCCCCCCGAGGGGGGCGTTGGCCCCCGAACTGAGCAGGGTCACATCGCCCCGTGTATTCGCGCCCCGTCTGGCGGCCCCGTCCGGGCTACCGTCCGCGATCTTGGCAAACTCGGCCACCGCCTGCACGGGCGGGTGTCCACCGTCGGCGGCGCCCCGGGCCCCGAACATCGGGGGAGCAGGCGACCAGCGGCCGGGCGTACCTGCTCATGGAGGTACACGGACTCGAGCTGGCTCGGTCCCGCCACCGCCAGGATGTCCTCGAAGGTGGGGTCCTCGGTCGCCGCCATGAAGAACGTGGTGCGGTGGTCCCGGGGCACCGTCCACGCGTCGCCGCTGTCCGCGACGTCCCGGCCCTCGCCCAGGGTCTTGCATTTCTTGTCCGGCAGGGTGCTGACAAAGACGACCACGAGGTCGTCTCGGGGCAGCGTGACCCGGTCGTGCGCGGCGAATGCGTCGTGGGCGCGCTGCAATCGACCCGTGACGCTGACAAACAGCGGGCTCCCGTGCCGCACGGGGTAATGAGCACAGGCGCCCGGGTGGTGCGCCGACATGTACGCACGAGCCCGGTCGTACTCGTCCCGGGTGGACACCTCGACGGCCCCGTCTACACCACTAGCCCACCCCACCCGGTACACCCCGTTCTGACCACGGACCTGCAGCGTCGCTACCGACGTCGATCCGACCGCACCCGGCACCGAGGGAGGGTCGACGGAGTGGTCGAGCGTAAAGAATCTCGCGATCGTGTTGGCCTCTTCATACCGCTTGTAAGTGGTTTTCTGGCACATGACAAACTGCGGGGTCGACGTCCCCGGTGCCGTGCGCAACCTCTCCAGCCGTTCGCGGCCGAGTCGCGTGGGGACGGCCCAGGCGCTCTTCCCGCCGAGCCGGATCCGGAAGTACGGACTGTCGACCGTCCCGGCCACCGTGGTGTAGTGGCATGACAGGTTGCACCCACTACCCGGGCAGCAGTGTCCAATACAGTACCTTCGGAGTGGCGCCCTACCCATCCCGAATCGGGCTCTGTAGGCCGTGTTCCAGGCCTACAGCAGCAAGGCACGTGGAGCGGGGGCGATGGTGTGCAGCGAGCCGTGCGAGTATGTGTAGTGGTGCGTATGCCAACAGGGGGTGCTCGACAGGACGCCGCGCCCGAACGACAGGCGGACAGAGGGATCAATGGCAGCGGCATACCGGCGTCGGTGTGGCCTCCTACGTTGTAGAGGCTGCAGATCGGCCGGAAATCGGGCGCCTGCACAAGTGTGTCCACTCAACTCACGGGCGCCAGGGCACAGGCAGGCGGGGCAGCAACGAGGCGACAGAGCGACGGCCGCATACCACAGCTACTGCTTCCCCCACTGTAACGACGACTGCCAATTGTCGCCCACGGGACGGCTGTGCACTACGTCACGGGCGTGTGATGAGGTGTGTCACCAGGGCAGGCACGACAGGTCGCTGGGGCAGCGACGATCGCAGAGAAGGCGACAAAGCGGCAGCTGCAAACCACGGATACTGCCTCTTCCGATGTAACAAGGCCTGCCGATTGTCGCCGTTCGAACGGCCACGCATTCATGCGAGTGGCGAGCGTGCACGCGCGCTGTCGCTCTGTCGCTCTCTCTGTCTCGAGGCGACAGAGCGACAGCCGCAGGCCAGGATAACGACTGTCAACTTTCCGAGCCGGTGGCATGTAGTTCCTGTCAACTTTCCGAGCCGGTTTCACGCGAGTGCAGCGGTGTCGGTTTCCGCTGCTGGCGAGCAGCTGGCTAGCGCCTGGTGTGGCACACGCGCACACGGGACAAACACATTGGGTATTTCAGGTGATACAGAGATGAAAAGTAGCTATACTCAAAGCCACGTTCCGTGACACGACAGCACACGGAACGCGACGTCCTCTGCACTGCACAACACCGCCAGGGACAAACGAGTCGGCGTCGACGGTGTGAATGCACAGAGCCGCTGCACATTCGCATGCAGTTACCAGAGGTCATTCAGCAGCGGCAATCGGGCGCTGGGCGCCCTCTGCCACGCGCTGGGCAGAATGACTGAAACCACCGTGCTACCTCCGAGTCACACCATCGCTGAAAAGGCGACAAACCGACGACTGCATACCATAGATACTACTCCCTCTGATACAACAAGGCCGCCCAATTCCCGCCTTTCCAACGGCCACGCATTCGCCGGTCGGCCGAACGTCGCCTTCCGAACGCTCATCGCCCCGGCAGTCGCGATTCCAGCTGCTGCAGAGCTGCAGCGGCTCAAGTACACCGCAGGAAAGGCAATCTGTAGCACACATGGAGTTGCACTCACCGCTTGGCTGTATGTATCCTCCCATGACACAATCAGCCACTTGGCAGGTGAACACATGTACATGAGACCTCCATTCGGTGTGTGTCGAGAGGACAGGGTCTGCACAGGTCTGGGGAGGCAGGTGCTGCATGCACTGGCCAAGCCCATGGAGGCCTTGTGCTTTCACGAGCAGCACAGCTCGCCAGCACCTTGCAGAGTCCCCTGCACCGGGCGGACGGGGGGGCTGCACGTGCACGTGTTCCTACTGACAGGGCGACCCCCTGACGGGTCGCCACGCGATCCCAGTCTAGGATGGGGAGGATGGCGGTGGAGCAGTGTAGTGTATTGTGTAGGAGCGTCGCCTTTTTTCTCTAGAGAGCCCCCGGGCCGCCTCTTGGCGTACAAAGGTGCTGTAAATTTTACACAGGAGCATTCGGAATTCGGCACTTGGCGCGAATGTGGCTGTGCGAAGGCCGGGGTCTGTTTGTGAACGCGGTTTTGCTGAACTGACAGTTCACACAAGCGGCAGCAGCGTTTCCAGAGGCTTTCATAGCAGTGAGTGTACAGAACAGTAGAGCAGCAACACCACCGACTTGTACAGAACAATAGAGCACCACACATGCAGCGCAACAGCATCAACTGTTGCATGTTGGACAGGGCAACAGAGCAACATAGAGCAACACACAGCCAGTGCAACACCAACGACTATTGCATTCTGGATCCCTTGGCCCAACAGCATCGACTATTCTGTATTGTGCACAGAACGACAGAGCGGCACGGAGCATCACACATAGTTTGTTTACAAGCGGTCGGCATTCCGCTGTCACGCTGCACACACCGGACACACCGGATTACCATGCATCGCTGAACACGAGGCGACCACTGCCACGAACCTGCAGCCCCTGCACCGGGCGTACTGTACAGGGCGACCCCCCGACGGGCCGCCGAGCGATCCTAGTCCAGGATGGCGGTGAAGCAGTCCCAACAGACGCGTGTGTCGTCGTCGGGGCCTGCCCGCACGCGCGCCTCTGCACCGCACGCGCAACGCCACGCCGGCCGCTCCACGGTGCGGCGGCCCCGTGGCCGCCCGGTCGCGTCTGCGACTGTGACATTCCCGTCGAGCCGCTGCAGGACCGCCCGACCGTCGAGGAACTCGGTCGGGGCGGGCGTCGGGGCCCGCTGCGGCGCGTTCCCGACCCCGCCGCCGTCTTCGAGCGACTCGGTCGGGTTGGACGGCGCCCGGGTGAGGTACTCCGTGGAGTAGCCTACCGCCGCGGGGGACCACCGGCCCCCGGCGACCGTGACAAACGCGCGGCGGTCCGTGCGCTCGACGTGGCGGACCGTGGCCTCGTCGCGGTGGGCTGTGCACACGCGTTGGAACGTCGCGCCGAGGCGCATCGACATGCAACGCCCGGGCGCCCGGCGCCCGGGTCGAGGGAGCGGGCGTGGGATCGACACCCACCGGTCGACGGGCGAGGCGTGAAGGCCGTCGGCCCCGACGGCGATCCGCCACACCTCCTCGGCGGCCGTGGTGCCGTAGAAGCGGGTCCCGCTCGCGACGATGAGGCGGCGGACGTAGTGCACGTAGCGGGCGCCCGCCCTGGCCACGCCGAGGCACACCCACACGTCCGCCCCCGCCGGGCGGCGAGCGAGGTGGAGGGGGTGACCCGCGTGTGCGGCCGTGCGGACGGCGTCACACGCCCGCAGCACCACGGCGTGATCGCCCGAGGGCAGCGTCGATCTGCATGCGGCACCGGAATGGGGACGCCTGCCGTGCGGGCGGCCCGCGTGTGCGTGGGCGGTGTCCACGGTGTGCGGGCATCTGACCAGGTGGTGGCACTCTGAGCGGGCGGGCGGCGCCGTGAAAGAAGCAAGCGGACGGTGCAAACACCGAGCCACCCGACGAGGTCGTGTCTACGAGAGCCACGGGCACGGGGTGTCTCTCGAATTGACAGGCACACACCCGAGCGGGCGCAGGGCTAGGTTCGGCCGTCAGTGTGCTGGTGTGGCGGGCGTACCCAGAGCGCTGGAGCATCTCGGCCTGGAGCCTGGAGCCAGTCGAAGGGTCCTCGAACGTGCTGCCTGTGGGGTCTATCGTCCACTGCGAGTGGCACACGCCGCTGCAACACCGGGTGGGTGGCCTGGCCGTCACGGCTTGGAAACGGCAGGGTGAGAGATGTCACCCGGAAGGAGGATGTCTGGGGCCCCAGCGGGTCCACGCCTGTCATATATCAGACCGCCAGACTTCCATGACTGCAGAGGTGAGGCCTGCAACGGCGTCGCCCTGTTACGTAGGGGTCCCATGGCGGTGCGAGGTCTCGGGCATGCATGCACGACTCTCAGCCGGAAGCTGCGGCCTCTCCCTATCTTATCCGCCCCGACATGCCCCCACGTGCGGGCAGCAGTCCTCCGTGCTACGGTAGTGAAAGAGTGAACGGAAGACGACCGATACCGGTAGCCTTGAGTGCATGTTGATGTCGATTCGGGTGAGATGCGGCGTCGGTGTTTGAATGCACTCTTCTGTGGTGTCGGCGTGAGGGGCGCCGTGCATCAGTGCATGGGTGCGTCGCGGCTCTGTGTGCATGCAGCATGACGCAGCCCAGCGGCAGGATAGACCCCGACTTGTAGGCTGGCAGACACCTGTCTCCCTCCCTAGGCCGATTCCCAGTTGTCCGTCTGTTGTCCGTCTGAAACGTCGCTGCAGTGACCGTTCGTTGCTGTTACTGTCTGGTTTTCCGCGGATTCCGAGTGGAATCGACTTAACTACGCAAGCTTACGACCGATCGAGCTGCTGTGCTGTGTTGTGTGGAGGTTGCACTGTCGCTGTCCCTTCGCGCGAGGTTGCACTGTCGCTGTCCTGTGTGTGGGATATTACAAGAGAGTGAGCGGGAGGTAACAGACACTGTGTGTCTGTGTGTGTCGGGGTGCCCTCCACCGTCACGGTTGCAGGGCGCTGTCGCAGCTGCGCCTTGGGTACATCGCGCCCTGTTTGTGTGCTCGTCCGGGCTGCACCTCTGCGTTTGACGATGGTACCGGATGGCGAATCGGTGGGAGCGCCAAGCGGGCGTCCGTCCCTCGATGAAGGGGCTATCCATGAAGCAGCCGGACACACTGGTCCCGGTGGACCGCCAGCGGCTCGTGCTCCACCATGTAGGCGGTGCGGCGGCTTCTCACCTGCTGTCACCTGCCGTCACCTGCGCCCCCCGTTCCTGTGCTGTGCTGTGGTCACCCTGTGCATGTGTTCTGCCCCTGTTCTACGCTCTCCGTGTGGAACCACCTCGGCCACGGGTGCAGTTTCAGCTGGGTGGACGGCGCAGCGCCTGGCTTGACGGTGCACGTCGAGCAGATGCGGGCGCCGCAGCTGACTCTGCCTGGTGGCGGAGGAGCTGCACGGGCGGCGCAAAGGTGGAGTGCGGACCTCGGCGACGTTGGCGACGGGAGAGTGGCTTATTCGTTGGTCTGGGACCGGGCGTGGACCGTGCGCTCGTGCGATCCCTGCCTGCCTGCATGACTCGCTGTGATGCGCTGTCAGTTCCAGCGGTCGGGAAAAAGCTAACGGGGCCATTCGACTCTGTGAATCAACAGGCCCGCCCGCAGACTGCCTGGCGGAATGCCCAGCAGTCAAGCCCCATCCGCTCTAGAGCAAACTGTGCTGCTCGGACAGCTGTGGCCCGTGCGGCAGGGGTGTCAGGGCGGTCTATGGGTGCTGTGCTGCACCCCCGGTGGCAGCCAAGCCTACCGAGAGCGCAATCAGCCCCAACTACACGGATTGCCTGATTTATCTCTGGAACTTTTACAGGCAACAGATCACCCACTGCCTTATGTCTCCACAAACTCTCGCCGAGAGTACGAGACTCCGTACCAGCCCGGTGGCATTTCAGACTCTCTACAGCTGATGCTGTTGCGCTGCATGTGTGATGCTCTATTGTTCTGTACAACTCGATGGTGTTGCCGCTCTACTGCTATGAAAGCCTCTGGAAACGCTGCTGGAAACAAACAGACCCCGGCCTCGTATACGTGCACATGCACATCGTGCGTGCTGGTGCGCCGCTTGTGCGAGCTAAGCCCACCTCGGATGCTACGTTAAGAGCGATCGAATGGCCCCATTAGCGGCTTTCTGACCGCCAGCTGCCAGCGGCTGTGTGTGACCCGACCGCCGCATGCAGGGCGATGGCGCACGTCGTGCAAGGCAGGCGTGGCAACCATCCGCGCGTCAAGCGCGTGCGGCGGTGGGAGGCGTACGGCTGCACCGCGTGGGGCTCCCTCCCCAGAGCTGACAGCAGCGTGCGGCGCCGCGAGTGGACCGCGTTGGTGCGGCTCCCGGTGGCGTCCGCACCCGAGCGACGTGAATGCGGCGCGGCCTCGCTGGCCAAGCGTGTGCGCACCGCACGGGCGTGGTCGCTGAACCCCGCTCGACGGCGGCCTGTGGCGCACGCGACGCCGACGCGTGTCGTCGTCGCCGGTGGCGACGGAGGGCCCGACGTGGTTGTCCGCCAATCGGAGTACGGCGTGGCGTGGTGCGAGGGCCTCCCCCCCGTCGACGGCGCCAGGCCTGCGAGCGGAGGCGGAGACGGCCAGTTGGTCGGCGGCGGCGGCGTCACGGCCGGCATGCGTGCGGCCGCGGCGATCGTGAGGTGCGTCCAGGGCGTGATGCGGCGTACGCTCGCGCCGCCGCTGGCGGGAGGGCGGCCTGCGTGCATGCGTGAGGTCGCGGCGTGGGGCGACGTTCTGCATTCAGCGTCTGGCGCTGTGCGTCGCGAGCGGGCGGCCGTCGAGTCGCGGCGGGCGGAGGCTGCTGCGGCGGCGTCGAGGGCGCGGGGTTCGGGAGGCGGCGATGGTGGCCGCCGTGGCTCCGGGGGGGCCGTCATCCTGCCGTGGCATTGCGGCTGGAGTGCACGCGAGGAGGCGGTGGTGGTGGGCGCGGACGGGGCGGGAGGGGGCGGGGTGCAGGGCATGGAGAGGCTGCGCGGAGGAGGAGACGCGGGAGCGCCCCATGGCTGGCAGCGGGAGGTCTGTGAGGGGGACTCCAATGAGCCTGACGAGGGGCAGCCACGGACGCCGCCGGCGCACGCGGATCGCGCGAGCGAAGCCTTGACCGCAATGTCGAGCGAGGCCCTCCGGAGAGAGCTGCAGCGCAGGTCTGGCGCGGGTGGCGAAGGCGCCAGCGACACGCATGTCGGCGTGGCCGCTGCGGCGCCGGGAGGGCGCGGGGGGGCAGAGGTGGCGATGTCAGGGTGGCATTCCATGGGGGAGCCGTGGGTACAGGGGACGCCGGCGTTCCAGATGGGGGGGGGCGGCCTCAGCGGCGTGCCGCGCGTGGTGGGCCAGCCTGCCCCAGTGCACGCGTACGGCTCCGTGAGCCACGTGTACGGCGTCCCGCACGCCCCCGACGCCGCGGTCGGCGTGCCGCTCGACGGCCCGTGGGGGCACGGCGGTGGCATCCCGACGGCTGGCGCTGGCAGCGTGACAGGTGGGTGTCACCCTCCGCCCCCTGGTGTGAGCTTCTATCCGCCAGCATACCAGATCCCGGGGTTCGCCTACACGGCCCATCCGGCGATGTCGGGGGCCCCGTACGGTGGGTCGCCGCACCCACTCGTCCGCCACGCCGCGATGCCCGGACCTGCCCCGCCCACAGTTTCTGTTGGAACCCCGTTCCGGGAGGTGCACGCGGCGGCGCCACTCCCTGGACGAGGGGGCGCAGCCGCGACACGGGGCGACAGTGCGAGCCGTTGGGTACGCCGGGCGGCCGATACGCCCGCCATCGAGTCCAGGGAGGCTTTTGTGGGCCACTTGTCGGAGGGCGGCTGTGCCGGGGAGGCGGGCGGGGTGGGGTCGCGGTCGGCGGGCGGCGCGCGCGACGGCGGCGGTGGCGCGCGGGGCCACCCGGCCCCAGAACCGGGGGCACCTGCGTCCACAGGGCCTGGCACGCCTGCGCAGCCCGCGGTTCACAGCCCGCGGCGTACAGACGGTGGTGCACGCGGTGACGGCGACTCGGGCGACTGTGAGGTCTTGAGCGTGTCGAGCGGCACGCCCGACGGACACTGCGGAGGTGACGCGGCGGCGGACAGCGCCGGTGGCGTGCAGGGGCTCGCCTCCGCGGCGGCGGGCTGTCGCGCTGACGTTGCCGGCGGAGCCGTGCGCGACGCGGCACAAGGCGGCACAGCGCGGCGGCTGCCCCCCACCGGTGGCCAACGGGCCACGCTCGCGACACGCGGACTCACGGGACAGGAGCTCGGCAGCATCCTCGGCTGCAACATGCGGATGTCCAGCAGCAAAGGGGCGTTCGTGCGCCGGAGGGATCCCGCGAAGCGGGCGGCGCTGAAAGCGGACTTGAAATTGCGCAAGGGGAAGCGCCGGCGGAGTGAGGAGGGCCCTTCGGGGACCGTGGCGGCGGCGGCGGCTGCTGCCGGGCTGGAAGCCGCGGCGTGCGCGGCGACAGAGCGGGAACCCGTGGCATCGCCGCGCGGCTGCG
Source organism: Ulva prolifera (assembly GCA_023078555.1). NCBI lineage: Eukaryota > Viridiplantae > Chlorophyta > Ulvophyceae > Ulvales > Ulvaceae > Ulva > Ulva prolifera. The sequence goes on from CM041196.1 coordinate 3,722,169, forward strand.
CGGCCGCGACGACTCCGGGAGGCACACGGCAGGCTGCCCGCGGGCAGAAGAGGCCGGCGATGGCGGCCGTGACGAGAGGGCACACCAAGGCGGCGCGTCTTCGTAGCCTCGAGAGCGGCGGGGCGGCGGAGGCCGCGGGCGACGCGGTCCGCCGTGGCTCTGGTGTGGCGGATGCGCCCATGACGCGTCCAGCCGTCGCCGCCGCGGTCCAGGCGGGCGCGCACGGCTGCGCCAAGAGCCGTGCCGTCGCCCTCTCCAGGTCTGTCCTGGCTGCGTCCGACGATGACGCGCCTGCAGAGGCGTCACGCGACCGGGTGCGCCGCGGCGGCTCGACGGTGGCCGCGGTCGACGTGTTCGCGTCGCTTCCAGAGGGCCCGGCCGCACGAGGAGGCGCTGTGGCCATCACAGGCCACGCTGCCAGCGGCGCACCTGGAGCGGCCATCACGGAGCGCCGTCGGGCGGCACCTGTGCCGGTGGGCGCCGCACGGCGGCCGTCTGCCGCAGCCGTGCCGGCGGGGGGAGGAGCGGCCGAAGAGGCGGAGGACGACACGACCGCGGCTGCAGCGTGGCACCGCGCGATTGGAGAGGACGACCGCGGCAGCGAGCCGGGCTGCGAGGACGGCGACATCTCGCCCGACATGCGTTCTCTGCTCGCTCTGCTGAAGACCCCGGCGACCTTCACGCAGTGCGTCCCTCGAGGGGCTGTGTGCGGTGCCATGTGTAGAGCGTATGGTCTGGTATACAATATGATAGTATGTCGCCTAGGCACAGTGTTGCGGTGCTGTGGTACAGCGCGCGCGTCGCCGGACCGCAACGGAAGCTCGGGTATCCTTTTACAGCAACCCTGTATCCCGCTCGTGGGTGTACCAGGGCAGGCCCCTCCTGTGGACAATGCCAGCCATGCTAGCATGGGAGCGGCTCCACCGACGTCCACTGTGAGACCGGGTGCGTGTACACAGGTCGTCGCTCATATGCCACTCTCAGTTACAAGCGTCCATGCTCATGCACGGTCGCTTACGCCGGCTCTTATTTACCCCCCCCATTTTCCGCACCTATATGAGCGGAACCTTTCGATACGAGCGAGTTTGTTTTTCTTTTCACGAGATGCTTAACTTTTGGGTTGCATGAGAGTGGAGTGCATTGGCGTATGGAAGGTGGTCTGTCCAACCAACTGCGCATGCACGGAGTCAGGTCTGGAGCGCGCGCCCGTGTGCAGGATTGCAAAAGGCCTGGCGGAAGGAGCCCAGACAGCCGATGCGGAGGAGGCGGCCGCCCGAGGGAGCAACACCCTGACGCGCGCCTCCAGGCAGCCCACGATCGACTGGGTCGACAAGGACGCGCAGTGGTGGAGGGGGTGCAGCAAGGCGACGTTGCAGTCCGCCCGCCACGAGTGTGCTAAGCTGTTTGTGCTGTTTGTCCGGGCGTTCGTCGCCGTCGTGGTGTCGCAGCAGCGGGGCTCGGGCAATCAGGCGTTCAACACGGCCATCCTCGGCGAGTGGCGGGCGGCGCGTGAAGCGGCCGAGCCAGGCCCCGGCGAGACCGTCGCGCATGTCCCGATGAGTGCCGTCATCTACAGCTTCAGGCTCGCGGGCAGCAAGGTGTTCCTGATGACACTGCAGACCCTGGCCTGGGCTGGCCACATCGGGTGCTACTCGACGCTGCACGGGTACCGCCTCGCCGTGCAGCGCTCTGTGGACGCGTACTTCTCATTCCGGGCGGGAGATGGACAGGCGGAGGGAGAGGCGGTGCGGACCAGCGACTTTGTACGATCGAGCCGAGTGTATGTATATAGAGTGTATGTATTATATAGCGCATATATTATATCCATACTGATACAGTAAGTGCGGTGGGGCGTCCTGCCGCATGCACCAGTACGGCACGTGACGTCCGCTTGCCGACTGCAGGACGCCCGACGCCGGTGCCAGCTCTTCTCACAGTATCGCTCTGTGGTGAACGAGTTCGTGGCCCACCTCAAGGCGGACGCAGCCTTCATCAGCGTCAAGCCGACCCCGCTGAAGCAGGGGGAGATGATCGCCATCGCGGAGGAAGCGTCGTCGGGCGCGACGACGCCGCTGTACGGCCGGGTGGCCGCGTTCCTGCGCAACCTCAGCGGCGTGCGGAACCCCTCGGTGTCGGCGTGGCAGTGGCGCCACGTGACGTTTGTCGTCGTCGTCGTCGCCCGTGAGCGAGGCGACGGGAGTGTCGCAGAGGAGGTGCGGACAGCCGGCGCCTGGATGCGGTGCCCGTGCCCGCACAGGGCCCTCGTTGCGTTCGGCTTGACAGCGTGCTTCACGTGGGGCACGCCTAGGGCGGCTGATTACATTCTCCATGTCTCATATTAACACGTAATCACAAAGCATAACTACACTGTCAATTATCTGAAAAATGTTGCAGACTCGGGGTGTATTTTCCCCATAAATTACAAGGATATTTTTTTAAATTACAAGGATAGTCCGCAGGTGGACCATTTACAATCCCATTGATTACCATTTACAATGCATTGATTGATTGTACACTGTAATCGCCAGACAAAATTAATGATAACTGGTCTTGAGTTCATCACATGTCTTCAAATCAACATTCAATTACGACAGCATAATTCTCTGTAATTTGTGCTTCAATCCGTGTTGAATTGTAATCCAACAGCCCTAGGCGAGGCGACCCCGGGGACCGCCGCCGTCGGCATGTGTCGCCTGTGTGCCCCCGCACCTCGGCATGTGTCGCCTGGTGCCCCCACACCCCGCCGGCACCTCGTCAATCGCCGACCGTGCAGGTGGGCTTCGGCATCGTGGTGCACCTGCAGCACGACAAGGCCCCGAACAAGTTCGGGGCGAAGGTCATCGCGATGAACCCGACGGGCAACCTCGTGACGTGCGGCGAGAGGGTCGACCTGAGCGAAGCGGAGGAGGACCACCGGCAGGATGTCGACGTAGCGAGCGTCGGGTGCCAGCTGCTCAGCATGGCGATGCATCAGGGCCTCCTGCTGCCCGAGGATCTGGAGCACCTCCCTGTGGGCACGGCGTTCACCCTGCCGGCGCTGATCGCGAAGCGCCGCGGGGCCGGAGCTGCTGCGCTGGCGAAGCGTTCGGAAGACATGTGCGCCGCCCGGAGCGCGTGTGTGTTGTGTGCGCACGGCTGATTTCCGGCACCTGCCACGTAGCGAGCACTGACATGCGTGGCTGCCGAGTGCGGACGCGTGTCGCCACGTGCAGGTTCGTGTTCTGCCGTTGGCACGGCATGGTGCCGCTGCGGTGCGTGCCGTCGTCGAGCTGGGCCGTCAGCGTGCTCATCGCTCGGTACTGTGCGGGGACCGGCGCCAAGATGAACGCACGGGACATGCGTGCGGGGTTCGCGTTCATGTTCATCACGGACAGCACCCTGCGCGGGCGGGAGCACAACAAGCTGGAGCTTGCGCTCAGGGGGCAGTGGTGCCCGACCGCAAAGACGGCCGAGACCCAGTATCTCCACCAGGGCCACTACAACGCGACCGTGGCGCATCGAGTGCGTGGCCTGTCTCGTGTGTCTTTGCGGGGACCCGCTGTGCCCAATGCTTGAACGTGCCTCCGCGGCTGTGTGTGTCGCCGCATGTGTCGCTGTCACCCTGAGGGCGCCGTGGCTGCCGCCCTGCTCTGCAGCGTCCCGGCGACTTCCCGGTCGCGGGGTGAACGGTGACGGGGGATGGCGTGCTGTGCAGCAAGTTCAGAGTGGAGGCGGGCGCTTTGTGGACATGCACGGCCTTCAGAGGGTGGCGGCGCAGGCGGCTCAGATGAAGCGCGAAGGCAGCCGATATCACGGCAGCCTGTACTTGTGTGCAGCCGCTGGCAAGGCGTACCTCGACTCGCCCGACGGGCAGGCGGCGCTGGCGGAGGCGGACGCCGCTTCGCACGCGCTGTGGGACGCGGCATGCACGCGCCACCGCGAGTCGGAGTTCGGCGGCCTAAAAGAGTACGGGTGGGCCAAGATCCGCGCGCTGTTCACCACGAATCGCCCCGGACCGCTGCACCTGTGGGGCCGGCCCGAGCACGTCCCACGCGAGGAAGGTACGCAGTAGGCTCCGCGCTGCGGTGTGCTCGACGGTGCAAGTGTTGCCGTTGCACACGCCACGAGCGGTGTCGGCGCGTCACGCGTGGCTGCGGGGGCCCCCGGGATGTGTTGCATTCATGCCGTCCATGCATCGCACCGGCTCCGTGCAGGCGCGTTGAGGGACTTCTGCGTGATGCTCGGGTCGATTGGGGGCCGGCAGAGTGTGTGGCTGAAGGCGTTGGACCTCGGGGACGATCGAGACCTTCTGTCGCTGATGCGGTCGGTCGACGATCGCACGGCGGAGGCCGTTGCTCTGCACACGGAGGTGCAGGCCGACCTTGTGACGGCCATGTGCAAGGTCGAGGAGGCGCAGCAGGCGGGCGACGTCATCGTGAGCCCAGGCGGCCAGCTCCTGCACGAGTCGCCGTCGCGGGAGCTCGAGACGGCGCAGGCTATGCTGGGCGTCGCGGAGAGCAAGGTCCTCGCCATCGCGGACGAGGACCGGCAGAAGGTGGTGGCGCAAGCGCGGCGCGCGGTGCAAGATCGGTGGGCCGCACAGCGGCGAGAAGTCGAGCTGCGTACGGGGGACTACACGTTCAAGGTACGCTGTGTGGGACCAGGCGATGCGTGTGCTCCAAGCCTCCACCACCTCGATGATGTTGCATTGCCCGATGCCGATGTCCCTTGCTCTCTGCTGAATGACACGCTGCACCACCTGGTGCACTACCTGAGACCGGAACACACCGCATCAGCGCCCCTGCTCCCCCATCTCTACTGCCCCTGGTTGATTGATCGCTGCATCCCCTGGTGTACTGCCTCAGACCAGGGCACGCCCAGGCGGTGCGTGTGCGAGCGGGGACGCGGGCGGGCGCCGGCGGTAGTGGGGGGCGGGGGGCGGCGATGCGCCCGGCGTTGCTGACGGTACGTGGTCGTGCTCGCAGGCCACGCGCACCGGAGTGAACGCCCTGCTCTCGTACCGCAAGGCCTTCCTCCAGCGGCAGGCGGAGTCTACGGGCCTCATGCCGGAGGGCCGGGCCGCGCTGCACATGCAGGACCACGCCCGCTCGGCGGGGGGGGGGCGGTGTTCGACCGCCTCATGGCCGCGCTCGTCGAGGACGACGGGCGCATGCTGGCGATCCTGAAGGTCCTCACTGGAGGTGCGAATCCATGCATGCCGTGTTTGCCGTACGTAACTGGGGTGCAAAATGCATGGGGCGCTGCTGTGCTCGGGACCCGCCTGATACGTTGCCAGGGCGCTGCGCACGCAAGTGATGGATGCGACCGAGGCTCCCGCCCGACATGCTGCACGCACGCAGCAGTCCTTCTCGCGGGGTGCACGCCCCGCCGTGACTATAGGCGTGTTGGCATGTGCCGAGGCGATGGGGCGCCGCGGCGCGGCGGCGGACGCGCGGGTACGGGGTCTCACGCGCGCGGTGGTGCATGTGCAGACGCTGCGGCCCCTCCGGTGCTGCTGCCTGCGTACAAGACCGTCCTGGCGCGTGGGGAGGGGCACGTCGGCCGCGGCACTTGCGTTGCCCTCGCCAAGGTGGGTGGCGTGTTCAAGCACTGCGGACTGCCGGTGGGGCAGCGCGGGCGTGGGGCTCAGGCCTGCGACGGCCACCTGCGCGCCCCGACCATCATGGAAGCGGAACCAGCGCGGGGTGGCGGCGTGGTGTACACGCGCTTCTGCGTCTCGTGCGACTCCCGGCAGCCGCTCGAGAACTTTGAAGGCTTCCTCGTCCACTGCAAGAAGCACCCGAAGGGGCGCAGCTCGCGGGGACGCGCTCCTAAGGTGCCCGCGGCGGTCGACGGGGAGGAGCTGCTGAGGCGCGTGCGGCCGGTGTGCGAAACGCTGGTGGCGCTCGAGACACCCGGTGATGTGCGCAGGGCACTGGTGACATGCGACGTGCGCACGTGCGAGTTCAACGTCGCCCGTGGCTCCGGCTTCTGCGAGGACCATGCCAAGGTGTGCCTTCGCCGAGCAAACATCCGTAATGACAGATGTAGGATCATGTGGTGTCCGTGTTTGGTGCATGCGTGTGTACTGTGCAGTCGTCACCACATGAAGCACTTGGTCCATTGGCTGATCGGCTGTGGCCAGCAGGCCACCTAGGGGAAGCGAGTACGTGTGGTCATGTCCTTCAGCCGGGCCACACGTGGCCTTGCTGAAGCGGCATGCCAGGCTGTCTTTCCCTACGCAGCGCTGCTCACTGCACTACCTTGATGCCTTGCTGCGTGTGGCCAACAGGCCACGGACGTCGAGCGTGTGCGTGACACACCCCACCCTTCAGCATGGCCACACTCGGTCGTGCTGAAGCCGTGCGCCGCCGCTGTTCACAGCATCACACTGCAACCTCTCTGTTCTGCACTCAGCCCGCCCTGGCATGCCGGTGGTAGAGGCTGGATGAAAAACGGTGGTGAACTGCGATTGAATGATGTGACTTCCGCTCCTGGCATGCCATATCTGTGGCGTACCCGGGCAACATCTGCACCCATGTGCCGCATTGTGAACACACAAGTATTGCGAAAGCCCTCCTGTCGTTGCAGTAGAAGCGCTCGATCCACAGTATGCCACAGCTGGCAAGACACCGCAACAAGCTCACAGCACACTGCAATGTGAAAATCACGAGCCGACGCTGCCTTCACAACCTGGCCGTGCGAAAAAACCTGTCATCCGCGCTTGCTGAATCCGCGTGCAAGTGCATCCGGGCTTCGGCACCTCTCGGACCCGGTGTCACCCGAATCCGGCATGCGTTACGGAATGAACCGACACCTGCAGCGCGTGCGGTTGGTGCAGGGGTTGGTGACGGACGCGCGCGGCGAGGTCAGCTGCATCTGCACAAACTGCCGTGAGTTTGTGCCCGCGGCCTACGCCAACGCGAACGCGCTCCAGTGCTGCATGTGCCTGGAATCGCGGCGCGCACGTGACGAGCGCGCCTCGGACACCCTGGCGGACGCTGTCAGCAGGATCCCGGTCCCCCCAACGGGGGCGCTTGTGAAGGTGGGGAGGCGGTTGCCGCCTGGCTACCGCCTACCGTGGCTGCCCGACGTGCCTATGGGGGACGTGTGCGAAGCGGGTCGGTGCCGCATCGTAGGCTGCGGCGTGGAGCTGCTGGAGAAGGAGCTCAGCGCGGGCGTGTGCGACAAGCACCGCCGGCAGGTGGTGTGGGACCTCAGGCCGACCGAGTGTAAGCCGCAATTCTACTGCGTCGACTGCCGCGGATGGAGGGCGGCTGATCCATGGCCCCTCGTGAAAGGCAGGGACGGCACGATGAAGCGTGACTGTCGGTGCCAGAAGCACGCTGACCGGGAGGCTGCGGCGTGGGCGGTCGGTGCCGACGACTTGATCAAGCGTCAGTCGAATGTCAGAAAAGCTATTGTTTGTTGCAGGTCAGGACGCGCAGTCCTTGTTCAGGTCAGGTCAGTACAGCCAGCATCTCATACCTGCTGCGCACAGAGGTAGAACCGAGAGATGCTTAAAGGGAAGTGCTAGTACCGTGAAACAGTAGAGAGAATGGTTACAGATCTCAGTGTGCACATGCTTATATGCACACTGAACACTCAATACTCAAAGGTTACGGCGGGAAACCCTCGCACGATCTCTCTCGCTACATCGAGACGATCCTAGCTGGCGGCTTACCCCTACACTGGATCCGCGGATCGTTCGTGCATGGGTGCACCTGTCACCACACTGTTGCCCGCAGGCTCATGCATTGTGACACTCCCCCATAAACCCTGCTATGTCTCCACTAGCTGGAGTTTATTGCGAACTTCTAACAAAGCAGGTCCGGGCAGCACTTTGGTAAACACATCCGCTAACTGATCAACAGTGCCCACCCATGCTACCTTAAGTTCATCCATCTGGACATATTCCCGCACTCGCAAGTGCCGCACACGAATGTGCTTGGATCTGTCAGTGGACACAGCATTCACTGCCAAAATATTGGCACTCTTATTATCACCCCACAGAGTCGGTTTATACGGGACGAGTTTTAGGTCGAGAAGCAACTGCTTCACCCACATTAACTCGTTGGCTGTTGCACTCATCGCGATGAGTTCAGCCTCTGTTGTATCCCCAGCCACTATACTCTGCTTCTTCGAACGCCAGAGAACACAGTTCCCATACACCCGAATAACCATACCAGACACGCTTTTCAGATCAGCAGAGTTCGCAAAATCTGCATCTGAATAAGCCTCTATCAAACACCCGTGTCCCTCAGAGCCTACAAATTTTATTCCTAAGTTCTTTGTGGACTGCAGGTATCTCAGAACATGTTGCACAGCCAACCAATGTTCCTTCAGACTACTGGACATGTGCCGGGCCAGGGCATGTGCCACATAGCTGAGGTCAGGTCGTGTCACTCCTGCAATGTACTGGATGCTTCCTACAGCACTCATGAACCTGGAATGCTCAGCAGCACTGGCTTTCTCCAGGTCCGGGTGCTCTTTCACACTCCTCAGTTGTTGCCGCGGCACTAACGGAGTGGGAGACTTTCGACAATCAGACATACTATACTTTTCAAGCAGGCTATGGATTTTGTTTCGCTGTGTCATGGTGATTGTCTTGGCCTTGCGATCACGCATGATCTCAGTGCCAAGTGCCCAGGCTAGTTCACCCAGGTCTCTGCCTTCGAATTTCGTGAGGATTATGTCGACAAGTTCTTGCAGCCCCGCAGTGCCGCTGAATATGAACAAGTCGTCGACCCACAGAAAGATAAAACAAAGACCAGATGTTCTAACATACAGTCCGGGATCACTCTGTGCGCACACAAATCCCATCTCTGCTAAGACCTTTACTAAAGCTTTATGCCACTCGCGAGCAGCTTGCTTCAGGCCATACAGGGTTTTATGCAATCTCCATACACGTGCTGTCCCGTCAGTGAAGTACGGGGGCTGTTCAACGAACACTTCCTCCTCCAGCTCACCATTCAGAAAAGCACACTGTATATCTATGTGTCATATTTCTAAATCTGCCTGAGCAGCAACTGACAGCAACACACGAAGTGTCGCATAGCTCCCAACAGGTGACCAAGTCTCAAAAAAGTCTACACCCTCTACCTGAGAAAAACCCCGCGCTACGTAGCGTGCCTTGTAGCGCTGAATCTCCCCCGCAGGCCCACGCTTGATCTTGAGCACCCACTTGCCCGAGATAGCCCGTTTGCCCGCAGGCAGATAGCACAACCCGAAGGTTCCGTGCTCACCCAGTGCATCTACCTCCTCCTGCATGGCACGCAGCCATGCATCCCTGTCCGGACCCGCAAGTCCTTCCTTCATAGAAGGCATATCAGGGTCGGAGGAGGCCTTCTGCTTCCTGGCGGCAGCTGCTCGGCGCGACCCACGACGCTGAACACTCTGCTGCTCACCAGACTCCACATGCTGAGGCTTCAGGCCTGCACAGGACACTCCACAGTCAGCCGCGGCCGATGTGTCCTGATCGCAAGCTGAAACATCAATAGCAGCTACAACTGTTTCACTACTAGCAATGTCAGAGCCCGCAGGCTCATGCATTTGTACAGCTGCTACATCCGCAGCCAATGGAACAAGGCGTCTGCGTACAAGAGGACTGATTTTAATGCGAGGCAAGGCGGCTGGAATGGCCCTCACCTCGTCAGGCAAATCAACCCCAACTGCGGCTGAGGGGTCCGGATCCTCTCCCCCTAATTCGGATCCGGTCTCCACCTCATCTGGCTCATCCTCCCAGAAGGGCCTCGGCGCCTCAGCTCCTCGCAAGGGCTGAGCAACTGCCCCCGCGCCAGATGCTGAGGCCGCTGCCGAATTACTCCCAGAACGGACCCGCTGAGCCTCCAGATTCTGATGAGCCGCAGCTCTTTCATCATCTGAGACGGTGTAGTCCATGCGCTGTTCGTCATCGTCATCATAGATGCCGGGACCGTCGTCATCCTCATCCATGTCCTCGTCAGACGCACTGACAGACATTTGGACGGGGAACGCAACTTCTACACCAGGGTCGTGCAACACAGCATTGCGCGTGACAACATACCGCGCAGTGCGAGAGGGCGTAGCGACAGGATGATACACTTCGCCGTGAACACGAGGGGGAGCAGGAACGGCAGGGTGAGCAGCAGCTCTGGACATTGCACGCGTGCGATGCAAAGCTGTTCTGGCTATTTCCGGTGTTGCCCTAGCAGGGTCACGCCGGATAATCTCCGCAGAGGAGCCAGCTCCAAATCGTGGAGAATACACAGCCTCACTAGGCTCAGGGTTATCCTGCCGGAAAGTCATTTCCATGACAGGAACCCTACCATGACCAGGGGGGGTGTGAAGCTGGTCACGCAGACGGCGCAACACTCCCCCGTCATAGGTGTGCTCTGCCGCGAATGGAGGCACATCAGCGTCAGTAACACGCTCACCCTCATCGTCCCCCTCGAAAGCAACCGTGTAGGAGTTCGCAAACTCCTCAGGTTCCCTCTTGTCCACAACGGCGGACGCATCGTACTTGCGTACGTGCCGGATCATCTGATCCGCAGTGCACATCACTTGACGCACAACAAAAACCCTACCCCCAGGAACGTCCTGGGCGTACACACGCTGCATGCTGGGGCCCAGACCAGCCCCGACCCAGTATGCAGGCACACCCCGCGGGGACAACTTCCGCAGCTTGTCATCCCTAGGGTATGCATACACTTCAACCCCCCATGGACGCTGCTGCCGCAGCAGATCTTGGAACACCTCAACGGAGGTGTCACGGAAAAAGGCCATATAAGGAATGATATCCTTATCACAAGACCGCACCAAAAACTCATCTAATTCTGTCGTCGCAAGCAACTTGTACTTGCGTTTCTCCTCATCCCTCAACTTATCGCGCTCAGCCTTTTTCATGCGCTTACCTTTCCCCAGGCTCCGTTCAGCTTCGTCAACGTCCGCAGACGCATTGACAGCATGCTGAGCTTTCAGGCCCTTGAGGATGCTCGCCAGTTTGTCATGGTACAATGCCGACGATGGCGTGAGATTGTGACCATGGACAACGCTGGCGAGGCATTCTATCCACAGGAACAGAGGTAGGCCGCTCGCGAGCAGCACAGCACGGAGTGACTCAAAGGCCACTCCGATCCTCCTCTCGATCATGCCATTACAGCGATGAGCGGCTGTGGGGGTCAAGCGGTGAGTGATGCCACGACGCTGGAGGTAGAGCTTTAAGGCCGCGACCATAAACTCTCCCCCTTTGTCGGTGTGTAGGATGCGCACACCCGGTTCACCTGGCTTCACCACATTCACCCGAATGCGTTCGATAATATAAGAGATCATGGCCGCAGCCTCACTCTTTTTGCGCAGACCTACCACGAAAGTATAACGGGTAAAGGCACACATCACAAACAAAACATATTTCACACCACCAATTCCTACCGGAGAGACAGGACCAGCTAAATCGGCATGCAGTTGCTCACCAGGCCACTTGGCCTGACCCATGAGCTCACGATCATTGGCAGAGAAGTTACCCGCAGGCACCTTGCCAATTCTGCAGCCGTGACACCGATTCCCCAATGGCTCGGAATCGACATCCAAATTCAAATGACCACAAAATTCACTATTAGATTGCATGCGTTTAAGGACCCAATTTGACTGGTGAAAAGACAAGTGTGCTAGAAAAGCAGGTTCCAGCAAGTATGCATCATGCGGGACCTCAGCTCCCCCAGCATTGGGTCGCTGCAGGTCAATGGCCGCGACCGCCACATGATGCCACTGCTGTTGATCCTCAATAACTGAGGTCGGACTGCTCTGGTTAGACCAGACTACCCCACTATTGACAGGCGCACCGACGAGAATGGGTTTTGTATCTACCGCCATTTTAAAAGCAAAAACAGGATGACCGTCTACATCTAATTCCTGATACTTGACGTCATCTTCCACGCCGGTAGCCATATCGCCCAAACCAGGGACATACAACACATTCCTACGCGTGTCTAGGAACATCTGCTCTGATCTAAGACCCATCGTGCTGAGCAGGTTGTACGGACATTCAGGGGCATAGTAAACACCAGGGATTTCCACATCCAGTGGATGCGTGTTCCCATGCTTGTCCACATAAGCACCTAGGTTCACCTGAATGGTTCCCCTACCCATGATAGAAAGCTGCCCTGGTCCCGCGAGATTGGCAACTTTCTGACACGGGCCGTACTCAGTGAACATTTCCCGATTTCCTACTATATGCATGTCCGACCCACTATCAACAATGATGTTCCACGGCATGGACGCGTCCGGCTGTGGGTACTTGTCAGGCATTTCAATAGTGCAAACATCTCTGGCCGCAGCCTGTTTGCGTTGGGGGCAGTTCGCACGCAAATGTCCCTTCTTCTTGCAGAAGAAACAGGTCCTGGTCTCCTCGCGAGGAGCCTGGCCAGCTGCGAGAGCAGCGACCACAGGGCCGTCACCACGGTGCTGCTTGCGCCAGCCATGACCTGGTTTGCCCGCGGGCGTACCAGACCTAGCCTGCAGCGACCGCTGTTGTTTGAGCAAATCAGCATGCTCAGTCAAACGGGCTATTATAACATGAGGGGAGGAGTGTTGAACTTCGCCGCGCACAGCGTTGAACTCCTCTCCCACCTCTAACAGTTTCAATCGAAGCCATCGCTGGCCCACATCGGCACCTAGTGCCTCCAGTTGAGTGTAAACACTCATCACTTCACCACAATACGTCGCAACGTCCTTGTTGTGCTGTGATAACGAATTGAACCGACTCCACAACCTGTGGATTTCGGCTTCGGTGCTAGGTCTGTACTTGGCAGTCAAGTAGGACCATGCTTCACACAAATGTGACATGCGATAGACAGTCGTCCTATCCGCGTCAGGCAAAGACATTAGGACCTGTGTCCTCGCCCTAGCATGAACACGCTGTTCGTCCGCAGACGGTGCGTGCTGCAACAAATGATCTAATTCGAACTGACCTAACCACAAAAAGACTTTCTGTTCGTACGCAACGAAACTTTCAGTCTTGTAATTCCAATCAGGCAGTTTCCCTTTAGTCAAATCAGGTTCGCTACGACCCCGAGATGCGCGCAGCGCCTCGGTTAACGTCTCGAGTGATATGAGTGACTCAGTGTGACCAGGATCGTTCACAACATGAGAGGAAAAAGGCACCTGCTGACTGCTCTGCCCAGTGTGGGAAGAGGGTCGTGGCCGGACAATTCGGCCGCCCCGGAGCAACATACCCGCAGGCTGTTCTCCGTCAGGGAGCTGCTGGTCAGCATCCCTGTCGACGAGAGGCTGCTGGTCAGCATCGTCACGCCTCTCCTCGCGAGGAGAGTTGGCGTTGGAGTTGGCGTTCGAAAGAGACATCCTGCATCAGGACAGATGGTTGTTTGTCGCGCGCAGCAACTAACCAGTGGGATTGCTCGCAAGCAAACAGGTTGAGAGAACAAGCGAACGCGTTCGCTTTTCTCAGCGCTGATCATTAAAACAAGCTTCTCGAATTGTATCTAACAACAATATGCTACGAGAGAGCTAAATGATGCCTGCGCTTTTGACCGCAGTCTGAGCGCCGGCAGAACAGTGGAATGCCCGCCGTGTCTGCGCACAGACATTGGCCGACGGCTTTCCTGAACAAGACTATAAACAGACATAACGCTAACTTCATCGATACCATGTCAGAAAAGCTATTGTTTGTTGCAGGTCAGGACGCGCAGTCCTTGTTCAGGTCAGGTCAGTACAGCCAGCATCTCATACCTGCTGCGCACAGAGGTAGAACCGAGAGATGCTTAAAGGGAAGTGCTAGTACCGTGAAACAGTAGAGAGAATGGTTACAGATCTCAGTGTGCACATGCTTATATGCACACTGAACACTCAATACTCAAAGGTTACGGCGGGAAACCCTCGCACGATCTCTCTCGCTACATCGAGACGATCCTAGCTGGCGGCTTACCCCTACACTGGATCCGCGGATCGTTCGTGCATGGGTGCACCTGTCACCACACTGTTGCCCGCAGGCTCATGCATTGTGACATCGAAGACGCGCGTCGGTCACATCCGGAAGGCGCCGAACAAGGCGCTGTTTGCGGCAGACGGCCTGGCGTGGATGACGTGTGAGACGCGCGTGGCGGCGGCTGCCCACGGGCCGCAAGCCACGGCTGCAGGCGCGAAGAAGGGGAACGGCAGGCCGCGGGCGATCTCTGGCGAGGCCCTGTGCCGTGTGCTGGTGTGCGACCAGCCTGCACAGGGGAAGTTCCTCTGTCGGGAACACAAGGAGGTCGTCGTGCATGAGGAGGTCGTGCCTGATGAGTGCGCGCAGCAGCGGCTATGCGCGACGTGTAAGAAGTTTGCCAACGCGTACAGCTTCAGGCCGGACGGGCGCTGTGGGGACCGCTGCACCGCCGTCGGCAATGTTCGGCGAAGGGCGCGGGAGGACACGTCGAGGCCCGGGCAGCGGGCGGGGAAGCGTGGCAGGGGCCGGGGCGCAGGGGGGGGGAGCGACCCAGTGTATGGGAACCTGCCCTGCATCGACGGCCTCACTCATCACGACCGCTTCATCCGCGGCGTGATGGTGGGGGTCGCGTGGCCGGATGACGCGGGGACGCCGACACGCCGGGACTGCGAGCATGTCGCTGCGTTCATGAGGGTCGGCCTCCTGCACGCCGCCGCCGAGCCCCCGGGGGCCAGGTGCTGCTACGAGGGCACGCAGACGCGCTGCGAGGAGCCGTGTGCAGAGGGGGCATGCGTGTGCGACGGCCACGTCGGCGCTATCGCGGTGAGCCTCGCAGACGCGGGCCTGAAATGGATCTGCCCCTCGTGCAGGCACACCAAGCTGCTGGAGGCCCGCGGCTCGGGCGTGTGCAGGGCATGTCACGCGCAGGCAGGGGGGGCGGGCGGCTCCAGCGCAGTGGTGGATGCGCGTGCCACGGCCACAGGTGCCGCGGTTCGCCCCGTGGAGGCGGACAGGGCTGGCATCAGCGGGGCAGGCAGCAGCGCTGCGATGCTCGCTGCGGACGCGGGCGGGGAAGACGACACGGACGAGTGGGTCCACCCGGGGTGGCTGGTAACGGAGGCCGTCGGTGCGGCAGCCGAAGCGCCGGTTACGTTCAAGATCGGCGGCTCGAAGGGAGTCGGGCAGCAGGCGGTGGTGGACGAGGCGGTTCGCACGTGCGCGGGAGAGGGCTGCACGAAGCAGCTGACGGCGCAAGACGGCCACGGGGGGTACTGCTTCGTCTGCCTGATCACCGATGCCCTGCACGCCTCGCCCCTGGACCTGCTCGCGATGCTGCTCGTGCCAGGCGCTGTTGTGAAAGGCCAAGGTGCGTCGCCGCTGCTGCTGCCGCTGCTGATGCTGCAGCTGCCGCTGATGCTGCCGCTGCTGCTGCTCAGAGTTGCATGAATACGCGTGCCTTTCGATTTCGGTACGTTTAATATGCGTATTTCATTCTAACGTACTTTATCAGCGTATAGTACGCGCGTACGTTTCGGACTTGGGCGTTTTGAGAGAGCCTAGAGCTCTGCACTGTGGTGCACCTCTAGCCACAAGGCCAAAGGAGGTTTTTCACGTCCCTTGCATTGCATGATGAGCCTGAGTAACCTGGTCATCTAATTGACTGTTAGTATATTGTATTGTTCTCTGCAACAGTGTGCCTAAGCACAGATGACAGTGACCGGCTTGGCGCCTCGGTGACGTCGACGTACTTTATCACGAAACGTACTAATGCAACTCTGCTGCTGCTGCTGCGTGCGTGTGTGTGTGTGTGTGTGTGTGTGTGTGTGTGTGTGTGTGTGTGTGTGTGTGTGTGTGTGTGTGTGTGTGTGTGTGTGTGTGTGTGTGTGTGTGTGTGTGTGTGTGTGTGTGTGTGTGTGTGTGTGTGTGTGTGTGTGTGTGTGTGTGTGTGTGTGTGTGTGTGTGTGTGTGTGTGTGTGTGTGTGGGTGTGCTTCCCTGTCTCGGTGTTCTTTTTTCCTGAAAGCAGTGATCGCCCCCCCTACCGCTGTGGCAGGTGCAGCCCCTCCATCCGGTGTCGCCTGCAGGTGTTGTGGACGCGCTGCTCCCGGATGGCACTGTGGACTTTGGCCACATCAGCTTGCTTCCGGTGCGGGGGCACGGCTCGGATGCCCGCGTCGCTGCCTCGCACCGCAATCGGGTGCAGGACCACCTCCTCCCGCCGGAGCTCCGGCAGGAGCGGCTGGACCGTGCGCTGACGCGGCGACAGGACATCGCCGCCGGGCGCATCGTGGCCGGAGCCCCGCTGGTGGGTGTGCCGGAGGGGCCCCTCGCGGACGCCCTGCGGAGCAGGGTCCCCCCCTCGTGGCATTGTAGACATGGTGCGATAAGTCCCCCGGAAATGCACAAGCAGCATCTGCTGAGATATGCCGCGCTGAAGCACGTGTTTTGAGATGTTGGCCTATCGGGAAAGGCGCACAGGCTTGCTGCTCTGAGGTTTCGGCTCACTCCCCCTCGTGTAGTAGAGGCTGTGTCATGAACGCACGTGTGCAGCCGCTGCCGGCGTGGACCTCGTGGCGTGCCTCCCGACTGTCGGCCAGTGGTCACTGCTGGAGGACGTGGTGGAGGAGGGCTCGCCGGACGTGGCCCTCCGGGGGATCACAGTGACGGGGGCCCGCTTGCATGGGAAGGGCATCCGCAACAGGCCGACGCCGTCGCTCACTGACTTTGGGCCCGTCGGCCTGATATCAAAGACGATCCGAGGGGTTGAGCTGACGATGATCCGGATCGGGCACGACGAGAAGAGGTCGGCAAGCTCGACCGGGCCACAACAGCCCACCCCACCGTCCCTCGGCATCGCCGTCGGCACGGCTGCGATCACCGTCCGAGGTTGCTCACGCGACATCACGGTGGACGCCCCGTGCGCGAGGAACGTGGACGCACGGTGGATGCAGCTCTGCCGTGATGCCGGCGAGATGCTGGTGTGCCACGCGTTCAGCCTCCATGGCTGCGCCTGCACACGGGCGATCCGGCGCACGCCCCTCATCCACAACAGCTCGGCTCAGCTCATGCGCAGGCTCGGGGTGCTGGAGGCGCCGGCGCTCGCGCCGCTGCTCATGATGTTCGTGGTGGGGTGCGCACAGAGCTTGCTGCCGGCAGAGGTGATGCGTCTTGCAGGGGGCCGTCTGGGAGATCGGGGCCCGTGCTTTCGCCACGTCCCCCACGATGGGGTGGCTCGGCAACGTCGCGCTGTCCAACGCGGAGATCGTGAAGACCGCCGAGCGCGCCGCCCAGTGGGAGGCGACCGAGCAGAACTCCGCGGCGCCGGCGCCGTCGCCGTTCCCGTCCAGGTCCATGACGATCCTCCGGCCGACGGACGGGACCCAGCACGTGAAGCAGCACCTGGACGGCGGCGACTGTATCCAGGGTTGCGCCATCGCCTGGCTGCAGTCCGGTCCGTTCCGGGGTCGCGCGTCGGTGGAGGGCCAGTTCTTCTGGATCAGCGCTGCCGGGGTGCGGGTTCCCGTCAGGAACGGGTTGTTGCTGTCAGCGCCCTTTTTTTTTTTTGCAGCCGCCGGGTTGATTTTCGAACTTTCTCAGTGACTTAGGCTCGCGGAACATGTGTTGGTAGTGCACTGTTGTTATCGCCCGGAGTCTCTTTTGCGGCGGGCGAGACCTTCCGCTGAGGCGGCGGGGGGGCGGCGGGGGGCCGCGGGGGGTGCGGGGGGGTCCGGGGGGTGCGGCGCGCGGCGACCCGGCGCGCGGGGCAGAGCACCGGCACAGCAAGAGAGCAGGACAGAGCAGCACGCAGAGAGCAGCACACAGAGAGCAGCGCATTGTTTGTAATGAGAGCAGCACTCTGTAGAGGAATAGGCGGAGGAACGACGGTGGTATAGGCGGCCGCGTCCACTGTTGCATGGTGGACAGGGCAACGGAGGAGTACGCATCATTGTTATAGCCGCCGCACAGTGCAAGAGAGCAGCAGAGAGCAGCACACAGAGAGCAGCGCACAGAGAGCAGCACAGAGCAGCACGCATCCAGCGCAATGGCATGTCGCACACTGTAGAGGACCAGGCGAGCTGCATGGAGCAACACACATCAAGTGCAACAGCATCAACTATTGCATGCTGTACACAACAACGGAGCTGCACAGAGCATCACCCGTGCAGTGCACCAGCATCCACTGTTGCATTCTGGACACGGCGACAGGCGTGATCCCTAAGCCACCGACACAACCCCCAAAGCCACAGCCGTGCATCGGGAGAAGCAGATGCGGTGCCACGACAGTGCATCGTATACACACGGAACGGGCGGCCGAATTATACGTACACGGTTGATAATGATGAGGTCTGGGTAGGAGACCATTCGAGCCTGTGCGGCTGCACGGAGCGACGCCCGCGCACGTCACCACACCCCCAATCCGACACACACTCCGACACACCCATTAGTCTGTGACCTGTCAGGACAGGTAGTGTTTAGGCAGTCCGTGCATGCGTAGTCTGTTTATGAAAGGTAGTACAGCTGCCCGCACAGCCCGACCGCGCTGCACCGACGCCCCAGCTGTAGCAGCTCACAGCTGGGGCACAAGGCCATCTCAGGCGCGAGCTCTCAGCGGTAGCAGCTCGCAGCCGAGGGCGAAGCGCCGAGGCATAGCTGCGGCAGCGACGCTGTGTCCCGTGCGGTATGATACGTCATTTTTCTGGCGTACAACAATTTCTGGGAATTGTTCGAGGGTCCTCTCTTGTACGGCGCCCCCGGGCCATGTCTTTGTGCTGTCGTGATCCCAGTCGATGTGTTGTACAGAACACACGCGCCCGCGCGTGCTGCACAGAGCAACAGAGAGCGGCACTCTTTTGACGGGGGGGGCGGGGGGTGTGTGATCGGCGGGGGGGGGGGATTTTTTGGGCAGCGCTACGGAACAGGTACGCGGCATTGCCTCGTCATTACCATATTACATTATTCAGTCCCAGGGACCAGTCGCTACGAGGCGCGGCGAGACCTGGAGCGGGCCGTGTCTTTTGTGAGATTCAGTATCCGAGTCCGGTGTTGGGAGGGCTCAGTCGTTCATGGCCCGACGCTGAACCGACAGTTCATACAGGCGGCGGCAGCGGCCAGAGGCTTGGACAGGGCAACAGAGCGGCATAGAGTGCAAACAGTCGATGTGTTGTACAGAACACACGCGCCCGCGCGTGCTGCACAGAGCAACAGAGCGGTGAGTGTACAGAACAGTAGAGCAGCATGGACAGGGCAACAGAGCAGCATAGAGTGCAAAGAGTTGGATGTGTTGTACAGAACACACGCGCCAGCGCGTGCTGCACAGAGCAACAGAGCGGCACTCTTTTGACGGGGGTGGGGGGTGTGTGATTGGCGAGTGGCACAGGGCATCACAGCGCTACGGAACAGGTACGCGGCATTGCCTCGTCATTACCATATTACATGTGCACAAGGACGAACAAGACATATTCAGTGAACGGGTCACAGTCGACCAGTCGCTACGAGGCGCGGCGAGACCTGGAGCGCGTCGCGTACGCGTGGTCCCCGGCCGCCGCGCCGCCGTCGGCGGCTTCCACGGCGCCCACCTTCCGCTTCGAGGACGGCGTCGGGACACGCAGGTCCTTGCCCATGAACCCATTCACGCTCGGTTTCGCCCTCGCATCCGGGTCCTTGGCCAGGGCGGCGTTGAAGACGGACACGACGCGTTCCTTGGCGTAGAAGGCCATGCCGATGCGCATGGCCGCGGGGTGGGCGTACGTCGTCCCCCCCGTCGTGCCGTGCCGCAGCACCGCCGTCCGCAGCCACAGCAACAACCCGTTCCTGACGGGAACCCGCACCCCGGCAGCGCTGATCCAGAAGAACTGGCCCTCCACCGACGCGCGACCCCGGAACGGACCGGACTGCAGCCAGGCGATGGCGCAACCCTGGATACAGTCGCCGCCGTCCAGGTGCTGCTTCACGTGCTGGGTCCCGTCCGTCGGCCGGAGGATCGTCATGGACCTGGACGGGAACGGCGACGGCGCCGGCGCCGCGGAGTTCTGCTCGGTCGCCTCCCACTGGGCGGCGCGCTCGGCGGTCTTCACGATCTCCGCGTTGGACAGCGCGACGTTGCCGAGCCACCCCATCGTGGGGGACGTGGCGAAAGCACGGGCCCCGATCTCCCAGACGGCCCCCTGCACGACGCATCACCTCTGCCGGCAGCAAGCTCTGTGCGCACCCCACCACGAACATCATGAGCAGCGGCGCGAGCGCCGGCGCCTCCAGCACCCCGAGCCTGCGCATGAGCTGAGCCGAGCTGTTGTGGATGAGGGGCGTGCGCCGGATCGCCCGTGTGCAGGCGCAGCCATGGAGGCTGAACGCGTGGCACACCAGCATCTCGCCGGCATCACGGCAGAGCTGCATCCACCGTGCGTCCACGTTCCTCGCGCACGGGGCGTCCACCGTGATGTCGCGTGAGCAACCTCGGACGGTGATCGCAGCCGTGCCGACGGCGATGCCGAGGGACGGTGGGGTGGGCTGTTGTGGCCCGGTCGAGCTTGCCGACCTCTTCTCGTCGTGCCCGATCCGGATCATCGTCAGCTCAACCCCTCGGATCGTCTTTGATATCAGGCCGACGGGCCCAAAGTCAGTGAGCGACGGCGTCGGCCTGTTGCGGATGCCCTTCCCATTGAGGATTTCCTAACCCTCTACGTAACCTAGGGCCCCGGACCGACCCCCTTTTGGGGGGGTTTTTTGATGGGCGGGGCGGGGGGGGGATTTTTCTGGCGGGCGGGGAGGCAGGGGATTTTTTGTATGGGCGGGAGGCGGGGGGGGGGGGGGGGGGGGGGGGGGGGATTTTTTGGCGGGCGGGGAGAGGATATTTTTTTTGATGCCGGGAGGCAGGGGGAGGGGGGGGGATTTTTTGGGTGGCGTGGAGGCAGGGGGGGGTGATTTTTTGGGCTGGCGGGGAGGCAGGGATTTTTTCCCGCCCGTGTCAGTGTAAAAATGTCACAAGCAGACACAGTGTACAGAATGTCACGAGCAGGCACAGACACACGACCGTGTCGGTGTAAAAATGTCACAGGCTGACACAGAGCAGACCGTGTCAGTGTAAAAATGTCACGAGCAGGCACAGACACGACCGTGTCAGTGTACAGAATGTCACGAGCAGGCACAGTGTAAAAATGTCACGAGCAGGCACAGATGGGACCGTGTCAGTGTAAAAATGTCACAAGCAGACACAGATGCGAGTTTGTTTGGAGGCTCACAGCCGTAAGGCTACACACGCCGGATTATCCTGCATGGATGCGAAAGAGAACGAGAACAATAATCAGTGCCTGGAATCAGGTTTGTTTGGAGGCTCACAGCCGTAACGCTGCACGCCGGATTATCCTGCATCGATGAGGAAGAGGACATGAATAAGCGCGCAGCTGCGTGAACCGCATGGGTGCAGCCGTCACCTATGCATGTCCACACTCGAAGCTCCAACGGTGTGCGGCAGGGTCGCGGCTGGTGCACAGACGCACCGCTCGCCGCGACCTGCCAAGCGTTCAATGTTCCGCAGCCTGCCACGGTTGCATGTTGTGCTGTTTTGTTGACCCGTGCGCCCGGGGACGACGTGTCTGCCCGCCATGGCAGCAAGGCGTGGCTGTCGAGACTGATGCCGTTTCCAGGACGCCACCCGCCGTGGCCGGGCACCCGTCAAGACAACAGACACTCAGGCCCCATTCTGTTCATATTTTTTTTATTCTGTTCATATTTTAGCAGCCGATCGCCTGTGTCTCCGAGATAGCCGTGGTGTTGCAGACCGCGGTCATTTGCAGCCCGGAGTGCCAGAACAGCGTAGCCCGGCAAGCACACAGACCCGCCATAAACAGCCCCAGCTGCAGCAGCTTGCAGCTGGAATGGCAGGAGGGACGTGCGGCCAGCTGCAGCAGCTCGCAGCTGCGCCGTGCGCGAGGCGAGGCTGCTGTTTCGTGCGGTACGCCTACACGCTCAGCCCGAAACAACCCGCCTGCGAACGTGATGTCGTCCTACATATTGATACGGTTGCTGTTTGGCCCATGTAGCTGCTGTTTCAGTCGAGGCAGAGCTGTGTGCCTGTGACGTTGCGACGGCATGTGCCGGCTCGTCCGCGAGGCTGTGTGTCTGGCGCGACGCGCATACGCCGCAGCAGCCTAGCGATTTGTCGTCGCTGTTGGTGCTGTGGCGCTGGCACGCTGGTGAACGAGCTGCCGTCTGCATCGCACGGCCAGCTTGAGCCATTGTCGGTGCAGTCAAACGGTACAACATGACCCGGCCGTTACACAAAGCATTCCTACACCGCGGTATAACGCACAATTGCTGCCGTATGTACTCTGGTTGCCACGCGCCGAGGCACTCGCGACACAACGACGACCGTTCGACACAGGCCCGCACCGGACGCTCCACGGCTGATTGTGCACAGCCAGCCCACCACCTAAACAATCGCCTGCGTCTCGTGGTGCAGTAGGTCGCAATCGTGTGCATGTCTCTGTTCCTAGGCTGCGCAGGTGCACGTGCGGTCGCCGGCACGCTCTGCTTGTGCAGGTAGTCAGCCAACTGCTGCGACATGCACACGCCTGCGTCACCGGAAAGTAATCAACGTCTGCACGACCCGACGGTCTTTCACACGACCGTCGCAGCGATAGTCGAGGTCTGCAGGCCACGCAGGCCGCCTTGCACTCACATGCAGGTGCTGCCAGGCCAACGAGGAAGCGCACAAACAATGCAAAGCACAAGCTACATGAGAACAGCAGCCACGGATGATCGCCTGCATGCAAGGCACAACAAGCACCCACGCACCCCCACACCACACGCACGCACTTGCACTTGGTCCACCCCACCCCCAGTACCCATGTGACACAGCGCCCTTGCAATGCACTGTTTGTGGACACACCGTGTTGCTGCGGTCAACACAAGGGTCTACCCAATGTGGCAGCGGTGCATCGGAGTCGCGCTGGGGAACACTTTCCATAGAATGTTACACTGCGATCCTCATACATGACGGCGCTCTGGCCACGGCACTGTCAGTAATGTACATCACGGACGATCACCCGGAGGGGAACGCCGCTGGAATCAACAGCCACGTAAACGCAGCCACAGCAACGTAGTGCTGATGCACAGTTGACTGCCACGTCGCTGCGCCACCACCACGTACTGCGCTTTACTCGAAGAAATGAAACGCGATCTGCATGTCGTGCTCCCTGTCGTGGTCGACAGACGCGCGCGGCTGAGCACCCCCGCCGTCATGCCCCAGCGAGTGGCAGTGGTACAGGCGGCAGAACCCCTGCTCCTGCGCCCACTCCTGCACGTCCGCAGCCAGGCGCTCGGACGGCGCGCGCGCCGTGAACACCTCGTCATGCCAATCCGTGTCCTGTGCGAGCGCGATGCTAGCGATCGTCTGCACACGCGTGAGAGCGACCAGCAGTGGGGCCGCATGCGCATCCCACGCCAACTGCACGTTGCCCACATCGGGGCAGTACACCACCAGCCGCTGGTCGACCACGGTCGCGCTGAGCATGGTGTTGGCCATGCGCACGACCGACGGCACCAGCGGCACCTGCACCCGGCACGACACCAGCGCGCCCCCCTCGTCAACCACCCACTCTACCGCTGGTAGCACCTGCGGTGAGCCCGCGCCCCCGGACGCCATGCGGACGCGGCACTTGGGCACCAACACGCACTGGCCGTCGCCATGCGCCTCCACAAACCTCCGCACCGCCCGCTCCACCACGGCCACCAAGTCCTTCTCATGGCCTTCGACGGCATCCTCGCCGACGCGGTAGTGCACACCTCCCCCCCAGGCGACACCGCGGCGGTGTGCGTCCTTCACGAAAGCACGGAATGCTTTCATGGCGGAGCTCACAACGGTTGCGTAGCGCACACGCTGAAAGCACACGATGACGCATTGCGATCCCCTGGGGTAGTTGGCGTTCAACCTGGACGTCAGCAGGTACTGCTCACCCACCTGCAGGTCGACCACGTCCCAGCTGTTGTACACGAAGTCTTCCAGCCGCTGCATCATGTCCTGTCCCACCTCGTCGCCGTGCCTGCACCCAGGTGCCATCATACACCGCCTCACCTCCAGCCTCGACAACGGCCGACGGCGTTGGAGGCGTTGGGAATCCGTGCAGTGTTCGGGGCAACGGAAAACGGCCTATCCTGTCGGTCAGGCAGCGTTGGGAGCGCACCGAAACACAAAGGCTTGGCTCGCGGTCGACGTCGCGGCGGCGACAGGCGCGTTGGGCACGACCGCCTCTGCCTCACCACCGCGACCCACCCGATGCAGCTCCGCCGCCTTGAGCTCCGCCTGTAGCTGCGCCCTTGCGGCAGCTTCCGAGGCCGCCGCCTCGATGAAGCCACGGTAGTCCGAGCGGCCCTTGACCCTGTCGTACATCACCTTGGCTCCCTCCTTGGTGGCCGTGATGATGAGGGTCGGGTGATCTTGCAGCGCGCGGTCGCCGTCGTCCCAGACGTATACCTGCTCGCCGTCCTTCTCGCGGCCAAAGCCCCTCATCTCTGTCACGTCTTCCATATCCACAGGCGCAGCGTTCTTGTCGGGCTCGTAAAAGGTGACAAATCGGAGGTTGGTCTCGACGTCCACCATTCGCTTTGCCACCACCGCCAGGTCGGTCGGGGTCCTGTTCGCACGAACCCGTTGTTCAGCGGCCGTCGGCGGCTTCGGATACAGACAGAGCCAGCCATGCGCGCATCAGGCAGGGGGGCGGGGGGAGCGCACGCTTTGTGCAACAGTCGATAGAGGAGGCCGGCCATGCGATACTGGCCGTGCAGCACGACGAAGTGGTAGCGCAGCGATGCGCTCGGCGGACCGCACACGTCCATGCACATCCTCCACGGCATGATCACGGAGGTGTCGCGCATCATCACTCGCCCGTTGGCGTCCACCTTTTGCACGCCGATCTCCCTGCAGGGACTCTGCTGCGGGTCGAGGGCGAATATGTGCGGGCACCTCCGCAGCACCTCCGCGTACGCAATCGTGTCTGTCCCGGTCGCCTGGGCGTGGGCCCTCCGCAGCTGCAGCAAGTACTGCCGCAGCAGCGGCGTCATGGCCTGCACCTCGTCCAGGACGTGTAGCTGGCGCGCCGCGATGGTGCGGGCGGCGTCATCCTCGAATGCCGGAGCGCCACGCTGCGTCCACGCCGACGCGCACATGCCGCTGGCGAGGGTCTCAGCGGGGTGGCCGAGGTTGAAGCGCATCAGCGCTTTGTGTACCATCAGCGACACCATACGCGCACTGTACGCGGGAGCCACCCCGGGGGCGGCAGTGGCGCTCCAGAACGGCGAGCCGTGCGTAGCCGCGGCCATGGCGTCGATGAGGAGGCCAGACTTTCCACTGCCGGGGGGCCCGAGCAGGAAAACGACGTTGGCGACACCGCCCGTCGGTCGTGCCAGGTTGTAGAGGTCCTGCACACCGCAGCCACGTCAGGCAAGGGGGAACAGTGTACGCGCGGGACCAGGACAATCTGCCCCGGCGCCACAGAGCATCGTCCATAATATCGCGAGCGGTCGTGCACGGCGGGTGGTCATACACGCCTTTGAATGGACGAGCAAGGGCACACACGGAACACACCCAACCCGTGATTGGCGTAACCTCCTGGTTGTCCGACGCGGAGTGCGGGTGATCAGCCACCGTGGCAAAGTACCGCAGCGCAGCACCGCCACTGTCCCTCGCGCGCTCCAGCGCCTGGCGAGTCTGTGCGCAGGTTCGCCCGGGCACTGCTACCCTCCCTGCTGTCGTCGGCCACGCGATCAGGCTCCGCACAGGGGCCTGTACCGCGGCCGGCGGAGCCGGGCCGGCGCCGTGGAGGTGGGCGGCGACGGGCGCCGGGCTGACAGGGTTCTCGGCGTCGTCCGCAGCTGCGTCGAGGGTCACCATTTTGTACAGCGCCCCCGGGCCGTGGCTTTTGTGAGATTCAGTATCCGAGTTCGGTGTTGGGAGGGAGCTGGGAACGCTCAGTCGTTCATGGTTTTGCTGAACCGACAGTTCGAATTGTGTTCGGGGGTCATCTTTTGTACAGCGCCCCCGGGCCGTCTCTTTTGACGGGGGTGGGGGGTGTGTGATTGCCGGGGGGGGGATTTGTCTGTATGGCCGGGAGGCAGGGGGGGGGGGGGGGGGGGGGGGGGGGGGGGGGGGGGGGGGGAGGCAGGGAATTTTTTGTATGGCCGGGAGGCAGGGGGGGGGGGGGGGGGGGGATTTTTTGGCGGGCGGGGAGAGGATATTTTTTTTGATGGGCGGGGCAGGGGGGGGATTTTTCTGGGGGGCGGGGCAGGGGGGGGGATTTTTTTTGACGGGCGGGGAGAGGATATTTTTTTTTATGGACACGACCGTCCAAAAATGTCACAAGCTGACACAGAGCAGACCGTGTCAGTGTAAAAATGTCACAAGCTCATCAAAATGTCACAAGCACGACCGTGTCAGTGTAAAAATGTCACAAGCAGACACAGACACACGGTCGTGACAGTGTACAGAATGTCACGAGCAGGCACAGACACACGACCGTGTCGGTGTAAAAAGGTCACAAGCTCATCAAAATGTCACAAGCAGACCGTGTCAGTGTTAAAATATCACGAGCAGACACAGACGCGATCGTGTCAGTGTAAAAATGTCACAAGCTCATCAAAATGTCACAAGCAGACCGTGTCAGTGTTAAAATATCACGAGCAGACACAGACGCGACCGTGTCGGTGTAAAAATGTCACGAGCAGCCACAGACACGACCGTGTCAGTGTACAGAATGTCACGAGCAGGCACAGTGTACAGAATGTCACGAGCAGGCACAGTGTACAGAATGTCACGAGCAGGCACAGACACACGACCGTGTCGGTGTAAAAAGGTCACAAGCTCATCAAAATGTCACAAGCAGACCGTGTCAGTGTTAAAATATCACGAGCAGACACAGACGCGACCGTGTCAGTGTAAAAATGTCACAAGCTCATCAAAATGTCACAAGCAGACCGTGTCAGTGTTAAAATATCACGAGCAGACACAGACGCGACCGTGTCTGGGTAAAAATGTCACAAGCAGACACACACACACACACACGACCGTGTCGGTGTAAAAATGTCACAAGCTCATCAAAATGTCACAAGCAGACCGTGTCAGTGTTAAAATATCACGAGCAGACACAGACGCGACCGTGTCTGGGTAAAAATGTCACAAGCTCATCAAAATGTCACAAGCAGACCGTGTCAGTGTTAAAATATCACAAGCTCATGAAAATGTCACAAGCAGACCGTGTCAGTGTTAAAATATCACGAGCAGACACAGACGCGACCGTGTTAGTGTACAGAAAGTCACAAGCAGACAAACCCCGATTATCGGTGTACAGAATGTCACAAGCAGGCACAGCCACAACCGTGTCGCAGTCGCATGTGGCTGTCCAAACGAACGAACACATAGAGATGAATCACACTTTCATGTTTCGTACTGGAGCGGTGAGTCCACCAGGAGCCAGCTCGAGGTGCACAAGAATTCAAAATTTTTGGCATACGTCATCACAACGTCCTATGTCCCAACGTTGAGGTGGCCGTGGCCAAAAATTTTGAATGTTTGTGTGGCGGATGTACTGTACGTCTCAGCTCCCGGGGTGCGCCACCACCGAACAGGCGGGCAGACGGTGTGTGTAAGACATGAAGTCGCGGAGTGCCCGGAGCAGAGGTTGCTCAGGCTCGGGCCAGAGGCAGGGACGAGGATGCAGTGTGTGTGAGGCAAGGCTGTGTGAGATGAGGAACCGCTGCAGGCAGGCCTGTGGATGCAGTGTGTGTCGGCAAGGCGCTGCATGCACCGCTGTCCGTGTCTGCCTGGCAGCAACCACGGTGCAACCCTCGCCGCAGCCTGCGTTGCAGGCGTGGCCTCGTGGCTGTTGCAGCATGCACGGGAAAGTCGCAGGGATGCGGTGCATGCGTGCACACTGCCCCTCGCCACACCTGCTTCACAACCGACGTCGCCAGCAGCAAGGCAGACCGAGGCACACCCGATGACAGTATACCTGGCACGACTCTTCGGCGGTGCTGTGTGTGTGTGTATGCCTCGATTCCATTCGAGGTCCAGCAGCATTCGCGTCCGCATCAGTGCCTGGCAGCAGTGCGTCTCACACCCTCTTCCACCCCCAGGTGGCGCTGAATGTTCATGTAAGGATTCGGTTGTATAATCTGGAAGGCCACCAGCGGTGCGGCTGGCGGTGGGAGGAGTGGGCGAGCGCTGATGGTGGTGCGACATGCAGGCAGTGCTGAATGCGATAGCGGCAAAGCGGCCGTGAAGGATTGGACAGACACAGGAAAACTGTCGGTGGAGACGTTGGTCTGACGTCGGCGAACTTTGCACGTCCAGGTCGCGGGCAGCTCGCACAGCTGGTGCAGCAACAGTGACCGACAGTGGACCACCGTCGGGTCAACGTAGGCAACTCCAGCGCTTGTACCGCATGCAGATGCGTAAACTTGGGTCTCTGGAATTCTTGGTCGTTCGGGAATAGATGCGATGCAGCTTGTGGATTGCAGGCCATGGCCAGTGTACACAGGACGACCTGACGACCAGGCTGAGGCCGTCTGCGTGTCCACGAGGAAGGTTGGTGGTGTGGCATTGGATGTGGGCCTCCAAGCGGTAGGCAATCATACAAGGGGCCTGTTTCGGTCGTCTGCCCAAACTCACAGCCGAACGTACGCCACACCCTCGTCAACCTCCACAGGGCGACTGGCAACGAGAGCATGCTGGTGGATTCAGAGCACAGGGCAACTCATGGGACCGCCTCGACGTATGCAGTGATTTGACGGGGTTTCTTGCAGGCGGGTACAGCTGCGGAGGGTCGCGCGGACGGAGCCAGCGTGCGTCGCGACGGGCCTGTGGTTGCGAGCAGAGACTGCGGTACACTCTGGAGACTGGCAACTGGCAGGCGAGTAAGGACTGGCGGTGAGGTTGGTGATCCGTGCTGGCGACGAGGAGCCCGCGAAGAAGCACAAGGTCTGATACGGCGGACGCCTCCAGGTACGCTGCGAGATCCATCTGACCTCGTTCCAGGGCCAGTGCCAGTGCTGTTCCAGTGCATGCCGGCGGCATGGAGCGTGTCCCGCAGTCCTCGGCCCTGCCATGCTAGGTGCAACCCGTCATCCTCGCAGCCTGTGCGACTGGTTGCGCCCTGTGGGGTTTCGCACGGGGGACAGGGCAGCCTCGCACGGTGCCATCAATTTGCCAACTTTCGCGCGCGGCCCCGCGCGTGCCTCGTCTACGATGGCCTGGCCTGTGGCCAGGCTCCCGGTGTGCAATGGCTCGGGCTGTGGCTTGGCTCCAGGTGCCCGTGCTGACTCCCTGGAGGTGCAGGCTCGGCGTGGAGGCGGTTGGGTGTGATCCGGAGCGCGTGGGCAGGGAGGCCCTTCGAGGATCGCGATGCGCGCGTACGGGAGGCTGCGCGGAGCAGGCGACGCTGGAGCCCCGGACGGGTGGGAGGAGGAGGTGGGAGCGGGGGCGGCATCTCCCCCCCCCGAGGAGCGGCAAACGGTGCCGCCGACCCGCACGCATGGCCATGGCGAAGGCCTGACTGCGGTTCCGAGCGAGGACCTCCGGCAGGAGCTGCGCCGGAGGTCTGGCGCCGGCGGGACGAGAGGCAGCGACACGCGCATCGACCCGATGTGCGTTTCAGACGCGGCTGGGGTGGACGTGTACGTGCCGGCGCGGGCCCCGACGGACGGGAGGCGCGGCCTGGAGGCGCCTTCGGTACAGATGGCATTCGATGGCTTCCAGTGGGTGCCGCGACCGGTGTGCCAGCCTGCACCGATGCTGGCACCGCCGGGGTACGCGTACGGCGGCGCGTACGGCGGCGCGTATGGCCCGGGAGTCGCCCCTGTGTTCCACGGCGGATCCTGGGCGCCGGGGGGGGGTTACGCGGTGTCCGTCGAATCGGCCGGCCGCGGGGCTGGTCCGCCACGCGGCGTGCGCGTTGCGAGTGCGGGCGGCGGCAGCGTGGCTGGCGGGTACAGCACCCTGGAGCCCGGCCTCCCTCCTCACCCTGCGCTGTCGGGGGCGCTTCAGGGTGTCCCACAGCATGCCCCCAACCCTCCGTGGTCCGGCATGGCGCCCCACCCCCCAACCTTCCTGATGAACCCCCAAGCGTACCCCGGCGCCGTGTTCCCGGGCCAGGTCGTGATGTATCCGTCGCCGTCGGGACCCGGCGTGTGGATGCCGCATGATGGCGGCATGGTGCATCGAGGGGCGGTCGTACGGCCCCAGGCCACCGAAGCTGCCTTAGTGGGCCGCCGGGAGCGGCACGTCGGAGGGCCGCGTCCTCGCGGCGTGCCAGTCGGGGGCGTTCCTCCGGAGGCGGACTGCGCCGGGGAGACGGCCGCGGAGCAGCGTGGGCGGGCAGAGAGTGGCGCACACGGCGCTGTCGACGAGGGGGCTCGCGCCAGCGGCGGCCGGGGCGGGGGGGGGGCAGGCTGTGGCCCCGACAGCGGCTGCGACCGGCCGAGCCATCGTCACTGCACGACCCCGGGCTTCAGAAGCTACGTCGGTGGGCCGCCGTGAGAGGCGCGGCGGAGGGGCGCGCTCACGCATCGTGTCAGGCGCGCGCCTTTCGGCGGAGACGGCCTGCGCCGGGAAGACGGCCGCGGAGCGGTACGGGCGGGCAGAGAGTGGCGCACACGGCGCTGTGGGGGAGGGAGGTCCCGCCAGCGGCGCCAGTGGGGACGATGGGCAGGCTCTCGCCCCCGCAGAGGCTGCGACCGGCGACGCATCTGCAGCGCACGAGGTGCTGGACATCGAGAGCAGCTCGCCAGACGGCAGCGGCGGGGGCGGACGGGCACATGGCTCTGCCGGGTCGCGGGGGAGGCACACAGCCGAGGTCAGAAGTCGTGCGGCTGCCCAGGTTGGGCGGGGTGCCGTCGATGCGGGCGGCCCACAGCGACCGAGATCCGACTTGGGGACGGCGCGAGCTGCACCGCCGGCACGCGTCGTTAGACGCAAGCCTGCGCGTGGACTCACGGCGGAGGAGCTTGGGAAGGTGCTCGACCGGGAAGGCGAGATGCAGTATTCTGCGGGCCGGGGGGGCCTCGTCAGTCGGGAAGCGTACAGGCCTGGTGGCGGGGAGGCCGAATCCGCCCCCGCGCCCGAGCCACGCTCTCGACGGGCCGAGTTAATGCAGGTGTTAGCGGAGCGGATTGCAAGGAGACAGCGGGGCGAGGCGGATCCGCCGGCTGCGGGCGCGGTCGAGCAGGCTCCAACAGGGCGGAAGAGGCCTGCGGAGGGGACTGTACCCACAGCGGCCGACGAGAAGCGGCGCGCCAAGGGCATGACGACGCGTGCGCGTGGCACTGTGGACTCGCCCGTTACAGAGGGGGCAGCGGCAGCGTCAGCGCGGGCCAAGAGGGCAGCGGGACATGTGGCGGGCGGCAGTGGGCGCGCAAAGGCGCCGCGTGTGCGCAGCCCCCCAGGGGGGCACCAGGGGCCGTCAAGGGCAGCTGCCCCGGCCGATGCCCGTGCCAGAGGTCATACCAAGGGGGCGCGCCTGCGCAGTATTGGGCGTGGCGGGCCGGCACAGGCGGGCCGGCACAGGCGGCGGCGGGCCGGCACAGGCGGTGGCGGGCCGGCACAGGCGGCGGCTGCCGACGTCGACGCGCCCTCGGGAGGCGCCCCTCAAGCCGCGGATGCCGGAGCACGCATACTGGTCCCTGCCAATATCAGCCCGATGCAGGCGGGCGGTGCGCACGAGCTTGGCAGCGGGAGGTCGGCATCCGCTGGGGCGGACGCGGATGAGGATGAGGCAGAGGCGGGCGCGGCCTGGCATGACGCCATCGGGCAGGAGGACCTCGGCAGTGACCCGGGCTGTGAGGATGTGGACCTATCGCCGGAGATGCGCTCGCTGCTGGTCCTTCTTAGTGACCCAGCCAATTACACATGGTGCGAAGCGGGGAGTGCATGCTGTGGAGGTCTGTGTGGGGACGAGTTGCTGTGGACTGTGGCGCTGTTCCGTTGCACACACACACACACACACACACACACACACACACACACACACACACACACACACACACACACACACACACACACACACACACACACACACACACACACACACACACACACACACACACACACACACACACACACACACACACACACACACACACACACACACACACACACACACACACACACACACACACACACACACACACACACACACACACACACACACACACACACACACACACACACACACACACACACACACACACACACACACACACACACACACACACACACACACACACACACACACACACACACACACACACACACACACACACACACACACACACACACACACACACACACACACACACACACACACACACACACACACACACACACACACACACACACACACACACACACACACACACACACACACACACACACACACACACACACAGCGACATCGAGGTCTGTGCAGTATCGCCGAAGGCTTCGCGGAGGGCGCCCAGGCCGCTGATGCGGAGGAGCTTGCTGTTCGAGGCGGGAACCACCTGACACGTGCGTTCAGGCAGCTGACGGTCGCGTGGATCGACGAGAACGCGCGGTGGTGGAAGGGGGCCAGTAAGGCCACAATCGCGTCCGTGCGCCATTCCTGCGCTAAGGTCTTCGTTGTGTTCGTCCGGGCGTTTGTCGCGGTCGTCGTGTCGCAGCAGCGTGGCCAGGGTGACCAGAGTTTCAACACGCTGATGGTCAACGAGTGGCGTGCTGCGCGTGCTGCGGCGGAGGGATCCCCCGACGACGGCATGCAGTATGTTCCGATGAGCGCGATCATATACAGCTTTCGCCACGCTGGCAGCGCCGTCTTCCTCATGACGCTACAGACCCTGGCCTGGGCTGGCCACATCGGCTGCTTCGGGACGCTGAACGCGCACCGCCTCGCACTGGAGTGCGTCGTGGACTCCTACTTCACCGCGCGGGCGTCTGCGGGCCAGTCGGCCGAGTGTCAGGTGCGCTTCAACGGCTCTCCAGGAGCGCCCCCCCAGCGTGTTTGGACGCGCCTGATGAGTGCGTATGGTGTGGCCGGTGTCAGACGGGGGGGCTGCACTTGCAGGAGGAGCGCCGGCGGTGCCACTTGTTCAGGCAGTTCCGCCCTGCCCTGTGCGAATTCGTTGCCCACCTCAAGGCGGATGCGGCGTTTGTCAATGTCAAGCCCCCCCCCCCCCCCCCCCCCCCCCCCCCCCCCCCCCCCCCCCCCCCCCCCCCCCCCTGAAGAGGGGGGAGATGATGGCCATCGCGGAGGAGGCCGCGTCCGGCGCGACGACGCCGCTGTACGGCCGAGTGGCGGCCTTCCTGCGCAACCTCAGCGGCGTGCGGAACCCGTCCGTCACGGCGTGGCAGTGGCGACATGTGACGTTCGTTGTCGTCATCGTCGCGCGTGAATGCGCTGACGGGGGTCTGGTGGAGGAGGTGTGTTTTGTCGCTCTCCTGCTCTCCAGTCGCTGGTGTAGGGCCGATCTGATCGGGCGGCTGTCGTAGGTGGGGTTCGGTATCGTGGTGCATTTGATTCATGACAAGGCGCCGAACAAGTTTGGGGCCAAGGTCATCGCAGTGAATCCGACGGGCAACCTGATGACGCACAGCAAAGACAGTGTCACCCTCGATGACGACGACGCTGCTCACCGACAAGATGCCGACATAGCCAGCGTCGGGTGTCAGCTGCTCAGCATGGCGATGCACCAAGGCCTGCTGCGGCCAGAGGACCTGCAGCACCTCCCCGTGGGCACCGCCTTCACCGTGCCAGCGCTGATCGCGCGGCGCCAAGGTGCTGCAGCTGCCGATCTCGCCGAGCGCGCGCGTGACATGTGTGCTTCTTCCCGTGCGCTACGCGGCGGATTCGCTACATTCAGGGGGTGCATGACCGGAAGGAGGGGGGTTGCATGTGCAGGTTTGTGTTCTGTCGCTGGCACGGGATGCTCCCCCTCCGGCACGTGCCGTCATCCAACTGGGCCATCAGCGTGCTGATCGCGAGGTACTGCGCGGGGACGGGTGGGAAGGTCAATGCGCGTGACCTGCGGGCTGGATTTGCCTTCACCTTCATCCTTGAGAGCAACCTCGCGGGGCGGACGCACAACCAGATCGAGCTTGCGCTGAGGGGGCAGTGGAGCCCGGCTGCCAAGACCGCTGAGACGGTGTATCTGCACCAAGGCCACTACAACGCGGCGATGGCTCACAGGGTGCGTGGGGGGCCACCCCTGCCGTTGCAGGCGTCGTGTCGAATGTGGCTGTGTAACGTTGCACTCGTGGCGTCCCCGGTCGACGCTGTCGGTGCCTTTGTGCCGCCTTAGCTGTGGGTGTGTGAGAAGTGGTGTGGGTTGGTGTGCAGCAAGTGCAGAGTGAAGGCGGAGCCTTCGTCGACATGAACGGCCTCAAGGAGGTGTCCGCACAGGCGAGTCAGCTGAAGCGCTCTGAGAGTCGCTACGCTGGCAGCCTGTACCTCTGCGCTGCTGTCGGCAAGGCCTACCTCGATTCTGCGGACGGGCGTGCAGCTCTGGCTGAAGCTGATGCTGCCTCACGTGTGCTGTGGGCGGCTGCGTGCGAGCGCCACCGCGAGTCAGACTACGGAGGCCTGAAGGAGTATGGGTGGGCTAAGATCCGTGCCATGTTCCACAACAACCGCCCGGGCCCGCTGCACCTGTGGGGACGCCCCGAGAACGTCCCGGAGGAAGATGGTGCGCTGTCCGGGGCTGCTGAATTACAATTAAACACTGATTAAAGCACAAATTACAGGGAATCATGCAGTTACAATTACATGTAATTTGTTTTTACATGTTATTTTGAAAATATGTGATTAACTGAAGACCCGTCATTGTTAACTTTGTCTTGCGATTACAGTGTACATCATAATTAAGTTAAGCAATGAATGCGCTAATTTAAATGGTCCACCGGCATACCAAGGACTATGCTTGACAGAACTTGTAATTTCTGGGGATAGTATCCCCATGGAGAGGACAATGTTTATTTACGACACTGGATGCAAGCTTCCACGTGGACTATTCAAATTCCACACCAAGCAGGACACATGATTGCGTTGTGAGGCAGCCCCCGTTTTTGGTGCAGCCCAGTGATATGATCGTTGTACCACTGGACTGCCACATCGTGCCTGTCATGCTGTTCTACGAAGCCCAGCATCTGCGTCATTGCCGAGAACATTGCCCGGCGGCAAAGAAGTCTGCACTAGAGCTTACACTAGACTGCTGGTACTGTCCACCTATCTAGGCCATTGGCACACAGCCTAATCCACGCCTGGCGAGCACAACTACAACACTCGGCTTGCTGCACAGCACCCCCCGCTGGCACGTTGACAGAGGCGGTATAATATCATATTGTATACTATACCACATACGTAGTATGTAGCAATGGCCTGTGTCAGTGTCGATTAAATTCGCGAATGTTGAGTAGCTGACAGGCCGACAAGGCAATTATAGGAAATCATTAATTGCTTAGTTAAGTGTTATTTTGACACCGGGAAAGCTGATTTAATTCAATGTAAACGATGTCAATTCCGGTACTTTTGCTTACAGATGATTGACAGTGTAATTATACGTTGTAACTAAGTGTGAATCTGAGACGTGGAGAATGTAATCAGCAGCCCCAGCGCCGTCGTTCGTGCGCTCTGGCGTGCCCAATGATTGGCATGGATGTGGGAGGGCCAGCTTCGCCCTTTTCGGGAGGCCCACAGGGACCTGACGCAGCGTGGCGGTGTGTGCAGGCGCTCTGAGAGCATTTTGCTTGATGCTCGGGGCCACCGGTGGCAGGCAGGCCGTGTGGCTGAGGTCCCTAGACCTCGGGGAGGACGTCGATCTCCTGTCGCTGCTACACACGGTCGACGATCGCACACCCGCAGCCGTCGCGCTGCACACAGAAGTGCAGGCTTCCCTCGTGACGGCCATGATCCGGGTCGAGGAGGCCCAGCAGCTGGGCGATGTCGTCGTGGCCGGGGACGGCACGATCCTCCGTGACTCGCCGTCGCGGGAGCTCGAGGCGGCGCAGGCCGTGCTGGTCGTCGCACAGGGCAGGCTCCTCAGCATTCCGGACGTGGAGCGGCAGCAAGTGGTGACGCAGGCGAAACGCGCGATCCAGGACCGGTGGGCTGCGCAACAGCGTTGCGTGACACTGATCTCAAATGGCTGCGAGTTCAAGGTGCGCGTGTGGGAGCTGGCATGAGGCCGGGGCGTGGCCGTGTGTGCGTTTGTGGGACCGGCCACCTGTGCATGTGCGGGGGCGGCCACAGGGGCTGTGCGGGGTACATCGTGCTCATACATGCAGGCCACGCGCACTGGCATCAACGCGCTGCACACCTACCGCAAGGCACTGCTCCAACGGCAGGCGGAGGGAACCGGCCTGATGCCAGAGGGCCTGGTCGCGCTGGATATGCGTGATTATGCTCGGTGTGCCGGCGGACCTGTGTTTGACCACTACAAGAAACCTGACCGGCCCAAGGAAGGACAAGGTGCCCCTTATGACTTGGGGGCTCGTTGGCAGAGGGCTGTAGTGCCCCATGCTAGTTCAGGGGCGGTTTCAGGATTCGGCAGCTGGGGGGGGTTCCGGCTCCAGGGTCACTTTGAAAGTCAGGTGCACATATGGGCCCCACGATGAGGGGGTGTTTGCTTGGGCATCCACCAAGCTGCTCCATAAGGGGCCGTATTTGTGCCACCATGCCATGGCACATTGGTACCACGTGAAACGGTGCGATGCCCTGCTATGGACAATCGGGTCGCATTGAATATTACTATCTTGACAGATAAGGCACGTAATCGATTGAATGCGCGAACTGTGCACCGTGGGTGCTGATGACTGTTTCTGGCGGTTTGGTACATCGACGCACGGACATTGAGCAGGTGTCCCGTGGGTGGTGTGATGGGTCGGCTGTACAGATTCATGAATGCGTAAATCCTGGTCATGCTTCGCTTGATGTCGGCTTTCGTGGCGATCCTTGCGGCCGCCCGGAGGGAGCCAGCAGCGTTTGTAGCCGATGCATGCAGCTAACGCGGATGCGGCTTTGGGCTCGACATGATTATCGACTCGCGCAGGCCTGCACTGTGATCACGTTCCCACCGGTGCGTGTGCTCAGTCAGGTGATCCAACGGATGGCTTATGCGCCCCTAGTCTTCTTCATGCGCGGAGAACGGACTTCATTAGTCGGCGTGGATTTCGCGTTGCTGCGAGTGAATCAATTAGTGACCAGCGTGCTTCCCCAGTGGCCGCCAGACGCCAATATCCGAAGCAATGTAGTACGTTCCGGTAGGCTACATGCTCATGCTTCATCTGCCTTGGCTTGTGTGTTGCGCCACAGTTGCTCGTGGCTGGTGTTCCATGATGACGCCTGCAGCAAAACGCCATTTGAGGTGTAAACAATGAAAACGATTGTTACACTGACATGCAGGTGATGATGCTCCACTGACGTATTCCTTCGGTGTATCGTGATCAGTGTTGCAGCGGCAGTTTGCTGCTACACTCCACCTAGCCCAAGGCATCATGATTATGGCAGCAGTAGAAGCTACTTGATCACAAGCTACGGAAGGTGTAGTTTACGGTGCAGTGGATAGCCCATTAACGATGAGGTAGGCTGCTGGCAAGTATTATTTGTGAGTATCCACGCTGAATTCTTGATGTGTGGAGATGCTATGTCTAGCTAGGGCATGGAACTCGTGTCGTGTCCAAGTGATACAGCAAAATGCTTTGAACACCATTTGCTGGCTGCTCATGTAGGTCCTGCGTTCCTGTTGGTTGTAGGTGCTCTGTGCGATAGGCATGGACCTCTATAGAAATCACGTGTTGATGTCTCTACTCATAAACTTCGTCCAGCTCGGGTAAGCCACATTATCAGCACAAGTACCTATATATGGTGTTACATGGTCGTAACTTTTCAACCGAAGGTTGACAGCTTCAAAGTGGGAATGAAAAACTGCACAGTTCACTGCACATGTGAGTTGCCGAATGGATTTGCAGCTCAGGTGCGCCAGTGGCAGCCTCAGCTCCTTCACAAAAAATTCAGCATGCTCACAGAAGCGGGAAACCAGCATGCACGTGCGACGTATGCAGCTAGCACCTGACCCAGCCTTGGGCTGCTGGAGCTCAAACTGCACAGTTCACTGAACATGTGAGTTGCCGAATGGATTTGCAGCTCAGGTGTGCCAGTGGCAGCCTCAGCTCCTTCACAAAAAATTCAGCATGCTCACAGAAGCGGGAAACCAGCATGCACGTGCGACGTATGCAGCCAGCACCAAACCCAGCCTTGGGCTGCTGGAGCTCAAACTGCACAGTTCACTGCACATGTGAGTTGCCGAATGGATTGGCAACTCAGGTGTGCCAGTGGCAGCCTCAGCTCTGTCACAAAAAAATCAGCATGCTTGTAACAGCTGCCATGCGTAACATGTACATTTGCACCCAGGGAATGGTGGGACGTGTGTTTTGTGGACATGAAAGTGAACTCTGCGTATGGCAGGTGGACAGTGGAGAGGAGTCCATGCCGGTAGAAAAGGCAAATCTGTACAGATCAGTGTCACGAGTCGCGACACGTTTGGATTTGATGCAGTTTACATCCACGATTCTTTATTCTTCCCTAGAAAACTTTATCGAAGTATGATTTGGTGTGAAACACCGCGTCAAGCTGATTTAATTCCCACACACATTTCTGACTTGCCAGCTTTCGAGGTAAGCATCAGCAAGGCTGATG
This sequence comes from Ulva prolifera, assembly GCA_023078555.1. Taxonomy (NCBI): domain Eukaryota; kingdom Viridiplantae; phylum Chlorophyta; class Ulvophyceae; order Ulvales; family Ulvaceae; genus Ulva; species Ulva prolifera. Next base: position 3,760,777 of record CM041196.1, read on the forward strand.
TCCCCAATGCTTGAAAAACTAATATTCGTAGAGGCAACCTTACTCCCCGCTTCCCTCTTAATTTGAGACCTGAAGAATGGGAAATGGCATCGATTTTGCCCCTCGGCAAATGTACAGAGAGTTGGGTTTCCACCATTTCAGATTTATATCATGCTCGGATGCACCTGGCGCCTGCAAACACAGCCACAATATATTATAATTACAGCCTCTTGACTTTTTCAGGTTAGCTGTGGCGAGACACAGGTGGTGTCATTGACGTGTGCTAAAGGGCAGCAATCACAGACACATAAAAGGAGCAGCCACCATACCGCTCGTGCCATTTTTTGATGGCGTCGACGTTGCCCTTTGACTTCAGCACGATGATGTGACGGCAGACATGGACCGTCGCGACTGGATGGCGGAGCTGGGGTCTGGTGCTGCCTACGCCATCGCTGTGGGGTATCCTCCCCCTACGCCACACGCACGCGGTGGCAACGCGCCTGGAGAACTTTGTCACGCCCAGCGAACGTCACTGAATCTGGCGACGGAATCCGGTCACAAGCGAGCGCATCTCCGCAGCATTGTGGTATGACCGTCTACTCGTCGAGTGTGAGTTACTCCCAGATTTGCCACCATGCAAGCCGGCGAAGACGCTCCCGGGCTCCGGCCGTATACACTGTTTATTAAGGTGATTGACATTTTCTCAGATGGCAAACTCCTCGTGACAGCCGATACGTATACGAGCAAGCCACTAGGGGTGCCAGCAGATTGCCGCAGCCACGCTGAGGAAGTAATCTTGACTATATTGAGCGATGTCGGCAGGGCAGGGTCGAAGGAGTTCAGCGTGGAAGGCAGCTTGGTGAAGAAACAATTTAGTCTTCGGGAGATCATGGAACGAATCTACGCCATGAGACTCGAGGCAGCCGAGCCGGTGCACGAGGTGCTCACGCGACTGCAGAACACTACCCAGATTTAGGGCCACTACGAATCACGTCTGACGACGAAGAAGAAAGGTCGCGGTCTGGAAAAGCAGACCAAAGGTCGATGCGCAGCAGGCCAAGTACGAGGTAAGCAGCCACTTTAAAGCTGGCATTTGCACCAAGCGCGTTTCACGTTCAATATTGGGCGAGCACTCGCGAGTGGTCGACAGTCGCATTCCGCGCCGTCTAACCGTTGGGTCTCTCGTAATGAATGGTTAACAGTGCCCCATATTCAACGTGCAGAATCCAGCAAGGAGGGAAGCTGGGCTGGCAACTATAGCGTACATGCCATCAAGCCTGTCCAAGGTAGCTCTCAATGCAGCATTGCAGGCCGATCCCGAATATCGCGTCAAGGTCAAGTTTCTGCCAAAGGCAGTAACATTCTGGGGACCAGAAGACCGATGGTGGCTACCGGGAATGCCTATTGCCAAGCTTGGGCTGCGGGCCAAGCTGAGCTCTGACCTGTTTATCGAGGTCCTCACCCTAGTCTGCCTTCGCTGTTTTCCACAGAATTTACATGAGCAGTACTCAGGTGATCTCTGAACAATCAACTTTAGGATGCAATGGATTGCAAATGTCAGGTGCCACTCCTTGCAGAACATTGAAGACGCCATCGTTGGCTTCCAGAAGTTGCTGGCGCTCGCCTCATATGGCGAGGCAATGCGGCGCGATTTGGCGACGAAGCATCTTGATTATCAGACGAAAAAGCTGCATTTGAAAGTGCTGTCCAAGTATGACATCTTTGCCCTTTCCGTGTCGGTATCCTTCGCCAATGTCACGATTCTGTCCTCTGATTACGAATATGCCTGTGTAGGGCCACAGATCTCTAGAGAACATGCGCTCGAGATCCAGAGCAGCTTGTCTGATGGACTTTTTACTGTCTATTGGAGAGAAAGAAGCACTCGGTACACACCCAAGTGCATCCAAGTTGACAGGAGGGGGCCCCCTCCCGGGCACCTTCAGAGTGCAGTTCAAGGCTTTATTTGACAGCAGCTGTATCAACAGCATACAGTCTAGCTGCCATGGGTACGGCCACTGCGACGTGTGTGCTGTTCTTGCCCTAGCAGCAGCCTAGTGCACGTGGCGCCATGTTTGTACCCAAGATGACATGTTTCGATGTGCAGGTGCACACATAGAATCCAACACAGAACAGTGCAACACAGACCCACAGCTAAGCTTGCCATGTGCCAAGGTGTGTCACCAAATGTTGCATGTCCCCACTCCCTGCCTTGCAGCATAAGCGCATTGAGCATTCTTGCTCGCATTGAATTCGCAGTTTTAACCATGTCCAGGTTTGCTCACTGTCAATAGATGCTGTACATAGTCGTGAGGCACTCTCTATGTCGCATTTCTGGTTTCCATTGCAATTATGGCATTTGTTGGTGTATCCTTCCCTGGCCACATCTTTCTGCTACGGCGGTCCAGCTCTGTTGCACACAACTATATGCCAGCAGCAATGAGTTCTGATTTGGCATTTCATGCAGAGGAAGAGGACGTCAGGGCGGCAGAGGTCGAAGAAGTATTGAGGCTAGATGCAGAGGTGCAGAACAAGACCACAGAGAGAGGCTGAGGCACATTTGAAGATTTTGTTTTGGACCGTTTTGTGTTGCTTGCTGATTCATGTGTTGTTGTGATAGTGCAGCCCCCTCTCACCCTGCAGTGGCTTGTGCGACCAGGTGTCATAGGAATGAGGGACGGGTATTAGCTGCCTCCAGCCTACAGATTGTAACCTTCACAAGCCATATGAGAACAGTAGGTCGCTTATCAGTACTGTACGGCTGCATGCTACATGTTTTCGAGCTCTGGAAGCACCACCATGATCTCCTCCTAGCAGTGCAGAGGAATGTGACCCTAATTGCATCAGTGGCAGATTCTGCCACCAGCTCATAATAATTGGCCCTGATACCCGTGAAACTGCCATTGGGCCAAGGGCACTTCCAGCCCCTTGGTAGTAAGGGTCACTTCTGTGCTCACATAGGAGCAGAATCATGGTGATGTGCCACAGCCTCCTTCTGCCTACTTCTATGCCCTGAAGCACCATCTTATAGTCACAAGGAACTCAAATTACACCAATGTTTGGTTGACACGTTTGCCACGATCTATTGCATAGGTGGAAGACTTCCAGCTCGATCCCGCCACGACGAACACCACCCACCTCGGCGACTTCCAAGCATGCATCCAGCCGTCCAGTGCCGAAATCCCGTACACCACACAACGCTGCATATACTTACGCAGCTACCTACATCGCCCACTGCTTTCGCATCGTTTATGCGTTATGAGCATTGCGCGTAGACCGGCTAACCATATAGTTATTGCCCCACGGAGCTAAGCTCTGTATGATCCGAAGCGATCGCTGCACGCCAGAGTCGCCGCTTGCCACCACTAACGGACCTGTTACGTTTCATGTACTTGATGTATTGAATGGATCTTGTTTCTGTACAGAATAACGCCACTCACGACCGCAGCCGGCTTCAGCCCCTTGCCAGTGTCAGCCCCAAAGTTCAGGCAAATGTGCCCCCAGAGCTACACTCGGACTCATCCAACTGCACCAAGTGCGCCTCACAATGTGCCCCTTCTGTGCGTCTGGGCCAGTCAGGTTTCTTGTAGTGGACCGACTGATGGCAACACTCGTCGTGGACGACGGCCGCATGACGGCGATCCTGCGGGTCCTCACAGGCGGTGCGTATCCATGCAAGCTGCGCGGGTTGCTTCAAACGTTGCGATGCATGCATGCATGCACGGGGGGCTGCAACGGCAGATGCGTGCGCACGTGCATTACATCTAGTCGCCGTTGTGCAGATGCTGCGGCCCCGCCGGTGTTGCTGCCCGCATACAAGACGGTCCTCGCACGTGGGGAGGGTCACGTCGGGCGTGGCACGTGCGTCGCCCTCGCCAAGGTGGGCGGCGAGTTCAAGCAATGCGGGCTGCCGGTGGGGCAGCGTGGGCGTGGCGCACAGGCCTGCGACGGACACTTGCGCGCCCCGACCATCATGCGGCCCGACCCGAAGCAGGGTGAGGACATCGTGTACTCCCGTTTCTGCGTCTCCTGCGATTCCCTGCAGCCGCTGGAGCATTTCGAGGGCTTCCTCGTCCATTGCAACAAACATGCGAAGGGGCGAAGCTCTCGGGGACGTGCTCCCAAGGTGCCTTCGGCGGTCGACGGGGAGGAGCGGCTGAGGCGCGCGCGGCCGGTGTGTGCGACGCTGGTGGCGCTGGAGACGCCAAGCTCTGTCCGCGCCGCACTGACGACGTGCGACGTGCGCACGTGCGGTTTTAAAGCCGCCCGAGGGTCCGGGTTCTGTGAGGGCCACGTGCAGGTGTGGTCCCCCGCTTCCCTTCTTGTGGAGCGGCTTGTCTGCCTGTGCTGCGTGCGTGCGTGTGATCTCATGTGGCTACCGGGGCTGTGCTGCTGCCGGCAGCAGGTATGTATGCATGCATGTACATCGTATGAACCGCAGCCACCCGGACATCGGCGGCTCCCAGCTTCGGGATTGAGTCGGGTGTGTAGGGTACCTGTTCATCTGACGCTGGCATGGGCCAGGGAATGAATCGACACGCACTGCACCGCCCTACAGCTTCGCATGACCACCGACAGGCACGGAATGCACGACTGCCACATCAGTGATGCGCTCCGTTGTGCAGGTGCTAGTGACGGACGCAGGCGGCAAGGTCAGCTGCATCTGCACGAACTGCCACGAGTTCGTGCCTGCGGAATACGTCAACGCGAACGCGCTGCAATGCTGCATGTGCCTGGAATCGCGGCGTGCACGTGACGAGCGCGCCTCGGACACCCTTGTGGACGCTGTGAGCAGGATCCCGATCCCCCCGGCGGGGGTGCTCGTGAAGGTGGGGAGGCGGCTGCCGCCCGGCTATCGCCTACCGTGGCTGCCCGACGTGCCTATGGGGGACGTGTGCGAAGCGAGTCGGTGCCGCATCGTAGGCTGCGGCGTGGAGCTGCTGTCGAAGGAGCTCAGCGCGGGCGTGTGCGGCAAGCACCGCCGACAGGTGGTTCGGGACCTCAGACCGACAGAGTGCAAGCCGGAATTCTACTGCGTCGACTGCCGTGGATGGAGGGCCGCTGATCCATGGCCCCTCGTCAGAGGCAGGGACGGCGAGATGAAGCGTGACTGTCGCTGCCCAAAGCATGCCGATCGGGAGGTTGCGACGTGGGCGGTTGGTGCCGACGATGTGATCAAGCGTCAGTCGAAGACGCGTCTCCGACATGTCAGGAAGGCGCCAAACAAAGCGCACTTTGCGCCAGATGGCCTGGCGTGGATGACGTGTGCGACGTGGACGGCAGCGGCTGCCCGCGCGTCGCAAAGCACGGCTGCCGCCGGGAAGAAGGGGGCCGGCAAGCCGTAGGCGTGCGCTGACAAGGTGGCCATGTGCCGTGTGCTGGTGTGCGACCAGCCTGCACACGGGAAGTTCCTCTGTCCGGAACACAAGGAGCTCATCGTGCATGAGGAGGTGGTGCCCGACGAGTGTGCGCAGCAGCGGCTATGCTCGACGTGTAACAAGTTCGCCAACGCGTATGGCTTCAGGCCGGACGGCCGCTGTGGAGACGCCTGTACCGCCGTCGGCAATGCACGGCGAAGGGCGCGGGAGGACACCTCGAGGCCTGGGCAGCGGCCGGGGAACCGTGGCCGCGGACGGGGCGCCGGTGGGAGCAGCGGCACTGTGTATGGAAAGCTGCCAGGCGTTGACGGTGTCCCGCATTGCGACCGATTCATCGGCGGCGTGCTGGTGGGTGTGGCGTGGCCTGTCGACGCGGGGAGGCCGAGTCGACAGGACTGCGAGCATGTTGCTGCATTCATGAGGGTTGGCCTCCTGCACATCGCCTCCGAGCGGCCTGGCGCCAGGTGCTGCTATGAGGGGAAGCAGCGGCGCTGCGAGCAGCCGTGTGTAGAGGGGGCGTGCGTATGTGAAGGCCACATCGGCGTCGTCGCGGTCTGCCTCGCAGACGCGGGCCTCAAATGGATCTGCCCGTCGTGCAAGCACACCAAGCTCCTGGAGGCCCGCGGCTCGGGCGTCTGCAGGGCATGTCACGCCCGTGCACAGGCTGGAGGTGACGCACACGCCGGGGTGGATGCGCAGGGCACGGCCGCAGCTCCCCGTCCGGGGGCACGGCTCGGACGCCCGTGTTGCAGCCACGCACCGCAATCGCGTGCAGTACCACCTCCTCGCGCCGGAGCTCCGGCAGGAGCGGCTGGACCGTGCACTGACGCGCCGACAGGACGTCGCGGCTGGACGCGTTGTGCCCAGGGCCCCGCTGGTGGGCGTGCCCGAGGGCCCCTTGGCGGACGCTATGCGGAGCAGAGTCCCTCGCTCGTGGCATTGCCCGCATGGTGCGATGTTGTCAGTGATTGCACGACCCAAGCTATTGGGTCGGTCGCATGGTTGCATGCGGTCCTTACCCTCACGATGTGACGCTGGGCTGTAACGCCTCGCACGTGTGCAGCTGCCGCTGGCGTGGACCTCGTCGGACGCCTCCCAGACATTGGACGCTGGTCGCTGCTGGACAACGTGGTGGATGAAGACGCGCCTGATGTGGGCATCAGGGCGATCACCGTGACGGGGTCACGCCGGCATGGGAGGGGCATACGCAACAAGCCGACCCCGCTGCTCAGCGACTTTGGGCCCGTTGGCCTGGTTTCCAAAATGATCCGTGGGACTGCCCTGACTATGATACGGATTGGACACGACGAGCGGAGGGCGTCTAGCGCAGACGCTCCGCAGGCAGCCCCGCCGTCCCTCGGCATCGCTGTCGCAACGGACGCGATCAACGTGCGGGGCTGCTCGCGCGAGATCACAGTTGACGCGCCGAGCGCCAGGAAGGTCGACATCCGGTGGATGCAGCTCTGTCGGGACGCTGGGGAGATGCTGGTATGCCATGCGTTCTGCCAGGGCAGCTGCACGTGCTCGCGTGCGATCCGGCGCACACCTGTCATCCACAACAGCTCTGCGCAGCTGATGCGGAAGCTTGGGGTGCTGGAGGCGCCGGCGCTAGGGACGATGCTCATGATGTTCGTCGTGGGGTGCGCGCGCAGCTTGGTGCCGGCAGAAGTCCGGCAGGGTACCTCACGTGCCTGCCACGCCAGCGTCGCCCGAGCCACCTGCTACGGGTTCCGCGTGCTGCACAACAGCAGCTGCCGGTGGGGCGAGTCGCGCGACGCGTGCGCTGCGGCATACATGTCTACGTTGGCAGCGCTCCCACGCGCTGTCCTGACCTACTTGGGAGAGCCGTACCAGCCGGCGGACTGGGCGGCAGCCATGGACGCGGCACACGAAGTTTGGCGTGGCGCCCCCCTCAACGAGGTGCGCACTCACCCTCCGTGTGTCGCGTCGCACGCTCGTGCACACAGCCGGCACACATGTGGGGTAACACCATGGCTTGGTCTGTGGAGGTCTGCTTCGTGGCAGCCAGCGGTGGTCACTGCAAGCGGTGTGCTCATGCGTGTGTGTGTGTGTGTGTGTGTGTGTGTGTGTGTGTGTGTGTGTGTGTGTGTGTGTGTGTGTGTGTGTGTGTGTGTGTGTGTGTGTGTGTGTGTGTGTGTGTGTGTGTGTGTGTGTGTGTGTGTGTGTGTGTGTGTGTGTGTGTGTGTGTGTGTGTGTGTGTGTGTGTGTGTGTGTGTGTGTGTGTGTGTGTGTGTGTGTGTGTGTGTGTGTGTGTGTGTGTGTGTGTGTGTGTGTGTGTGTGTGTGTGTGTGTGTGTGTGTGTGTGTGTGTGTGTGTGTGTGTGTGTGTGTGTGTGTGTGTGTGTGTGTGTGTGTGTGTGTGTGTGTGTGTGTGTGTGTGTGTGTGTGTGTGTGTGTGTGTGTGTGTGTGTGTGTGTGTGTGTGTGTGTGTGTGTGTGTGTGTGTGTGTGTGTGTGTGTGTGTGTGTGTGTGTGTGTGTGTGTGTGTGTGTGTGTGTGTGTGTGTGTGTGTGTGTGTGTGTGTGTGTGTGTGTGCATGCAGATATCCTGGCCACCTGGCCAGCACCCGGACTTTGTGTTTGCGGGAGCGGCACCCATGCAGCTCACGTCTGCTGTTGCTGAGCGCGGCGAGGCGCTGCGTGTTCCGCGGATGAGCTTTGAGTCTCACGTGGAAGGAACTACGGTGCCAGTATCGGGCCGGGCGCAACAGCCGCAACGGTTGTCGACGCCTGCGGTCGTGGCCGCAGCGGCAGGTCACAGAGATGCAGGCGCTACCGTCGGGGATCCCGTGCCACCTGGCACTTCTGCTGCTCCATCTGTAATGGCAGGCACTTCCAGCGGAGGTGCTGCGGCACCTGGCGCCACTTCTGCTGCACAGGTGCATGCCCATGACGTGCTTGCCGCCACAGCCGACGGCGCGTCGGATTCTGCTGTTGACGCAGCAACTGCGGCGCCCATCCCAGTGGCAGCTACACCCCCACACACATGGCCAGTACTGTAATCCGCACTCGACAGATCCGCGATCGGCCGAGCGAGCGCGCCGTGGCGCCGAGTCGAGCGCTACACGCCCCCGCGCTCCTGTGGCTCCACTGTTCATAGGCGAGAAATCGTCTATGACAGCTCCTAAAATAAATGCCCCCACCCCAAGACACATGGCGAGTACTGTAATCCGCACTCGACAAATCCGCGATCGGCCGAGCGAGCGCGCCGTGGCGCCGAGTTGAGCGCTACACACCCCCGTGTCCTGTGGCTCCACTGTTCACAGGCGAGAAATCGACTATCACAGCTCCTGAAATAAACGCCCCCACCCCAACACACATGGCGAGTACTGTAATCCGCACTCGACAGACCCGCGATCGGCCGAGCGTGCGCGCCGTGGCGGCGAGTCGAGCGCTACACACCCCCGTGTCCTGTGGCTCCACTGTTCACAGGCGAGAAATCGACTATGACAGCTCCTGAAATTAATGCCCCCACCCCCACACACGTGGCGAGTACTGTAATCCGCACTCGACAGACCCGCGATCCGTCGAGCGAGCGCGCCGTGGCGCCGAGTCGAGCACTACACACCCCCGTGTCCTGTGGCTCCACTGTTCACAGGCGAGAAATCGACTATCACAGCTCCTGAAATTAATGCCCCCACCCCAACACAAATGGCGAGTACTGTAATCCGCACTCGACAGACCCGCGATCGGCCGAGCGAGCGCGCCGTGGCGCCGAGTCGAGCGCTACACACCCCCGTGTCCTGTGGCTCCACTGTTCACAGGCGAGAAATCGACTATCACAGCTCCTGAAATTAATGCCCCCACCCCAACACACATGGCGAGTACAGTAATCCGCACTCGACAGACCCGCAATCGGTCGAGCGAGCGCGGCGTGGCGCCGAGTCGAGCGCTACACACCCCCGTGTCCTGTGGCTCCACTGTTCACAGGCGAGAAATCGACTATCACAGCTCCTGAAATTCATGCCCCCACCCCAACACACATGGCGAGTACTGTAATCCGCACTCGACAGACCCGCGATCGGCCGAGCGAGCGCGCCGTGGCGCCGAGTCGAGCGCTACACACCCCCGTGTCCTGTGGCTCCACTGTTCACAGGCGAGAAATCGACTATCACAGCTCCTGAAATTAATGCCCCCACCCCAACACACATGGCGAGTACTGTAATCCGCACTCGACAGACCCGCAATCGGCCGAGCGAGCGCGCCGTGGCGCCGAGTCGAGCGCTACACACCCCCGTGTCCTGTGGCTCCACTGTTCACAGGCGAGAAATCGACTATCACAGCTCCTGAAATAAATGCCCCCACCCCAACACACATGGCGAGTACTGTAATCCGCACTCGACAGACCCGCGATCGGCCGAGCGAGTGTGCCGTGGCGGCGAGCATAGTGATAGCGATAATAGATTTTGTTTACAGATGATTATCAGTGTGATTATATTGTGTAATGACAGTGTGATTATACTGTGTAATTAAGTGTTAATCTACGATCTGGGGATTGAATCCGTAGCCCTTCAGGGATTCCATCTCCAACACAACACATGTGGTACCTGTCAACAGGGGGCTAAGTGCATGGAGCCCCAAAAATGTGATGATGTCAAGGGGTCCGTATCGCACCTGGCGGTGCTTTCCGCAGAATCCGGTTGCGCCTTGCACGAGGCTACCACATCCGCTGACATCACAGTATTCTAGACCCCTGCGTGTGGACCGCGGTGTCTCTCCAAACGACAGAGTGCTGCACTTGTCTCGTTTTTTGACGACAAGCTCCTCGCCGTCGATCTGTGCGGGCACCGAAGGTTTGCGCCCCCGGACGCTTTTCCCCGCTTCGTGATCCGTGCAGTGTGCGCAAAACCCCAAAAACTTCTTCAAGGGCTGGAAGGCTCCGTGTGAAACACAATAGCGCCAAAACTTGCGGAAGCCTTCTTTCTTGATATCCCCCGTTAGCACCGTGGGAGCTCGCAGGTGTCCGTCGCAGGCCTGCGCCTCCTTGCCCCGTGACACCACCGGCAGCCCGCAGGCGACGTGCTTGCCATCACGCACGACCAGCGCCACGCATGTGCCGCGACCCTCATGCTCTTCGTCTCGCACTCGTGTGCTCTTGTATGATGGTAGGAGCACAGGCGGTGCAGGCAATTCTGCACAGGCAAACGCCGGGCGGTGGACCCCCGGTCCGTGCGATGAACACCGGACTGAACACCGGTTTCATGCATTGTCATGCATCGTCATGAATTGTCATGCATGTAAGGCATCACGTCGGGGGGGGGGGGGGGGGGGGGGGGGGGTGGTCGTACGTCCGGCGAGTATCGCAACCATCCGTCCCATTTGGTTGTCGCCGTGTACAAGTCCGGCCATCATGTTCTCGAACGCAACCCCTCCCACAGACTTGACATAGTCATGCATGTTCAGGGCCTCGCGGCCTGCTGGCATGTACCCCGAGTTTTCCGCTTGCCGCTGCAACAATGCTCTGCGGTACCGGAGTACGGCGTTGATGCCGACGCGTGATGCCTGCACCCCACATCTGTATGCATGTTGTGCGCATGTTGCGTGGGCTCGGGCCAAATGCTGCGCAACTGTGTGCCAGTGGCATGCTGCTCGAATTCGGGGTGTTTCGCGGATGTTGTAGCACTCAGCCACCAAGCCCACGTGAGGCGGTCACTGCATCGGTGTGTTTGTTGGCGCAACGCACCGTGAAGGTATAGTCTTTGTACTTCACCGTTGCCGTCTTGGAGGCACGCCGTGCTCTTGCTGCAGCCGCTGCTTCCGCGCTCTTCAGCACCTTGTTACGGGCCCCTTCAGCCACCTTCAACAAGGACTGTCGTGCCGTATCCAGAGTCAGCTTGGCGGCTTGGATGTCATGTTCAGGAGAATCTCGAATGACGGTTCCGTCCACACACACGATTCCCATTGTGCCTGCTTCAGCATCACGGACCTTCTCCATTGCTTCCACCAGCTCGTTGCGCACTTGAGCGTGCAATGAGGCCGTCTTTGCGTCGCGCCCATCGGCAGTGCCGAGCAACGCGACGAGGTCCATGCCGGGTGGCAGCTCCAAGATCGTCAACCAGGCGGTCTGTGTGCGCGTGGATGCTCCAAGCATCGAGCAGAAGGCCCTCAGCTTCTCTGCATGGCCAACAACGGTTTCAGCGCGTGCAAGGTGCATCATGCATGCGATCGGTGTGTACACGGTCAAGAACATGACTCATCGTTGTTCGTGGGAACGTTGCACAATTGCTACATTCTATGTGGGTTCTGTCATTGCCGTCTCGTGATCAATGGCCTGGAATGCCGTCAACATGACAACCAAGAGATTGAGCCCATGCTGAAAACAAGGCAGCCTGCATAAGCTATGGGCGTGGATGGGCGCACGTTTCGCGGATGTTGTAGCACTCGGCAAGTGCTCCGGCCGGCCCCACAGGTGCAGCGGCCCCGGTCCCGTCTTGTGCAGGTCTCGGATCATCGCCCAGCCATATTCGAGCACGGACCCCCCTGGGCCGGACGCATGTGCGGCGCATGCTGCGTTCCACATGTCGCAGGACGCCGCATCGGCGCGTTCGAGCTCCCGTTGCCCCGTCGGCGACAACAAAAACATCTGACTCACACTTGCGCTGAAGTACAGGCTTGCCGCGTGGGGATTTTCGTCCCTAGGAACGCTTCCCGCAGTTGCAGCCACGTCCTGGAGGGCTTTGTTGTTGACGAACTCGCCAGCACTCGTGCCCCGCGTCCGCTGAAAACCACGATGTTTGAGAAAAGTGTAGTGGACACGGACACAAAGAACATCAATATTAGGCGATGGCAACATCACATTGACCACGTTCTCTGATGCTATTTTGACCTCATGATCAACGCCGCCATGCCTCAAGTTGGCCCTACCCCTTCCCCAAATAGTTCACATTTCCATACTACCTGACATATGCATGAACAACTACGCCTGCTCCCGTCACCACCGTCGCATATTGCCACTCTCAACAGCATTTGTACCCGAAATTACCGAAGTACATGTGAGGGTATAATATGTCCCTTGGGGAGTGTATTGTGGCCGGTGCGCCTGATCAAGATAGTTGGTGGACACGCACGCTAAACTATACTTACAAAAGAGTGAACGGGTGAAAACAAATACCGAAACCGAATCCCAAGTTACATCACGATGCTGATTGTAGTGTAAACCGAACGTGAACGGTGGATTCGGTGCCTAGATTTGGTGCCTGTGTGAGTCATATGCATGGATGTGTGTGGCTCACCTTGTGCGCCATGACAGCGACGTAGTACCCTTGATTCAGGTAGGTGGTCTCTGCAGTCTTTGCGGCGGGACTCCATTGACCAGTGATGCTGAGCTCCACGGCGTTATGCATTTGTCCGCGCACGTGCGCTCCCGCGATTTCCACAAACGCAAGTCCCGCGCGCATCTCTGTCCCCAGGGCGTTGTTGTCAGCACCGGCGCTGTAGCGTTGCAACCAAGTGGAGATTGCCCATTCCGGGGTGGGGATGGGCCGCAAGGGTATCATACCAAGCCAGCGACAGAAGACAAACCTGCATGCGGTTGTGTCGATCACATGCTGGCATACGTCTAGGTGTCTGCAACCGCACGCACGCATGTGCCGATCGGCGGAGGCATGTCAGTAATTATAGCCATAGCATCCTTATTGAACCTCATGCTTTTTGGGTGGTAAAGCATGTCTGATTTTGTTCCGAACATATGCCTCCGGTAGTGTAGTGTCGACGGCTGACTGCTGTGGCTGAGTACAAACTTCGGTGAGTGTAGTTGGTCGTGTAATTTCTAGTGTTGCAAATCAAGGCACCCGGAAAAGCAGGTCAGGGCTAATTTAGAACCCTGCGTTGTAACTGTCTCCACTTTAAAACCATCATATTAAGGGGATTTCAAGGGCATTACCCTTTGTTCAGGCAGCGAATCATGCAATGTTGTCTCGTTGCATTTAACCCGCGGGAAATTTGCACGTGTGTCGCGATGCAGTCTCGGCCACCTCGCGACGGCTGTGTGTGCAAATGTACCATGCCAGCCTAGGGGGGCAGGGGGCATACATTGTCATCGCTCTTGTTGCGAGTTCTGCGGATCCGGCGGCGCTTCGTCTCCGGATGAGTTCCGGAATCGTGAAAGCCCCCCCCATCTTGAGGCCTTTCAGATCGTCCGGCATCAACAAGCCTTGGTGGAGCGCGCCATTGTGACGAGTTGGCACCCGACGCTTGCGACGTTTGCGTCCCAAGTACCGGGCTCGAGACACACCGCGCCGGTGGGGTTGGCACCGAAGGTTTTTGGACCTAGTGAATTCGGTGCTTTGTCCCTCTGCAAGTGCACCACGACACCAAAGGCGACCTGCACCGGTCATACGTTATGTCCTGGCGACGCGTGTCGACACCCGCTCACACGGACAATGTTCAAACCGAGTGTAGCATGACGGTCACAACATCAACTCTGAGTATACGTTGGCAAGTGAAGCGTGCCTCGTCTTTCTTTGTGCCCCGAACGGCTGTGACAACAAACGTGACATGCTTCCACTGCCACGCTACAAACCGTTGGATTCCGTGCTCCACACAAGGCGCGCACGAATGCAGCCACGCGGCCGTACAATACAGTTGTAGACCCCGAGGTTGCGTCTTCCGCGATCGCCTGCATCTCTCCGCGTTGCATTGGTGCAGGCTTGAGTGACACAAACGCGTCGACCGACTTGAGATGGGCCACGAGGGTCCCAAACATCCCGCAATGGCTCTCGAACAATGAGGCGCGTTCCATTGCTTTCTGCATGTGTGAAATGATGTTGACAATGAGCTCACACTAGGTTGATGACAAGCAAAATGCAACAGTGTCTCAATCGGCATGCGATGAATTTACATGGTGGGCGAAACAACGGCACGCAAGTGTGTATGCATGCATATATGGACACACGGGAGGTGGGCAACAGAGACGTCGTGCATATGCATGAGGATGCGATTGTGATTGTCATTGGCATTAACAGTGGAGGTGGCAACTGGACAGGGGCCGCACATAGGATTCATCCGTCTGCCTTTTGCGCGAATGTGTCCTTGAGAAGTACACCTTAACCGTGCACGTGACGACAAACCGGAGCATCGTCAGAGAGCTGTATGTGCCAAGGTGGCCGGCCCACATCATGGCATAAAGGGCGTGCATGAAAGGCACGCTGCCGCAATGCCTCTGGCTGTTGATGATAGCCCCCATCGGGACTCTTCCGTCAGGACTTGAGTTGCGTGCTCTCTCCCACTCTTCGATCATGGGGTCGCTCGATTCGTGGAACTCTGGGTGGTGTCGATGCGACACGATGACCGCGACCAAGGCGCGGATGAAACGGACAAAGAGTCGCGCCATATTCTTGTTTTGCGACGTGTACCGCCCCTTCAGGAGATTGCTCCATAGGGCTTCGTTGTCAACCCACTCGAGCTCTGGTGGTAAAATGTCCCGCTCGATGTTCCACACCTTGCGGGTGTCCGATGTTTGCACGGTGGCCGTGTGTGCACCCTTGATCATGCCATCCACGACCCTACATGCATGACATCATGACATCAGCCACCCGCCGTTCAACCGGCATTCCACGTGCATGTCGGCAAATAGTACCACTCGTGAGCTATGCTGTTACATTGCTCTTCTTCTGACCGCCGGGTGCATTGGCTGTCCGGAAATGGCTACTATGCACGCAAGCTGCCAACAATCAATTAATGCCTTTGAGCTCGCCACCCTACATTTCGTGCAAGGGCCAAGACTCATGCATTGTCCATGTAGCCTCGACGACACCAGAGCGCGTGTGGCAAATGGGACATACATATTGAGATGAAAACACAGGAACGTAAACATGAATCACTTATTGCGGAGTACAAACCAATCATGTAATTCGATATTTCGCTTCATGTTCCTTGCACGTTCCTTGTGACGTCGGACTAAAGGAGCGCATGCATCAACACGAATGTGCACTACAAGCTAGATATCCTCATCGCATGTCCAAGTATTTTGCGCGGAACTATGGCAGAAGGATATTCGATTATGTCGGTTGAACTATGGAGGTTTTCATGTAGCCGAAAATATGGTATGAAAGTAGCGCTCTATAGTATGGTATGAAGGAAGCGCTCTATAGTAAGCTGCATTCCCGACACCATCCTGGTAGCACTTGCCGACCACTCCGCACATGGCTTGGCCGCAAAACATTTGTTCACCGGGGACCAGTACAACGCATAGACATCGGACTATTGTTGTTGTGCCTCGGTGAATGCAAGGTTTCAGGGCGCACCGTTTCAATTCGGCGGGGTCATCGAAAAGGTCGCTCAAGGCTTCCATGTCGGCATCGTCTGCGTTGGCCTCACTGCCACTGTCGTCTTCTCCCTCGTCCGGCAACAACTCGTCCGCGAATGCTTCCGCTTCGGCGCCAAGGCCCTCGCCATTGATATCTTCGCCCGTATCGGAGTCAAGCATCTGTACCCGTTGACGGCCGTCGGTGGTGTCCATGTCGCCGTCGTCAGAATCATCAAGGACCGTAGCCGGGACGCGACGCGGAGTTGTCATGTCATTGTCCGAGTCATCCAGGATCGCGGCCGCGACATGATGCTAAGCTGTTGATTGGTGTGTGTCGTTGGTGGCTGCTTCAGGGTCAGCTTGGTGTGGTGGATGTGCGGTGACAGTGTGTCCCACCTCGACGATGTTGTCGTCTTCGTCATCTTGCAGACTGATTGACACTGGCTCGGGGCCGGTTTCGGCCGTCCCCGGTGTTGCACCGGTCGGTGCGCCTGCGTCGTCGCCGCCCTCTTCATCACGGCCACGCTTCAACGCCCGTTGGTGCTGCGACATGTTCTTCGGGACGTGACGCAAGGAACGCGACGGAGCGGAAGCGCGGGTAGAGGTGGTTGCTGCCGTTGATGCAGGGGGCGCATCGGTTGGTGGGGCACCGTCGATGTCCTCACTCTCTGTGTCGGTGACCACGATCACATCACCACCTCCCCGAACCCTCGAGGGTGCAGTGTGCACATGTGCTGCCCTCGGAGAAGGTGTGGAGAAAGACAGGTTGCTCGTTGCATCTTTTGTGAGGTTGGCTGCGCGCGACAAACGACCGTCTGTCCTAATGCAGGATGTCTCTCTCAAACGCCAACTCTAACGCCAACTCTCCTCGCGGGGAGAGGCGTGATGATGCTGACCAGCAGTTTCTCGTCGACAGGGACGCTGACCAACAGCTCCCTAAAGGAGAACAGCCTGCGGGTATGTTGCTCCGGGGCGGACGAATTGTCCGGCCACGACCCTCTTCCCACACTGGGCAGAGCAGCCAGCAGGTGCCTTTTTCCTCTCATGTTGTGAACGATCCTGGTCACACCGAGTCACTCATATCACTCGAAACGTTAACCGAGGCGCTGCGTGCATCTCGGGGACGTAGCGAACCTGATTTGACGAAAGGAAAACTCCCTGAATGGAATTTTAAGACTGAAAGTTTTGTTGCGTACGAACAGAAAGTCTTTTTGTGGTTAGGTCAATTCGAGTTAGATCATTTGTTGCAGCACATTCGTGTTCTGCCGTTGGCATGGCATGGTGCCGCTACGGTGCGTGCCGTCGTCGAGCTGGGCCATCAGCGTGCTCATCGCACGGTACTGTGCGGGGACGGGCGCAAAGATGACCGCTCGGGACATGCGTGCCGGTTTTGCATTCATGTTCATCACTGACAGCACCCTGCGCGGCCGGGAGCACAACAAGCTGGAGCTTGCGCTCAGGGGGCAGTGGTGCCCGACCGCGAAGACAGCTGAGACCCAGTATCTTCACCAGGGCCACTACAACGCGACTGTGGCGCATCGAGTGCATGGCCACTCCTCACGCCTGTGTCTGTTGCGGGGACTCGTTGCCTGATGCTTGAGCGTGCCCCCGCGGCCTGTCCGCGAGTCTGGTTGATCTGGTGCTGTCATCATGCATGCGTCGTGGCCGCCGCCCTGCTCTGCAGCGTCTCAGGGACCTCCTGGTCGCAGGGTGAACGGTGACGGGCGTGGGTGTGCTGTGCAGCAAGTTCAGAGTCGAGGCGGGCGCTTCATGGACATGCACGACCTCCAAAGGGTGGCGGCGCATGCGGCCCAGATGAAGCGCGAAGGCAGCCGATACCACGGCAGCCTATACTTGTGCGCAGCCGCTGGCAAGGCGTATCTGGACTCGCCTGATGGGCAAGCGGCTTGCGGAGGCGGACGCCACCTCGTTCGCGCTGTGGGATGCGGCATGCACGCGCCATCGCGAGTCGGACTTTGGCGGCCTGAAAGAGTATGGGTGGGTCAAGATTCGCGCGCTGTTCAACACGAATCGCCCCAGACCGCTGCACCTGTGGGGCCGCCCCAAGCATGTCCCACGGGAGGAAAGTACGCAGTAGGATCCGCGCAGCGGTGTGCTCGACGGTGCCGTTGTTATCGTTGCACCCGCCATGAGCGTCGAGGCGCGTCACGCGTGGCCGCGGGGAGCCACTGCGATGTGTCGCATGCCTCATCAGCTGCTCCCGCCAGTCATTGATCGCATCGGCTTGGTGCAGGCGCGCCGAGGGACTTCTGCCTGATGCTCGGGTCGATCGGGGGCCGGCAGGGTGTGTGGCTGAAGTCGTTGGACCTCGGGGACGATCGAGACCTGCTGTCGCTGATGCGGTCCGTCGACGATCGCACGGCGGAGGCTGTCGCTCTCCATACGGAGGTGCAGGCCGACCTTGTGACGGCCATGTGCAAGGTCCAGGAGGCGCTGCAGGTGGGTGACGTCGTCGTGAGCGCCGGCGGCCAGCTCCTGCATGAGTGCCCGTCGCGGGAGTTCGAGACATCGCAGGCAATGCTGGACGTCGCGGAGAGCAAGCTCCTCGCAATCGCGGACGAGGATCGGCAGAAGGTGATGGCGCAAGCGCAGCGCGCGGTGCAGGATCGGTGGGCCGCACAGCGGCGAGAAGTCCAGCTGCGCACTGGGGACTATACGTTCAAGGTATGTTGTATAGGACAAGGTGATGCGTGTGCGAGCGTGGACGGGGGGCAGCGATGCGCGCGACGTTGCTGACAGTACTCGGTCGTGCTCGCAGGCCACGCGCACCGGAGTGAACGCCCTTCTCTCCTACCGCAAGGCCTTCCTCCAGCGGCAGGCGGAGTCTACGGGCCTCATGCCGGAGGGTCGGGTCGCGCTGCACATGCAGGACCACGCCCGCTCGGCGGGAGGGGCGGTGTTTGACCGGCTCATGGTCGCGCTTGCCGAGGACGACGGGCGCATGCTGGCGATCCTGAAGGTGCTCACGGGAGGTGCGCGTCCATGCATGCCGTGTCAGCTGTACGTGATTGAGGTGCAAAATTCATGAGGCGTTGCTGTGCCCGTGACCTGCCTGCACCGGCATAACGTACTCCGCTGTGACAAAGCGCGACATTAGGGGGAGCGGCCCCTAGCTGGAACGCTGCGCATGCGGCGCTTGGATGCAACAGAGGCTCACGCCCAACATGCGCGCACGCAGCAGTCCCTCCCGCGGGCCGCACGCTCTGCTGTGACAACATGCGTGTTGGCATGTGCCGATGTGGCGCCGCGGAGCGGGCACGGACGCGCAGGTACAGCTTCTCACGCGCGCGGTGATGCATGTGCAAACGCTACGGCCCCTCCGGTGCTACTGCCTGCGTACAAAACCGTCCTGGCGCGTGGGGAGGGGCACGTCGGGCGCGGCACATGCGTCGCCCTGGCCAAGGTGGGTGGAGTGTTCAAGCATTGCGGGCTGCCGGTGGGGCCTGAGCCCCACGCCCGCGACGGCCACATGCGCGCCCCAACCATCATGGAATCGGAACCAGAGCGGGGTGGAGGCGTGGTGTACACCCGCTTTTGCGTCTCATGCGACTCCCGGCAGCCGCTGCAGAACTTCGAAGGCTTCTTCGTCCACTGCAACAAGCACCCGAAGGGGCGCAGCTTGCGGGGACGTGCCCCCAAGGTGCCCGCGAGGGTCGACGGGGAGGACCTGCTGAGGCGCGTGCGGCCGGTGTGTGAAACCCTGGTGGTGCTGAAGACACCCGCCGTTGTGCGCAGGGCACTGAAGACATGCGACGTGCGCACGTGCGAGTTTGAGGTCGCCCGGGACTCCGGCTTCTGCGAGGACCATGCCAAGGGGTGTTTCACGCCTGCCTGCACAGCGTGGCGCCTGCATGCTGGTTTGGTTTGTCAACCGGGGTTGTGCTGGCGCTGGCTAACAGTATGCATGCCTGCATGATCGCATGCATTGCACTCATGTAGACTTCGACACCTCACGGACTCGGTCCCAGCTAATTCTGGCATGCGCCACGGAACGATTGAACCTGCTCGCCCCGCACGCCCACCCACAGGCACAGTATGCGCGACCGCTACATCAGTGTAGCTGCCGCAGTCACAGTCCTGGAGCGCGTTCGGTTTGTGCAGGTGACAGACGCAGCTGGCAAGGTCGGCTGCATCTGCACGAACTGCCGCGAGTTCGTGCCTGCGGACTACGTCAACGTGAACGCGCTGCAATGCTGCATGTGCCTGGAATCGCGGCGTGCACGTGACGAGCGCGTTTCGGGCACCCTGAAGGACGCTGTGAGCAGAATCCCGATCCCCCCGGCGGAGGCGCTCGTGAAGGTGGGGAGGCGGTTGCCGCCCGGCTATCGCCTACCGTGGCTGCCCGATGTGCCTATGGGGGACGTGTGTGAAGCGGGTCGGTGCCGCATCGTTGGCTGCGGCGTGGGACTGCAGTCGACGGAGCTCAGCGCGGGCGTGTGCGACAAGCACCGCCGACAGGTGGTGTGCGACCTCAGGCCGACCGAGTGCAAGCCGGAATTCTAATGCGTCGACTGCCGCGGATGGAGGACCGCTGATTCATGGCCTCGCGTGAAAGGCAGGGACGGCAAGATGAAGTGTGACTGTCGGTGCAAGAAGCACGCCAATCGGGTTGCTGCGACGTGGGCGGTCGGGGCCGACGATATGATCAAGCGTCAGTCGAAGACGCGCGTTCAACACATCCGGAAGGCGCCAATCAAGGCGCTCTTTGCGGCAGACGGCTTGACATGGATGACGTGCGAGACACGCGTGGCGGCGGCTGCACGCACGTCGCACAGCACGGCTGCTGTCGGGAAGAAAGCGGCAGGCAAGCCGCAGGCGATCTCTGGCGAGGCCTTGTGCCGTGCGCTGGTGTGTGACCAGCCGGCACATGGGAAGTTCCTCTGTCGGGAACACAAAGAGCTCATCATGCATGAGGAGGTCGTGCCCGACGAGTGCGCGCAGCAGCGGCTGTGCTCGACGTGTAACAAGTTTGCAAACGCGTATAGCTTCAGGCCGGACGGCCGCTGTGGGGACCGCTGCACCGCCGTCGGCAATGTCCGGAGACGGGCGCGGGAGGACACCTCGCGGTCTGGGTCGCAGACTGGGAATCGTGGCAGGAGACGGGCTGTCGGTGGGCGTAGTGACAAGGAGCATGGGAACTTGCCATGCATCGATGGCCTCAATCATCACGACCGGCTCATCGGCGGCGTGATGGTGGGTGTGGCTTGGCCGGATGCCGCAGGGATGCCGACGCGCCGAAACCGCCAGCATGTCGCTGCGTTCATGAGGGTTGGCCTCCTGCACGCCGCCGTTGAGCCCCCGCGGGTGAGGTGCTGCTACGAGGGCACGCAGGGGCGCTGCAAGCAGCCGTGTGTAGAGGGGGCATGCGTGTGCGAAGGCCATGTCGGCGTCATAGCGGTGAGCCTCGCAGACGCGGGTCGCAAATGGATCTGCTCCTCGTGCAAACACACCAAGCTGCTGGAGGCCCGCGGCTCGGGTGTCTGCAGGGCATTTCACGCTTGTTGCGTGGCGTGCGGCTCCCCCGATTGTTGCCCGCGGTGCTACCTTTGCTGACTTTGTCCATGTAACACAGTCACAGAGTTTTGCGGACGTGTGCAGCATCGCGGAAGGCTTCGCGGCCGGCTAGGCTGCGGATGCAGAGGAGCTGGCCGCCCGAGGAGGGAACCACCTTACTCACGCGTTCAGGCAGCCAACAGTCGCGTGGATCGACGAGAATGCGCGGTGGTGGAAGGGGGTCGGTCAGGCTTCGAACGCGTCCGTGCACCGCACCTGCGCCAAGGCTTTTGTACTATTTGTCCGTGCTTTTGTCGCAGTCGTCATCTCGCAGCAGCGAGGGCAGGGTGACCAGAGTTTCAACAACCTGATGATATGCGAGTGGCAGGCTGCGCGTGCAGCCGCCGATGGAAGCCCCGTGGACGGGGTGCAACGTGTCCCGATGAGCGCGATCATATACAGCTTCCGCCACGCTAACTCCGTCTTCCTGATGACGCTGCAAACCCTGGCCTGGGCTGGCCACATCGGCTGCTTCGGTACGCCGAATGCGTACCGCCTCTCACTGGAGTGCGCTGTGGACTCGTACTTCATGGCCCGTTCGTCCGCAGGGCAGTCGGCCGAGATTCAGGTGCGACCCGGTGGCCTAGCAGCAGCCCCCCACCTTATGCATGCATACGCCTGAAGGGTGCCTATGGTGTTGGCGAAGGTTTGACGTTGTGGCTTCGCTTGTACGAGGAGCGCCGCCGGTTCCACCTTTTCAGGCAGATCCACCCCGCCCTGTACGAATTTGTCACCCACCTCAAGGCCGATGCGGCATTCGTTAACATCAAGCCCCCACCTTTGAAGAGAGGGGAAATGACTGCCATCGCGGAGGAGGCGATGTCCGGTGCTACGACGCCACTGTACGGCCGGGTGGCGGCCTTCCTGCGCAACATCAGCGGCGTGCGGAACCCGTCCGTGACAGCGTGGCAGTGGCGACATGTCACGTTTGTCGTCGTCATCGTCGCGCGTGAAGGCGCAGACGGGGAGTTGGTGGAAGAGGTGCGCCGCTGATCGGCCACAGGTGTTGGGCACGCCTAACCAGGTTGTTGTTACAGGTGGGTTTCGGGATTGTGGTGCATCTGACACACGACAAGGCACCGAACAAGTTCGGGGCCAAGGTCATCGCGATGAACCCGACGGGTCACCTCACGACTCACAGCGAAGACAGCACCACCCTCAACGTTGATGACGCTGATCACCGCCACGATGCCGACATAGCCAGCGTCGGGTGTCAGGTGCTCAGCATGGCGATGCACCAAGGCCTGATGCGGGCAGAGGACCTGCAGCACCTCCCCGTGGGCACCGCCTTCACCGTGCCGGCACTCATCGCACGGCGACAAAGGGCCGCAGCTGCTAAGCTGGCCGAACGCGCACGCGACATGTGTGTCTCAATCCCCTCAATGCACAGCGGCATCAGCGATGGCAAGTTGGTCCTTGAACGGCTGATTTGCATGAGTACGCGTATTTCTTGATTTCGGAACGTTTCACATGCGGTCCTTACGTGATTTATCAATGTATAGAACGCACGTACGTTTCACACTGCAGCGTTTTTGGAGACCCTGGGCCTAGAGCTCTGCACTGTGGTACACCCCTACCTGCCATAGCACGATGAACCTGAGCTGCCTATGATGATCTGATTCCCTGCTTCTTCATTGTACTGTTCCCTGTAACAGTGTGATGTAGCATAGATGACATCGACCGTTGCCTACCAAGCCTGGCCATGTTGCCTACACAACGTACTTTGAACCCACCAACGTGCCGTGCGTGTATTCCAGATGTAACGGCATCGAGCATGCATGTACAGGTTTGTGTTCTCTCGCTGGCATGGGATGCTCCCCCTACGACTCGTGCCGTCATCCAATTGGGCCATCAGCATGTTGATCGCGATATACTGCACGTGACCTGCGATCCGGATTTGCCTTCACCTTCATCCTCAAGAGCAACCTCGCGGGACGATTGCACAACCGGATCGAGCTCGCACTCAGGGGACAGTGGAGCGCGTCTGCGAAAACTGCCGAGACGGTGTATCTGCACCAAGGCCACTTCAACGCGGCAATGGCTCACAGGGTACGTTGAGATAACCCAGGGCAAGGCCATGCAGTCAACCGGGTGAGGATTTTGGTGAACACTGGTAGCCATCGTGTAGGTTCTCATCTTTGGTATGCTATTCTCAATGTGAGGGCGCATGTGTCATCACGCACATCTTGATTGTTATCGCAACGGCATTAGCAGGAAGTTGACATACACATGCCCTTGTTCAGCCAGGTGCACCAAACCACATGCGTGCACTGCGCTCCACGTTGGCTTGCAATCTGCCCCGTGATCCGCCTGTACATGGTAATAAACAACGAGGGAAGACACTCATCATGAACGAAATGCGCGCCACGTTGCGATGTGTTTTCTCTATGTTGGCGTGTGTGATGTGCATGCAAGTGTACGCGAGATGCGTATAGGTGCATGTTGCACCTATTGTCCAAATGCATAACCCAGCCTAATCTCCATTACCAAAAATGATGATTGGCACGGACTCTCCGAAACCAATCAGCTACGACCCCTGAGCCCATGTACTCCGGTACTTAGGACAAGTAATTCATATTCGGGTTGTGGCTTGTGACTTGTGTGCCATGAGCAGCGAAGCTAGACCAGGCGGGTGCGTGACGGTGTGCATTGTTGAGCGTTACGCCTGCGAACGTGCAACCGCGATCAACATGGCACCCGACAAGGGCGCCAACGAACTTCTATATTAACATTCACACTTCTCCATGTTAATGCGGGCGGCTCATCAGGCAAAACTTGCAGTGCGACTGTGCACAGACACGGAACACTGCCTACATAGTGCACAAGATAGTGCACGACATAGTGCACGGACACAAAATTGTGCCTACATAGTGCACGACATGGTGCACTGACACGGAATTGTGCCTACATCGTGCACACCATAGTGCACGACATAGTGCACAGACACGGAACAGTGCCTACATAGTGCACAATATAGCGCACGACATAGTGTATGTTGGAATGCAAGCGCGAGTGGAAGCGTCATACCGTAAGTTTAGTTGGGCGAAATGTTAAGTATGTGTGCGGAGTACTTAGCACATGACGCCTGAGATCTGGGATCACACCTACATGGTCAATATCCGAGTCAGATACTTGAACCATGACCTTGTTCGACCTATACAGAGATCTGGAATGTGTGTTCTCATTCGCGGGCTGGTGACTGCCACGTGTCGCCCCGTGCGGGCATTCGCATGTGCACCTGCCTTGGGCGCTACGAGGCACTTTCGCAACAGTGTACGGACACGGAACAGTGCCTACATCATGCACACCATAGTGCACGACATAGTGCACAGACACGGAACAATGCCTACATAGTGCACACTATAGTGCATGACATAGTGCACAGACACGGAACAGTGCCTACATAGTGCACAATATAGTGCACGAAATAGTCCACAAACACGGAACAGTGCCTACATAGTGCACAATATAGTGCACGACATAGTGCACACACACGGAACAGTGCCTACATAGTGCACAATATAGTGCACGACCCCCACATGCCAGTGTCAAGACATGATGAATGCTAACACCACTCCTGTGGTGAGAGCAGTGTACTGTTGGGTGCAAACCAGACCTTGCATGTGCTTCACATTGCTGTGGCATGCCCCTTTCTGTCACACTTGGCGTGCAGTCACGTTGTCCGCCGTGTGCCTTAGCTGCATTCAGCTGGACAAGGCACGAGGCCTCGGGATAATCATGTTGCAATGATCAGCTCGGACTTCGCAAGAGCACATGCATATGTGATGACGGCGTTCGTAAGATCGAGGACACTCGTCGCGAAGGAGGCCAATGTGGTGGTGGAGGGTGGCAGCGAGGTGATCACAGCACAGCCTACCGGGACGCGACTGCGCCTATGTCCCTGCTCACGCTGGAACTCGCGTCGAAACTTGTACTGCATGAAGAATACATCAATAGCTATCGATGCATCATTGTGTTGCGGCAATCGGGGCTGTGTGCGATGAGTTCGTTCTGACCCATGTCAGGTTGGCGGACCGAATGGCGGAGGGTGACAGGAGGGTGGAAACTAGTTGACTACCGCGCGGGAACATGTCCGAGGGTGGTACACCCACACGACCACCGATCACCCGGCAACCATGGTGCCCCACCACGCCACCACCCTCCACCACCACAGTCCATGACAGCGCCAGATTTGCCAATGCTGCTAGTGTGCCACAATAACATTTCCTCGATAAACCCCATAATTAATGTGTATCGTGTGCGCGGCGGCCATCCCGCCTTTGCTTCTGTAGAAGCAGTCAAAGAAAGGTTTCCAGACGCAGTCCACGCGATGGTATACTCCACGCCACTGCATCAGGTAGACCAATCGTAGGTAAACAGAGTCAGTAGGCCAATACAGCATCCGGCAGGGCAGGTCGGTGTTGCAGCAGCTCGCAGCACCGACTACACGCAGACGTGGCGCTGGCAGCAACCGGTGCGAGGTCTTACAATACACAACACCCATGTGTCTGCGGCCTGGCATGAACCGTGTGTGGCAGGGGGCTCGCCATGGCCACTGTCAGCACCTGCATGTGAGTGCAAGGCGGCCTGCGTGGCCTGCAGACCTCGACTATCGCTGCGACGGTCGTGTGAAAGACCGTCGGGTCGTGCAGACGTTGATTACTTTCCGGTGACGCAGGCGTGTGCATGTCGCAACAGTTGGCTGACTACCGGCACGAGCAGAGCGTGCCGGCGACCGCACGTGCACCTGCGCAGCCTAGGAACAGAGACATGCACACGATTGCGACCTACTGCACCACGAGACGCAGGCGATTGTTTAGGTGGTGGATTGGCTGTGCACAATCAGCCGTGGAGCGTCCGGTGCGGGCCTGTGTCGAACTGTCGTCATTGTGTCGCGAGTGCCTCGGCGCGTGGCAACCAGAGTACATACGGCAGCAATTGTGCGTTATACCGCGGTGTAGGAATGCTTTGTGTAACGGCCGGGTCATGTTGTACCGTTTGACTGCACCGAAAATGGCTCATGCTGGCCGTGCGATGCAAACGGCAGCTCGTTCACCAGCGTGACAGCGCCACAGCACCAACAGCGACGACAAATCGCTAGGCTGCTGCGGCGTATGCGCGTCGCGCCACACACACAGCCTCGCGGACGAGCCGGCACATGCCGTCGCAACGTCACTGGCACACAGCTCTGCCTCGGCTGAAACAGCAGCTACATGGGCCAAATATCAACCGTATCAATGTGTAGCACGACATCACGTTCGCAAGCGGGTTGTTTCGGGCTGAGCGTGTAGGCGTACCGCACGAAACAGCAGCCTCGCCTCGCGCACGGCGCAGCTGCGAGCTGCTGCAGCTGGCCGCACGTGCCTCCTGCCATTCCAGATGCAAGCTGCTGCAGCTAAGGCAGTTAATGGCGGGTCTGTGCGCTTGCCGGGCTACGCTGTTCTGGCACTCCGGGCTGCAAATGACCGCGGTCTGAAACGCCACGGCTATCTCGGAGACACAGGCGATCGGCTGCTAAAATATGAACAGAATAATAAAATATGAACAGAATGGGGCCTGAGTGTCTGTTGTCTTGACGGGTGCCCGGCCACGGCGGGTGGCGTCATGAAAACGGCACCAGTCTTGACAGCCACGCCTTGCTGCCATGGCCGGCAGACACGTCGTCCCCGGGCGCACGGGTCAACAAAACAGCACAACATGCAACCGTGGCAGGCTGTGGAACATTGAACGCTTGCCAGGTCGCGGCGAGCGGTGCGTTTGTGCACCAGCCGCGACCCTACTGCACACCGTTCAAGCTTCGAGTGTGAACATGCATAGGTGACGGCTGCACCCATGCGGTTCACGCAGCTGCGCGCTTATTCATGTCCTCTTCCTTATCGATGCAGGATAATCCGGTGTGTAGCGTTACAGCTGTGAGCCTCCAAACAAACTCGCACCTGTGCCTGCTTAGGACATTTTTACACTGAAACGGTCCCATCTGTGCCTGCTTGTGACATTTTTACACTGACATGGTCGTGTGTGTGTGTGTGTGTGTGTGTGTGTGTGTGTGTGTGTGTGTGTGTGTGTGTGTGTGTGTGTGTGTGTGTGTGTGTGTGTGTGTGTGTGTGTGTGTGTGTGTGTGTGTGTGTGTGTGTGGTGTGTGTGTGTGTGTGTGTGTGTGTGTGTGTGTGTGTGTGTGTGTGTGTGTGTGTGTGTGTGTGTGTGTGTGTGTGTGTGTGTGTGTGTGTGTGTGTGTGTGTGTGTGTGTGTGTGTGTGTGTGTGTGTGTGTGTGTGTGTGTGTGTGTGTGTGTGTGTGTGTGTGTGTGTGTGTGTGTGTGTGTGTGTGTGTGTGTGTGTGTGTGTGTGTGTGTGTGTGTGTGTGTGTGTGTGTGTGTGTGTGTGTGTGTGTGTGTGTGTGTGTGTGTGTGTGTGTGTGTGTGTGTGTGTGTGTGTGTGTGTGTGTGTGTGTGTGTGTGTGTGTGTGTGTGTGTGTGTGTGTGTGTGTGTGTGTGTGTGTGTGTGTGTGTGTGTGTGTGTGTGTGTGTGTGTGTGTGTGTGTGTGTGTGTGTGTGTGTGTGTGTGTGTGTGTGTGTGTGTGTGTGTGTGTGTGTGTGTGTGTGTGTGTGTGTGTGTGTGTGTGTGTGTGTGTGTGTGTGTGTGTGTGTGTGTGTGTGTGTGTGTGTGTGTGTGTGTGTGTGTGTGTGTGTGTGTGTGTGTGTGTGTGTGTGTGTGTGTGTGTGTGTGTGTGTGTGTGTGTGTGTGTGTGTGTGTGTGTGTGTGTGTGTGTGTGTGTGTGTGTGTGTGTGTGTGTGTGTGTGTGTGTGTGTGTGTGTGTGTGTGTGTGTGTGTGTGTGTGTGTGTGTGTGTGTGTGTGTGTGTGTGTGTGTGTGTGTGTGTGTGTGTGTGTGTGTGTGTGTGTGTGTGTGTGTGTGTGTGTGTGTGTGTGTGTGTGTGTGTGTGTGTGTGTGTGTGTGTGTGTGTGTGTGTGTGTGTGTGTGTGTGTGTGTGTGTGTGTGTGTGTGTGTGTGTGTGTGTGTGTGTGTGTGTGTGTGTGTGTGTGTGTGTGTGTGTGTGTGTGTGTGTGTGTGTGTGTGTGTGTGTGTGGTGTGTGTGTGTGTGTGTGTGTGTGTGTGTGTGTGTGTGTGTGTGGTGTGTGTGTGTGTGTGTGTGTGTGTGTGTGTGTGTGTGTGTGTGTGTGTGTGTGTGTGTGTGTGGTGTGTGTGTGTGTGTGTGTGTGTGTGTGTGTGTGTGTGTGTGTGTGTGTGTGTGTGTGTGTGTGTGTATCCGCCAAGCCCCTGCTTGATCTGACTTTTGCTTTCTCCACCAATTACAAGTCGTTTACGCTTGCCATGTTGGCATGCCCTGTCCGTACCGACTTGTTAGGACTGCTTGGCGTCAGGGAGCGGACTACGAAGTTACGTACCACGCCCGCTGTTAACAGCCATGGTGCTGCACTAATTAAGCTTGTGAAAGCCTCGGAGCCAACAGTTTTTAATATTGTGCACGCAGTATGGCATGCGTTTACTAGTGCACGTTATTGTCTCAAAAGCGTGTCTGAAGTGTTCCCAACGGTCCACGTTTCGGAGATTACCAAGGCGGAGGCACAACAGTATCGGGATTGCTCGGCAAGCGTCACCACCCAGGTGCAGTCAATCTTACCCATCCATTCATCACTGCCTGAGAGTAACCCGAATTTTCTTGATGACAGCTCAAATACGTGGTTTCGTAGTGCTCAATATACATTTTCGTCGGTTCACATGCCCACAGCAGCCGCGTTGCGCGGCGATCCCTTATCCAAATTACGCTGGCACAAGTACCAAAGCGACGTTTTGCATGCACGCACGAATTGTTTGCAACTATCAGAGAAGCAAGTCATACAACACCTGACCACCACTTTTTCTCGCACTGACCAACATGTTACGGTTGCGCAAGAAGCTGCTCTGAACCCTGAATGCACTGTCCGACAGTGGTTAGAAGTGATTAGAGACTTTTACTTCACCAGCGGTCAGTTCAGACATAATATTGAACACGCGTGGCAGCACTATGACGCGGCCGACTCTGCTGATTTTAATGAGCTTATGCACTACATCAAAACTTACTATCGATTAATTTTCCTGGATTACACGCACATGCAAGGCAAGCAGTGCAAAGTGGATTTTGCTTGCATTTTGTTTACAAAACTGCAGCGTCTAATGCAGCCCACCTGCAAATCGACATTAGCTGATACCTTGCGCATGTTCTTACCCATGTCAACTTTACTAGAGAAATTTAACTCAGAGTTGAAGCCGTTAGTGGGCTTGAGTACGTTTCAAGCGGACGCGACCGCTGTTAAATTCATTACGTGGGCTGTTACACAGCTTCAACAAGGCCGCGAGTCGGCCAACACGGTCAAACGTTACACAGGTGATGCGCCTGATAGCAGGATCGATTATGCTATGTTAGTCTCCAAGCGCAAATCACAGGCACCTGGCACCCACGAACCCAAGCAGCAAGCCGCGGCCGCGACCTTACCTGGCCCACCGGCTAACAACCGCAATGGTTTGCAGAAGCGCGGCTCCCTTAGGTCCCCTACCAGGCACCAGGCAGCCACTTATCCCTCAACTTTAAGAGCAGGCTAACTCAACGGACGAGGATACGTTTAGGCCATGGTTGCAAGGGTTTGTTCAAAACCCTGTGGTGCCGGCTGACCTGCGCAAGGCACTTAGCCTTGAGTTGGAAGGTGGCCCTACTTCGGTCCATGGCGCATTAGCCGCGGCAACGCACCCACTGCCTCCAGGAATTGAGCCTACATTTATGTTTACGGCAACACGCATGCTGCGCATGCATTATCTGTACCCGTTCAAGCAGTGTTGGTTATGCCCGTCGGCTAGGAACAATGCCAACCCCCAAGGTGGCCATCATCAGGTTGACCACTGCCCCACTTTTCTTTCACTTGTACTGCAGGCGTCTCGTTACGCATTCTTCGGGGAGGCTTTTAACAGGCGGCGCAACCTCACCCCGCTGCCCCAGCGCTACAACCCAACCCGGCACCGCGATCGCGACAACAAGAGGGACCGGTGCGAACCCAACCGAAGAGGCTCTGATACTCAGGCCAAACGGTCAAGCCCCGACCATCATCACCATGTCCGCTGAGAAGCTGGCAAGCCATCCATTGCGTGCCCACAATGGGCGGCTGAGCCTTACAATCTGGCACGAAAGTTAATACCATTGAACGCGACTTGTTTCAACTCCGCATTTATGTCTGGGTCCCTGTCCTTGTTTGATCTACATGACCTTAAAGAAAATATTATAGTGACTCTTCCATGCACAGACGCGGCGCAGCCTGCAGTTCGCCACATGCACACCATCAACATGCATGAACACAACATTACCGTCGTTATCCCCGCGCGAATTTTTGACTCGTTAGCATTTGTTCCGTTTTTACGTCAGCACTCCCCGTCCATGGTTGACGAGGCACGGCATTTGCTGGAGTATATGTCAGGCAACCCTGTTCCAGGACACCAAAAGTACCACATATGCACAATGATAACGAATCAGCGTGCGTCAATTTTGCCAACGAAGAAAGCTGCAGCGACGGTGTTGGCACAGCAAGCGAGTTTGTTGATCTTATATGCACGATGCCCACGCGCATTTACAACCACTTCGCCCGGGCGTTGGTGGACACGGCAGCAAACCATAGCATGATCACTCGCGGTTTTTTGGAGCGCCATAACATCCCCTTTCTATCTACACACAGCGTAACGGTTGGAATTTCAGCATCGGAGGCACCATGCATAGGGTCTGTCTTGTTAAGTGCGCGGGTAGGACGACGGATCATTATAGTGAAATTCACAGTAGTGGACTCGCTGCCCGCGGCAGCGGATTCATTCCATCCGAACGAGGCACTATTTGTACTTGATGTGATATCAGCCGTCAACATGTCCATCACTTTTAAACATCCGCGCATTGTTATTCATGTCCCACCAGTAAAACATGGACGCAAGAAGACGGGACAGCCCTACATCCATGTCATTCACGCCAGCCACGCACAAGTCACAACGGAATCCAGTCCACGGGAAGATTTCTTAATATCGCAACGTGAATTGAAGAGTCTCACAAACAGGGCGAGGCGCGGTCAGCAGCCATTGTTTGTGGCACACATTAAATCCTCACATGCAGCAACAACAAATGTTAGTTGTGCCAGCACAAAACGAACCGGATACCTATCACGACAAAATGCTCCTGCACATGTCCCACAAGACACATCATGTATCCCTGCTTGCATTAAAGCGGTTGTGGACAAACATCAAGCGCCTGGAGGCACGTTAGGGCCGCCACCCCCCAACACATCTGCATCCGGATTTGAAATGGACATTGACTTGTTGCCAGGCGCTAGGCCCAGAGCGGCGCGCCAGTATAGATTGACACCGAGGGAACAACTGGAACTGGAAAAGCAGCTTAATCATTTAATCTCCATGGGGTGGGTGCAACCCTCTGTTTCTCCTTGGGCTAGCTGTGTCCTTTTTGCCCCCAAACCTGGCGGCAAGTTGAGACTTTGCATTGACTATCGGTATCTGAACGAGCACACAATTAAGAACACATACCCATTGCCACGCATCGACACGCTGCTAGACCAACTGCAAGGGCACAAATACTTCTCAGCATTGGATTTGCAATCTGGCTATCACCAAATTCGTCTCTCGGAGTCAGCTGGCCCTAAAACCGCTTTTAAAACACCGGATGGCCTGTATGAGTGGAAGGTTATGCCGTTCGGCTTGTCCAACGCACCCTCGGTGTTTCAGCACGCGATGAATGTTGAAAGGACTAGGTAAGATTTGTCTTGCTTATCTCGACGATATTGTGGTTTTGGCACGATCGGAATCTGAGCATGCGACGAACTTGAATCTCGTGTCAACCCGCTTAGCAGAGCATAACTTCTACTGCAACATGGATAAATGCCAATTTGCGCTGCAAGAGATTAAGTACCTAGGACATGTTGTCACGGCGGACACAGTCCAGCCGGACCCATATAAAGTTCAGGTGCTACAAGATTGGCCGGTTACAGACTTACAAAAATCGACAAACAATATTAGATCGTTTCTCGGATTAGCGGGTTACTTCAGGAGGTTTATTCCGAAGTTCCCGACCTTGGCCGCGCCTTTGTTGCAGCGTATCAGCTCCAAGGAGCAGTTACCTTGGACGCTACAATGCAAACAGGCATTTACAAACATTAAACAATCTCTGGTCAACGCTACCGTTATGCGCCACCCGGATCTTAACAAATCATTTCACATCTATACTGACGCATCAGATTATGCTTATGGTGCTGTGCTGACTCAGGAACATGATGATACTCTCTGTCCTGTTGTGTGGATTGGCCGTAAATTGAATAAGGCTGAAGAAAATAATTATACACTAGAAAAAAAGCTTGGAGCGATTGTTTTTGCTTACCGCCAATGGCGATGTTATCTGGAAAGCAATCACACAGTGTTTATTCACTCTGACCACAACCCCCTTAGATTTCTACAAACTCAAAAGAAGCTCACCGGCAAACATGTCAGGTGGCTCGAGTCTCTGTCCCGTATTGACTGGAAAATTACTTACATTCCAGGGGACAAGAATGTTGTGGCCGATGCTGTTAGCAGAGCAACTCACTTGCCTAGCACGGAAATCACGTTGCATGACGGCCACACGCTGGCCGCAGAACGGCCTCACGAACCTTACCGAGCATTAGCACTGACAAGCCTTCTAGTGCGCAGGTCCACCGGCCCCGCACCGGATTTATCGGAGGCATTCCCTCCACTACCATTGTCACAGGCTCCATCACATGGCACGGCACTTATGGAGTCCCGCAGGGTTACCCCGTCGGCTTGGCAGTCTGCTCCACTTCCGGCCGCCACGAATTCATTCTCCCGCACAACACGGGGACAGCAGTTAACCTGGGCGCTGCAGCAGCTCAGCCGCCAGCCAAGCAACCCCGCTTACTCAGTCGTGCAGGGAATGCTGGACCAGAGCAATCGCTCGCTACCGGCCACGACTCCGCGGCGGCCCCGGTCACAACCCCCGTTACAGGTTGCGCCCTCAACACGGCGCAGCAACCGGTTTCAGTCCCTCAGCCCGCCGCTCAGCCCACCAACGAGTCCGCAACAGCCGTCCACTCCGATGCCCAACCAACCTCCGGAATTGACGACGACTCCGAGCCCTGGCTCCGGGAACTTAGGGCAGCACTCCTCGGCGAGTGATTCTGCCGACATTGTTCTCGACGCTCAGGCCGTCGAAGACATTGGTACGAATCTCATCGACCAGCACAATCACCATCTTACTGTTGGGACCGTGATTGATTCATTTTGGGAACGCTTGCGTAAAGGTTATGCACATGACCCTGCATTTCGTGAACCGCCGAAGCAATTTCGGTTTGATAAACATCTGCAAGCATATTTTTGCGAGCACAAGCTTATCATTCCGGATTATGATGATCTTCGCAAACAAATCTTGTTGTGGCACCATGTGCATCCGTGGCATGCACACTTGGGTGTGCATAGAACACAAGCACTTATTATGGATACATTTCATTGGCCCAACATCAGCGGAGACATCAAATCATTTGTATCGCAGTGTCATTCGTGTCAAATAATGAAATCTCCCGGTTCCACAGTTAGCACCCTATCACCCTTCCAGTACCCACAGCATGCTGGCGGGTTGTTAGCTTGGATATGATCACGCAACTACCCCGCACTGTGTCTGGTTTTGATTGCATCGTCGTTTTCGTTGACCAGTTTTCTAAGATGGTCCGCCTTGTCCCTGCACTCAGTACTTTGGACGGACCAGGCTTCGCCAAATTATTCTTCCAGCACATTTACCCGCACTATGGCTTGCCGTTGGGTATATGTAGTGATCGCGGAGTGCAATGGAACAATAAATTCTTTCAATCCGTTTGCGAGCACATGGGCATTCGGCTACGCTTAACTTTCTCTTATCACCCCCAAGCAAATGGCCAAGTGGAACGCATGAACAGAGTCATTGGAGAAGCACAAAGGCATTTTGTCAGTCCAGCACACGACGACTGGGATACATTCTTGCCGCACATCGAGTTCAGCATTAACAGTTCCAAAAATGAAAGCGCTGGTTGCAGCCCGTTTCAACTCAATCGCATTACACCCCCCTTATCCCCGACTGCTTTGGCGTTTGGTATGTCGACATCGCCAAAACCACATGCGTCTGTCTTGCATCGGATGTATTACCACTTAGCCAAGCAATCTCTGAATGAAGCCAAGCAAAGCATGTGGGCTGGCACTGTCCAACCTGAATACTTTGAGCATTTCCGAGCAGGAAAGAATGTTCTGTTGTCCTTGTCAAAACTCGCGCTGCATCACCCATCCCTTAGGCGCAAATTCACTGCCAAATGGGCGGGCCCCTGTCAAATCCTTGAGCTGGTCGGCACTAGAGCTGCGCGATTACAACTGCCTGCAACGCTGCAGCAACTTCGCATACACAATGTGTTTCATTTCTCATGTTTAAAACCGTACGTTGCGTCTCATCTGCATGAGTACTCGAGCGCAGCTGAATTGTCCCGGCCAACAGACGCCAATAAGGTGTTCGAGCTGGAAGCCATCCTTGATTATAGACGCACGGATACACCCGCTGTCCAATCCAAAGAGACAGGCCCAATGAAAGGTCCTCACCACTTAGTTAGTTGGAAAGGGTACTCCCCGCAACACAACTTATGGCTCCCTGTTAATGAGCTAGAGAACTGTTTGGACAAAGTGGCCGGATATATGTTCCAGAATGTGTCTTCCAAACAGCGCGACATTCTGATCCAACAGTTCCCGCGCACGGCCCGTGCTAAACTAGCGCACCTGCTGCAACGTGCTCAACAGTCGACCCGACGCGGGATCGACACTGCACCTGCCATTATGTCGCGCCCGCCACGCTTGACGCCTAGGACTAGGCGTCGCTCGGCGTGCCCGGTAGATGCCGAACCGGCGCTTAAAGCAGCCACATCGCGCCAGCGTTATTGCTCCCGCTGCGCTGCATGCCTGTACTAGGTCTTCGCTGCGCCCGGTATGTGTTGAAGGGGACGCCTGAATTCATGATAGCACTTACAGGGCATTTACACGGTCGTCAGGAGTTGGGATCGACGCAGGTATTGCTTGACCGTATCCTGCCCGCTCCGCCGACGCTTGTCGGTTTTAGGTCCGTGTGCATGATCACATAGGAACCGACACTGCCACCCCCATAGCACTCGTCATGCTGGGCACGGGCATTCACTGGGTGGAGCCCCAGCACGGCAGCGACTCGTACCTTACCTGCCTTGAGTGTACCGTTATTCTTACTTTTTCTACAGGTCTTCATGGGGTTGTTCACTTTATTTGGCGCTGCATCGGGGTGTTCTTGCTCGGTGCGCGATTACCTCGGAACGCCTATATTGTGGCGCCTCATCGCTTATGCCGTTGTGCAGTGGCTTCCTTGCCCGACTTACCCGGAGACTCCGCGCTGGCGGATGGCAGGCTTACAAGGCTCCCGGTCAACATTGACAGAATTATGAAGGACGACCTCCATATTTCCGCGGCCGCCGGCAGCATCGACGAATTTAAGCGCCGTCTTCGCGGCATTGTTAGTGCCGAGCGCACGGTGGTGATGGCTGCTCGCATTCGTGAGCGCACGCTTCATGACTTTATCGAATTTGCCACGCACTCTCATGGCCATGTTTTGGGCCACTACTTAGATGACTTGATCGTGGCCTTCTAGGACATGATGTACCTTATTTGCAAGGCAGTCACGGCGCCGGCGCTTGTTGCAAAGCGCCGACGTCGTCCCTGCTCCGCAGGCTTTGCCCTTCGCGTCATTTTTTGGTTCACTTGCCATCTATCGTGATGCCTTCTTCGTGTGTGGTCTCGCCAGAATCTCTGTGCTTCGCTTGTGGAGCTTCGCTCCTCTGTTAAGGGGGGAGGTGTGGTGAGATACATCTAACTAGGCGCATGCTGGCACGGCACACCTATAGACACCTAAGGCTGCAGCGCAGACCACAACATGTGTCCTCGTAACTTGGACTGGCGTCTGTACAACGCCACTTATACATTATATACCACGTTAATTATTATTATGCACATATGTGCACGCAATTTCTGTACAGCGTCCTGTACACTCGAATTTAAATGATACGTGTATGCCTGACACCTTACTGGACGTGGCTACGAGTGCACCAACTCGGCCAGCTTACGCAGCCATGCTTAGTTGGCACTATATTATATCGGGTTACTCGGAACAGCGCATTAGCGGTCATGTCCTACCCAAGCTAGACTGGTATCTTACAGACCGGGTCGCATGCAGACCTCCCATGTTTATTTGCGAACTCACGCATGTTACGCGGCAGCCTTGGGGCTTCGCATGCATGCCCGCTGTTAGCAGGCACGGCACCCACATCGAACACGAAATGAGTGTGCGATCAGCCTTCAGGCTCCGAAGGCCACATGTTCACTTTCTCCCGCAGTTAATCGGGATCTTGGGTCTGCGCTCTGCGCGATCCGGCGAGGCCAGCTCTGACAGGGGGATCGACCTGGGCGCACACACCATCGGTATTTATACCGAGCGCTTGTTGGGACCAGGCACGTTTTTAACAGTGATCTGGTTGGGGCGCCACACATTCGTGCATCACATTGTATTGACTTCTTGCCTCTTTTCGCATCTGTATGTTCTATTTCTGTCTGCCTGTACAGCCTTCGTGCTGCGGCCCATTTTATTCAGCTGTCCTCGCGCAGCACCGTAGGTCCGTTCCGCCCAGGCGACTCAGAAACCTCTACAGACCGGGTCCGTGTGGAGTGTCCGTGTGGAGTGACCGGGTCCGTGTGGAGTGTCCGTGCGGAGGGACCGAGTCCTGGTGGAGAGTCCGTGTGGAGTGTCCGTGTGGAGTGATCGAATCCGTGTGAAGTGTCCGTGTGGAGTGACCGAGTCCGTGTGGAGTGGCCGTGTGGAGTGACCAAATCTGTGTGGAGTGTCCGTGCGGAGTGACCGGGTCCTAGTGGAGAGTCCGTGTGGAGTGTCCGTGTGGAGTGTCCGTGTGGAGTGACCGAGTCCGTGTGGAGTGTCCGTGTCGAGTGACCTAATCCGTGTGGAGTGTCCGTGTCGAGTGACCAGGTCCGTGTGGAGTGTCCGTGTGCAGTGTTCGTGTGGAGTGACCGAGTCCGTGTGGAGTGTCCGTGTGGAGTGACCTAATCCGTGTGGAGTGTCCGTGTGGAGTGACCAGGTCCGTGTGGAGTGTCCGTGTGCAGTGTTCGTGTGGAGTGAACGAGTCCGTGTGGAGTGTCCGTGTGGAGTGACCTAATCCGTGTGGAGTGTCCGCGTGGAGTGTCAGTGTGGAGTAACCGAGTCCGTGTGGAGTGTCCGTGTGGAGTGTCCGTGTGGAGTGACCGAGTCCGTGTGGAGTGTCCATGTGGAGTGACCTAATCCGTGTGGAGTGTCCGTGTGGAGTGACCAGGTCCGTGTGGAGTGTCCGTGTGGAGTGACCTAATCCGTGTGGAGTGTCCGTGTGGAGTGTCAGTGTGGAGTAACCGAGTCCGTGTGGAGTGTCCGTGTGGAGTGTCCGTGTGGAGTGACCGAGTCCGTGTGGAGTGTCCGTGTGGAGTGACCGAATCCGTGTGGAGTGTCCGTGCGGAGTGACCGGGTCTTGGTGGAGTGTCCGTGTGGAGTGTTCGTGTGGAGTAACCGAGTCCGTGTGGAGTGTCCGTGTGGAGTGTCCGTGTGGAGTGACCGAGTCCGTGTGGAGTGTCCGTGTGGAGTGACCGAATCCGTGTGGAGTGTCCGTGCGGAGTGACCGGGTCTTGGTGGAGTGTCCGTGTGGAGTGTTCGTGTGGAGTGACCTAGTCCGTGTGGAGTGTCCGTGTGGAGTGTCCGTGTGGAGTGACCGAGTCCGTGTGGAGTGTCCATGTGGAGTGACCGAATCCGTGTGGAGTGTCCGTGTGGAGTGACCTAATCCGTGTGGAGTGTCCGTGTGGAGTGTCAGTGTGGAGTAACCAAGTCCGTGTGGAGTGTCCGTGTGGAGTGTCCGTGTGGAGTGACCGAGTCCGTGTGCAGTGTTCGTGTGAAGTGACCGAGTCCGTGTGGAGTGTCCGTGTGGAGTGACCTAATCCGTGTGGAGTGTCCATGTGGAGTGACCGAGTCCGTGTGGAGTGTCCGTTTGGAGTGACCGAATCCATTTGGATTGTCCGTGCGGAGTGACCGGGTGTTGGTGGAGTGTCTGTGTGGAGTGTCCGTGTGGAGTGACCAGGTCCGTGTGGAGTGTCCGTGTAGAGTGACCGAATCCGTGCAGAGTGTCCGTGTGGAGTGACCGAATCCGTGTGGAGTGTCCGTGTGGAGTGTCCGTGTGGAGTGACCGAGTCCGTGCAGAGTGTCCGTGTGGAGTGACCGAATCCGTGTGGAGTGTCCGTGTGGAGTGACCGGGTCCGTGTGGAGTGTCCGTGTGTAGTGACCTAATCCGTGCAGAGTGTCCGTGTGGAGTGACCGAATCCGTGCAGAGTGTCCGTGTGGAGTGACCGAATCCGTGTGGAGTGTCCGTGCGGAGTGACCGAATCCGTGTGGAGTGTCCGTGTGGAGTGACCGGGTCCGTGTGGAGTGTCCGTGTGGAGTGTCCGTGTGGAGTGACCGAGTCCGTGTGGAGTGTCCGTGTGGAGTGTCCGTGTGGAGTGACCAGGTCCGTGTGGAGTGTCCGTGGTGAGTGTCCGTGTGGAGTGACCGAGTACGTGTGGAGTGTCCGTGTGGAGTGACCGAATCCGTGTGGAGTGTCCGTGTGGAGTGTACGTGTGGAGTTCCCGTGTGGAGTGTCTGTGTCCTTATGGAGTGTCCATGTGAAGTGATCGAGTCCGTGCAGAGTGTCCGTGTGGAGTGACCGAATCCGTGCAGAGTGTCCGTGTGGAGTGACCGAATCCGTGTGGAGTGTCCGTGTGGAGTGTCCGTGTGGAGTGACCGAGTCCGTGCAGAGTGTCCGTGTGGAGTGACCGAATCCGTGTGGAGTGTCCGTGTGGAGTGACCGGGTCCGTGTGGAGTGTCCGTGTGTAGTGACCTAATCCGTGCAGAGTGTCCG
Source organism: Ulva prolifera (assembly GCA_023078555.1). Lineage (NCBI taxonomy): Eukaryota > Viridiplantae > Chlorophyta > Ulvophyceae > Ulvales > Ulvaceae > Ulva > Ulva prolifera. The sequence goes on from CM041196.1 coordinate 3,800,004, forward strand.
TGTGGAGTGACCGAATCCGTGCAGAGTGTCCGTGTGGAGTGACCGAATCCGTGTGGAGTGTCCGTGCGGAGTGACCGAATCCGTGTGGAGTGTCCATGTGGAGTGACCGGGTCCGTGTGGAGTGTCCGTGTGGAGTGTCCGTGTGGAGTGACCGAGTCCGTGTGGAGTGTCCGTGTGGAGTGACCTAATCCGTGTGGAGTGTCCGTGTGGAGTGACCGAGTCCGTGTGGAGTGTCCGTGTGGAGTGTCCGTGTGGTGTGACCGAGTCCGTGCAGAGTGTCCGAGTGGAGTGACCGAATCCGTATGGAGTGTCCGTGCGGAGTGACCGAATCCGTGTGGAGTGTCCATGTGGAGTGACCGGGTCCATGTGGAGTGTCCGTGTGGAGTGTCCGTGTGGAGTGACCGAGTCCATGTGGAGTGTCCGTGTGGAGTGTCCGTGTGGAGTGACCGAGTCCGTGTGGAGTGTCCGTGTGGAGTGACCTAATCCGTGTGGAGTGTCCGTGTGGAGTGACCTAATCCGTGTGGAGTGTCCGTGTGCAGTGCTCGTGTGGAGTGACCGAGTCCGTGTGGAGTGTCCGTGTGGAGTGTCCGTGTGGAGTGACCGAGTCCGTGTGGAGTGTCCGTGTGGAGTGACCTAATCCGTGTGGAGTGTCCGTGTGGAGTAACCGAGTCCGTGTGGAGTGTCCGTGTGGAGTGACCGAATCCGTGTGGAGTGTCCGTGCGGAGTGACCGGGTCTTGGTGGAGTGTCCGTGTTAAGTGTACGTGTGGAGTTCCCGTGTGGAGTGTCCGTGTCCTTATGGAGTGTCCATGTGAAGTGACCGAGTCCGTGCAGAGTGTCCGTGTGGAGTGACCGAATCCGTGTGGAGTGTCCGTGTGGAGTGACCGGGTCCGTGTGGAGTGTCCGTGTGGAGTGTCCGTGTGGAGTGTCCGTGTGGAGTGTCCGTGTGGAGTGACCTAATCCGTGTGGAGTGTCCGTGTGGAGTGACCGAGTCCGTGTGGAGTGTCCGTGTGGAGTGACCGAATCCGTGTGGAGTGTCCGTGCGGAGTGACCGGGTCTTGGTGGAGTGTCCGTGTGGAGTGTCCGTGTGGAGTGACCAGGTCCGTGTGGAGTGTCCGTGTGGAGTGACCGAGTCCGTGTGGAGTGTCCGTGTGGAGTGACCTAATCCGTGTGGAGTGTCCGTGTGGAGTGACCGAGTCCGTGTGGAGTGTCCGTGTGGAGTGTCCGTGTGGTGTGACCGAGTCCGTGCAGAGTGTCCGTGTGGAGTGACCGAATCCGTATGGAGTGTCCGTGCGGAGTGACCGAATCCGTGTGGAGTGTCCATGTGGAGTGACCGGGTCCATGTGGAGTGTCCGTGTGGAGTGTCCGTGTGGAGTGACCGAGTCCATGTGGAGTGTCCGTGTGGAGTGTCCGTGTGGAGTGACCGAGTCCGTGTGGAGTGTCCGTGTGGAGTGACCTAATCCGTGTGGAGTGTCCGTGTGGAGTGACCTAATCCGTGTGGAGTGTCCGTGTGCAGTGCTCGTGTGGAGTGACCGAGTCCGTGTGGAGTGTCCGTGTGGAGTGTCCGTGTGGAGTGACCGAGTCCGTGTGGAGTGTCCGTGTGGAGTGACCTAATCCGTGTGGAGTGTCCGTGTGGAGTAACCGAGTCCGTGTGGAGTGTCCGTGTGGAGTGACCGAATCCGTGTGGAGTGTCCGTGCGGAGTGACCGGGTCTTGGTGGAGTGTCCGTGTTAAGTGTACGTGTGGAGTTCCCGTGTGGAGTGTCCGTGTCCTTATGGAGTGTCCATGTGAAGTGACCGAGTCCGTGCAGAGTGTCCGTGTGGAGTGACCGAATCCGTGTGGAGTGTCCGTGTGGAGTGACCGGGTCCGTGTGGAGTGTCCGTGTGGAGTGTCCGTGTGGAGTGACCGAGTCCGTGTGGAGTGTCCGTGTGGAGTGACCTAATCCGTGTGGAGTGTCCGTGTGGAGTGACCGAGTCCGTGTGGAGTGTCCGTGTGGAGTGACCGAATCCGTGTGGAGTGTCCGTGCGGAGTGACCGGGTCTTGGTGGAGTGTCCGTGTGGAGTGTCCGTGTGGAGTGACCAGGTCCGTGTGGAGTGTCCGTGTGGAGTGACCGAGTCCGTGTGGAGTGTCCGTGTGGAGTGACCTAATCCGTGTGGAGTGTCCGTGTGGAGTGTCCGTGGGGAGTGTCCGTGTGGAGTGACCGAGTCCGTGTGGAGTGTCCGTGTGGAGTGTCCGTGTGGAGTGACCGAGTCCGTGTGGAGTGTCCGTGTGGAGTGTCCGTGTGGAGTGACCGAGTCCGTGTGGAGTGTCCGTGTGGAGTAACCGAGTCCGTGTGGAGTGTCCGTGTGGAGTGACCGAATCCGTGTGGAGTGTCTGTGCGGAGTGACCGGGTCTTGGTGGAGTGTCCGTGTTAAGTGTACGTGTGGAGTTCCCGTGTGGAGTGTCCGTGTCCTTATGGAGTGTCCATGTGAAGTGACCGAGTCCGTGCAGAGTGTCCGTGTGGAGTGACCGAATCCGTGTGGAGTGTCCGTGTGGAGTGACCGGGTCCGTGTGGAGTGTCCGTGTGGAGTGTCCGTGTGGAGTGACCGAGTCCGTGTGGAGTGTCCGTGTGGAGTGACCTAATCCGTGTGGAGTGTCCGTGTGGAGTGACCGAGTCCGTGTGGAGTGTCCGTGTGGAGTGACCGAATCCGTGTGGAGTGTCCGTGCGGAGTGACCGGGTCCGTGTGGAGTGTCCGTGTGGAGTGACCAGGTCCGTGTGGAGTGTCCGTGTGGAGTGACCTAATCCGTGTGGAGTGTCCGTGTGGAGTGTCCGTGGGGAGTGTCCGTGTGGAGTGACCGAGTCCGTGTGGAGTGTCCGTGTGGAGTGTCCGTGTGGAGTGACCGAGTCCGTGTGGAGTGTCCGTGTGGAGTGTCCGTGTGGAGTGACCGAGTCCGTGTGGAGTGTCCGTGTGGAGTGACCGAGTCCGTGTGGAGTGTCCTTGTGGAGTGACCTAATCCGTGTGGAGTGTCCGTGTGGAGTGACCGAGTCCGTGCAGAGTGTCCGTGTGGAGTGACCGAATCCGTGTGGAGTGTCCGTGCGGAGTGACCGAATCCGTGTGGAGTGTCCGTGTGGAGTGACCGGGTCCGTGTCGAGTGTCCGTGTGGAGTGACCTAATCCGTGTGGAGTGTCCGTGTGGAGTGACCGAGTCCGTGTGGAGTGTCCGTGTGGAGTGTCCGTGTGGAGTGACCGAGTCCGTGTGGAGTGTCCGTGTGGAGTGACCTAATCCGCGTGGAGTGTCCGTGTGGAGTGACCGTGTCCGTGTGGAGTGTCCGTGTGGAGTGTCCGTGTGGAGTGACCGAGTCCGTGTGGAGTGTCCGTGTGGAGTGACCGAGTCCGTGTGGAGTGTCCGTGTGGAGTGTACGTGTGGAGTTCCCGAGTCCGTGTGGAGTGTCCGTGTGGAGTGTCCGTGTGGAGTGACCGAGTCCGTGTGGAGTGTCCGTGTGGAGTGACCGAATCCGTGTGGAGTGTCCGTGCGGAGTGACCGGGTCTTGGTGGAGTGTCCGTGTGGAGTGTCCGTGTGGAGTGACCGAGTCCGTGTGGAGTGTCCGTGTGGAGTGACCTAATCCGTGTGGAGTGTCCGTGTGGAGTGACCGAGTCCGTGTGGAGTGTCCGTGTGGAGTGACCGAATCCGTGTGGAGTGTCCGTGCGGAGTGACCGGGTCTTGGTGGAGTGTCCGTGTGGAGTGTACGTGTGGAGTTCCCGAGTCCGTGTGGAGTGTCCGTGTGGAGTGTCCGTGTGGAGTGACCGAGTCCGTGTGGAGTGTCCGTGTGGAGTGACCGAATCCGTGTGGAGTGTCCGTGCGGAGTGACCGGGTCTTGGTGGAGTGTCCGTGTGGAGTGTCCGTGTGGAGTGACCGAGTCCGTGTGGAGTGTCCGTGTGGAGTGACCTAATCCGTGTGGAGTGTCCGTGTGGAGTGACCGAGTCCGTGTGGAGTGTCCGTGTGGAGTGTCCGTGTGGAGTGACCGAGTCCGTGTGGAGTGTCCGTGTGGAGTGTCCGTGTGGAGTGACCGAGTCCGTGTGGAGTGTCCGTGTGGAGTGACCGAGTCCGTGTGGAGTGTCCTTGTGGAGTGACCTAATCCGTGTGGAGTGTCCGTGTGGAGTGACCGAGTCCGTGCAGAGTGTCCGTGTGGAGTGACCGAATCCGTGTGGAGTGTCCGTGCGGAGTGACCGAATCCGTGTGGAGTGTCCGTGTGGAGTGACCGGGTCCGTGTCGAGTGTCCGTGTGGAGTGACCTAATCCGTGTGGAGTGTCCGTGTGGAGTGACCGAGTCCGTGTGGAGTGTCCGTGTGGAGTGTCCGTGTGGAGTGACCGGGTCCGTGTCGAGTGTCCGTGTGGAGTGACCTAATCCGTGTGGAGTGTCCGTGTGGAGTGACCGAGTCCGTGTGGAGTGTCCGTGTGGAGTGTCCGTGTGGAGTGACCTAATCCGCGTGGAGTGTCCGTGTGGAGTGACCGTGTCCGTGTGGAGTGTCCGTGTGGAGTGTCCGTGTGGAGTGACCGAGTCCGTGTGGAGTGTCCGTGTGGAGTGACCGAGTCCGTGTGGAGTGTCCGTGTGGAGTGTACGTGTGGAGTTCCCGAGTCCGTGTGGAGTGTCCGTGTGGAGTGTCCGTGTGGAGTGACCGAGTCCGTGTGGAGTGTCCGTGTGGAGTGACCGAATCCGTGTGGAGTGTCCGTGCGGAGTGACCGGGTCTTGGTGGAGTGTCCGTGTGGAGTGTCCGTGTGGAGTGACCGAGTCCGTGTGGAGTGTCCGTGTGGAGTGACCTAATCCGTGTGGAGTGTCCGTGTGGAGTGACCGAGTCCGTGTGGAGTGTCCGTGTGGAGTGACCGAATCCGTGTGGAGTGTCCGTGCGGAGTGACCGGGTCTTGGTGGAGTGTCCGTGTGGAGTGTACGTGTGGAGTTCCCGAGTCCGTGTGGAGTGTCCGTGTGGAGTGTCCGTGTGGAGTGACCGAGTCCGTGTGGAGTGTCCGTGTGGAGTGACCGAATCCGTGTGGAGTGTCCGTGCGGAGTGACCGGGTCTTGGTGGAGTGTCCGTGTGGAGTGTCCGTGTGGAGTGACCGAGTCCGTGTGGAGTGTCCGTGTGGAGTGACCTAATCCGTGTGGAGTGTCCGTGTGGAGTGACCGAGTCCGTGTGGAGTGTCCGTGTGGAGTGACCGAATCCGTGTGGAGTGTCCGTGCGGAGTGACCGGGTCTTGGTGGAGTGTCCGTGTGGAGTGTCCGTGTGGAGTGACCGAGTCCGTGTGGAGTGTCCTTGTGGAGTGACCGAATCCGTGTGGAGTGTCCGTGCGGAGTGACCGGGTCTTGGTGGAGTGTCCGTGTGGAGTGTCCGTGTGGAGTGACCGAGTCCGTGTGGAGTGTCCGTGTGGAGTGACCTAATCCGTGTGGAGTGTCCGTGTGGAGTGACCGAGTCCGTGTGGAGTGTCCGTGTGGAGTGACCGAATCCGTGTGGAGTGTCCGTGCGGAGTGACCGGGTCTTGGTGGAGTGTCCGTGTGGAGTGTCCGAGTGGAGTGACCTAATCCGTGTGGAGTGTCCGTGTGGAGTGACCGAATCCGTGTGGAGTGTCCGTGTGGAGTGACCGAGTCCGTGTGGAGTGTCCGTGTGGAGTGTCCGTGTGGAGTGACCGAATCCGTGTGGAGTGTCCGTGCGGAGTGACCGGGCCTTGGTGGAGTGTCCGTGTGGAGTGTCCGTGTGGAGTGACCGAGTCCGTGTGGAGTGTCCGTGTGGAGTGACCTAATCCGTGTGGAGTGTCCGTGTGGAGTGACCGAGTCCGTGTGGAGTGTCCGTGTGGAGTGACCGAATCCGTGTGGAGTGTCCGTGCGGAGTGACCGGGTCTTGGTGGAGTGTCCGTGTGGAGTGTCCGTGTGGAGTGACCGAGTCCGTGCAGAGTGTCCGTGTGGAGTAACCGAATCCGTGCAGAGTGTCCGTGTGGAGTGACCGAATCCGTGTGGAGTGTCCGTGTGGAGTGTCCGTGTGGAGTGACCGAGTCCGTGCAGAGTGTCCGTGTGGAGTGACCGAATCCGTGTGGAGTGTCCGTGTGGAGTGACCGAGTCCGTGTGGAGTGTCCGTGTGTAGTGACCTAATCCGTGCAGAGTGTCCGTGTGGAGTGACCGAATCCGTGCAGAGTGTCCGTGTGGAGTGACCGAATCCGTGTGGAGTGTCCGTGCGGAGTGACCGAATCCGTGTGGAGTGTCCGTGTGGAGTGACCGTGTAGAGGTCTCTGAGTCGCCGGGGCGGAACGGACCTACGGTGCTGCGCGAGGACAGCTGAATAAAATGGGCTAAACGCCGCAGCACGAAGGCTGTACAGGCAGACAGAAAAAAAGAACAGACAGATGCGAAAAGAGGCAAGAATTCAATACAATGTGATGCACGAATGGGTGGCGCCCCAACCAGATCACTGTAAAAACGTGCCTGGTCCCAGCAAGCGCTCGGTATAAATACCGATGGTGTGTGCGCCCAGGTCGATCCCCCTGTCAGAGCTGGCCTCGCCGGATCGCGCAGAGCGCAGACCCAAGATCCCGAGTAACTGCGGGAGAAAGTGAACATGTGGCCTTCGGAGCCTGAAGGCTGATCGCACACTGATTTCGTGTTCGATGTGGGTGCCGTGCCTGCTAACAGCGGGCATGCATGCGAAGCCCCAAGGCTGCCGCGTAACATGTGTGAGTTCGCAAATAAACATGGGAGGTCTGCATGCGACCCGGTCTGTAAGATACCAGTCTAGCTTGGGTAGGACATGACCGCTAATGCGCTGTTCCGAGTAACCCGATATAATATAGTGCCAACTGAGCATGGCTGCGTAAGCTGGCCGAGTTGGTGCACTCGTAGCCACGTCCAGTAAGGTGTCAGGCATACACGTATCATTTAAATTCGAGTGTACAGGACGCTGTACAGAAATTGCGTGCACATATGTGCATAATAATAATTAACGTGGTATATAATGTGTAAGTGGCGTTGTACAGACGCCAGTCCAAGTTACGAGGACACATGTTGTGGTCTGCGCTGCAGCCTTAGGTGTCTATAGGTGTGCCGCGCCAGCATGCGCCTAGTGAGATGTATCTCACAACAGACCGGGTCCGTGTGGAGTGTCCGTGTGGAGTGACCTAATCCGTGTGGAGTGTCCGTGTTAAGTGACCGTGTGGAGTGACCGAATCCGTGTGGAGTGTCCGTGTGGAGTGACCGAGTCCGTGTGGAGTGTCCGTGTGGAGTGTCCGTGTGGAGTGACCGAGTCCGTGTGGAGTGTCCGTGTGGAGTGACCGAGTCCGTGTGGAGTGTCCGTGTGGAGTGTCCGTGTGGAGTGACCGAATCCGTGTGGAGTGTCCGTGTGGAGTGACCGAGTCAGTGTGGAGTGTCCGTGTGGAGTGTCCGTGTGGAGTGACCGAGTCCGTGTGGAGTGTCCGAGTGGAGTGACCTAATCCGTGTGGAGTGTCCGTGTGGAGTGACCGAATCCGTGTGGAGTGTCCGTGTGGAGTGACCGAGTCCGTGTGGAGTGTCCGTGTGGAGTGTCCGTGTGGAGTGACCGAGTCCGTGTGGAGTGTCCGTGTGGAGTGACCTAATCCGTGTGGAGTGTCCGTGTGGAGTGACCGAGTCCGTGTGGAGTGTCCGTGTAGAGTGTCCGTGTGGAGTGACCGAGTCCGTGTGGAGTGTCCGTGTGGAGTGACCTAATCCGTGTGGAGTGTCCGTGTGGAGTGACCGAGTCCGTGTGGAGTGTCCGTGTGGAGTGACCGAATCTGTGTGGAGTGTCCGTGCGGAGTGACCGGGTCCGTGTGGAGTGTCCGTGTGGAGTGTCCGTGTGGAGTGACCGAGTCCGTGTGGAGTGTCCTTGTGGAGTGACCGAATCCGTGTGGAGTGTCCGTGCGGAGTGACCGGGTCCGTGTGGAGTGTCCGTGTGGAGTGTCCGTGTGGACTGACCGAGTCCGTGTGGAGTGTCCGTGTGGATTGACCGAATCCGTGTGGAGTGTCCGTGTGGAGTGTACGTGTGGAGTTCCCGAGTCCGTGTGGAGTGTCCGTGTGGAGTGACCTAATCCGTGTGGAGTGTCCGTGTGGAGTGACCGAGTCCGTGTGGAGTGTCCGTGTGGAGTGACCGAATCCGTGTGGAGTGTCCGTGCGGAGTGACCGGGTCTTGGTGGAGTGTCCGTGTGGAGTGTCCGTGTGGAGTGACCGAGTCCGTGCAGAGTGTCCGTGTGGAGTGACCGAATCCGTGCAGAGTGTCCGTGTGGAGTGACCGAATCCGTGTGGAGTGTCCGTGTGGAGTGTCCGTGTGGAGTGACCGAGTCCGTGCAGAGTGTCCGTGTGGAGTGACCGAATCCGTGTGGAGTGTCCGTGTGGAGTGACCGAGTCCGTGTGGAGTGTCCGTGTGTAGTGACCTAATCCGTGCAGAGTGTCCGTGTGGAGTGACCGAATCCGTGCAGAGTGTCCGTGTGGAGTGACCGAATCCGTGTGGAGTGTCCGTGCGGAGTGACCGAATCCGTGTGGAGTGTCCGTGTGGAGTGACCGGGTCCGTGTGGAGTGTCCGTGTGGAGTGTACGTGTGGAGTTCCCGAGTCCGTGTGGAGTGTCCGTGTGGAGTGACCTAATCCGTGTGGAGTGTCCGTGTGGAGTGACCGTGTGGAGTGACCGAATCCGTGTGGAGTGTCCGTGTGGAGTGACCGAGTCCGTGTGGAGTGTCCGTGTGGAGTGTCCGTGTGGAGTGACCGAGTCCGTGTGGAGTGACCGAGTCCGTGTGGAGTGTCCGTGTGGAGTGTCCGTGTGGAGTGACCGAGTCCGTGTGGAGTGTCCGTGTGGAGTGTCCGTGTGGAGTGACCGAATCCGTGTGGAGTGTCCGTGTGGAGTGACCGAGTCAGTGTGGAGTGTCCGTGTGGAGTGTCCGTGTGGAGTGACCGAGTCCGTGTGGAGTGTCCGAGTGGAGTGACCTAATCCGTGTGGAGTGTCCGTGTGGAGTGACCGAATCCGTGTGGAGTGTCCGTGTGGAGTGACCGAGTCCGTGTGGAGTGTCCGTGTGGAGTGTCCGTGTGGAGTGACCGAGTCCGTGTGGAGTGTCCGTGTGGAGTGACCTAATCCGTGTGGAGTGTCCGTGTGGAGTGACCGAGTCCGTGTGGAGTGTCCGTGTGGAGTGTCCGTGTGGAGTGACCGAGTCCGTGCAGAGTGTCCGTGTGGAGTGACCGAATCCGTGTGGAGTGTCCGTGTGGAGTGACCGAGTCCGTGTGGAGTGTCCGTGTGTAGTGACCTAATCCGTGCAGAGTGTCCGTGTGGAGTGACCGAATCCGTGCAGAGTGTCCGTGTGGAGTGACCGAATCCGTGTGGAGTGTCCGTGCGGAGTGACCGAATCCGTGTGGAGTGTCCGTGTGGAGTGACCGGGTCCGTGTGGAGTGTCCGTGTGGAGTGTACGTGTGGAGTTCCCGAGTCCGTGTGGAGTGTCCGTGTGGAGTGACCTAATCCGTGTGGAGTGTCCGTGTGGAGTGACCGTGTGGAGTGACCGAATCCGTGTGGAGTGTCCGTGTGGAGTGACCGAGTCCGTGTGGAGTGTCCGTGTGGAGTGTCCGTGTGGAGTGACCGAGTCCGTGTGGAGTGTCCGTGTGGAGTGACCGAGTCCGTGTGGAGTGTCCGTGTGGAGTGTCCGTGTGGAGTGACCGAATCCGTGTGGAGTGTCCGTGTGGAGTGACCTAGTCAGTGTGGAGTGTCCGTGTGGAGTGTCCGTGTGGAGTGACCGAGTCCGTGTGGAGTGTCCGAGTGGAGTGACCTAATCCGTGTGGAGTGTCCGTGTGGAGTGACCGAATCCGTGTGGAGTGTCCGTGTGGAGTGACCGAGTCCGTGTGGAGTGTCCGTGTGGAGTGTCCGTGTGGAGTGACCGAGTCCGTGTGGAGTGTCCGTGTGGAGTGACCTAATCCGTGTGGAGTGTCCGTGTGGAGTGACCGAGTCCGTGTGGAGTGTCCGTGAAGAGTGTCCGTGTGGAGTGACCGAGTCCGTGTGGAGTGTCCGTGTGGAGTGACCTAATCCGTGTGGAGTGTCCGTGTGGAGTGACCGAGTCCGTGTGGAGTGTCCGTGTGGAGTGACCGAATCTGTGTGGAGTGTCCGTGCGGAGTGACCGGGTCCGTGTGGAGTGTCCGTGTGGAGTGTCTGTGTGGAGTGACCGAGTCCGTGTGGAGTGTCCTTGTGGAGTGACCGAATCCGTGTGGAGTGTCCGTGCGGAGTGACCGGGTCCGTATGGAGTGTCCGTGTGGAGTGTCCGTGTGGACTGACCGAGTCCGTGTGGAGTGTCCGTGTGGATTGACCGAATCCGTGTGGAGTGTCCGTGTGGAGTGTACGTGTGGAGTTCCCGAGTCCGTGTGGAGTGTCCGTGTGGAGTGAAATAATCCGTGTGGAGTGTCCGTGTGGAGTGACCGAGTCCGTGTGGAGTGTCCGTGTGGAGTGACCGAGTCCGTGTGGAGTGTCCGTGTGGAGTGTCCGTGTGGAGTGACCGAGTCCGTGTGGAGTGTCCGTGTGGAGTGACCTAATCCGTGTGGAGTGTCCGTGTGGAGTGACCGAGTCCGTGTGGAGTGTCCGTGTGGAGTGAACGCATCCGTTTGGAGTGTCCGTGTGGAGTGACCGAGTCCGTGTGGAGTGTCCGTGTGGAGTGACCGGATCCGTGTGGAGTGTCCGTGCGGAGTTACCGGGTCTTGGTGGAGTGTCCGTGTGGAGTGTCCGTGTGGAGTGACCAGGTCCGTGTGGAGTGTCCGTGTGGAGTGTCCGTGTGGAGTGACCGAATCCGTGTGGAGTGTCCGTGCGGAGTGACCGAATCCGTGTGGAGTGTCCGTGTGGAGTGTCCGTGTGGAGTGACCGAGTCCGTGTGGAGTGTCCGTGTGGAGTGACCTAATTCGTGTGGAGTGTCCGTGTGGAGTGACCGAGTCCGTGTGGAGTGTCCGTGTGGAGTGACCGAATCCGTGTGGAGTGTCCGTGCGGAGTGACCGAATCCGTGTGGAGTGTCCGTGTGGAGTGACCGGGTCCATGTGGAGTGTCCGTGTGGAGTGTCCGTGTGGAGTGACCGAGTCCATGTGGAGTGTCCGTGTGGAGTGACCTAATACGTGTGGAGTGTCCGTGTGGAGTGTCCGTGTGGAGTGACCGAATGCGTGTGGAGTGTCCGTGTGGAGTGTACGTGTGGAGTTCCCGTGTGGAGTGTCCGTGTCCTTATGGAGTGTCCATGTGAAGTGACCGAGTCCGTGCAGAGAGTCCGTGTGGAGTGACCGAATCCGTGCAGAGTGTCCGTGTGGAGTGACCGAATCCGTGTGGAGTGTCCGTGTGGAGTGACCGGGTCCGTGTGGAGTTTCCGTGTGGAGTGTCCGTGTGGAGTGACCGAGTCCGTGTGGAGTGTCCGTGTGGAGTGACCTAATCCGTGTGGAGTGTCCGTGTGGAGTGACCGAGTCCGTGTGGAGTGTCCGTGTGGAGTGTCCGTGTGGAGTGACCGAGTCCGTGTGGAGTGTCCGTGTGGGGTGACCTAATCCGTGTGGAGTGTCCGTGTGGAGTGACCGAGTCCGTGTGAAGTGTCCGTGTGGAGTGACCGAATCCGTGTGGAGTGTCCGTGCGGAGTGACCGGGTCTTGGTGGAGTGTCCGTGTGGAGTGTCCGTGTGGAGTGACCAGTTCCGTGTGGAGTGTCCGTGTGGAGTGTACTTGTGGAGTGACCGAGTCCGTGTGGAGTGTCCGTGTGGAGTGACCGAATCCGTGTGGAGTGTCCGTGTGGAGTGACCGGGTCCGTGTGGAGTGTCCGTGTGTAGTGACCTAATCCGTGCAGAGTGTCCGTGTGGAGTGACCGAATCCGTGCAGAGTGTCCGTGTGGAGTGACCGAATCCGTGTGGAGTGTCCGTGCGGAGTGACCGAATCCGTGTGGAGTGTCCGTGTGGAGTGACCGGGTCCGTGTGGAGTGTCCGTGTGGAGTGTCCGTGTGGAGTGACCGAGTCCGTGTGGAGTGTCCGTGTGGAGTGACCTAGTCCGTGTGGAGTGTCCGTGTGGAGTGACCGAGTCCGTGTGGAGTGTCCGTGTGGAGTGTCCGTGTGGAGTGACCAGGTCCGTGTGGAGTGTCCGTGTGGAGTGTCCGTGTGGAGTGACCGAGTACGTGTGGAGTGTCCGTGTGGAGTGACCGAATCCGTGTGGAGTGTCCGTGTGGAGTGTACGTGTGGAGTTCCCGTGTGGAGTGTCTGTGTCCTTATGGAGTGTCCATGTGAAGTGATCGAGTCCGTGCAGAGTGTCCGTGTGGAGTGACCGAATCCGTGCAGAGTGTCCGTGTGGAGTGACCGAATCCGTGTGGAGTGTCCGTGTGGAGTGTCCGTGTGGAGTGACCGAGTCCGTGCAGAGTGTCCGTGTGGAGTGACCGAGTCCGTATGGAGTGTCCGTGTGGAGTGACCGGGTCCGTGTGGAGTGTCCGTGTGTAGTGACCTAATCCGTGCAGAGTGTCCGTGTGGAGTGACCGAATCCGTGCAGAGTGTCCGTGTGGAGTGACCGAATCCGTGTGGAGTGTCCGTGCGGAGTGACCGAATCCGTGTGGAGTGTCCATGTGGAGTGACCGGGTCCGTGTGGAGTGTCCGTGTGGAGTGTCCGTGTGGAGTGACCGAGTCCGTGTGGAGTGTCCGTGTGGAGTGACCTAATCCGTGTGGAGTGTCCGTGTGGAGTGACCGAGTCCGTGTGGAGTGTCCGTGTGGAGTGTCCGTGTGGTGTGACCGAGTCCGTGCAGAGTGTCCGTGTGGAGTGACCGAATCCGTGTGGAGTGTCCGTGCGGAGTGACCGAATCCGTGTGGAGTGTCCATGTGGAGTGACCGGGTCCATGTGGAGTGTCCGTGTGGAGTGTCCGTGTGGAGTGACCGAGTCCATGTGGAGTGTCCGTGCAGAGTGTCCGTGTGGAGTGACCGAGTCCCTGTGGAGTGTCCGTGTGGAGTGACCTAATCCGTGTGGAGTGTCCGTGTGGAGTAACCGAGTCCGTGTGGAGTGTCCGTGTGGAGTGACCGAATCCGTGCAGAGTGTCCGTGTGGAGTGACCGAATCCGTGTGGAGTGTCCGTGCGGAGTGACCGAATCCGTGTGGAGTGTCCGTGTGGAGTGACCGGGTCCGTGTGGAGTGTCCGTGTGGAGTGTCCGTGTGGAGTGACCGATTCCGTGTGGAGTGTCCGTGTGGAGTGACCTAATCCGTGTGGAGTGTCCGTGTGGAGTGACCGAGTCCGTGTGGAGTGTCCGTGTGGAGTGACCTAATCCGTGTGGAGTGTCCGTGTGGAGTAACCGAGTCCGTGTGGAGTGTCCGTGTGGAGTGACCGAATCCGTGCAGAGTGTCCGTGTGGAGTGACCGAATCCGTGTGGAGTGTCCGTGCGGAGTGACCGAATCCGTGTGGAGTGTCCGTGTGGAGTGACCGGGTCCGTGTGGAGTGTCTGTTGTGAGACGAACATCTCACACTGGCACTCAGAAAATATTAGCCAAAAACATGTGTTGTCACTCGCTGACTCAGATGCATGCATGCTCGCTGACGCGACCCTTGCATGTCCAAGTACAACCCACAATATACACTCCAAATGCGTGTCAGACAAATACACGAAGTTCGGGCAACACCGTTCGTCACAATACGTTTGGTCGCAACTCGAACACTGCACCAGGCTCAAAGCATTCGGGGCAACCTTGAACGCTGCGACATGAACAGTCACGCGCTTGACGCGTCTACAGCCAGCTCAGCGGCGCACACCACGTCCATCAGCACAATAATCACGGACGATGACACCTATCTGTCCTCCGACCGAGATGCTGCATAACCAGCACTCGCACCGAGCCATCAGCGCCCCACGCGCCTGCAACCATGCCACGCCACAGCGGGCTTAGGGTGCATCCTACATGGGCGCATGCATACACCGCTGCTCACACATCCAGCGCGGGCACTCCGTAATATCAACGCAGCGCCTGCTCTGATGAATATCAACCACAACATGCAGATTTCCCTCGCATATTCGGGATCTCTGGTGGGTGCTCGCGATTGCGCGGCATCTCGGCGAGGCCAGCCAAGCAGGGGGTCGTCCTGGGCGCGTCACGGGTATTTATACCTGCGCTTGCTGGGTCTGGACACTTTTCTTCCGTCCAGATGGGGTGCCATCTATTTCTGCATACTGCTTACACGCTGTCTTAGCATATTGTGTATTTCCCGCTTGTTCCACTGTCGGCAAAGGTCTACGTACCGCGACGAAAGCCCATCACTTCGCTACATCCGGAGGTAACAAGCCCCCACGGAGCTCCGCTCCTAGACAGGTATCGATTTGCTAAAATTCTCCTGACCTGAACATACGAATTTCTGCAGATAGAACAGCGCTGGCGCCACCATGGTCGAACCAGACATCCCGGTTGCACCCGAATGGGGGGCGGTGAATCAGTCCTTGTGTGATCCCAGGGATTCGAACATGTCTGTAGACCACGCCCAGGCACAGATTCCTGGCATTAGTATGCAGTCGCATGATAGTGTTGATAAGATTAGGCGCGCTGTAGCTGGCATGCGTTGGCTAGGCCATGTTCTCGCGGATGCCAGCCGCGGTACACGTGCGGTCGCGTCCACAGCATTCAAGGACGCGCGCCAGGTTCTTCTTCAGACCGAACTTCCAGAGGCGGAACTCCCATTCCGTCCTCTGGAACCCAAGTCCAATGCACCTGAGCTGACGGCAGCTATTGCGTTGCCTGAGGGTGGACGTTGTGAAGTTGAGTGGGGCCCTAACCCCGGCGTGACCCGTGATCTCTTGTGCCCCACGAACATGGCTGTCATGTGCTGGTTGGGCCCCCGATTCGCAGCTCCGATGCTCGATCTGGCCTTTGCTTTTGCTACTGATTACACCTCGTTTATGCTGGCATGGCTGATGTGCCCGGCGACGGCGGACGCGCTCATGCATATGAGCGTTCAGACTCGCGCTGCGAAGCTGAAATCTTCACCAGCCATCACCAGCCCAGGTGCAGCCGTCGTGCACTTGGCTGATGCAGCGGACACTGTGCTGCTCCAAGTCATTCATGCCGTTTTCTTTGCGTTCAAATCTAGAGGATTTTGTTTCAACAGCATCAAGAGAGACGCCCAGATCGTCCATGTGGCCGAGTTCGTGAAGTCGGAGGCTACTCAATACCGGGACTGTACCACGCCGGCTACAACACAGGTACAATCTGTCCTCCCCACGACGTCCTCCTTCCCCGACGTTGAGCCTAATTTTGAGGATGACAAATCTCCTATGTGGTTTAAAACAGCAGAGTACACATTTGACAACATTAAAATGCCCACAGGGGCTGCCTTGCGTGGCGACCAATCGGCGGAGTTGCGTTGGCACAAATACCAGAGCGACGCATTGCATGCACGTGCATCTTGCATGCGTCTTTCTGAGCGACAGATCATCCAACATATCATGTCGCGCTCATGTAAACAGTCTGATCAGCACTTCGCTGTGGCACAAGAGACAGCTCTGCGTCCAAATTGCACTCTTCGCCAATGGTTGGAATGCATCCGTGATTTTTATTTCACCAATGGCCAGTTCCGTCACAATGTTGAACGCGCATGGCAAAATTACAACATGACAGAAGCGTGCGACTTCAATGAGATCATACATCACATCAAATCTTATTATCATCTGATTTTCCTCGATTATGCACACATGCCAGGAAAGCAGACGCGTCTTGAGTTTGCATGCATTTTGTTCACGAAGCTGCAACATATCATGTCACCCTCGTGCCAATCGCAGGTCACATCCACACTTGTCATGTTCATGCCCTTGTCACAGCTGCTGGATAAATTCCAAAATGAATTGACACCGGCCATGCTTGAGAACACCGAGAAAGCTGATTCAGTCGCAATGAATTTCGTGTCATGGGCGATCAAGCAGCTGCTTCAGGTTCGCGAGTCTGCCAACACTGTCAGAAGATTTTCAGCAGATACATCTGAAAGTCGGTTCGACTATGCCATGTTATATAACAAACGCAAAAACATGACTGACAAACCCACACAACAGGCCGCTGCAGCGAACATTCCACGACCCCCTCATAAAGGCCGACATGTGCAGACTCAACAGGACGCTCAACCAGTGGGACATATCCCGTTTCTCAAAGAAATGTGCAACACTAATAGCGAAACCGACCTCCGCCGGTTTTGGCAGGAGCTGCAACATTTTCCTGGTGTCAAACTCACACCGGCGTTCATAGCAGCAGTGGAGAAGGAGTTCGCCGGCGGGCCCACCTCGCTCCGCGGCGCCCTCTCCCACGCAACAGGCCCCCTCCCGGGCACATTGACAGCCAACACCCTTGGCACGGTTCAGCTGTTGTGCAAGGTATACTTCATGTTCAAGTATAAACAGTGTGGCATGTGTCCCCCCAACCGCAGCAACCCGCAACAGGCAATGCACAAGTTGGGCGATTGCCCATGCTTCACCAACCTTGTGCCGCCAGCAGCTAAGGCAGCGTTCTTCGCGGACCCGTCCAACAGGGACAGGACGCTCACCCCGCTGCCAACCGGGTACCAGCTTCCACCACCAGCAGCCGATCAGCGGCATGACAGAGGCAAACGCAACCGGTATGACCCTGGCAACCGTAAGGGTTACCCCAAGCGGACACGGCATGACGCACCACATATACGCTGAGAAGCAGGCAAGCCGCCCTCCGCAGGCCCTCAATGGGCGGTAGAGCCACACATATTGGCTGCACGATTGTCCCCTGTTTCAGCACAACGCTTTGATTCACACCTAAAATCCCAACAAGGAACGTTATTTGATGTTCACAAGCTATCTAGCAATATAGTGGTCACGCTGCCTTACACTGACGAAGCACAGGTTGCGTTGAGACACATACACACAATTGATATGAATAAATATACCATCACGATTGTTGTTCCTGCGCGAATCTTTGAGTCATCGGCATTTCTGCCATTCCTACGCCAACATTCACACACCACTGTGGATGAAGCATGTCATATTCTTGAATATACAGCTGGCTCAGCTGTACCCGGAAAGCAAAAGTACCATATCTGCACTTTTATCACGAATCAGCGTGCATCCATCCACCCTGACAAAAAAGCTGCCGTATCAATCACACATGCAGATTTCATGGATCTGCTATGCACAATGCCCACGTCTATCCACGGCCATTTCACAAAGGCACTGGTTGATACCGCGGCCAACCATAGCATGATCACGCGCACCTTCCTCAACCGACATGACATTGCTTACACACCACAACACAGTGTCACTATTGGAATTTCCGCCACCGAGGCATCATGTCTTGGCACGGTCACCCTTGACACGCGAGTCGGCAGAAACATCATATCCGTCACGTACACAGTGGTGGATTCGCTACCATGTGCAGCTGCAGACTTTCAACCTAACGAAGCTCTATTTGCATTGGATGTGATATCTGCTGTGGAAATGCATATCAAATTCAAACATCCCCACATTCTGATCACGGTTCCTCCTCCGAAGCCGAAACGTGGCAAGAAGGGCAGGATATGGTTGCATGCAATACACAAAAGCACAAATAAATTCACTACTGAAACGAGCACGATGGATGATTTTTTTGCATCTGCCCGTGAACTCAAAGCCATGACTAGCTCCAAGCGCGCTACGAAATATCCCGTGTATGTCGCACACATCAAACCAACCATCGAGTCTATACGTACCAGTTGTGCTAGTGCGCGCAAGAAAGGATACTTGTCGCAACAAGTGGCTCCAGCGCACCAGCCACAAGCACCTGACACGATCCCAAAACAAATACAAGCCATCATTGACAAACATTCCCACGAAGGCGGCACGCTGGGGCCGGCACCGCCGAATACATCAGCATCTGGTTTTGAAATGGACATTGACTTGCTGCCGGGCACTCGCCCTAAGGCTGCCAGGCAATATAGGTTGACACCTATCGAACAACTAGAACTCGAGAAACAATTGCAGCATTTGATTGACATGGGGTGGGTACAGCCATCCATCTCCCCGTGGGCGTCTTGCGTCCTTTTTGCACCAAAACCGGGTGGCAAGCTTAGACTATGCATAGACTATCGATACTTGAACGAGAACACCATCAAAAACACATACCCACTGCCACGCATCGACACGTTGCTTGACAAACTCAGGGGTCACAAGTTCTTTTCTGCGCTTGATTTACAGTCCGGATACCACCAAATCAAATTGTCCGAATCAGCAGGCCCCAAAACAGCATTTCGCACCCCGGATGGTCTATATCAATGGACTGTCATGCCATTTGGACTTTCCAATGCACCATCAGTATTCCAACAAGCTGTCCACGTTGTCTTGAAAGGTCTCATAGGAAAAATATGCTTGGCTTACCTTGACGACATCATAGTGCTAGCACCGTCCGAGAAGGATCACGCGAAAAATCTAGATGTTGTTTTGACGCGACTCTCTGAACACCGGTTCTTCTGCAACACCACCAAGTGTCAATTTGCATTACAAGAGATCAAGTATCTGGGTCATGTAGTCACGGCCGACACGGTCAAGCCGGACCCCTATAAAGTCTCGGTCTTGAAGGATTGGCCCTTGGAAGACTTGCAAAAGTCACCAAACAATATCAGATCATTTCTTGGGTTAGCAGGGTACTTTCGACGATTCATTCCAAAGTTTCCCACCCTGGCGGGCCCGCTGCTCCAACGCATATGTGCTAAGGAGCAACATCCATGGACAGTGCATCACACACAATCCTTCGAAAACATTAAACACGCGTTGATAAATGCCACAATCATGCGTCACCCCGATCCCAACCGGCCGTTCCACATGTACACTGATGCGTCCGACTACGCGTACGGAGCGGTGCTCACGCAAGAATATGAGGGTAAATTGGCTCCGATTGCCTGGGTGGGTCGCAAGCTCAACAAGTCGGAAGAGAATTATTACACCCTCGAGAAAGAACTCGGGGCCATAGTGTTCGCATACCGGCAATGGCGGTGTTACTTAGAAAACAATCAAACTGTGTTCATACATTCAGACCATAACCCTCTGCGGTTTTTGCAAACACAGAAAAAGCTGACAGGCAAACATGCCCGATGGCTTGAATCTCTTTCCCGTATTGACTGGAAAATAACATACATACCCGGAGACAAAAATGTGGTTGCTGACGCAGTCAGTAGAGCTACACATTTGCCCAATACAGAAGTGACCCTTCATGATGGCATGACATTGTGCGCGGAACATCCCCAGCAACCATATCGGGCACTTGCGCTTACCAATCTTCTAGTACGCAGGCCACTTACACCCACGGATTTTCCACCCCTGCCAACATCGTCGGAATCATCAAGTGGGACATCCCGGGCGACCCACCGCCAGACTTCCCAACGGGCCTGTCAGTCAACCGGCACAATGGGCAGCATGCCTTTACATATGGTGGGTCAGCCCGCACGGCCAACTCCCGCCGCCAGCGCCGACAACATCCTCCCGGCAATCTTCACATCGGGCAGGCGCTCAATACTCCCCCAAACCTTGGGGCTGCCGCCGGGTCTCCCGGAAGTACAGCCTCCACAGTCGTCGCCGACGGCCCCGTCACACCCACCGTCGACGCCCCCGCCAGGGCTGCAGCTACCGCTGCGAAGTTCTCCGCCGACATCACAACCTCGGGCCCAGCACACGCAAACGCCGCCGCCGCCCGAGCTGCCGCAACAGCAGCAGCTTTCGCCAAAGCCCTCTTACCACCAACACACATCGCCCAAGGAAGTTCTACCCCCTCCCCCAGCACACCCGGGAAAGAACCTTCGGCAACAGCCACAGCCACGGCAGCCGCCACAGCAGCTGCCGCCGCCGCCCTTGCCGCCACCTCCCTCGACGATTCGGAACGCCCCTCCAAAAGCCGCAACCTCGGCGCTCGAATCACCCCCGGCAGAAAAGTCTCCGCAGCTCTCCGAGGAGCCCACGCCCGAGCAGCCAGAGGGAATGGTCATTGACCAGGAAACTTTTGCAGAAATCGGTGCGAATCTCCACGACCAGCACAATAAACACCTAACATTAGACACAGTGATAGATGATTTTTGGGAACGCCTCCGTACTGGATATGCACATGACCCGGCATTTCGGAACCCGTCCCCGAAATTTCGTTTTGACAAACATTTTCAAGCATACTTCCTTGACCACAAACTAGTTGTGCCCGACCACGATGCCTTGCGTAAACAAATCTTGTTGTGGCACCACGTACACCCATGGCACGCGCATCTGGGTATACACAGGACACAAGCACTCATCATGGACACATTCCACTGGGACAACATTAGTGATGACATTGCGGCATTTGTCACACAATGCCATTCTTGCCAACTGATGAAGTCTCCGGGATGCTCTGATAGCACGTTGTCACCGTTGCCTATACCCACCGCATGTTGGCGCGTTGTTAGTCTGGACATGATTACACAACTGCCGCGCACGACATCGGGGTTTGACTGCATCACCGTGTTTGTCGACCAATTTTCCAAGATGGTTCGCCTGATCCCCACTGTCAACACACTGGATGGGCCTGGTTTTGCTAAACTGTTTTTCACACACATATACCCCCACTACGGTTTGCCTTTGGGGATTTGTAGTGACAGAGGAGCGCAATGGAACAATAAATTCTTCAAAAGCATCTGTTCGCACATGGGCATCGACTTGCGTCTCACGTTTTCATATCACCCTCGTGCAAATGGTCAAGTTGAGCGCCTCAATAGAGTCATTGAGGAAGCTTTGCGCCATTTCGTCAGCCCGGCACACGACGATTGGGACACGTTCCTCCCCCACGTCGAGTTCAGCATCAATAGCGCAAAGAACGCGAGCACCGGATGCACACCATTTCAGCTCAATCGCATAACACCCCCGCTGTCCCCCACAGCACTAGCATTTTCCCTCCCGGAATCGCGTAAGTTGCATACATCTGTCTTGCACCGTATGTACTACCACTTGGCAAAACAAGCCTTGTCTGAAGCCAAACAGAGCATGTGGTCCGGCCCCCTCAACTCGAAACCGTCGCCACAATTTGCGGTGGGCAAACCGGTGTTGTTGTCAATATCTAAACTGGCACTGCATCATCCGTCGTTGCGCCGCAAGTTCACGGCACGGTGGGTCGGTCCATGCACAATTTTGGAATTGGTGGGCACACGTGCAGCCAAGCTGCAACTACCCGCCACTTTGCGTGCCCTTAAGATACACAATGTTTTTCACTTCTCTTGCCTGAAGCCGTACATAGACGCGCATTATCATGAATGTACCGCCGCGCCGCAACCTACCGCGAGTATGGATGCTGACAAGGTATTTGAAGTTGAATCGGTCATAGATTACAGACGGACACACCGCGCCACAGCGACAGCAGCACGCGCGGGGCCGCACTACCTCGTCCGTTGGAAAGGGTACTCTGCGCAACACGATATGTGGCTCCCGGTCGGCGAATTGGGCAATTGTTTAGACAAAGTTGCCGGATACTTATTTCAACACGCGTCGTCCAAAGAACGCGACATCATGATAGACCAATTCCCGAAGCGTGCGCGCTTGCAGCTTACCCATTTGGTGCAGCGCGCACAACGCACAACACACCGCGATACCAACACGTGCGAGTCTCCGTCGCGACCACCTCGGCTGCACACGAAGACGCGCCGGAAGTCACAACGAATTTCCAATATGCCTCCAAAACATGCAGCCGTTGCTCGCTTTCGCTATTGTAGCGCATGTGCGGCATACTTGCATTGAGCTGCGCCCAGCGTCGATTGCGGTAGGGGACGCCTGAATGTAATTGTTACGCTAACATGGGCATAACAGGGTCGCTAGGAACGGGCATGACGCAGAACTTGCGACCGAGTTCTGCCCGCTCCGCCGAACAATTTTGTATCGGTTCATATGATGCGTCAGTGTTGTGGCACGGCATTTCCTCTCTTTTCACCGATCCTCATGCATTCGTCATGCACGGTTTAATAGACTGCCGCGATGCTCCCGCCGGCAGAAATAGGAGGTCAACACGTAGCACGTGTCAACACGCGTGTCGCATTTTTCAATGTGTGCACAGGCCGTGCACGCCCGTCGTGGTCCCCATGAGCTACCGCAATATGACGGTTTTGTGCAGTGGCAGCACTGCCTACATTCGACAATGGCCATGCGTCCACAGACACGCGGCCCTTTGAGTTGTTGAAGAATATCAAGCATCTGCTTCAAGAAGTGGGCCAAATGCCCATGTTTGGCGTCTCAACATCAGAGTTTCGGCGCCTTTTGCTTGAGGTCATCGACGCCAATGACGCCGCCGACTCGGCCGCGGTTCGTAGGTCTACTGCTATTGCCAACCTGGTCAGCGTCACGGCCGCTTCAAAGGGCAGAGTCGTGGGAACATACCTTGAGGATATCATATTCGCATTTTATCAGACTTGATTTCCTGACAAATGTATCCTAACATCCTTGTAACCTGATTGCAAGGCAGACACGGCATTCGCTCCAGTTCCGTGGACCGGGTGCCGTCCCCACGTAGTGGGCCTTACCTTTGCGATCTGTTCAGGTGTACCCCTGTTGTGTCACTCGCATGTGCTTTTCCTCCGCGCCAGTTTGTCTGTGCTTCGCAATATGGAGCTTCGCTCCTTTGTTAAGGGGGGAAGTGTTGTGAGACGAACATCTCACACTGGCACTCAGAAAATATCAGCCAAAAACATGTGTTGTCACTCGCTGACTCAGATGCATGCATGCTCGCTGACGCGACCCTTGCATGTCCAAGTACAACCCACAATATACACTCCAAATGCGTGTCAGACAAATACACGAAGTTCGGGCAACACCGTTCGTCACAATACGTTTGGTCGCAACTCGAACACTGCACCAGGCTCAAAGCATTCGGGGCAACCTTGAACGCTGCGACATGAACAGTCACGCGCTTGACGCGTCTACAGCCAGCTCAGCGGCGCACACCACGTCCATCAGCACAATAATCACGGACGATGACACCTATCTGTCCTCCGACCGAGATGCTGCATAACCAGCACTCGCACCGAGCCATCAGCGCCCCACGCGCCTGCAACCATGCCACGCCACAGCGGGCTTAGGGTGCATCCTACATGGGCGCATGCATACACCGCTGCTCACACATCCAGCGCGGGCACTCCGTAATATCAACGCAGCGCCTGCTCTGATGAATATCAACCACAACATGCAGATTTCCCTCGCATATTCGGGATCTCTGGTGGGTGCTCGCGATTGCGCGGCATCTCGGCGAGGCCAGCCAAGCAGGGGGTCGTCCTGGGCGCGTCACGGGTATTTATACCTGCGCTTGCTGGGTCTGGACACTTTTCTTCCGTCCAGATGGGGTGCCATCTATTTCTGCATACTGCTTACACGCTGTCTTAGCATATTGTGTATTTCCCGCTTGTTCCACTGTCGGCAAAGGTCTACGTACCGCGACGAAAGCCCATCACTTCGCTACATCCGGAGGTAACAAGCCCCCACGGAGCTCCGCTCCTATACAGTGTCCGTGTGGAGTGTCCGTGTGGAGTGACCGATTCCGTGTGGAGTGTCCGTGTGGAGTGACCTAATCCGTGTGAAGTGTCCGTGTGGAGTGACCGAATCCGTGTGGAGTGTCCGTGTGGAGTGTCCGTGTGGAGTGACCAGGTCCGTGTGGAGTGTCCGTGTGGAGTGTCCGTGTGGAGTGACCGAGTACGTGTGGAGTGTCCGTGTGGAGTGACCGAATCCGTGTGGAGTGTCCGTGTGGAGTGTACGTGTGGAGTTCCCGTGTGGAGTGTCTGTGTCCTTATGGAGTGTCCATGTGAAGTGATCGAGTCCGTGCAGAGTGTCCGTGTGGAGTGACCGAATCCGTGCAGAGTGTCCGTGTGGAGTGACCGAATCCGTGTGGAGTGTCCGTGTGGAGTGTCCGTGTGGAGTGACCGAGTCCGTGCAGAGTGTCCGTGTGGAGTGACCGAATCCGTGTGGAGTGTCCGTG
Source organism: Ulva prolifera (assembly GCA_023078555.1). Lineage (NCBI taxonomy): Eukaryota > Viridiplantae > Chlorophyta > Ulvophyceae > Ulvales > Ulvaceae > Ulva > Ulva prolifera. Next base: position 3,823,915 of record CM041196.1, read on the forward strand.
TGGAGTGACCGGGTCCGTGTGGAGTGTCCGTGTGTAGTGACCTAATCCGTGCAGAGTGTCCGTGTGGAGTGACCGAATCCGTGCAGAGTGTCCGTGTGGAGTGACCGAATCCGTGTGGAGTGTCCGTGCGGAGTGACCGAATCCGTGTGGAGTGTCCATGTGGAGTGACCGGGTCCGTGTGGAGTGTCCGTGTGGAGTGTCCGTGTGGAGTGACCGAGTCCGTGTGGAGTGTCCGTGTGGAGTGACCTAATCCGTGTGGAGTGTCCGTGTGGAGTGACCGAGTCCGTGTGGAGTGTCCGTGTGGAGTGTCCGTGTGGTGTGACCGAGTCCGTGCAGAGTGTCCGTGTGGAGTGACCGAATCCGTGTGGAGTGTCCGTGCGGAGTGACCGAATCCGTGTGGAGTGTCCATGTGGAGTGACCGGGTCCATGTGGAGTGTCCGTGTGGAGTGTCCGTGTGGAGTGACCGAGTCCATGTGGAGTGTCCGTGTGGAGTGTCCGTGTGGAGTGACCGAGTCCGTGTGGAGTGTCCGTGTGGAGTGACCTAATCCGTGTGGAGTGTCCGTGTGGAGTAACCGAGTCCGTGTGGAGTGTCCGTGTGGAGTGACCGAATCCGTGCAGAGTGTCCGTGTGGAGTGACCGAATCCGTGTGGAGTGTCCGTGCGGAGTGACCGAATCCGTGTGGAGTGTCCGTGTGGAGTGACCGGGTCCGTGTGGAGTGTCCGTGTGGAGTGTCCGTGTGGAGTGACCGAGTCCGTGTGGAGTGTCCGTGTGGAGTGACCTAATCCGTGTGGAGTGTCCGTGTGGAGTGACCGAGTCCGTGTGGAGTGTCCGTGTGGAGTGTCCGTGTGGAGTGACCGAGTACGTGTGGAGTGTCCGTGTGGAGTGACCGAATCCGTGTGGAGTGTCCGTGTGGAGTGTACGTGTGGAGTTCCCGTGTGGAGTGTCTGTGTCCTTATGGAGTGTCCATGTGAAGTGATCGAGTCCGTGCAGAGTGTCCGTGTGGAGTGACCGAATCCGTGCAGAGTGTCCGTGTGGAGTGACCGAATCCGTGTGGAGTGTCCGTGTGGAGTGTCCGTGTGGAGTGACCGAGTCCGTGCAGAGTGTCCGTGTGGAGTGACCGAATCCGTGTGGAGTGTCCGTGTGGAGTGTACGTGTGGAGTTCCCGAGTCCGTGTGGAGTGTCCGTGTGGAGTGACCTAATCCGTGTGGAGTGTCCGTGTGGAGTAACCGAGTCCGTGTGGAGTGTCCGTGTGGAGTGACCTAATCCGTGTGGAGTGTCCGTGTGGAGTGACCGAGTCCGTGTGGAGTGTCCGTGTGGAGTGACCGAAACCGTGTGGAGTGTCCGTGCGGAGTGACCGGGTCTTGGTGGAGTGTCCGTGTGGAGTGTCCGTGTGGAGTGACCGAGTCCGTGTGGAGTGTCCGTGTGGAGTGTCCGTGTGGAGTGACCAGGTCCGTGTGGAGTGTCCGTGTGGAGTGTCCGTGTGGAGTGACCGAGTACGTGTGGAGTGTCCGTGTGGAGTGACCGAATCCGTGTGGAGTGTCCGTGTGGAGTGTACGTGTGGAGTTCCCGTGTGGAGTGTCTTTGTCCTTATGGAGTGTCCATGTGAAGTGATCGAGTCCGTGCAGAGTGTCCGTGTGGAGTGACCGAATCCGTGCAGAGTGTCCGTGTGGAGTGACCGAATCCGTGTGGAGTGTCCGTGTGGAGTGTCCGTGTGGAGTGACCGAGTCCGTGCAAAGTGTCCGTGTGGAGTGACCGAATCCGTGTGGAGTGTCCGTGTGGAGTGACCGGGTCCGTGTGGAGTGTCCGTGTGTAGTGACCTAATCCGTGCAGAGTGTCCGTGTGGAGTGACCGAATCCGTGCAGAGTGTCCGTGTGGAGTGACCGAATCCGTGTGGAGTGTCCGTGCGGAGTGACCGAATCCGTGTGGAGTGTCCATGTGGAGTGACCGGGTCCGTGTGGAGTGTCCGTGTGGAGTGTCCGTGTGGAGTGACCGAGTCCGTGTGGAGTGTCCGTGTGGAGTGACCTAATCCGTGTGGAGTGTCCGTGTGGAGTGACCGAGTCCGTGTGGAGTGTCCGTGTGGAGTGTCCGTGTGGTGTGACCGAGTCCGTGCAGAGTGTCCGTGTGGAGTGACCGAATCCGTGTGGAGTGTCCGTGCGGAGTGACCGAATCCGTGTGGAGTGTCCATGTGGAGTGACCGGGTCCATGTGGAGTGTCCGTGTGGAGTGTCCGTGTGGAGTGACCGAGTCCATGTGGAGTGTCCGTGTGGAGTGTCCGTGTGGAGTGACCGAGTCCGTGTGGAGTGTCCGTGTGGAGTGACCTAATCCGTGTGGAGTGTCCGTGTGGAGTAACCGAGTCCGTGTGGAGTGTCCGTGTGGAGTGACCGAATCCGTGCAGAGTGTCCGTGTGGAGTGACCGAATCCGTGTGGAGTGTCCGTGCGGAGTGACCGAATCCGTGTGGAGTGTCCGTGTGGAGTGACCGGGTCCGTGTGGAGTGTCCGTGTGGAGTGTCCGTGTGGAGTGACCGAGTCCGTGTGGAGTGTCCGTGTGGAGTGACCTAATCCGTGTGGAGTGTCCGTGTGGAGTGACCGAGTCCGTGTGGAGTGTCCGTGTGGAGTGTCCGTGTGGAGTGACCAGGTCCGTGTGGAGTGTCCGTGTGGAGTGTCCGTGTGGAGTGACCGAGTACGTGTGGAGTGTCCGTGTGGAGTGACCGAATCCGTGTGGAGTGTCCGTGTGGAGTGTACGTGTGGAGTTCCCGTGTGGAGTGTCTGTGTCCTTATGGAGTGTCCATGTGAAGTGATCGAGTCCGTGCAGAGTGTCCGTGTGGAGTGACCGAATCCGTGCAGAGTGTCCGTGTGGAGTGACCGAATCCGTGTGGAGTGTCCGTGTGGAGTGTCCGTGTGGAGTGACCGAGTCCGTGCAGAGTGTCCGTGTGGAGTGACCGAATCCGTGTGGAGTGTCCGTGTGGAGTGACCGGGTCCGTGTGGAGTGTCCGTGTGTAGTGACCTAATCCGTGCAGAGTGTCCGTGTGGAGTGACCGAATCCGTGCAGAGTGTCCGTGTGGAGTGACCGAATCCGTGTGGAGTGTCCGTGCGGAGTGACCGAATCCGTGTGGAGTGTCCATGTGGAGTGACCGGGTCCGTGTGGAGTGTCCGTGTGGAGTGTCCGTGTGGAGTGACCGAGTCCGTGTGGAGTGTCCGTGTGGAGTGACCTAATCCGTGTGGAGTGTCCGTGTGGAGTGACCGAGTCCGTGTGGAGTGTCCGTGTGGAGTGTCCGTGTGGTGTGACCGAGTCCGTGCAGAGTGTCCGTGTGGAGTGACCGAATCCGTGTGGAGTGTCCGTGCGGAGTGACCGAATCCGTGTGGAGTGTCCATGTGGAGTGACCGGGTCCATGTGGAGTGTCCGTGTGGAGTGTCCGTGTGGAGTGACCGAGTCCATGTGGAGTGTCCGTGTGGAGTGTCCGTGTGGAGTGACCGAGTCCGTGTGGAGTGTCCGTGTGGAGTGACCTAATCCGTGTGGAGTGTCCGTGTGGAGTAACCGAGTCCGTGTGGAGTGTCCGTGTGGAGTGACCGAATCCGTGCAGAGTGTCCGTGTGGAGTGACCGAATCCGTGTGGAGTGTCCGTGCGGAGTGACCGAATCCGTGTGGAGTGTCCGTGTGGAGTGACCGGGTCCGTGTGGAGTGTCCGTGTGGAGTGTCCGTGTGGAGTGACCGAGTCCGTGTGGAGTGTCCGTGTGGAGTGACCTAATCCGTGTGGAGTGTCCGTGTGGAGTGACCGAGTCCGTGTGGAGTGTCCGTGTGGAGTGTCCGTGTGGAGTGACCAGGTCCGTGTGGAGTGTCCGTGTGGAGTGTCCGTGTGGAGTGACCGAGTACGTGTGGAGTGTCCGTGTGGAGTGACCGAATCCGTGTGGAGTGTCCGTGTGGAGTGTACGTGTGGAGTTCCCGTGTGGAGTGTCTGTGTCCTTATGGAGTGTCCATGTGAAGTGATCGAGTCCGTGCAGAGTGTCCGGGTGGAGTGACCGAATCCGTGCAGAGTGTCCGTGTGGAGTGACCGAATCCGTGTGGAGTGTCCGTGTGGAGTGTCCGTGTGGAGTGACCGAGTCCGTGCAGAGTGTCCGTGTGGAGTGACCGAATCCGTGTGGAGTGTCCGTGTGGAGTGTACGTGTGGAGTTCCCGAGTCCGTGTGGAGTGTCCGTGTGGAGTGACCTAATCCGTGTGGAGTGTCCGTGTGGAGTAACCGAGTCCGTGTGGAGTGTCCGTGTGGAGTGACCTAATCCGTGTGGAGTGTCCGTGTGGAGTGACCGAGTCCGTGTGGAGTGTCCGTGTGGAGTGACCGAGTCCGTGTGGAGTGTCCGTGCGGAGTGACCGGGTCTTGGTGGAGTGTCCGTGTGGAGTGTCCGTGTGGAGTGACCAGTTCCGTGTGGAGTGTCCGTGTGGAGTGTACTTGTGGAGTGACCGAGTCCGTGTGGAGTGTCCGTGTGGAGTGACCGAATCCGTGTGGAGTGTCCGTGTGGAGTGACCGGGTCCGTGTGGAGTGTCCGTGTGTAGTGACCTAATCCGTGCAGAGTGTCCGTGTGGAGTGACCGAATCCGTGCAGAGTGTCCGTGTGGAGTGACCGAATCCGTGTGGAGTGTCCGTGCGGAGTGACCGAATCCGTGTGGAGTGTCCGTGTGGAGTGACCGGGTCAGTGTGGAGTGTCCGTGTGGAGTGTCCGTGTGGAGTGACCGAGTCCGTGTGGAGTGTCCGTGTGGAGTGACCTAATCCGTGTGGAGTGTCCGTGTGGAGTGACCGAGTCCGTGTGGAGTGTCCGTGTGGAGTGTCCGTGTGGTGTGACCGAGTCCGTGCAGAGTGTCCGTGTGGAGTGACCGAATCCGTGTGGAGTGTCCGTGCGGAGTGACCGAATCCGTGTGGAGTGTCCATGTGGAGTGACCGGGTCCATGTGGAGTGTCCGTGTGGAGTGTCCGTGTGGAGTGACCGAGTCCATGTGGAGTGTCCGTGCAGAGTGTCCGTGTGGAGTGACCGAGTCCCTGTGGAGTGTCCGTGTGGAGTGACCTAATCCGTGTGGAGTGTCCGTGTGTAGTGACCTAATCCGTGCAGAGTGTCCGTGTGGAGTGACCGAATCCGTGCAGAGTGTCCGTGTGGAGTGACCGAATCCGTGTGGAGTGTCCGTGCGGAGTGACCGAATCCGTGTGGAGTGTCCGTGTGGAGTGACCGGGTCAGTGTGGAGTGTCCGTGTGGAGTGTCCGTGTGGAGTGACCGAGTCCGTGTGGAGTGTCCGTGTGGAGTGACCTAATCCGTGTGGAGTGTCCGTGTGGAGTGACCGAGTCCGTGTGGAGTGTCCGTGTGGAGTGTCCGTGTGGTGTGACCGAGTCCGTGCAGAGTGTCCGTGTGGAGTGACCGAATCCGTGTGGAGTGTCCGTGCGGAGTGACCGAATCCGTGTGGAGTGTCCATGTGGAGTGACCGGGTCCATGTGGAGTGTCCGTGTGGAGTGTCCGTGTGGAGTGACCGAGTCCATGTGGAGTGTCCGTGCAGAGTGTCCGTGTGGAGTGACCGAGTCCCTGTGGAGTGTCCGTGTGGAGTGACCTAATCCGTGTGGAGTGTCCGTGTGTAGTGACCGAATCCGTGCAGAGTGTCCGTGTGGAGTGACCGAATCCGTGTGGAGTGTCCGTGCGGAGTGACCGAATCCGTGTGGAGTGTCCGTGTGGAGTGACCGGGTCCGTGTGGAGTGTCCGTGTGGAGTGTCCGTGTGGAGTGACCGAGTCCGTGTGGAGTGTCCGTGTGGAGTGACCGAGTCCGTGTGGAGTGTCCGTGTGGAGTGACCTAATCCGTGTGGAGTGTCCGTGTGGAGTGACCGAGTCCGTGTGGAGTGTCCGTGTGGAGTGTCCGTGTGGTGTGACCGAGTCCGTGCAGAGTGTCCGTGTGGAGTGACCGAATCCGTGTGGAGTGTCCGTGCGGAGTGACCGAATCCGTGTGGAGTGTCCATGTGGAGTGACCGGGTCCATGTGGAGTGTCCGTGTGGAGTGTCCGTGTGGAGTGACCGAGTCCATGTGGAGTGTCCGTGCAGAGTGTCCGTGTGGAGTGACCGAGTCCCTGTGGAGTGTCCGTGTGGAGTGACCTAATCCGTGTGGAGTGTCCGTGTGTAGTGACCTAATCCGTGCAGAGTGTCCGTGTGGAGTGACCGAATCCGTGCAGAGTGTCCGTGTGGAGTGACCGAATCCGTGTGGAGTGTCCGTGCGGAGTGACCGAATCCGTGTGGAGTGTCCGTGTGGAGTGACCGGGTCAGTGTGGAGTGTCCGTGTGGAGTGTCCGTGTGGAGTGACCGAGTCCGTGTGGAGTGTCCGTGTGGAGTGACCTAATCCGTGTGGAGTGTCCGTGTGGAGTGACCGAGTCCGTGTGGAGTGTCCGTGTGGAGTGTCCGTGTGGTGTGACCGAGTCCGTGCAGAGTGTCCGTGTGGAGTGACCGAATCCGTGTGGAGTGTCCGTGCGGAGTGACCGAATCCGTGTGGAGTGTCCATGTGGAGTGACCGGGTCCATGTGGAGTGTCCGTGTGGAGTGTCCGTGTGGAGTGACCGAGTCCATGTGGAGTGTCCGTGCAGAGTGTCCGTGTGGAGTGACCGAGTCCCTGTGGAGTGTCCGTGTGGAGTGACCTAATCCGTGTGGAGTGTCCGTGTGTAGTGACCTAATCCGTGCAGAGTGTCCGTGTGGAGTGACCGAATCCGTGCAGAGTGTCCGTGTGGAGTGACCGAATCCGTGTGGAGTGTCCGTGCGGAGTGACCGAATCCGTGTGGAGTGTCCGTGTGGAGTGACCGGGTCAGTGTGGAGTGTCCGTGTGGAGTGTCCGTGTGGAGTGACCGAGTCCGTGTGGAGTGTCCGTGTGGAGTGACCTAATCCGTGTGGAGTGTCCGTGTGGAGTGACCGAGTCCGTGTGGAGTGTCCGTGTGGAGTGTCCGTGTGGTGTGACCGAGTCCTTGCAGAGTGTCCGTGTGGAGTGACCGAATCCGTGTGGAGTGTCCGTGCGGAGTGACCGAATCCGTGTGGAGTGTCCATGTGGAGTGACCGGGTCCATGTGGAGTGTCCGTGTGGAGTGTCCGTGTGGAGTGACCGAGTCCATGTGGAGTGTCCGTGCAGAGTGTCCGTGTGGAGTGACCGAGTCCCTGTGGAGTGTCCGTGTGGAGTGACCTAATCCGTGTGGAGTGTCCGTGTGGAGTAACCGAGTCCGTGTGGAGTGTCCGTGTGGAGTGACCGAATCCGTGCAGAGTGTCCGTGTGGAGTGACCGAATCCGTGTGGAGTGTCCGTGCGGAGTGACCGAATCCGTGTGGAGTGTCCGTGTGGAGTGACCGGGTCCGTGTGGAGTGTCCGTGTGGAGTGTCCGTGTGGAGTGACCGAGTCCGTGTGGAGTGTCCGTGTGGAGTGACCTAATCCGTGTGGAGTGTCCGTGTGGAGTGACCGAGTCCGTGTGGAGTGTCCGTGTGGAGTGTCCGTGTGGAGTGACCAGGTCCGTGTGGAGTGTCCGTGTGGAGTGTCCGTGTGGAGTGACCGAGTACGTGTGGAGTGTCCGTGTGGAGTGACCGAGTCCGTGTGGAGTGTCCGTGTGGAGTGACCGAAACCGTGTGGAGTGTCCGTGCGGAGTGACCGGGTCTTGGTGGAGTGTCCGTGTGGAGTGTCCGTGTGGAGTGACCAGTTCCGTGTGGAGTGTCCGTGTGGAGTGTACTTGTGGAGTGACCGAGTCCGTGTGGAGTGTCCGTGTGGAGTGACCGAATCCGTGTGGAGTGTCTGTGCGGAGTGACCGGGTCTTGGTGGAGTGTCCGTGTGGAGTGTCCGTGTGGAGTGACTAGGTCCGTGTGGAGTGTCCGTGCGGAGTGACCGAATCCGTGTGGAGTGTCCGTGTGGAGTGACCGGGTCCGTGTGGAGTGTCCGTGTGGAGTGTCCGTGTGGAGTGACCGAGTCCGTGTGGAGTGTCCGTGTGGAGTGACCTAATCCGTGTGGAGTGTCCGTGTGGAGTGACCGAGTCCGTGTGGAGTGTCCGTGTGGAGTGTCCGTGTGGAGTGACCAGGTCCGTGTGGAGTGTCCGTGTGGAGTGTCCGTGTGGAGTGTCCGTGTGGAGTGACCGAGTACGTGTGGAGTGTCCGTGTGGAGTGACCGAATCCGTGTGGAGTGTCCGTGTGGAGTGTACGTGTGGAGTTCCCGTGTGGAGTGTCTGTGTCCTTATGGAGTGTCCATGTGAAGTGATCGAGTCCGTGCAGAGTGTCCGTGTGGAGTGACCGAATCCGTGCAGAGTGTCCGTGTGGAGTGACCGAATCCGTGTGGAGTGTCCGTGTGGAGTGTCCGTGTGGAGTGACCGAGTCCGTGCAGAGTGTCCGTGTGGAGTGACCGAATCCGTGTGGAGTGTCCGTGTGGAGTGACCGGGTCCGTGTGGAGTGTCCGTGTGTAGTGACCTAATCCGTGCAGAGTGTCCGTGTGGAGTGACCGAATCCGTGCAGAGTGTCCGTGTGGAGTGACCGAATCCGTGTGGAGTGTCCGTGCGGAGTGACCGAATCCGTGTGGAGTGTCCATGTGGAGTGACCGGGTCCGTGTGGAGTGTCCGTGTGGAGTGTCCGTGTGGAGTGACCGAGTCCGTGTGGAGTGTCCGTGTGGAGTGACCTAATCCGTGTGGAGTGTCCGTGTGGAGTGACCGAGTCCGTGTGGAGTGTCCGTGTGGAGTGACCGAATCCGTGCAGAGTGTCCGTGTGGAGTGACCGAGTCCGTGTGGAGTGTCCGTGTGGAGTGACCTAATCCGTGTGGAGTGTCCGTGTGGAGTAACCGAGTCCGTGTGGAGTGTCCGTGTGGAGTGACCGAATCCGTGCAGAGTGTCCGTGTGGAGTGACCGAATCCGTGTGGAGTGTCCGTGCGGAGTGACCGAATCCGTGTGGAGTGTCCGTGTGGAGTGACCGGGTCCGTGTGGAGTGTCCGTGTGGAGTGTCCGTGTGGAGTGACCGAGTCCGTGTGGAGTGTCCGTGTGGAGTGACCTAATCCGTGTGGAGTGTCCGTGTGGAGTGACCGAGTCCGTGTGGAGTGTCCGTGTGGAGTGTCCGTGTGGAGTGACCAGGTCCGTGTGGAGTGTCCGTGTGGAGTGTCCGTGTGGAGTGACCGAGTACGTGTGGAGTGTCCGTGTGGAGTGACCGAATCCGTGTGGAGTGTCCGTGTGGAGTGTACGTGTGGAGTTCCCGTGTGGAGTGTCTGTGTCCTTATGGAGTGTCCATGTGAAGTGATCGAGTCCGTGCAGAGTGTCCGTGTGGAGTGACCGAATCCGTGCAGAGTGTCCGTGTGGAGTGACCGAATCCGTGTGGAGTGTCCGTGTGGAGTGTCCGTGTGGAGTGACCGAGTCCGTGCAGAGTGTCCGTGTGGAGTGACCGAATCCGTGTGGAGTGTCCGTGTGGAGTGTACGTGTGGAGTTCCCGAGTCCGTGTGGAGTGTCCGTGTGGAGTGACCTAATCCGTGTGGAGTGTCCGTGTGGAGTAACCGAGTCCGTGTGGAGTGTCCGTGTGGAGTGACCTAATCCGTGTGGAGTGTCCGTGTGGAGTGACCGAGTCCGTGTGGAGTGTCCGTGTGGAGTGACCGAAACCGTGTGGAGTGTCCGTGCGGAGTGACCGGGTCTTGGTGGAGTGTCCGTGTGGAGTGACCGGGTCAGTGTGGAGTGTCCGTGTGGAGTGTCCGTGTGGAGTGACCGAGTCCGTGTGGAGTGTCCGTGTGGAGTGACCTAATCCGTGTGGAGTGTCCGTGTGGAGTGACCGAGTCCGTGTGGAGTGTCCGTGTGGAGTGTACGTGTGGAGTTCCCGAGTCCGTGTGGAGTGTCCGTGTGGAGTGACCTAATCCGTGTGGAGTGTCCGTGTGGAGTAACCGAGTCCGTGTGGAGTGTCCGTGTGGAGTGACCTAATCCGTGTGGAGTGTCCGTGTGGAGTGACCGAGTCCGTGTGGAGTGTCCGTGTGGAGTGACCGAAACCGTGTGGAGTGTCCGTGCGGAGTGACCGGGTCTTGGTGGAGTGTCCGTGTGGAGTGTCCGTGTGGAGTGTACTTGTGGAGTGACCGAGTCCGTGTGGAGTGTCCGTGTGGAGTGACCGAATCCGTGTGGAGTGTCCGTGTGGAGTGACCGGGTCCGTGTGGAGTGTCCGTGTGTAGTGACCTAATCCGTGCAGAGTGTCCGTGTGGAGTGACCGAATCCGTGCAGAGTGTCCGTGTGGAGTGACCGAATCCGTGTGGAGTGTCCGTGCGGAGTGACCGAATCCGTGTGGAGTGTCCGTGTGGAGTGACCGGGTCAGTGTGGAGTGTCCGTGTGGAGTGTCCGTGTGGAGTGACCGAGTCCGTGTGGAGTGTCCGTGTGGAGTGACCTAATCCGTGTGGAGTGTCCGTGTGGAGTGACCGAGTCCGTGTGGAGTGTCCGTGTGGAGTGTCCGTGTGGTGTGACCGAGTCCGTGCAGAGTGTCCGTGTGGAGTGACCGAATCCGTGTGGAGTGTCCGTGCGGAGTGACCGAATCCGTGTGGAGTGTCCATGTGGAGTGACCGGGTCCATGTGGAGTGTCCGTGTGGAGTGTCCGTGTGGAGTGACCGAGTCCATGTGGAGTGTCCGTGCAGAGTGTCCGTGTGGAGTGACCGAGTCCCTGTGGAGTGTCCGTGTGGAGTGACCTAATCCGTGTGGAGTGTCCGTGTGGAGTAACCGAGTCCGTGTGGAGTGTCCGTGTGGAGTGACCGAATCCGTGCAGAGTGTCCGTGTGGAGTGACCGATTCCGTGTGGAGTGTCCGTGCGGAGTGACCGAATCCGTGTGGAGTGTCCGTGTGGAGTGACCGGGTCCGTGTGGAGTGTCCGTGTGGAGTGTCCGTGTGGAGTGACCGAGTCCGTGTGGAGTGTCCGTGTGGAGTGACCTAATCCGTGTGGAGTGTCCGTGTGGAGTGACCGAGTCCGTGTGGAGTGTCCGTGTGGAGTGTCCGTGTGGAGTGACCAGGTCCGTGTGGAGTGTCCGTGTGGAGTGTCCGTGTGGAGTGACCGAGTACGTGTGGAGTGTCCGTGTGGAGTGACCGAATCCGTGTGGAGTGTCCGTGTGGAGTGTACGTGTGGAGTTCCCGTGTGGAGTGTCTGTGTCCTTATGGAGTGTCCATGTGAAGTGATCGAGTCCGTGCAGAGTGTCCGTGTGGAGTGACCGAATCCGTGCAGAGTGTCCGTGTGGAGTGACCGAATCCGTGTGGAGTGTCCGTGTGGAGTGTCCGTGTGGAGTGACCGAGTCCGTGCAGAGTGTCCGTGTGGAGTGACCGAATCCGTGTGGAGTGTCCGTGTGGAGTGACCGATTCCGTGTGGAGTGTCCGTGCGGAGTGACCGAATCCGTGTGGAGTGTCCGTGTGGAGTGACCGGGTCCGTGTGGAGTGACCGAGTCCGTGTGGAGTGTCCGTGTGGAGTGACCGAATCCGTGTGGAGTGTCCGTGTGGAGTGACCGGGTCCGTGTGGAGTGTCCGTGTGGAGTGTCCGTGTGGAGTGACCGAGTCCGTGTGGAGTGTCCGTGTGGAGTGACCTAATCCGTGTGGAGTGTCCGTGTGGAGTGACCGAGTCCGTGTGGAGTGTCCGTGTGGAGTGTCCGTGTGGAGTGACCAGGTCCGTGTGGAGTGTCCGTGTGGAGTGTCCGTGTGGAGTGACCGAGTACGTGTGGAGTGTCCGTGTGGAGTGACCGAATCCGTGTGGAGTGTCCGTGTGGAGTGTACGTGTGGAGTTCCCGTGTGGAGTGTCTGTGTCCTTATGGAGTGTCCATGTGAAGTGATCGAGTCCGTGCAGAGTGTCCGTGTGGAGTGACCGAATCCGTGCAGAGTGTCCGTGTGGAGTGACCGAATCCGTGTGGAGTGTCCGTGTGGAGTGTCCGTGTGGAGTGACCGAGTCCGTGCAGAGTGTCCGTGTGGAGTGACCGAATCCGTGTGGAGTGTCCGTGTGGAGTGACCGGGTCCGTGTGGAGTGTCCGTGTGTAGTGACCTAATCCGTGCAGAGTGTCCGTGTGGAGTGACCGAATCCGTGCAGAGTGTCCGTGTGAAGTGACCGAATCCGTGTGGAGTGTCCGTGCGGAGTGACCGAATCCGTGTGGAGTGTCCATGTGGAGTGACCGGGTCCGTGTGGAGTGTCCGTGTGGAGTGTCCGTGTGGAGTGACCGAGTCCGTGTGGAGTGTCCGTGTGGAGTGACCTAATCCGTGTGGAGTGTCCGTGTGGAGTGACCGAGTCCGTGTGGAGTGTCCGTGTGGAGTGTCCGTGTGGTGTGACCGAGTCCGTGCAGAGTGTCCGTGTGGAGTGACCGAATCCGTGTGGAGTGTCCGTGCGGAGTGACCGAATCCGTGTGGAGTGTCCATGTGGAGTGACCGGGTCCATGTGGAGTGTCCGTGTGGAGTGTCCGTGTGGAGTGACCGAGTCCATGTGGAGTGTCCGTGTGGATTGTCCGTGTGGAGTGACCGAATCCGTGTGGAGTGTCCGTGTGGAGTGACCGGGTCCGTGTGGAGTGTCCGTGTGTAGTGACCTAATCCGTGCAGAGTGTCCGTGTGGAGTGACCGAATCCGTGCAGAGTGTCCGTGTGGAGTGACCGAATCCGTGTGGAGTGTCCGTGCGGAGTGACCGAATCCGTGTGGAGTGTCCGTGTGGAGTGACCGGGTCCGTGTGGAGTGTCCGTGTGGAGTGTCCGTGTGGAGTGACCGAGTCCGTGTGGAGTGTCCGTGTGGAGTGACCTAATCCGTGTGGAGTGTCCGTGTGGAGTGACCGAGTCCGTGTGGAGTGTCCGTGTGGAGTGTCCGTGTGGAGTGACCAGGTCCGTGTGGAGTGTCCGTGTGGAGTGTCCGTGTGGAGTGACCGAGTACGTGTGGAGTGTCCGTGTGGAGTGACCGAATCCGTGTGGAGTGTCCGTGTGGAGTGTACGTGTGGAGTTCCCGTGTGGAGTGTCTGTGTCCTTATGGAGTGTCCATGTGAAGTGATCGAGTCCGTGCAGAGTGTCCGTGTGGAGTGACCGAATCCGTGCAGAGTGTCCGTGTGGAGTGACCGAATCCGTGTGGAGTGTCCGTGTGGAGTGTCCGTGTGGAGTGACCGAGTCCGTGCAGAGTGACCGTGTGGAGTGACCGAATCCGTGTGGAGTGTCCGTGTGGAGTGACCGGGTCCGTGTGGAGTGTCCGTGTGTAGTGACCTAATCCGTGCAGAGTGTCCGTGTGGAGTGACCGAATCCGTGCAGAGTGTCCGTGTGGAGTGACCGAATCCGTGTGGAGTGTCCGTGCGGAGTGACCGAATCCGTGTGGAGTGTCCATGTGGAGTGACTGGGTCCGTGTGGAGTGTCCGTGTGGAGTGTCCGTGTGGAGTGACCGAGTCCGTGTGGAGTGTCCGTGTGGAGTGACCTAATCCGTGTGGAGTGTCCGTGTGGAGTGACCGAGTCCGTGTGGAGTGTCCGTGTGGAGTGTCCGTGTGGTGTGACCGAGTCCGTGCAGAGTGTCCGTGTGGAGTGACCGAATCCGTGTGGAGTGTCCGTGCGGAGTGACCGAATCCGTGTGGAGTGTCCATGTGGAGTGACCGGGTCCATGTGGAGTGTCCGTGTGGAGTGTCCGTGTGGAGTGACCGAGTCCATGTGGAGTGTCCGTGTGGAGTGTCCGTGTGGAGTGACCGAGTCCGTGTGGAGTGTCCGTGTGGAGTGACCTAATCCGTGTGGAGTGTCCGTGTGGAGTAACCGAGTCCGTGTGGAGTGTCCGTGTGGAGTGACCGAATCCGTGTGGAGCGTCCGTGCGGAGTGACCGGGTCTTGGTGGAGTGTCCGTGTTAAGTGTACGTGTGGAGTTCCCGTGTGGAGTGTCCGTGTCCTTATGGAGTGTCCATGTGAAGTGACCGAGTCCGTGCAGAGTGTCCGTGTGGAGTGACCGAATCCGTGTGGAGTGTCCGTGTGGAGTGACCGGGTCCGTGTGGAGTGTCCGTGTGGAGTGTCCGTGTAGAGTGACCGAGTCCGTGTGGAGTGTCCGTGTGGAGTGACCTAATCCGTGTGGAGTGTCCGTGTGGAGTGACCGAGTCCGTGTGGAGTGTCCGTGTGGAGTGACCGAATCCGTGTGGAGTGTCCGTGTGGAGTGACCGGGTCTTGGTGGAGTGTCCGTGTGGAGTGTCCGTGTGGAGTGACCGTGTCCGTGTGGAGTGTCCGTGTGGAGTGACCGAGTCCGTGTGGAGTGTCCGTGTGGAGTGACCTAATCCGTGTGGAGTGTCCGTGTGGAGTGTCCGTGGGGAGTGTCCGTGTGGAGTGACCGAGTCCGTGTGGAGTGTCCGTGTGGAGTGTCCGTGTGGAGTGACCGAGTCCGTGTGGAGTGTCCGTGTGGAGTGTCCGTGTGGAGTGACCGAGTCTGTGTGGAGTGTCCGTGTGGAGTGACCGAGTCCGTGTGGAGTGTCCTTGTGGAGTGACCTAATCCGTGTGGAGTGTCCGTGTGGAGTGACCTAATCCGTGTGGAGTGTCCGTGTGGAGTGACCGAGTCCGTGTGGAGTGTCCGTGTGGAGTGACCGAATCTGTGTGGAGTGTCCGTGCGGAGTGACCGGGTCCGTGTGGAGTGTCCGTGTGGAGTGTCCGTGTGGAGTGACCGAGTCCGTGTGGAGTGTCCTTGTGGAGTGACCGAATCCGTGTGGAGTGTCCGTGCGGAGTGACCGGGTCCGTGTGGAGTGTCCGTGTGGAGTGTCCGTGTGGACTGACCGAGTCCGTGTGGAGTGTCCGTGTGGAGTGACCGGGTCCGTGTGGAGATTCCGTGTGGAGTGTCCGTGTGGAGTGACCGAGTCCGTGTGGAGTGTCCGTGTGGAGGGACCTAATCCGTGTGGAGTGTCCGTGTGGAGTGACCGAGTCCGTGTGGAGTGTCCGTGTGGAGTGACCGAATCCGTGTGGAGTGTCCGTGCGGAGTGACCGGGTCTTGGTGGAGTGTCCGTGTGGAGTGTCCGTGTGGAGTGACCAGGTCCGTGTGGAGTGTCCGTGTGGAGTGACCGAGTCCGTGTGGAGTGTCCGTGTGGAGTGACCTAATCCGTGTGGAGTGTCCGTGTGGAGTGTCCGTGGGGAGTGTCCGTGTGGAGTGACCGAGTCCGTGTGGAGTGTCCTTGTGGAGTGACCTAATCCGTGTGGAGTGTCCGTGTGGAGTGACCTAATCCGTGTGGAGTGTCCGTGTGGAGTGACCGAGTCCGTGTGGAGTGTCCGTGTGGAGTGACCGAATCTGTGTGGAGTGTCCGTGCGGAGTGACCGGGTCCGTGTGGAGTGTCCGTGTGGAGTGTCCGTGTGGAGTGACCGAGTCCGTGTGGAGTGTCCTTGTGGAGTGACCGAATCCGTGTGGAGTGTCCGTGCGGAGTGACCGGGTCCGTGTGGAGTGTCCGTGTGGAGTGTCCGTGTGGACTGACCGAGTCCGTGTGGAGTGTCCGTGTGGAGTGACCGGGTCCGTGTGGAGATTCCGTGTGGAGTGTCCGTGTGGAGTGACCGAGTCCGTGTGGAGTGTCCGTGTGGAGGGACCGAATCCGTGTGGAGTGTCCGTGTGGAGTGACCGGGTCCGTGTGGAGATTCCGTGTGGAGTGTCCGTGTGGAGTGACCGAGTCCGTGTGGAGTGTCCGTGTGGAGGGACCTAATCCGTGTGGAGTGTCCGTGTGGAGTGACCGAGTCCGTGTGGAGTGTCCGTGTGGAGTGACCGAATCCGTGTGGAGTGTCCGTGCGGAGTGACCGGGTCTTGGTGGAGTGTCCGTGTGGAGTGTCCGTGTGGAGTGACCAGGTCCGTGTGGAGTGTCCGTGTGGAGTGACCGAGTCCGTGTGGAGTGTCCGTGTGGAGTGACCTAATCCGTGTGGAGTGTCCGTGTGGAGTGTCCGTGGGGAGTGTCCGTGTGGAGTGACCGAGTCCGTGTGGAGTGTCCGTGTGGAGTGTCCGTGTGGAGTGACCGAGTCCGTGTGGAGTGTCCGTGTGGAGTGTCCGTGTGGAGTGACCGAGTCCGTGTGGAGTGTCCGTGTGGAGTGACCGAGTCCGTGTGGAGTATCCTTGTGGAGTGACCTAATCCGTGTGGAGTGTCCGTGTGGAGTGACCGAGTCCGTGCAGAGTGTCCGTGTGGAGTGACCGAATCCGTGTGGAGTGTCCGTGCGGAGTGACCGAATCCGTGTGGAGTGTCCGTGTGGAGTGACCGGGTCCGTGTCGAGTGTCCGTGTGGAGTGACCTAATCCGTGTGGAGTGTCCGTGTGGAGTGACCGAGTCCGTGTGGAGTGTCCGTGTGGAGTGTCCGTGTGGAGTGACCGAGTCCGTGTGGAGTGTCCGTGTGGAGTGACCAAATCCGTGTGGAGTGTCCGTGTGGAGTGACCGTGTCCGTGTGGAGTGTCCGTGTGGAGTGTCCGTGTGGAGTGACCGAGTCCGTGTGGAGTGTCCGTGTGGAGTGACCGAATCCGTGTGGAGTGTCCGTGCGGAGTGAACGGGTCTTGGTGGAGTGTCCGTGTGGAGTGACCGAATCCGTGTGGAGTGTCTGTGCGGAGTGACCGGGTCTTGGTGGAGTGTCCGTGTGGAGTGTCCGTGTGGAGTGACCAGGTCCGTGTGGAGTGTCCGTGTGGAGTGTCCGTGTGGAGTGACCGAGTCCGTGTGGAGTGTCCGTGTGGAGTGTCCGTGTGGAGTGACCGAGTCCGTGTGGAGTGTCCGTGTGGAGTGACCGAGTCCGTGTTGAGTGTCCTTGTGGAGTGACCTAATCCGTGTGGAGTGTCCGTGTGGAGTGACCGAGTCCGTGCAGAGTGTCCGTGTGGAGTGACCTAATCCGTGTGGAGTGTCCGTGTGGAGTGTCCGTGGGGAGTGTCCGTGTGGAGTGACCGAGTCCGTGTGGAGTGTCCGTGTGGAGTGTCCGTGTGGAGTGACCGAGTCCGTGTGGAGTGTCCGTGTGGAGTGTCCGTGTGGAGTGACCGAGTCCGTGTGGAGTGTCCGTGTGGAGTGACCGAGTCCGTGTGGAGTGTCCTTGTGGAGTGACCTAATCCGTGTGGAGTGTCCGTGTGGAGTGACCGAGTCCGTGCAGAGTGTCCGTGTGGAGTGACCGAATCCGTGTGGAGTGTCCGTGCGGAGTGACCGAATCCGTGTGGAGTGTCCGTGTGGAGTGACCGGGTCCGTGTCGAGTGTCCGTGTGGAGTGACCTAATCCGTGTGGAGTGTCCGTGTGGAGTGACCGAGTCCGTGTGGAGTGTCCGTGTGGAGTGTCCGTGTGGAGTGACCGAGTCCGTGTGGAGTGTCCGTGTGGAGTGACCTAATCCGTGTGGAGTGTCCGTGTGGAGTGACCGTGTCCGTGTGGAGTGTCCGTGTGGAGTGTCCGTGTGGAGTGACCGAGTCCGTGTGGAGTGTCCGTGTGGAGTGACCGAATCCGTGTGGAGTGTCCGTGCGGAGTGAACGGGTCTTGGTGGAGTGTCCGTGTGGAGTGTCCGTGTAGAGTGACTAGGTCCGTGTGGAGTGTCCATGTGGAGTGTCCGTGTGGAGTGACCGAGTCCGTGCGGAGTGTCCGTGTGGAGTGACCTAATCCGTGTGGAGTGTCCGTGTGGAGTGACTGAGTCCGTGTGGAGTGTCCGTGTGGAGTGTCCGTGTGGAGTGACCGAGTCCGTGTGGAGTGTCCGTGTGGAGTGACCTAATCCGTGTGGAGTGTCCGTGTGGAGTGACTGAGTCCGTGTGGAGTGTCCGTGTGGAGTGTCCGTGGGGAGTGTCCGTGTGGAGTGACCGAGTCCGTGTGGAGTGTCCGTGTGGAGTGTCCGTGTGGAGTGACCTAATCCGTGTGGAGTGTCCGTGTGGAGTGACCGAGTCCGTGTGGAGTGTCCGTGTGGAGTGTCCGTGTGGAGTGACCGAGTCCGTGTGGAGTGTCCGTGTGGAGTGACCTAATCCGTGTGGAGTGTCCGTGTGGAGTGACCGTGTCTGTGTGGAGTGTCCGTGTGGAGTGACCGAGTCCGTGTGGAGTGTCCGTGTGGAGTGACCGAATCCGTGTGGAGTGTCCGTGCGGAGTGAACGGGTCTTGGTGGAGTGTCCGTGTGGAGTGACCGAATCCGTGTGGAGTGTCTGTGCGGAGTGACCGGGTCTTGGTGGAGTGTCCGTGTGGAGTGTCCGTGTAGAGTGACTAGGTCCGTGTGGAGTGTCCATGTGGAGTGTCCGTGTGGAGTGACCGAGTCCGTGCGGAGTGTCCGTGTGGAGTGACCTAATCCGTGTGGAGTGTCCGTGTGGAGTGACTGAGTCCGTGTGGAGTGTCCGTGTGGAGTGTCCGTGTGGAGTGACCGAGTCCGTGTGGAGTGTCCGTGTGGAGTGACCTAATCCGTGTGGAGTGTCCGTGTGGAGTGACCGTGTCCGTGTGGAGTGTCCGTGTGGAGTGTCCGTGTGGAGTGACTGAGTCCGTGTGGAGTGTCCGTGTGGAGTGTCCGTGTGGAGTGACCGAGTCCGTGTGGAGTGTCCGTGTGGAGTGACCTAATCCGTGTGGAGTGTCCGTGTGGAGTGACCGTGTCCGTGTGGAGTGTCCGTTTGGAGTGTCCGTGTGGAGTGACCGGGTCTTGGTGGAGTGTCCGTGTGGAGTGTCCGTGTGGAGTGACTAGGTCCGTGTGGAGTGTCCATGTGGAGTGTCCGTGTGGAGTGACCGAGTCCGTGCGGAGTGTCCGTGTGGAGTGACCTAATCCGTGTGGAGTGTCCGTGTGGAGTGACTGAGTCCGTGTGGAGTGTCCGTGTGGAGTGTCCGTGTGGAGTGACCGAGTCCGTGTGGAGTGTCCGTGTGGAGTGACCTAATCCGTGTGGAGTGTCCGTGTGGAGTGACCGTGTCCGTGTGGAGTGTCCGTGTGGAGTGTCCGTGTGGAGTGACCTAATCCGTGTGGAGTGTCCTTGTGGAGTGACCTAATCCGTGTGGAGTGTCCGTGTGGAGTGACCTAATCCGTGTGGAGTGTCCGTGTGGAGTGACCGTGTCCGTGTGGAGTGTCCGTGTGGAGTGTCCGTGTGGAGTGACCGGGTCTTGGTGGAGTGTCCGTGTGGAGTGTCCGTGTGGAGTGACTAGGTCCGTGTGGAGTGTCCATGTGGAGTGTCCGTGTGGAGTGACCGAGTCCGTGTGGAGTGTCCGTGTGGAGTGACCGAATCCGTGTGGAGTGTCCGTGCGGAGTGAACGGGTCTTGGTGGAGTGTCCGTGTGGAGTGACCGAATCCGTGTGGAGTGTCTGTGCGGAGTGACCGGGTCTTGGTGGAGTGTCCGTGTGGAGTGTCCGTGTAGAGTGACTAGGTCCGTGTGGAGTGTCCATGTGGAGTGTCCGTGTGGAGTGACCGAGTCCGTGCGGAGTGTCCGTGTGGAGTGACCTAATCCGTGTGGAGTGTCCGTGTGGAGTGACTGAGTCCGTGTGGAGTGTCCGTGTGGAGTGTCCGTGTGGAGTGACCGAGTCCGTGTGGAGTGTCCGTGTGGAGTGACCGAATCCGTGTGGAGTGTCTGTGCGGAGTGACCGGGTCTTGGTGGAGTGTCCGTGTGGAGTGTCCGTGTAGAGTGACTAGGTCCGTGTGGAGTGTCCATGTGGAGTGTCCGTGTGGAGTGACCGAGTCCGTGCGGAGTGTCCGTGTGGAGTGACCTAATCCGTGTGGAGTGTCCGTGTGGAGTGACTGAGTCCGTGTGGAGTGTCCGTGTGGAGTGTCCGTGTGGAGTGACCGAGTCCGTGTGGAGTGTCCGTGTGGAGTGACCTAATCCGTGTGGAGTGTCCGTGTGGAGTGACCGTGTCCGTGTGGAGTGTCCGTGTGGAGTGTCCGTGTGGAGTGACTGAGTCCGTGTGGAGTGTCCGTGTGGAGTGTCCGTGTGGAGTGACCGAGTCCGTGTGGAGTGTCCGTGTGGAGTGACCTAATCCGTGTGGAGTGTCCGTGTGGAGTGACCGTGTCCGTGTGGAGTGTCCGTGTGGAGTGTCCGTGTGGAGTGACCGGGTCTTGGTGGAGTGTCCGTGTGGAGTGTCCGTGTGGAGTGACTAGGTCCGTGTGGAGTGTCCATGTGGAGTGTCCGTGTGGAGTGACCGAGTCCGTGCGGAGTGTCCGTGTGGAGTGACCTAATCCGTGTGGAGTGTCCGTGTGGAGTGACTGAGTCCGTGTGGAGTGTCCGTGTGGAGTGTCCGTGTGGAGTGACCGAGTCCGTGTGGAGTGTCCGTGTGGAGTGACCTAATCCGTGTGGA
This sequence comes from Ulva prolifera, assembly GCA_023078555.1. Lineage (NCBI taxonomy): Eukaryota > Viridiplantae > Chlorophyta > Ulvophyceae > Ulvales > Ulvaceae > Ulva > Ulva prolifera. The sequence continues at coordinate 3,844,057 of CM041196.1, forward strand.
GTGTCCGTGTGGAGTGACCGTGTCCGTGTGGAGTGTCCGTGTGGAGTGTCCGTGTGGAGTGACCTAATCCGTGTGGAGTGTCCTTGTGGAGTGACCTAATCCGTGTGGAGTGTCCGTGTGGAGTGACCTAATCCGTGTGGAGTGTCCGTGTGGAGTGACCGTGTCCGTGTGGAGTGTCCGTGTGGAGTGTCCGTGTGGAGTGACTGAGTCCGTGTGGAGTGTCCTTGTGGAGTGACCTAATCCGTGTGGAGTGTCCGTGTGGAGTGACCGTGTCCGTGTGGAGTGTCCGTGTGGAGTGACCGAATCCGTGTGGAGTGTCTGTGCGGAGTGACCGGGTCTTGGTGGAGTGTCCGTGTGGAGTGTCCGTGTGGAGTGACTAGGTCCGTGTGGAGTGTCCATGTGGAGTGTCCGTGTGGAGTGACCGAGTCCGTGCGGAGTGTCCGTGTGGAGTGACCTAATCCGTGTGGAGTGTCCGTGTGGAGTGACTGAGTCCGTGTGGAGTGTCCGTGTGGAGTGTCCGTGTGGAGTGACGGAGTCTGTGTGGAGTGTCCGTGTGGAGTGACCTAATCCGTTTGGAGTGTCCGTGTGGAGTGACCGAGTCCGTGTGGAGTGTCCGTGTGGAGTGTCCGTGTGGAGTGACCGAGTCCGTGTGGAGTGTCCGTGTGGAGTGACCGAATCCGTGTGGAGTGTCTGTGCGGAGCACTAGAAGAATGGCGACACGGTGAATCGGAGAGCTGAAGTAGTGTGTACGGAGGGGCAGTTGGAGAGCCTTCGGAGAATCGGTGGAGGCCGGACGTAGGTTGCTAGGAGTATCGGAGACTTGGCGGAGGTGGGGCAGAGGCAGGTAGGATTTTCCGATTCCCGTCCGGTACGCCCCAGGGCAACGCCTTTTGTTACTAGCCTGCCTTCGGAGCCCAACCGGAGGATGTACGGAAGAAAAGACGGTTCCGTTGTGCGTCCGACGGAGGGACTACGGACGCGTGCACTAAATTTCGGATCCGTCTCGGATCCGTATGGCGTCCGCCTCGGGGATGCGGGAAGTACAGGCTGGGCCGTAGGATTGGTGACCTCTTGACGTACATGTATCCGTCTGGCTTGAGATATACTCACGTATGGTTACGAGGAGTGTGCACTTGTGGACACGCAATGCTTGACCAAAGGCGTCATGGGCGTTATTACCGGATCAGACTTGGTCGCGCACATGTAAGCGGAGTGCAGGAAGGATCGCGGTTTTGTGGAAGCATGATGTGGTTGTTTTCTTTGTTATGAGGCACGTGAACACGGGGCTGCAGTTGGCAACATGCCTGCATTCATATGCTGTAGGTGCTTACATGGCGCGTGCTTTCCTTGTTCATCGCTAGATTCATACATAGCTCACACTCCCACACATTTCCTCAGGACAGACTCCCTGACATTCCGCGGACAGGACCGGGCAAAGGACCTATGTATACGTACAGGCTGCAAGATGGTCCTGAGATGGCCCAAATACAACCATACAATGCACTGGCATGTCTACTCGTCCTCGTCCGGAAAGCCGTCAATTAAGGAGTCTTGCACCTTTGACAACTCGGCCTGCATGCAATACCAGCTGCATGAGTGCACGGCTCTAATGCATTCGTGGTCTGAGCGACTGTCACACAAATAGTGCTACAATTGCAGGCATTGGTGTCACATGTCAGATCAAGTGTATCGGGGTAGTGACATACCGTCAATACACCAAGCTGCTGTTTTAATTTCTGCACACTCGCACCCTTACTTCTGGGCTGATGCCTTGCCAGCTTAGCCTCGCAATCCTCTATCTTTTTCCGAACATCCCTACGCGCTTGGTGGGCGGCCTCCTTCTCTGCCTTGGCCTTTCGCTTCTCAAGAGCTTTGTTGGACTTCTGCAATGTACAGGCGCTCTTACACCTGGTCTGATGATGGGTGGGGCAAGTACAATCGGACTAGGCGTCAATTGGCACAAATCATAAGAGGACATACCGGCGCTGCGGCTTGTAACTCCATCTCCGGGGACTCGCATCGATCGTCTGCCCGCTGGGGAGAATCAGGCTCTTCCTCTTCACCCATCTGATCGTGACCCACCTCTTCCACGTCCGGCTGGTGCTCACTGTCCTTATCAGCAGTGCGGTCTGCCCTTGGTTCTAGCCCTGGCCGCCGGGGAGAAAAGTCAGCGAGCATTGTGCGCCGTCCGCTGTTGGAATGAGTGCCCCGTCTTCCTGACTTCGATGCGGTAGGAGCCTGTACACGCATGGCTGCCTCGAATGATGGCACATGCCGCTCACACTGGCGTCCGTACAATCCCGGTACCACTTAATGGCCAACCTCAGGCGGGCAGTACAGCGTGTGGTGAGATTGTACCTTCTCGGTCTTCCTTTGTCTCTTGCCCCGTTGGACGGGAGAGTCAGCGGTCCCTTCGAGGGCGCGCCGGGCCGCAGCAACCTTGGCGATTCCTTCGCACACATACTCACCGTCCTCCATAGCCCAGGCCTCGGGGGTTTTCATGGGTTCGCTATCGATAGGGAAGCGGTCTCCTCTCACGGTGAACTGCGCACGAACCACATTGGTTGGAACACAGTCGCCGAATGGCAGGTCAGTGGCCATGCAAGTGCGGATTCAAGCAGGCCGCGCCGCGCTGGAGTGGCCATTCGGCGAATGGCCACTCCGGGCGCGTGCAGTGCAAGACAATGCATGACGCGCTGGAGTGGCCATTCGGCGAATGGCCACTCCGGCCGCGTGCAGTGCAACGCAATGCATGACGCGCTGGAGTGGCCATTCGGCGAATGGCCACTCCGGCCGCGTGCAGTGCAAGACAATGCATGACGCGCTGGAGTGGCCATTCGGCGAATGGCCACTCCGGGCGCGTGCAGTGCAACACAATGCATGACGCGCTGGAGTGGCCATTCGGCGAATGGCCACTCCGGGCGCGTGCAGTGCAAGACAATGCATGACGCGCTGGAGTGGCCATTCGGCGAATGGCCACTCCGGCCGCGTGCAGTGCAACGCAATGCATGCCGCGCTGGAGTGGCCATTCGGCGAATGGCCACTCCAACTCTGACCAAGGTGGAGGACATGCCTTGGTGTTCTGGAACACATCATTGCCGCGAGCAGCTTCCTCTGCTCGCGGGCGCTGGGATTCCTCCGCAGGCCCGTGTTATGGTCCCACGCCCGTCTCGAAAACTTACTGCACATCGGGTCACCTCCGTTTGGGCGGATACTGTGTGCTTCCCTTCTCCGCTACCGTTGGGCACGGCAACAGGTACGGCATAACCCGAGCATCAGCAGAGGCACACTCTTTGGTCACGGCGTTCAAATGGGCGTGCTGGCGGTAGAAAGCATGATTGATATTAGTAGCAGCTTCGTACGCTTCACCTGTTCTGCCGACCTGTACACGATACCCGTCACTGCATACTGACCGCGAATGGCGACTCTGACGTGCCAAGACACTACACTGACAGTCGGTGGCATGCGATCCCGTGGCCCTGACGGGGTGGTAGTGGACCCCAGTTTGCAATCACGTTGTTAGTCGGAGACAGCAGCCGTACCCCATGTGCAGCTTTGCCGAGTGCGTCCGCCTGTGTTTTCGTTAGAATACTCCCGACCCACACCTTCTCGTCGTCTGGGAGGGCCAGGTTCACTAGTGCCTGCACCTTCTTGCCTTGCGTGTGGGCATCGGCCATTCCCGCCACCTTGGATCTCATCCCTTCCGTCCACATCATCACCGCATCCATCATCGTTTCCCACCGCCTGGCAGCTTCGGGGTTCGCAGTCAAGGCCGTAGCTGTGGAGTGTGCAGTGCCGACGGCTGCCGACGCTTGTCCCACGCTCCCTCTGCCCTTGCCCAGCGCCTTCACCAGCACGGGCGGCTTCAGCAGTCCAGCGATTGTGCCTTTCCTGAAGAAGTACCTTACGCACGTCATCAGTTTCTCGACACTGTCGATATCAACGGAGCTGTCTTTGTCGACGGTTGACGTCAAAGTCAACCCGTCGACGCCGGCACCTCTGCTCCACACGTTGCTGACCAGCACGTCAAGCATCCCTGCTCCGTTGTCTGCGTCATCTACAACTTCTTTCTCGATGACGACGGGCGCCGCGCGGAGGAACGTGAACTGCAGGTTGGACATGGTGGATGATTAGACAAAGCGGAATGAACACACGTCTATGGCCGGTACTGTGGATGGTCGTATCGTAGGCACAGCTAACATATCGCGTCATTCGCACATGCTTTGCTGCTCCGTGCTTTGAATGGTATGCCGATGTAGCGTCGTCGCGCGGTCCGCCTTCAAAGGTTTGGCTGCCTCGATACCCCGGCGCCTCGCCAGGGATTGTGGCGTCAGGGCGAACATGGGATGCGACAGGGAGGTCTTCGTGGGACGTAATGCCATCATAGGGACGACAAACACCAGAGGCCGCACTATTGTTGAACCTCGTCACAAGAATGCTTAAGTACGGCTGGCTACCATGGCCGGTTCGGCGAATAGACTGAAGAGGGCGGAGGTGAACGAATTGGTTGCCAAAGCGAACTGTAAGCGCCTGATCCCTCCCGAGCCGACGGGGAAGGAACCGTTTAAATACCAGTGTCTAGCCTGTGGTGAGAAGTTTCAGAGGCACAACACCGCCCAAAACCATCACGGTCCTTGCAGCCGTCGACTGAGTGCAGCAGCCGCATCGCGGAGAGCCGCTGGTGGACACGACGACGCGGGCCCAGACTCGAGGCCAGCCGCTGGCCCGACCTCCGCTACTGCCGATGATGACCGCAGCGGCAGACACGACGGGGCCGGTCCCTCTGGGAGATCCCCATCACCTCCAGACATGGGGGGTCCCCCCGATGAGCCTGCCCACTCCGACGACCTCTTCGACGTGCGTACCTTCGGTAGTTGACCGTGCTAAGTCCCGGTTTGCCTGATCATGATGCAGATCGGCCTGACAGCGGCTCGTGATCACGCTCCTGTCCCTCAGCTGTAACCTGCCTGCTCGCCCAAAGCAACTCTGATGTGTTGGGATTGTGTACAGCTGCCCCCACCGTCCGAAAGTGACTATGCCGAGGGCCCCGCACAATTTTCAGACGCCGACTCAGACACCTCAGACGCAGACTCCATTGCCTTCTCCTCAGAGACGGACTACAGTTCAGACGAATCCGAGGTGTGTCCTCAACTAACATTACATGCGATGCTGTGAATCCGCTCGTACTCCTCTGTGGGACTGGCCGGATCGTTGCCCATGCAGGAGGCGGATGACGACGGCCCGCTCCCCACCACAGGGGCCCGGAAGGGCACGGGCGCCTGGTGGCATGACCAACGCATGAAACACATATACACTGGCAGCGCCCTCACCGTCCTCACGGTGTGCATGTGGATTGCCCAGTTGAAGAGCCTCTTTCGCATACAAGACGTGGTCGTCGATACGTGGTGCAGGTTCATACATTACCTCCTGCTACCCGATGGCAACTTTTTCCCCCCCTCCTTTCACCTCGTCAAGGCGGTGTTGGGTGTCCCGCCTGTTTCCTCTGTGACGCGCCACGTTTGTCCCCAATGCTGGACCTTGTTCCCCCCACTTGATCCGGGTGACCATCACCAGCATTTGGCGGACACCTGCGGAACCCCTGGTTGTTGTCAACAGCGATTCGATGTCGATCTCACAGGGAAGGGTGTCCCAGTGCGCTCAGCTTTCTTCTTTGGCGAAGAAGCCTCGCTGAAAGACCTCCTCCTGCAGCCGGGGCTGCTGACGAGCGTACGGGAAGCCAGGGCAACAGCTGTCAAAGACAAAAGCAGCTTCCTCAACTCCCCGGCTGGAAAGGCCCTCAACCTGGCGTGTGGGGGCAAAATCCTCAAGCCAAAGCATAGGGAGCTTGTGCTGCTTTTCAGCCTCGGTGCGCTCCACCTCCTCATCTGAGCAGGTGGCTATCAGGCACACCGAAACGGCACGCCTATGCAACTCCGCGAATTGAGACCCTCTGCCTCGTGTCCCGACAGTCGCTTTTCCTGCAGGGGGGGACGGGGCCCAGTTGTATGTCAACAAGCAGCACGGTGTCACCATCTGGGGGATCCGCCTGCTTGACCTGCCGCCCCATCTCTCAAGTACCAATGTGGCCTGGATTCCCCTTGGAGTGGAGGAGGGGCCATCCGAACCAACATGCATGGCCAGCATTCTGGAGTCCGTGATGGCGTTCTTCAAGAAGCATGATCCGGGCGCGCACTCACCTTGTCTTCCTGGTCACTGCCGGGTGATGTGTACAGTTCCCGATCACGTAGTGCCTGGCCCCCGCACCACGTGATGGCTGGAGTGCAGGAGCTGGGGGTGAGGCACTCGAAATCACACTGCCAGGGGGCGAGGTACTGCACGTGTGGCCGGTGCTGTGCTGTGTGGAGGGGGACATCCCATGGCTGGAGAAACTTACCAACAGCATCGGCCATACAGCGAAGAGGGCATGTTTCAGATGTGCCCAAAACGGCGTGTGGGATTACCCCGCCAACACTGTCAGGTCCGGGGTGTTCACTTACGTTTGTAATCTCTTTCCTGCTAGTGCTGTCTCACGTACCTGTCCTGCTCATAACTGCTATCATGCATGCCACACAGGTGGATGGGACACCATCACCCTCTGCACCAGCCCGTGCCCTGCTATGCCGACGGGCCTCTGAAAGGGAAATCACTCACCCCGGAGGAAGAAGCAGCATCTTCGGCTGCAAACCCCCGGATGGTGCCTGGGAGTGTACAACCGGACACTGGTGGCAACCCCCCGCGGACCGCGTGGTCTGAGCCCCGGCATGTGCAGCCCTCGTCCTGGGAGTCCGACAACCGCTTGAAGTACTCGGCGGCAGAGATCCTGGCCAGGGGCCGAAAGGGCGACAAGATCGCTGCCCAGGTGCAATTCCATCTACAGTGTCATCGAATGCAAACTGTGCACATGCGGCCTACTCCCCTGCCCCCCTTCTGTGCGCCGCAACTCATCTTGCCAACCCCTCTGACACCGAACAAGCGTCGTTGGTGATACGGCTCTTTTCTTGTGGTAACCCTGGCCAGGCCTGTGGTAGTGCAGGTCCACGCACCAACCTTGAAACGCTATTGCGACCGGAAGACACCGAAGTCCAGGGCCAAGCTCGCCAAAGATGAGTACAAGCTACTGGGGGTGAAAGGTTCTCCGCTGTTCAGTCTCCTCTCCTACTTCAAGTACGAGCACCCCCAGCCTGCTGCTGCCTGCCTCGCCCTTGAGTCTGGAGTTGATTATGAAATACGCTGTGGCGTTGCAGTCCCTGCCATTTCTTCCGGCTCGGAGTGGCGCACGTGTTCCTGCTCGGTGTGCTCATGGACTTCTGGAACCAGTGGCTCCCTCCCCTGGGCCGGAAGAAGTCCAAGAAGGCGCCATTGACTGGCCTCCGGGCCCTGTTTCGACTGCCAGAGGATGTCGTCAAGGCGATAGCTGCCAGAGCGCCCCACATCATGCAGACCTCTCTTTTCAAGAAGGTGTACACCGACATCACCAAGTGCGCAGTCCCATCGCCTGCACACCCTGCTCGCATCCGAGGCTGCCCCATTTGTCGGACTGTTACTTGGACACAGGAACCATGTGCACTCCTGTTGGAGCAGCCCGTCTGAGTCAGGGTGACTGTTTGCGTAGGCACCGCAGTCGCTGGCTCATGGAAGACTGGCTGGCCTTCACCGAGACATTCTCGCTGTACCTCCTGCACGATCTCCCGTGGAAGGCCTCCGAGAAACGCATACGCAGTGTGTTTGAGCAGTCGTGGGGGCTCCTGCGAGCAGGGGCCCTCTACTTTCTCAGATATGAAGAGGGTCAGCACACACCGGCCCGAATCACGGAAGCACAGCGATTGATGCTGCAGTACGCCAAGCTGGCGGAGGAGACGTTTGAGGGCGCCGCTCTCAGCACGTACAAGCTGCATCTGGCAGCTTGTCACCTTCCGGATCAGGTGAGGTGCTGCGGTGCATCCTTCTTCAGTCTTGAATTCTGGATCGAGCGGATGGTCCAGCTCTTGAAGAGGCTGATCAAATATCGATCGACTCGTTGCCCTGAACAAGTATACGTGAGCGATGAACTGCTGCGCCGCACATGTATGCGGCTGCTACATGATGCAGCTTCACTGCCTGCTGCCATGACCTCTCTGTCGGATGCCATAGCGACGGAAAAACGCCGGCGGGCACGAACTCGCAATGGAAGATCCGCTGACGGGGATCAATCAGTTGACAGCAACCGGATCACCGGCAGGGTCGTCGGGGTGGGCAGGGCTCCTGCCCAGTCTGAGGCTGCAGAGGTCCTCCCCCTTGACTTCGTGGGAGATGAGCTGACAGGGTTGCCGTACCTCCTCTTCCATCAGGATTCCCTACAGGATGAGGGCTGGCCAACTCACCGTCGCCTGGGGGTTGGATATGCACGTCGCGCGGCCATCCACCGAGCTCTGGGCCTGAAGGTGGATGGCACTGTTGATGAGGCTCGCCGTGAGGGCACAGTGACACTTATGAAGTTCCACCAGATGCAATCCCGCGTTGCAGACATGTTCAGCTGCGCGCAACAGTGTACGCAAGGGAAGAAAGACAACAAGTGGTGCCTCTTGAGGTACCTCATTGGGGGGGACGGGGACGGGGGTGGCGGGACAGTGACGTATTTCGTCGGGGAACTGCAGTATTTCACGAGGGCGTGTCTGCAGCCCCGGGATGGCGTGTGTTGCGTGTCATGTGTTGCAAAACCAAACCCATTGTACCTGGGGGTTGCTGATCTGTACAATTGCACCTTGCCAGCCACCCCAGGAGCCCGCGCCCCAGATCCCGTGTTGAAACGCCCCCCTGAGTTTTTCGGTGTGGCGGGTGCAAACAGGGGGTCTCGGGCATATGCCGGCAGATACGTCGTAGACTTGGACGCAGTTCCATGCCAGTTAGTTCCAGTCCGGAGGGGTGCACAAAATGTGCAGAATTGGGCCACTGCGAACAAGGCTTCTGGCCGAACTGTGTAAAGCGCTGGGGTCATCGGGTGCTCTCTTCTTGATACCAATACGGCACCTGCTACAGCAGATAAGTTGGCGCCCAGTCTCCGGCACTGTATGGCCACCGGTGCATTATCGGCAGCAGCCAACAGTCATTCGCCAGACGTGGAGCGCGTGTAGCCACTTTCGCACCTGCTTCGAGCATCGGCGCCGGCTCCGACATCATGATACCGGCACTGCGGTTCGATTAAAGATATGTTAATAGTTAAATGTAATACATGCTGGATGACATCGACGCGATACGATTGGTACAACACGCCCGACTGCTTACATTCCCGAGTTGGTTAGACAGGATGATTTCAGACGGGGACCTGAGGACCTTGATTGCGACATTAGAAAGTAGAAATTCATACGAGTCGTCGTTCTATAGATTCGTGAAAACGGCCCTCAAGGGGAAATGGACGCCAGGTCAACCGATCCCGGTTCTCACTATCTGTAGCAGGGATCCGGGGTTCCCACTAGATCTAATGGGAAACTCGTATATCCTGACCACGGTTGACATCACCATGGTGGGGTTTATTCTCGATGCCGGGGGAGATGGTCTGGATGATTATCTGGACTCGATTCGGGCGATGAAGGAAGGCGTCCAGGTAGCCCACGCCGCAAACCACGCAGCGGTCGTTGAGAAGAAGATGCATTCTCTATGGCACGACATCCGGCTCGTCGCGGTCGAGCGCGCGGTCCGTACGGTGTATCCCGGCGGGCCCGAGGAGATCGTACTGTACAGAGCTTGTCAATCCGGAGCGGGGGTGGCGGAGGATGTTTGCGGCCTGCTCCAGCGTGTGCTGGGCACGAGCGGGACCGAGGCGATTAGCCAGTGGCTAGATCGGGAGAGGGAGGCGCCGCGACAGCCCAATCCCATTTGGCCACTGTCAGAGGTGCCTGTGGCCCCTCTGCAGGCGCCATTGTTGGCCTTACAGCTCGATGTGGGGGGGGCTGATGATGACACCCCTCCGGATGGGGACATCAACGCAGCCACCTCGTCGGGAGTGGGGTCGGACGCTCCCTTACAGCCCGACGGCGGGGGGGCTGCGGATGACCCCGCTCCGGAGGGGGGCATCGACGCCGCCACATCCCCGGGCGTGGGGGGGGTCGATCCTTTACCCTGGGCGGAGTCCAGCGGTGACAGCGCGTTCAGGGGTGGTGGAAAGCTGGGACGTGGCAGACATGCCCCGAAGCGGCTTAGGGGGGTGGGGGCACGAGGGGCAGTGGCACCGGTTGCAGGGCGTGGGTCGCGCAGCTACACCCATCAACAGCCTGCGCAAGTACGTTTCAGTGCACGGGGTGGCTCCCGGCGGGGTGTTGTGGCTGTGGCGGAGATCCTCAGCCGTGAGCCTCCGGCAGCATTAGTGCCAGCAGCAGTCGGGGCTCGCCCTCCGGCGGTGCGGCCAGAGCCCGATCAGCCAGAAGGGCCTGCAAGGGCCGCATCTCCTCCGTCCCGGACCACCGGCTGTCTGCCGCCCCCGCTTCCGGGGGTGGCTGCTACAGCTGCGGCCCCCCCCCGGCCACTGGCACAGGCGGAGGAGGGTCACAACGCTCGGGAGGGGGGCATTGCAGACCCCCCCGCAGGAGGTGACCTCGAGCCAACTCCTGCATCTCAGGACGTACCGGTCACCACTGCGGCCGCCGGGGAGGGCCCCGGCGCAAGCCCCAACCCTCTAGGGGGGGCCACCGCACACACAGGCATGTCGCCCGGGGCAGACGAGGTCGCCCCGCTTCCGCCGGGGGGCAGTCAGGGCGTTAGGCTCCTCTCGGCCTCACTATTGGCTCACCCTCCGGTAACCCCTCCGGCATGGGTGACGGACATACCTGCAAAGCCGCCGGGGAAACTGAAGCAGCTGTGGTCGCCGACCCGCCCGGGGGCGAGTAACCCAGCCCCTGCTCAGTCCAGTGACGCGGGCGGCCCAACGCATGTGGGCTCCTCCGATGACGACGAGCCAGGGCCGTCATCAGTGCCGGGGGGCGTGACGGTGGAGCTGGGGCATTTTGGGGACGCACGGGTTTCTGTTGTTTTGGGGCTGCCAAGCCTCGCAAGAGGCTGGCCCACGTCCTGGCTAGATTCGACGCACGTAGACTACGCCTGTAGCAGATGTGTGAAGCTGGTAGGCCAGGGCGTCATCTCACTGCCTAGCATGAGCCTGGCCGGGGTATGTACTGGGGATGCGGGTGCAGCCTGGTCTGACAGTCGCAGTAGGTGGTTGGGGCGGTGGATGGCCCGAGCTCACATATTCGATCAGATATGCGTTCTTGTCCCAGTCCCCCGGAACGGTCACTGGGCACTGGCCGTCATCTGGCAGCCACGTGCGCCCCCTCGACTCATCTGACTTTGCAACGGGAATCATATTCTAGATTCGTCGATCCCGTCGGGTCATCCCATGTGGGGAGTACACTGCAAGGGCCCACTGAGGGTGTCGGCGTGTTGCAGGGCTCTTGCAGCAGGACGAGGCCCCTAGCATGTCGTTCTTTGACAGCTTGATGGACGCCGGCGCCGGCAATGCCGAGCGGATCCAGGCAGTGCTGAGTGCGGCGCTGTGCATGGCGCTTGACAACCCGGAGGGCAAGGCACCCGCCACCTCCTTGCCAGCGGATCCCCCAACTAAGTCGGGGACTAGGGGGGCAGTGACGGGACGGCGTCAAAACATGCGTTTGGGCACCAGGCCACCCGCTTCCACAGCGAGGATCACTCTGAAGTTGACTAAGGTGCGATTCTCACCGGGCACTGGTATCTTGAACTTGCGGTTACCCCATTGCTGTCACCCGCTGACGGGGTGCCATGCGATCCACCGCATGGCGCCGGCCTGCTTCCCTTGTTCCACCCGTCCCGCCCTCCAGCCTTCATCCCCTCGGGCCCTGTCATAACCACACCCTGTCATAGCATTGACTTGAGTTTTCGCCGTTGACACGACCCTGCGTGCCACCTACATCAGTGCTCGGTGGAGTACAGGTCGGTGGAGCCCCCCAGCAAGCAAACGGCCATGATTGCGGGGTTCGCCGATGCCGTCTGCCAGGTCGTCCGTGAAATGCGACAAGAGGAGGGGGACCTATTTTCCAGTGACCTCCACGGGGTGGAGGCTACTCGTAGGGTACTGCGGCGCATCACCCGCCTGAGAGTGCAGCATGCGGTGCTGTACCGCATCCTGCTTACACGGGCCCTCTTGCAAGAATGGCACCGTGGCGGGAGGGCGGGGGACCAGCTAGTGGGTATATCCGCCGAAGACGGCACCAACATCCTAGCTGATGCACGATGGGACCGCCACCTGCGGACCCCGCCGTTTGCAGACATGTCTGCAGATGAGTTGAGGTATGCGCTACACAATCTCCTTGTTATCACCACCGTTGCCCCTCCACTCCTCTGGCGAGTTGGTCATTTGCCCGCCCCTGCAGGCTATGTCTAGTCATCGCATAGGCGCTGGTCTCGCCCCCACCCCACCGTAGACGGCACAACTCCTACATGATTCCGGTACTATGCAGGGACTGGTACCTTCAGGCGGGGTACGACGCCTTAATGAATAAGGTGCAGCCACTGGTGGCAACCCTGAGTCAACAGTACAACAAGCTGATGGCCGTTCCGCTGAAAACGCGGATCTGAGTATCCCCGCATGGCGTGCGGGGGCGGTAGCCGTGCGGTTCTAATGCACCGCCCGCTGTGCGCCTGGTCGGCGGGTATTCGCATCAGGGTTGCCCATTGTACTAGCTGGCAGGTGGGGCGGGAACTTGCTAGGGGGGGGGACTGGCGCAGGAGGCTCCCAGGGGGCGGCTACCAGGTGGCGGGACACCACGGCACGCCATAGCAGTCATGCGATAGTGTCACTGTGGCCACAGGCGTCCCTCGGCGTTGATGTTGTAGTGCAGTGTTGGGTAGCTGTATACTATTAGTGTGTCTGCTGCGACGAAAGGCCACAGCCACCTGTGTTAAGAAAGTGCACTGAGGCGTGACAACCTTCCGTCTGTTTACATGTACACGTGGAATGGCACATGAGATGCTGATGTTGCTCGTTGTTGTACGTGCTACTCATTAATCGTTCGCATTACTAGGTTTCAGAGTCAACATTCTACGGAAAGGCCCCCCCCCACTCCAACCCCACCCTAATCCGCACTCCAGCACTCCTCATAGCAGCCCCCCTTCGTGGTCCGGCTTCACTCGGCAACGTTGCGTCCCTGCACGGTGAGCAGCTGCGAATAATGAAATGGGATTAGGGGGCAGGACGCAAGAGTGGCCACAAGGGGACAGGGAGGGCCTGTGCAACAGCCAAGCTCGGGACGAGAGGCAACCTCAATACGGAGCATACCTGCCGGATCAGTGCCACAATCTCTGCTACAGTGGCATTGTCAGGCTCCAGCCCGTACGCCGAAATGAGGGCCATGACGCGTTGCAGGCGGTCGTCATCATCCTCACGCAGACGAGGGTTGCTCAGCATCATTAAGTCGCATGCCACGACAATGAGCCGCAACTGAGCAGCTCGCCCGAAACCAGGTCCCGCGGGCGTGGCGAAGGTGGCGGACAGTTGAACTGTGGTCTGCTGTGCAGCTGGAGACTCTGCCACGGTGAGCTGCACCGAGCCAGCAGTGTCCTGCAGGTAGTACAGCTGGGATGGCCTAACCTCTGGATCAGATGTTGGCAGGTCGTCCTCATCTACCGAGATGTCCGCCGAATCCGCAGGCTCCGAATCGTCATCAGAAGCATGATGACCGAACATCTCTTCGTAGTCGAGGAAAAAGGCGTCAGCAAGGGGTTCGGCGAATCCGGCGATGTCCTTGGCACCGCCCAGACCGAACCCTGATCCATCTCCGGCACCCGCAGGCGGCTGCGCGGTGGGGAGGGGTTCCTGTGCCTTTGCATGCGTGGCCGCAGAGGAGCCACGTGGGCCCACGGTGACTGCCTCGGGGGGGGCCAGCCCCCCCAACGCAGGCCCACCCCCCGCAGGCGCTGACGAGTCCCCCGGGTTCAGGCCCCCCGACACAGGCCCACCCCCCACAGGCGCTGCTGATGCCCCCAGGTTCAGCCCCCCCGACGCAGGCGCACCCCCCACAGGCGCTGACGAGTCCCCCGGGTTCAGGCCCCCCGACGCAGGCGCACCCCCCACAGGCGCTGACGAGTCCCCCGGGTCCAGGCCCCCCGACGCAGGTGCACCCCCCACAGGCGCTGCTGATGCCCCCAGGTTCAGCCCCCCCGACGCAGGCGCACCCCCCACAGGCGCTGACGAGTCCCCCGGAATCAGGCCCCCCGACGCAGGCGCACCCCCCACATGCGCCGCTGATGCCCCCAGGTTCAGCCCCCCCGACGCAGGCGCACCCCCCACAGGCGCTGATGAGTCCCCCGGGTTCAGGCCCCCCGACGCAGGCGCACCCCCCACAGGCGCTGCTAATTCACCCAGCCTGCTGGGTGGAGCTGGGCGGGCGGGGCTTGCCGCGTCACCGGAACCCTGTGTGGCGCTGTCGCCGGTGTTGGTACCCGCGGCGGCAGTGCCCGTGTTCAGGGATGCTGGAATGCCGCACTTTCGCAGCAGCAGCGCCTTATCGCGTGATTTTGCCGCCGAGCTCTTCCCACTTGCCCGACGCTGGTGGTGGCCGCGGGCACGGGCTGCATTGGCACCCCCTGTCCCAGGGGGCGCCTGGGCCGCAGCCACAGGGGGCTGCCGGCAACCCACGGGGAGGGTGGCGAGGATGCCGTCGGGGATGTTGAGGAGCTCCTCCCTGCGAACCATAGCCGGTAAGGCCGCGCACCACGCAGCGCACGGCGCGAGTCACAGGGCACATGCATGCTCTGTTGCACTAGTCACACTTGCAGCAGGTAAGATGGAGCAATTGATACAAGAATATGAGGAGGCCACAGCAGTGTTCGCCTATGACATTACGTCCGTGTAGCAGGTTCTGATGCAGATGACAACCAGCCGTAGGGCCAGACATCGCTGGGGTATGCACCTGTAGCAGGCTGGACTCTGCATCCCTTTGGCGATGGACTGCTTGGCGAGTTCTTCAGCGCCGGCGTAATCCCAGTCCTTGATATCCGGGAACGTCACTGGCCTCAGGCGAACCGCGGGCGTGGAGACGGGATTGCCTGAACTGCTCGCAGCGGGGACTGTTTGCGCCACGGCCAGGTGCCGCCAGCTCCTGAGCGCCCAGTGCCAGATCGTGTGGGGCGGGCACAATGGAATCAGCGCATCAGCCAACCTCTTGACAGGCAGACCGTACCCCGATTTCACCAAGCCTGCATGCACCGCGGGGTTCAGGCGTTCACACTGACTGCAAAGCGTAGTGTTGACCCACCCGGTGGGATACAACATGACACTATAGCTCCATATACAGGTGTACATGACAGGCTGGCGACGCACAGCTGTGATTGACCGTGCACACCAAGATGGCGGCAAAGGCGGGATCAAGAAGACTGGGCTCCAGCGCCGGGATGTCCTCTCCACCCCGCCTTTCTAGGTCAGGCGCCCCAGGGTTGCCTGTCATTGCTGTAGCAACGAGGCGCACATACGCATGCATAAAGAGGTGGACCCCGCTACTGGCGAAAGCCGCCAGGTCCTGTGTAGACGACCGCAACCCTGAACATGCTCCCATGATGTGGGAGTAGAATGACTTGACAGAAAGCCACGCCGGACGGAGGGCTCGGGCTACCCTGTCTCCCTGCACGGCCGGACCCAGGAGTGAACGACATGGGGGGTTAGGCCAAGTAGCACCACAGTGTCACGCCGCCCAAGGGATGTTCAGAACATGTTCTGTACAGTGGCGACTCGCACCTCTGACCAATCCATCAACGGATGCTCCGCCGCATACGCCAACACCCAGGGGGCTAGATTGTATAGGGTGGTGACGAATTCGCCGAGGAACTTCATATCCTGCACGATCTGAGGCATGTTACACTCATCGTTCACAGGCCTGTGACTGGGCAGGCTTGAGGTGTAGGAGGAATCAGAGGCCGCCTAGCCACACTCATGCATGCGTGGTGGAAAGAATGCACTGCCGAGCCAGACAACGCACAAGCATACAGGCAGCCATGCCTGACCACACCGGAATCATAGAAAATATCAGGAACGCACGAACGCCTCGATGAGGTCCGAGTGCCAGACGTGCATGTCCGCTAGTACCGACGCGCCCGACGTCAGTTGGTACACCACCTGGGAGGGGACCCCATTTGTGTTGGCCAGTAGCGCGTGACACCGGTCCCCAATGTGCCGCGCTATTGCCTGAGAAGGTTCGAGCTTCTTTTCAATGAAGCCCTCCAGACTTTCGTAGTGGGCGTTTTCATACAACACCCACGCCACCAGAGGGTTGAGGCCGTCAGGGAGGTTGGAGGTTGGTCTCTCCTTGCTCCTAGCGGACCCGGCCCCCCCCCGCCGCGGGTGTCCGCTTTCCGGCAGTCCACAGTTTGACACGATGCGGGGAGAGGCCAGACATGAAAGAAGCCCATGCCCACACGACGTGCCGGGGGGTGGGGCAATAGAAAACTGCACCGACACACCTTGTAGCGGGCCCCTTCCATCACCTCTGGGACACGCCCAAGAACACAGGTTGACCTTATACATGGACGCGGTGGCCTTGGGCACGCCCGCGGTGGACACGGACTGCATGACTCCCAAAAAAAGGGCAGCAGGCGTGGAGTGAGCACACCGTCAGGAGGCGGGGGGTCAGCGGCTTTGCGCTTCTCCCCAACCTTCGCATGTGGGATATCGAACCGCTCGGCGAGCTCCGGATCTCGCTCCTCCGTGACTGTAGTCTTGGGGAATCCTGACTCAGAGACGTGGCCCGTGACCTTATGCTGCATAGCTGGATGCACTGACTACTGAACCCACTCCATAGTCAGGCTACGCCCCTCCGCAGTAAACATGCAGTTGCAGTAGAGCGTGGTCAGCAGTTCTACCACCAGCCCACCAGGAGGCACACACCTCCTTCGTTCCCAGCAGAGGCCTCCACCGCAGGGGTTCCGTGCACCCAGCAGGGGTCATCCCTTTGCCCTCCCACGAGGACACGAACATGTCCTGCTCGTGGAGCCAGCCGGAGAGCACGAGAAGGGTAGTAGTGGCCACTCCATTGGCCGTTTCCAGCTCACTCCCCCGGCTTACCACCACGTTGTCTCGCAGGACCTCCCCAAGGCCCCACCACACAGCCACCCCAGGCCCGCATGCTGGACCGCTATTGGTGCCGACGCGGGCTCGGTCAGTGAAACGCCCGTCTCTAGAAATCAAACTACCCACTACTGGGATTCGGTTAGTGCGCATGCGACCGACAAGCAAGTCTCCGCTGAGCGCAGAAGTCAGCCCATGCTGGGTACTTGGCAGTCCTGCGACCAGTGCTGCAACGCGTGGATCCATCGCTAATACGTATGTCAATATACTACTAGCGAAAGCGGTCACTGGTGACGAGATGCGCAGATCTGCAACGGAGTTCCGAGTCACTTCGACCGTATCGAATTGCGATGCCAGGTAAGCTACGACCGCCAGCGATTAACCGTATCAGACACACAATCCTCCATTCGTACATTTCATGCAGCACGACGCCCCGATTGCAACGGCACTCCCGCGGAGCACGATGACAGCACCCCGTCAGAGTGGCCATTCGGCGAATGGCCACTCTGGACCAGCGCATGCATTCGCGTCTAGGAGGACGAGCGCACGCCTTACGATGACGTCACCCCGTCAGAGTGGCCATTCGGCGAATGGCCACTCTGGATCATCACATGCATTCGTGTCCAGGAGGGCGAGCGCACGCCTTACCTGGAGCATGATGACGTAACTCGGCCAGAGTGGCCATTCGCCGAATGGCCACTCTGGACCACCGCATGCATTCGCATCCAGGAACCTATGTGCACGCTTTTCCGGCCACCATTCACAGGGCGACGACCAACACTACATGGACTGCTGCCGAGCCTGAAATACGGATCAACGCTATCTTGGGCGATGCAGAAAGTCAACGCTATTGTGAGCCTACCTCCAGCTTCATGCCGCTACGTCTCCTGCCCAAAGTCGATGTCAGTTGCCATGAGTATGGGTCCACGTCTACCTGCACCGTGTCCAGTCCAGTCGTTTCCAGATACGCGTGTAGTAATAAAGTAACCAATAGTATCATTCGATCCACTGTTAGCGCGGGCTTGGCCCGAAGTGACCTCGTATCATGGCAGCCGGCGCAGACATGCGAAGGCCACTTGCAGCGGTAAGGTACGTCCACAGTCCGGCAGATTATACCTGGGTCGGCGGATGATTCGGTGCCAAAGTCCAAGGGCCATCCGACTGCTCGCATCCGATGACATCGGAGAGGTATCAGAGAGTAAACGGACTTTCGTAATCTGGCGGACGACACCCGGATCCGTTTCGGAGTGTCGCCATTCTCCTAGTGGAGTGACCGGGTCTTGGTGGAGTGTCCGTGTGGAGTGTCTGTGTGGAGTGACCAGGTCCGTGTGGAGTGTCCATGTGGAGTGTCTGTGCGGAGTGACCGGGTCTTGGTGGAGTGTCCGTGTGGAGTGTCCGTGTGGAGTGACCAGGTCCGTGTGGAGTGTCCATGTGGAGTGTCCGTGTGGAGTGACCGAGTCCGTGTGGAGTGTCCTTGTGGAGTGACCTAATCCGTGTGGAGTGTCCGTGTGGAGTGACCGAGTCCGTGTGGAGTGTCCGTGTGGAGTGACCTAATCCGTTTTGAGTGTACGTGTGAGGTTCCCGTGTGGAGTGACCGGGTCCTATTGGAGAGTCCGTGTGGAGTGTCCGTGTGGAGTGACCGAATCCATGCGGAGTGTCCGTGTGGAGTGACCGAGTCCGTGTGGAGTGTCCGTGTGAGGTTCTCGTGTGGAGTGTCCGTGTCCTTGTGGAGTGTCCGTGTGGAGTGTCCGTGTGGAGTGACCGGGTCCGTGTGGAGTCTCCGTGTGGAGTGACCGAGTTCGTGTGGAGTGTCCGTATGGAGTGACCGAATCCGTGTGGAGTGTCCGTGTGGAGTGACCGAGTCCTTGTGGAGTGACCGAGTCCGTGTGGAGTGTCCGTGTGGAGTGACCGAGTCCGTGTGGAGTGTACGTGCGAGGTTCCCGTGTGGAGTGACCGGGTCCTAGTGGAGAGTCCGTGTGGAGTGTCCGTGTGGAGTGACCGAATCCGTGTGAAGTGACCGAGTCCGTGGGGAGTGTCCTTGTGGAGTGACCGAGTCCGTGTGGAGTGTCCATGTGGAGTGACCGAATCCGTGTGGAGTGTCCGTGTGCAGTGACCGAGTCCGTGTGGAGTGACCGAGTCTTTGTGGAGTGTCAATGTGGAGTGACCGAGTCCGTGTGGAGTGTACGTGTGAGGTTCCCGTGTGGAGTGACCGGGTCCTATTGGAGAGTCCGTGTGGAGTGTCCGTGTGGAGTGACCGAATCCATGTGCAGTGTCCGTGTGGAGTGACCGAGTCGGTGTGGAGTGTCCGTGTGAGGTTCTCGTGTGGAGTGTCCGTGTCCTTGTGGAGTGTCCGTGTGGAGTGTCCGTGTGGAGTGACCGGGTCCGTGTGGAGTCTCCGTGTGGAGTGACCGAGTCCGTGTGGAGTGTCCGTATGGAGTGACCGAATCCGTGTGGAGTGTCCGTGTGGAGTGACCGAGTCCGTGTGGAGTGTCCGTGTGGAGTGACCGAGTCCGTGTGGAGTGTCCGTATGGAGTGACCGAATTCGTGTGGAGTGTCCGTTTGGAGTGACCGAGTCCGTGTGGAGTGATCGAGTCCGTGTGGAGTGTCCGTATGGAGTGACCGAATCCGTGTGGAGTGTCCGTGTGGAGTGACCGAGTCCGTGTGGAGTGTCCGTGTGGAGTGACCGAGTCCGTGTGGAGTGTCCGTGTGGAGTGACCGAATCCGTGTGGAGTGTCCGTGTGGAGTGACCGAATCCGTGTGGAGTGTCCGTGTGGAGTGACCGAGTCCGTGTGGAGTGACCGAGTCCGTGTGGAGTGTCCGTGTGGAGTGACCGAGTCCGTGTGGAGTGTCCGTATGGAGTGACCGAATCCGTGTGGAGTGTCCGTGTGGAGTGACCGAGTCCGTGTGGAGTGACCGAGTCCGTGTGGAGTGTCCGTGTGGAGTGACCGAGTCCGTGTGGAGTGTCCGTATGGAGTGACCGAATCCGTGTGGAGTGTCCGTGTGGAGTGACCGAATCCGTGTGGAGTGTCCGTGCGGAGTGACCGGGTCCGTGTGGTGTGTCCGTGTGGAGTGACCGAATCCGTGTGGAGTGTCCGTGCGGAGTGACCGGGTCCCAGTGGAGACTCCGTGTGGAGTGTCCGTGTGGAGTAACCGAATCCGTGCGGAGTGTCCATGTGGAGAGACCGAGTCCGTTGCGGAGTAACCGAGTCCGTGGGGAGTGTCCGTGTGGAATGACCGAGTCCTTGTGGAGTGACCGAGTCCGTGTGGAGTGTCCGTGTGGAGTGACCGAGTCCGTGTGGAGTGTACGTGTGAGGTTCCCGTGTGGAGTGACCGGGTCCTAGTGGAGAGTCCGTGTGGAGTGTCCGTGTGGAGTGACCGAATCCGTGTGGAGTGACCGAGTCCGTGGGGAGTGTCCGTGTGGAGTGACCGAGTCCGTGTGGAGTGTCCGTGTGGAGTGACCGAGTCCGTGTGGAGTGTCCGTATGGAGTGACCGAATCCGTGTGGAGTGTCCGTGTGGAGTGACCGAATCCGTGTGGAGTGTCCGTGTGGAGTGACCGAGTCCGTGTGGAGTGACCGAGTCCGTGTGGAGTGTCCGTGTGGAGTGACCGAGTCCGTGTGGAGTGTCCGTATGGAGTGACCGAATCCGTGTGGAGTGTCCGTGTGGAGTGACCGAGTCCGTGTGGAGTGACCGAGTCCGTGTGGAGTGTACGTGTGAGGTTCCCGTGTGGAGTGACCGGGTTCTAGTGGAGAGTCCGTGTGGAGTGTCCGTGTGGAGTGACCGAATCCGTGGGGAGTGTCCGTGTGGAGTGACCGAGTCCTTGTGGAGTGACCGAGTCCGTGTGGAGTGTCCGTGTGGAGTGACCGAGTCCGTGTGGAGTGTACGTGTGAGGTTCCCGTGTGGAGTGACGGGGTCCTAGTGGAAAGTCCGTGTGGAGTGTCCGTGTGGAGTGACCGAGTCCGTGTGGAGTGTCCGTGTGGAGTGACCGAGTCCGTGTGGAGTGTACGTGTGAGGTTCCCGTGTGGAGTGACGGGGTCCTAGTGGAAAGTCCGTGTGGAGTGTCCGTGTGGAGTGACCGAGTCCGTGTGGAGTGTCCGTATGGAGTGACCGAATCCGTGTGGAGTGTCCGTGTGGAGTGACCGAATCCGTGTGGAGTGACCGGGTCCGTGTGGAGTCTCCGTGTGGAGTGACCGAGTCCGTGTGGAGTGTCCGTATGGAGTGACCGAATCCGTGTGGAGTGTCCGTGTGGAGTGACCGAGTCCGTGTGGAGTGACCGAGTCCGTGTGGAGTGTCCGTGTGGAGTGACCGAGTCCGTGTGGAGTGTACGTGTGAGGTTCCCGTGTGGAGTGACCGGGTCCTAGTGGAGAGTCCGTGTGGAGTGTCCGTGTGGAGTGACCGAATCCGTGGGGAGTGTCCGTGTGGAGTGACCGAGTCCTTGTGGAGTGACCGAGTCCGTGTGGAGTGTCCGTGTGGAGTGACCGAGTCCGTGTGGAGTGTACGTGTGAGGTTCCCGTGTGGAGTGACCGGGTCCTAGTGGAGAGTCCGTGTGGAGTGTCCGTGTGGAGTGACCGAATCCGTGTGGAGTGACCGAGTCCGTGGGGAGTGTCCGTGTGGAGTGACCGAGTCCGTGTGGAGTGTCCGTGTGGAGTGACCGAATCCGTGTGGAGTGTCCGTGTGGAGTGACCGAGTCCGTGTGGAGTGACCGAATCCGTGTGGAGTGTCCATGTGGAGTGACCGAGTCCGTGTGGAGTGTAAATGTGAGGTTCCCGTGTGGAGTGACCGGGTCCTAGTGGAGAGTCCGTGTGGAGTGTCCGTGTGGAGTGACCGAATCCGTGTGGAGTGTTCGTGTGGAGGGACCGAGTCCGTGTGGTGTGTCCGTGTGGAGTGACCGAATCCGTGTGGAGTGTACGTGTGAGGTTCCCGTGTGGAGTGACCGGGTCCTAGTGGAGAGTCCGTGTGGAGTGACCGTGTGGAGTGACCGAATCCGTGTGGAGTGACCGAGTCCATGGGAGTCCGTGTGGAGTGACCGAGTCCGTGTGGAGTGTCCGTGTGGAGTGACCGAATCCGTGTGGAGTGTCCGTGTGGAGTGACCGAGTCCTTGTGGAGTGACCGAGTCCGTGTGGAGTGTCCGTGTGGAGTGACCGAGTCCGTGTGGAGTGTACGTGTGAGGTTCCCGTGTGGAGTGACCGGGTCCTAGTGGAGAGTCGGTGTGGAGTGTCCGTGTGGAGTGACCGAATCCGTGTGGAGTGACCGAGTCCGTGGGGAGTGTCCGTGTGGAGTGACCGAGTCCGTGTGGAGTGTCCGTGTGGAGTGACCGAATCCGTGTGGAGTGTCCGTGTGGAGTGACCGAGTCCGTGTGGAGTGACCGAATCCGTGTGGAGTGTCCATGTGGAGTGACCGAGTCCGTGTGGAGTGTAAATGTGAGGTTCCCGTGTGGAGTGACCGGGTCCTAGTGGAGAGTCCGTGTGGAGTGTCCGTGTGGAGTGACCGAATCCGTGTGGAGTGTCCGTGTGGAGTGACCGAGTCCGTGTGGTGTGTCCGTGTGGAGTGACCGAATCCGTGTGGAGTGTCCGTGCGGAGTGACCGGGTCCCAGTGGAGACTCCGTGTGGAGTGTCCGTGTGGAGTAACCGAATCCGTGCGGAGTGTCCGTGTGGAGAGACCGAGTCCGTTGCGGAGTAACCGAGTCCGTGGGGAGTGTCCGTGTGGAGTGACCAAGTCCTTGTGGAGTGACCGAGTCCGTGTGGAGTGTCCGTGTGGAGTGACCGAGTCCGTGTGGAGTGTACGTGTGAGGTTCCCGTGTGGAGTGACCGGGTCCTACTGGAGAGTCCGTGTGGAGTGTCCGTGTGGAGTGACCGAATCCGTGTGGAGTGACCGAGTCCGCGGGAAGTGTCCGTGTGGAGTGACCGAGTCCGTGTGGTGTGTCCGTGTGGAGTGACCGAATCCGTGTGGAGTGTCCGTGCGGAGTGACCGGGTCCCAGTGGAGAGTCCGTGTGGAGTGTGCGTGTGAGGTTCCCGTGTGGAGTGACCGAGTCCGTGTGGAGTGTCCGTATGGAGTGACCGAATCCGTGTGGAGTGTCCGTGTGGAGTGACCGAGTCCGTATGGAGTGATCGAGTCCGTGTCGAGTGTCCGTGTGGAGTGACCGAGTCCGTGTGGAGTGTCCGTATGGAGTGTCCGTGTGGAGTGATCGGGTCCGTGTGGAGTGTCCGTGTGGAGTGACCGAGTCCCTGTGGAGTGTCCGTATGGAGTGACCGAATCCGTGTGGAGTGTCCGTGTGGAGTGACCGAATCCGTGTGGAGTGACCGAGTCCGTTTGGAGTGACCGAGTCCGTGTGGTGTGTCCGTGTGGAGTGACCGAATCCGTGTGGAGTGTCCGTGCGGAGTGACCGGGTCCCAGTGGAGACTCCGTGTGGAGTGTCCGTGTGGAGTAACCGAATCCGTGCGGAGTGTCCGTGTGGAGAGACCGAGTCCGTTGCGGAGTAACCGAGTCCGTGGGGAGTGTCCGTGTGGAGTGACCGAGTCCTTGTGGAGTGACCGAGTCCGTGTGGAGTGTCCGTGTGGAGTGACCGAGTCCGTGTGGAGTGTATGTGTGAGGTTCCCGTGTGGAGTGTCCGTGTCCTTGTGGAGTGTCCGTGTGGAGTGTCCGTGTGGAGTGACCGGGTCCGTGTGGAGTGTCCGTGTGGAGTGACCGAGTCCGTGTGGAGTGTCCGTGTGGAGTGACCGAATCCGTGTGGAGTGTCCGTGCGGAGTGACTGGGTCCAGTGGAGAGTCCGTGTGGAGTGTGCGTGTGAGGTTCCCGTGTGGAGTGACCGAGTCCGTGTGGAGTGTCCGTATGGAGTGACCGAATCCGTGTGGAGTGTCCGTATGGAGTGTCCGTGTGGAGTGATCGGGTCCGTGTGGAGTGTCCGTGTGGAGTGACCGAGTCCCTGTGGAGTGTCCGTATGGAGTGACCGAATCCGTGTGGAGTGTCCGTGTGGAGTGACCGAATCCGTGTGGAGTGACCGAGTCCGTTTGGAGTGACCGAGTCCGTGTGGAGTATCCGTGTGGAGTGACCGAGTCCGTGTGGAGTGTCCGTGTGGAGTGACCGAATCCGTGTGGAGTGTCCGTGTGGAGTGACAGAGTCCGTGTGGAGTGTCCGTATGGAGTGTCCGTGTGGAGTGATCGGGTCCGTGTGGAGTGTCCGTGTGGAGTGACCGAGTCCCTGTGGAGTGTCCGTATGGAGTGACCGAATCCGTGTGGAGTGTCCGTGTGGAGTGACCGAATCCGTGTGGAGTGACCGAGTCCGTTTGGAGTGACCGAGTCCGTGTGGAGTATCCGTGTGGAGTGACCGAGTCCGTGTGGAGTGTCCGTGTGGAGTGACCGAATCCGTGTGGAGTGTCCGTGTGGAGTGACAGAGTCCGTGTGGAGTATCCGTGTGGAGTGACCGAGTCCGTGTGGAGTGTCCGTATGGAGTGACCGAGTCCGTATGGAGTGATCGAGTCCGTGTCGAGTGTCCGTGTGGAGTGACCGAGTCCGTGTGGAGTGTCCGTATGGAGTGTCCGTGTGGAGTGATCGGGTCCGTGTGGAGTGTCCGTGTGGAGTGACCGAGTCCCTGTGGAGTGTCCGTATGGTGTGACCGAATCCGTGTGGAGTGTCCGTGTGGAGTGACCGAATCCGTGTGGAGTGACCGAGTCCGTTTGGAGTGACCGAGTCCGTGTGGAGTATCCGTGTGGAGTGACCGAGTCCGTGTGGAGTGTCCGTGTGGAGTGACCGAGTCCGTGTGGAGTGTCCGTGTGGAGTGACAGAGTCCGTGTGGAGTGACCGAGTCCGTGTGGAGTGTCCGTGTGGAGTGACCGAGTCCGTGTGGAGTGTCCGTGTGGAGTGACCGAGTCCGTGTGGAGTGTCCGTATGGAGTGTCCGTGTGGAGTGATCGGGTCCGTGTGGAGTGTCCGTGTGGAGTGACCGAGTCCGTGTGGAGTGTCCGTATGAAGTGACCGAATCCGTGTGGAGTGTCCGTGTGGAGTGACCGAATCCGTGTGGAGTGACCGAGTCCGTGTGGAGTGTCCGTGTGGAGTGACCGAGTCCGTGTGGAGTGTGCGTGTGAGGTTCCCGTGTGGAGTGACCGAGTCCGTGTGGAGTGTCCGTATGGAGTGACCGAATCCGTGTGGAGTGTCCGTGTGGAGTTACCGAGTCCGTGTGGAGTGTCCGTGTGGAGTGATTGAGTCCGTGTGGAGTGTATGTGTGAGGTTCCCGTGTGGAGTGTCCGTGTCCTTGTGGAGTGTCCGTGTGGAGTGTCCGTGTGGAGTGACCGGGTCCGTGTGTAGTGTCCGTGTGGAGTGACTGAGTCCGTGTGGAGTGTCCGTGTGGAGTGACCGAATCCGTGTGGAGTGTCCGTGCGGAGTGACCGGGTCCCAGTGGAGAGTCCGTGTGGAGTGTCCGTGTGGAGTGACCGAATCCGCGCGGAGTGTCCGTGTGGAGTGACCGAGTCCGTGTGGAGTGTCTGTATGGAGTGACCGAATCCGTGTGGAGTGTCCGTGTGGAGTGACCGAATCCGTGTGGAGTGTCCGTGTGGAGTGACAGAGTCCGTGTGGAGTGACCGAGTCCGTGTGGAGTGTCCGTGTGGAGTCACCGAGTCCGTGTGGAGTGTCCGTGTGGAGTGACCGAGTCCGTGTGGAGTGTCCGTATGGAGTGTCCGTGTGGAGTGATCGGGTCCGTGTGGAGTGTCCGTGTGGAGTGACCGAGTCCGTGTGGAGTGTCCGTATGAAGTGACCGAGTCCCTGTGGAGTGTCCGTATGGAGTGACC
Source organism: Ulva prolifera (assembly GCA_023078555.1). Classification (NCBI taxonomy): domain Eukaryota; kingdom Viridiplantae; phylum Chlorophyta; class Ulvophyceae; order Ulvales; family Ulvaceae; genus Ulva; species Ulva prolifera. The sequence continues at coordinate 3,869,894 of CM041196.1, forward strand.
GAATCCGTGTGGAGTGTCCGTGTGGAGTGACCGAATCCGTGTGGAGTGACCGAGTCCGTTTGGAGTGACCGAGTCCGTGTGGAGTATCCGTGTGGAGTGACCGAGTCCGTGTGGAGTGTCCGTGTGGAGTGACCGAATCCGTGTGGAGTGACCGAATCCGTGTGGAGTGTCCGTGTGGAGTGACCGAATCCGTGTGGAGTATCCGTGTGGAGTGACCGAGTCCCTGTGGAGTGTCCGTATGGAGTGACCGAATCCGTGTGGAGTGTCCGTGTGGAGTGACCGAATCCGTGTGGAGTGACCGAGTCCGTTTGGAGTGACCGAGTCCGTGTGGAGTATCCGTGTGGAGTGACCGAGTCCGTGTGGAGTGTCCGTGTGGAGTGACCGAATCCGTGTGGAGTGTCCGTGTGGAGTGACAGAGTCCGTGTGGAGTATCCGTGTGGAGTGACCGAGTCCGTGTGGAGTGTCCGTATGGAGTGACCGAGTCCGTATGGAGTGATCAAGTCCGTGTCGAGTGTCCGTGTGGAGTGACCGAGTCCGTGTGGAGTGTCCGTATGGAGTGTCCGTGTGGAGTGATCGGGTCCGTGTGGAGTGTCCGTGTGGAGTGACCGAGTCCCTGTGGAGTGTCCGTATGGAGTGACCGAATCCGTGTGGAGTGTCCGTGTGGAGTGACCGAATCCGTGTGGAGTGACCGAGTCCGTTTGGAGTGACCGAGTCCGTGTGGAGTATCCGTGTGGAGTGACCGAGTCCGTGTGGAGTGTCCGTGTGGAGTGACCGAATCCGTGTGGAGTGTCCGTGTGGAGTGACAGAGTCCGTGTGGAGTGACCGAGTCCGTGTGGAGTGTCCGTGTGGAGTGACCGAGTCCGTGTGGAGTGTCCGTGTGGAGTGACCGAGTCCGTGTGGAGTGTCCGTATGGAGTGTCCGTGTGGAGTGATCGGGTCCGTGTGGAGTGTCCGTGTGGAGTGACCGAGTCCGTGTGGAGTGTCCGTATGAAGTGACCGAATCCGTGTGGAGTGTCCGTGTGGAGTGACCGAATCCGTGTGGAGTGACCGAGTCCGTGTGGAGTGTCCGTGTGGAGTGACCGAGTCCGTGTGGAGTGTGCGTGTGAGGTTCCCGTGTGGAGTGACCGAGTCCGTGTGGAGTGTCCGTATGGAGTGACCGAATCCGTGTGGAGTGTCCGTGTGGAGTTACCGAGTCCGTGTGGAGTGTCCGTGTGGAGTGATTGAGTCCGTGTGGAGTGTATGTGTGAGGTTCCCGTGTGGAGTGTCCGTGTCCTTGTGGAGTGTCCGTGTGGAGTGTCCGTGTGGAGTGACCGGGTCCGTGTGGAGTGTCCGTGTGGAGTGACTGAGTCCGTGTGGAGTGTCCGTGTGGAGTGACCGAATCCGTGTGGAGTGTCCGTGCGGAGTGACCGGGTCCCAGTGGAGAGTCCGTGTGGAGTGTCCGTGTGGAGTGACCGAATCCGCGCGGAGTGTCCGTGTGGAGTGACCGAGTCCGTGTGGAGTGTCTGTATGGAGTGACCGAATCCGTGTGGAGTGTCCGTGTGGAGTGACCGAATCCGTGTGGAGTGTCCGTGTGGAGTGACAGAGTCCGTGTGGAGTGACCGAGTCCGTGTGGAGTGTCCGTGTGGAGTGACCGAGTCCGTGTGGAGTGTCCGTGTGGAGTGACCGAGTCCGTGTGGAGTGTCCGTATGGAGTGTCCGTGTGGAGTGATCGGGTCCGTGTGGAGTGTCCGTGTGGAGTGACCGAGTCCGTGTGGAGTGTCCGTATGAAGTGACCGAATCCGTGTGGAGTGTCCGTGTGGAGTGACCGAATCCGTGTGGAGTATCCGTGTGGAGTGACCGAGTCCGTGTGGAGTGTCCGTGTGGAGTGACCGAATCCGTGTGGAGTGTCCGTGTGGAGTGACAGAGTCCGTGTGGAGTGACCGAGTCCGTGTGGAGTGTCCGTGTGGAGTGACCGAGTCCGTGTGGAGTGTCCGTGTGGAGTGACCGAGTCCGTGTGGAGTGTCCGTGTGGAGTGATCGGGTCCGTGTGGAGTGTCCGTGTGGAGTGACCGAGTCCGTGTGGAGTGTCCGTATGAAGTGACCGAATCCGTGTGGAGTGTCCGTGTGGAGTGACCGAATCCGTGTGGAGTGACCGAGTCCGTGTGGAGTGTCCGTGTGGAGTGACCGAGTCCGTGTGGAGTGTGCGTGTGAGGTTCCCGTGTGGAGTGACCGAGTCCGTGTGGAGTGTCCGTATGGAGTGACCGAATCCGTGTGGAGTGTCCGTGTGGAGTTACCGAGTCCGTGTGGAGTGTCCGTGTGGAGTGATTGAGTCCGTGTGGAGTGTATGTGTGAGGTTCCCGTGTGGAGTGTCCGTGTCCTTGTGGAGTGTCCGTGTGGAGTGTCCGTGTGGAGTGACCGGGTCCGTGTGGAGTGTCCGTGTGGAGTGACTGAGTCCGTGTGGAGTGTCCGTGTGGAGTGACCGAATCCGTGTGGAGTGTCCGTGCGGAGTGACCGGGTCCCAGTGGAGAGTCCGTGTGGAGTGTCCGTGTGGAGTGACCGAATCCGCGCGGAGTGTCCGTGTGGAGTGACCGAGTCCGTGTGGAGTGTCTGTATGGAGTGACCGAATCCGTGTGGAGTGTCCGTGTGGAGTGACCGAATCCGTGTGGAGTGACCGAGTCCGTTTGGAGTGACCGAGTCCGTTTGGTGTGACCGAGTCCGTGCGGAGTGACCGGGTCCCAGTGGAGAGTCCGTGTGGAGTGTCCGTGTGGAGTGACCAAATCCGTGCGGAGTTTCCGTGTGGAGTGACCGAGTCCGTTGCGGAGTGACCGAGTCCGTGTGGAGTGTCCGTGTGGAGTGACCGAGTCCGTGTGGAGTGTGCGTGAGAGGTTCCCGTGTGGAGTGACCGAGTCCGTGTGGAGTGTCCGTATGGAGTGACCGAATCCGTGTGGAGTGTCAGTGTGGAGTCACCGAGTCCGTGTGGAGTGCCCGTGTGGAGTGACCGAGTCCGTGTGGAGAGTCCGTATGGAGTGACCGAATCCGTGTGGAGTGTCCGTGTGGAGTGACCGATTCCGTGTGGAGTGATCAAGTCCGTGTGGAGTGTCCGTGTGGAGTGACCGAGTCCGTGTGGAGTGTCCGTATGGAGTGTCCGTGTGGAGTGATCGGGTCCGTGCGGAGTGTCCGTGTGGAGTGACCGGGTCCGTGTGGAGTGTCCGTGTGGAGTCACCGAGTCCGTGTGGAGTGTCCGTGTGGATTGACCGAGTCCGTGTGGAGTGTCCGTGTGGAGTGACCGAATCCGTGTGGAGTGTGCGTGTGGAGTGACCGAATCCGTGTGGAGTGTCCGTGTGGAGTGACCGAGTCCGTGTGGAGTGACCGAGTCCGTGTGGAGTGTCCGTGTGGAGTGACCGAGTCCGTGTGGAGTGTCCGTATGGAGTGTCCGTGTGGAGTGATCGGGTCCGTGTGGAGTGTCCGTGTGGAGTGACCGAGTCCGTGTGGAGTGTCCGTATGGAGTGACCGAATCCGTGTGGAGTGTCCGTGTGGAGTGACCGAATCCGTGTGGAGTGTCCGTATGGAGTGACCGAATCCGTGTGGAGTGTCCGTGTGGAGTGACCGAGTCACTAGGAGAATGGTGACATTCCGGGGCGGAACCGAAGGCGTTCCGCTGACAGAGGAACGTTCCTACGAGGCTCTTGACCTTCCGCCCGCGTGCGTATGCTTCACAAGGAACGATGGTGGCGGAATGTCCTATGGCTTCCTTGGTGGCCGCGGAATGTCCTATGGCTTCCTTGGTGGCTGCGGAATGTCCTATGGCTTCCTCGGCAACAGCGCTGACATGATTGTGTGCTCTTCCATAGCGCGAGACAGGCCAATCAGTCTCCGCAGATGAAAAGGACTGGAAATCCATTGCGTACTGAGGCGAACGCAGCTGCGCACAAATAAAAACATTAGAAACGAGCACATGGAAGAAGACAAACATCAAAGAAGCTGCGCCCATGTACGTCCAGCAGTCCGACTGCTCAGAGTTTGAGCTGGAACAAGTTTACAAAAGAGTTAACGGAGAAGACATACATGCATGTACACCAAAGGTTATTGAAAAGGATTGAGCACTCATGCCTGCAGATCCGATGCCCACGTAAGACGAGGACGTGCCTGACAAGTTGGTGCTACTCTCCTTTGGGTGGTCAAGCATGGACCGCGTTCAGAGGAGACAAATGGCGTGCTCTTGTCGCTGAGTGGTCAGTGTGGCACCGTCCATTCCGGACTGAATCGATGCACGTGTGCCCAGTCAGCAACATCGTGGAATGGTCGGTGCCTCACCGACCATTACGGCCCAGTCAGCAACGTCGTGGAATGGTCGGTGCCTCACCGACCATTACGGGGTCGAGTCATGCATGCGCTAGTCACCACTGCAGTGTCGATGGATAACCCACGAGCATTGCATCTCGCCATCATTGATCTCTGGAGCGAGTATAGTACCAACGGAGCATCTTCCCACAGCAATGTAAGCCAATTCATATGAGCTATTATAAGCGTCCGGAGTCTCTCGTCGGCGTCGATATCGTCTCATGATAATGCATTTCTAGTTTATTTGTATCGACTCTCTTTGTATTTCTCTGGTACTGTCCTGACGTGCAGGGAGGCTAGCTGAAGGTTAACAGCATGTGGCACGAATAATGCTTGCGATTCATTTGTATAGCGTGGCATAACATGTCTGGCGTGGGTGGTGAGGGCGCTGCAGCTGTGGCCTGTCTTTAAGGCGATGGTCAGCCTGATCCTGGCGTGGCAGCACCCAGACATGAAGGGGGCAGAGGGCATAACAACACAGAAACACCAAGTGCCACTGTGATTCGGCAACGATGGGCAGCATCACTGTCACCCCCACTTCACCGCGTGCGGGGGCAGAGGGGGTAGCAGCACAGAACCATCAAGTGCCGGTGAGCTGCGGCAGCGATGGGCAGCATCACTGTCACCCCCACTTCACCGTGTGCGGGGGCAGAGGGGGTAACAGCACAGACAAACCAGGTGCCATTGTGCTGCGGCAACGATATCGATGGGCAGCACCACTGTCAACCACGCTGCACTGCGTGGGGGGGCAGAGGGGGTAACAGCACAGAAGGACCAGGTGCCACTGTGCTGCGGCAACGATGGGCAGCACCACTGTCAACCACGCTGCACTGCGTGGGGGGGCAGAGGGGGTAACAGCACAGAAGGACCAGGTGCCACTGTGCTGCGGCAACGATGGGCAGCACCACTGTCAACCACGCTGCACTGCGTGGGGGGGCAGAGGGGGTAACAGCACAGAAGGACCAGGTGCCACTGTGCTGCGGCAACGATGGGCAGCACCACTGTCAACCACGCTGCACTGCGTGGGGGGGCAGAGGGGGGTAACAGCACAGAAGGACCAGGTGCCACTGTGCTGCAGCAGCGATGGGCAGCACCACTGTCAACCCCGCTACACTGCGTGGGGGGGCAGAGGGGGTAACAGCACAGAAACACCAGGTGCCACTGTGCTGCGGCAACGATGGGCAGCACCACTGTCAACCCCGCTGCACTGCGTGGGGGGGCAGAGGGGGTAACAGCACAGAAACACCAGGTGCCACTGTGCTGCGGCAACGATGGGCAGCACCACTGTCAACCACGCTGCACTGCGTGGGGGGGCAGAGGACGCACTTTTGCCGACATCCCAATACATTGCCGAGCCATTGCTGCTGTAGTATGCTGCGTCACAGCCATACTATGCGCCTCTGCCATCTGAGAGGGGGGAGGCCACGCGACACATGGTGCCCACCCGCACAAACACGCATGCACACCCACATTGGTACAACGTTCAACGGTACGTACTGCAGCAGCGGTGCATATACGACATTTTTGCCCGACTTGTCTTGCATCGGAACCACTAAAACGATTTTATTACTTTACCACGTGCACGTACATATGTATGGCTCATACTGCCGTTGTGTCTCTGCTTTCGGTGTCGCCAATCATCCGGGGTTCATGCTAGCGCCAGGAGGCACCATGAGATCTGTGTAATGGTGGCCTGGGGCTATTTGGGTTGCGTGCATGGCTGGGTCCACTAACGCCACACTCACCGCGATGCTGTTTTTGCATGCATGCGTGCATGCGATGTGTGGCGGTAACGCTCGCCATTCCAGGCGCGATCTCCATATGTGAGCTGTTAAAACTTAAACATTGCATCAGTGAGCATAAATGTATTATCAAATCGTTGTAGTGTCTCAATGCGTTGGAGTGCAAGCCATGACATCCGTACTGCGTGTGCGGGCGCACCGACATGATCATTGCGGCGTATCTGGTTGAACAGAGCGCCTGAAGTCTTCTACAATCTCTGTCTGTGGGTATTATTGTATAATGTGGTTTGAATCGTAGGCGGGTCTTTCACTCCGGGTGGCGTCTAATTGTTAGCAAGCAGCAGCCGCAGGCGTCATCGCCGCTGCTCAACTTCCGACATGCTCAATTGAAGTATGCTGCAAGGTGTGACGTTTGTTTATGTCTGACGGCGCTGTCGTGGACATCACTTCCTTGCGAAGGCGCCGAAGACGCAGCTGATGTGCCGATATCGATGGTCGAGGCGCACACATTGTTCTGTTCGAGATGGCACCTGCCACCAGTTTAGAACTACTTCGTATATCATGTATGCTGTAGTTGTATGCTGTAGCTTTGGATATGTTGTAGCTTCGGATGTGCGATGGCGCCCGATCGCATGAACCACGTTCACCTTGCTTGCAGAGCAGCTGCTTGAGGTGATTGCCGTCCGACTCCGTGTCTCAAACAAACTGACATTCTTAGAGTACGCGTAAGCAGTGATGTTACTTGGAGCCTATCTACGCTTGCTTCTCTGCTGCTCGATCGAGATCATTGTGGTGCGCTTGGCATTTGCGTGCACCATCGGTTGTTGACCTGGTGTGTTTTCGCAGGTCACGGGTATCAGCATCTTCCGGTATACCTACGTAGCCTACCTGAGGAACACACACTCACGTGGAAGTTATTTCGAGCCGGCCATGGGATCGTGACATCAAGCAAAACCGCATGGCATGGAGGTGGTGCGATCCTATACCAAGTGCTTCCATTGTGGAGAGCAAACATATGGAGTATGTTCTAGATTGACTATGGTTGGACAGTACCGAACACTCTCGCGCGACTTGCATAAATCTCGGCGAACAAAGTTTACATGCACTGCTGCCATCGACGGTGACTTCGTGGCAACAAGCAGGCGCCCAAACATCGCATTTGTGTGTGCACACGTGCGTCCAAGTTTGACCTCGTTGGTACCCGCAGGGCGTCTATAAGCATGCATGGGATCAAAACTGTAAGACAAGGCAGCCAAAGGATTAAGAGGACCGGAATATGTCGACATCAGTGAGGGCTTAGAGAATTATCCGGCGCGTTCCTTGTTTGAGTGCGTTGTGTTGGGGTTGCAATCCTTCGAGTGTATACATGTATCATTTAGCTGCGTACGTGGTGCCTCCACGTGGTGTCCTGTCTCGCCTTGATAGCTGATGCACATTGCATTTCCCAAGAGGCACGCGGAATACATCTGCACCATCGTAAGTTCATTTAGTGTTCTTTTGCATGCCTGCTAGAGCGGGCAGTCCCGCACCGTTCGTTTTCAAGAGTCCGCGAGAGCGGATGGTGGAGCACCGTCCATTCGTAGTCACAAAAGAGTGAACGAGAGAAGAACAACACTGAAATTCTTAGTCGCCACGCCGCGCATGGTTCGTCACATGCATGACTACTGGAATGGTTGGTGCCCCACCAACCATTCCGGGGAGCCTGCATCGTGACATGCATGACTGCCCGAATGGTTGGTGGCCCACCAACCATTCCGGAGAGCCTGGATCATGACCTATGTCATGCATATGCATGACTGCCCGAATGGTTGGTGGCCCACCAACCATTCTGGGGAGCCTGCATCGTGACATGCATGACTGCCCGAATGGTTGGTGGCCCACCAACCATTCCGGAGAGCCTGGATCATGACATATGTCATGCATATGCATGACTGCCCGAATGGTTGGTGGCCCACCAACCATTCTTGTGCGCCGCGCCGTGCATGGATGCTTACATGCATGACTTCCCGAATGGTTGGTGGCCCACCAACCATTCTCGGGAGCCTGAATCGTGACATGCATGACTGCCTGAATGGTTGGTGGCCCACCAACCATTCCGGGGAGCCTGGATCATGACATATGTCATGCATATGCATGACTGCCCGAATGGTTGGTGGCCCACCAACCATTCTTGTGCGCCGCGCCGTGCATGGATGCTTACATGCATGACTTCCCGAATGGTTGGTGGCCCACCAACCATTCCGGGGAGCCTGAATCATGACATGCATGACTGCCCGAATGGGTGGTGGCCCACCAACCATTCTCATGCGCCGCGCCCCACATTCCCTGACAGACCCATCTGATGTAGACGTTGTGCTACGGCAAAACAAACACATTGGGCATCAACGTACCAGTGCGCGTGAACGAGCGCAAGCCACTGACACATCACCTATCCATGCAGTTGTCCAGAATCGGAGTGAGGACTGCTTACGGCGAGGGCACGATGAAGCCGGCCGCGCAGTGGGCACAAGAAGACGGACTGTATGTGGCTGACTACGAGTACTTCAAGAAATTCATCCTTGGCGCACTAAAAACGGAGGGGACAACGGAATCTCCGTTGCATCCCACCCATAAGAGGAGCCAGAAGGTTGGCCTCGCGTTGCACATTACCCGGAAGAAGTTTGTCGATTAGTTGTATACCAACGTGGGCTCGGAAAGAAACTGTACACATGCGGTGATCGTGATTAAATGTATGAGTGGAGTATATGACATGTTAGAGGTGGCACTACATGTGATCGTAGTATCATCGTTCCTTATGGACATGATGAGGGCACCCAAGGTGACGAGAAATCAATGTAAGCAATGTCTATGATATGCCTATACAAGCCATGACCACCCCTGCCTACGAACTCGTGTGAACACATCAATAAATCTGTGTTGTTCCGGAATCACGGTGTACAGTTGATGACATGCTGCTTGTATATGCACTCGAAACTGCCTTTCCCGCAGGACCGTATGTCCTGTGCACTAATCGCGATTCTCTGTCGAAAACGTGGTACACATGTTACAATAGAGTGAATGGGAGAGAACAAACATTGAGACCGAGTTGCATCCGAATCAACAGCAACCTACACGTGGCACGCATGTAAAGAAGGCCTTGATGACCTCACCACTTACGTAATCTGTCTCCAGCACATCCGGGCAGAGAGTAACCTCTCACGAACCATCATGTTCTTCCAGGCTTCCGGGAGGCTTCCGCAAGGCTCTGCCGGAACGTTATCGGATCCGTAACCATTCCGAAATTTTAAGCATTCTTCCTCAAACAGTCCTCTGGAAGCATTGCGGATCCTTCGCGCGTTCCGGCATCACTCCGGAAACGTTCCGGCGGAACCCCCACGTGGAGTGCCCGTTGACCCCGTCCGGAACGCTCGCGGAACTTCCGTCCACAACCCGGGCTGCCTTCCGGGCGCTCCGCCAACGGTCCTTTCGCCGTTCCGGGGGCTCCGCCACGCATCCGCCCCTCTTCCGCGAGCCGTCCTCGCACGTTCCTCACCACCACGTCACCATTCTCCTAGTGAGTCCGTGTGGAGTGACCGAGTCCGTGTGGAGTGTCGGTATGGAGTGTCCGTGTGGAGTGATCGGGTCCGTGTGGAGTGTCCGTGTGGAGTGACCGAGTCCGTGTGGAGTGTCCGTATGGAGTGACCGAATCCGTGTGGAGTGTCCGTGTGGAGTGACCGAATCCGTGTGGAGTGACCGAGTCCGTTTGGAGTGACCGAGTCCGTTTGGAGTGACCGAGTCCGTGCGGAGTGACCGGGTCCCAGTGGAGAGTCCGTGTGGAGTGTCCGTGTGGAGTGACCGAATCCGTGCAGAGTTTCCGTGTGGAGTGACCGAGTCCGTTGCGGAGTGACCGAGTCCGTGTGGAGTGTCCGTGTGGAGTGACCGAGTCCGTGTGGAGTGTGCGTGTGAGGTTCCCGTGTGGAGTGACCGAGTCCGTGTGGAGTGTCCGTATGGAGTGACCGAATCCGTGTGGAGTGTCCGTGTGGAGTCACCGAGTCTGTGTGGAGTGCCCGTGTGGAGTGACCGAGTCCGTGTGGAGTGTCCGTATGGCGTGACCGAATCCGTGTGGAGTGTCCGTGTGGAGTGACCGAGTCCGTGTGGAGTGATCGAGTCCGTGTGGAGTGTCCGTGTGGAGTGACCGAGTCCGTGTGGAGTGTCCGTATGGAGTGTCCGTGTGGAGTGATCGGGTCCGTGTGGAGTGTCCGTGTGGAGTGACCGAGTCCGTGTGGAGTGTCCGTGTGGAGTGACTGAGTCCGTGTGGAGTGTCCGTGTGGAGTGACCGAGTCCGTGTGGTGTGTCCGTGTGGAGTGACCGAATCCGTGTGGAGTGTCCGTGCGGAGTGACCGGGTCCCAGTGGAGAGTCCGTGTGGAGTGTCCGTGTGGAGTGACCGAGTCCGTGTGGAGTGATCGAGTCCGTGTGGAGTGTCCGTGTGGAGTGATCGGGTCCGTGTGGAGTCTCCGTGTGGAATGACCGAGTCCGTGTGGAGTGTCCGTATGGAGTGACCGAATCCGTGTGGAGTGTCCGTGTGGAGTGACCGAGTCCGTGTGGAGTGACCGAGTTCGTGTGGAGTGTCCATGTGGAGTGACCGAGTCCGTGTGGAGTGTACGTGTGAGGTTCCCGTGTGGAGTGACCGGGTCCTAGTGGAGTGTCCGTATGGAGTGACCGAATCCGTGTGGAGTGTCTGTGCGGAGTGACCGGGTCCCAGTGGAGAGTCCGTGTGGAGTGTCCGTGTGGAGTGACCGAATCCGTGTGGAGTGTCCGTGTGGAGTGACCGAGTCCGTTGCGGAGTGACCGAGTCCGTGTGGAGTGTCCGTGTGGAGTGACCGAGTCCGTGTGGAGTGTGCGTGTGAGGTTCCCGTGTGGAGTGACCAAGTCCGTGTGGAGTGTCCGTATGGAGTGACCGAATCCGTGTGGAGTGTCTGTGCGGAGTGACCGGGTCCCAGTGGAGAGTCCGTGTGGAGTGTCCGTGTGGAGTGACCGAATCCGTGTGGAGTGTCCGTGTGGAGTGACCGAGTCCGTTGCGGAGTGACCGAGTCCGTGTGGAGTGTCCGTGTGGAGTGACCGAGTCCGTGTGGAGTGTGCGTGTGAGGTTCCCGTGTGGAGTGACCAAGTCCGTGTGGAGTGTCCGTATGGAGTGACCGAATCCGTGTGGAGTGTCCGTGTGGAGTGACCGAGTCCGTGTGGAGTGTCCGTATGGAGTGACCGAATCCGTGTGGAGTGTCCGTGTGGAGTCACCGAGTCCGTGTGGAGTGTCCGTGTGGAGTGACCGAGTCCGTGTGGAGTGTCCGTATGGAGTGACCGAATCCGTGTGGAGTGTCCGTGTGGAGTGACCGAGTCCGTGTGGAGTGTACGTGTGAGGTTCCCGTGTGGAGTGTCCGTGTCCTTGTGGAGTGTCCGTGCGGAGTGTCCGTGTGGAGTGACCGGGTCCGTGTGGAGTGTCCGTGTGGAGTGACCGAGTCCGTGTGGAGTGTCCGTGTGGAGTGACCGAATCCGTGTGGAGTGTCCGTGTGGAGTGACCGAGTCCGTGTGGAGTGACCGAGTCCGAGTGGAGTGACCGAGTCCGTGTGGAGTGTCCATATGGAGTGACCGAGTCCGTGTGGAGTGTACGTGTGAGGTTCCCGTGTGGAGTGACCGGGTCATAGTGGAGAGTCCGTGTGGAGTGTCCGTGTGGAGTGCTTGAGTCCGTGTGGAGTGTCCGTGTGGAGTGACCGAGTCCGTGTGGTGTGTCCGTGTGGAGTGACCGAATCCGTGTGGAGTGTCCGTGCAGAGTGACCGGGTCCCATTGGAGAGTCCGTGTGGAGTGTCCGTGTGGAGTGACCGAATCCGTGTGGAGTGTCCGTGTGGAGTGACCGAGTCCGTTGCGGAGTGTCCATGTGGAGTGACCGAGTCCGTGTGAAGTGTACGTGTGAGGTTCCCGTGTGGAGTGCCCGGGTCCTAGTGGAGAGTCCGTGTGGAGTGTCCGTGTGGAGTGACCGAGTCCGTGTGGTGTGTCCGTGTGGAGTGACCGAATCCGTGTGGAGTGTCCGTGCGGAGTGACCGGGTCCCAGTGGAGAGTCCGTGTGGAGTGTCCGTGTGGAGTGACCGAATCCGTGTGGAGTGTCCGTGTGGAGTCACCGAGTCCGTGTGGAGTGACCGAGTCCGAGTGGAGTGACCGAGTCCGTGTGGAGTGTCCATGTGGAGTGACCGAGTCCGTGTGGAGTGTACGTGTGAGGTTCCCGTGTGGAGTGACCGGGTCATAGTGGAGAGTCCGTGTGGAGTGTCCGTGTGGAGTGCTTGAGTCCGTGTGGAGTGTCCGTGTGGAGTGACCGAGTCCGTGTGGTGTGTCCGTGTAGAGTGACCGAATCCGTGTGGAGTGTCCGTGCAGAGTGACCAGGTCCCAGTGGAGAGTCCGTGTGGAGTGTCCGTGTGGAGTGACCGAATCCGTGTGGAGTGTCCGTGTGGAGTGACCGAGTCCGTTGCGGAGTGACCGAGTCCGTGTGGAGTGTCCGTGTGGAGTGACCGAGTCCGTGTGGAGTGTGCGTGTGAGGTTCCCGTGTGGAGTGACCGAGTCCGTGTGGAGTGTCTGTATGGAGTGACCGAATCCGTGTGGAGTGTCCGTGTGGAGTCACCGAGTCCGTGTGGAGTGTCCGTGTGGAGTGACCGAGTCCGTGTGGAGTGTGCGTGTGAGGTTCCCGTGTGGAGTGACCGAGTCCGTGTGGAGTGTCCGTGTGGAGTGCTTGAGTCCGTGTGGAGTGTCCGTGTGGAGTGACCGAGTCCGTGTGGAGTGTCCGTATGGAGTGACCGAATCAGTGTGGAGTGTCCGTGTGGAATGACCGAGTCCGTGTGGAGTGTCCGTGTGGAGTGACCGAATCCGTGTGGAGTGTCCGTGTGGAGTGACCGAGTCCGTGTGGAGTGACTGAGTCCGTTTGGAGTGACCGAGTCCGTGTGGAGTGTCCATGTGGAGTGACCGAGTCCGTTTGGAGTGTACGTGTGAGGTTCCCGTGTGGAGTGACCGGGTCCTAGTGGAGAGTCCGTGTGGAGTGTCCGTGTGGAGTGACCGAGTCCGTGTGGAGTGTCCGTGTGGAGTGACCGAATCCGTGTGGAGTGTCTGTGCGGAGTGACCGGGTCCCAGTGGAGAGTCCGTGTGGAGTGTCCGTGTGGAGTGACCGAATCCGTGTGGAGTGTCCGTGTGGAGTCACCGAGTCCGTGTGGAGTGTCCGTGTGGAGTGACCGAGTTCGTGTGGAGTGTCCGTGTGGAGTGACCGAGTCCGTGTGGAGTGACCGAGTCCGTGTGGATTTTCCGTGTGGAGTGCCCGAGTCCGTCTGGAGTGTACGTGTGAGGTTCCCGTGTGGAGTGACCGGGTCCTAGTGGAGAGTCCGTGTGGAGTGTCCGTGTGGAGTGACCGAGTCCGTGTGGAGTGTCCGTGTGGAGTGACCGAGTCCGTTGCGGAGTGACCGAGTCCGTGTGGAGTGTCCGTGTGGAGTGACCGAGTCCGTGTGGAGTGTCCGTGTGGAGTCACCGAGTCCGAGTCCACTTGCAAACTCTACTTTGGTAAGGGTGACCTCTGCAATGGTGTGCGTTACCTCAACAGCCACAGTGGTGAGCAGCTCAGACCACCATGGCACAGCATTGAGGCCAGGCCACGGCATGGGTTCAGCTCTCACCATCGTGGCAGCACCAGTGGCTGGAAAGACACAGCTGTGAGCAGCTGTCACGATCATGTAACCTTTAGGATGCCTCCCTGTTGGTGGCAAACATTGACCACAGAGCGAAGTACTCCAAGCACTAGCTTGCTTGCGAAGCAAGACTGCTGCGGTGGACGGGAGGCTCACGCCGCCAAGAGCACATGACAAAAGTCTGCTGAAACAGTCCACAAGGTACTCCATGCTGCAGTTCATGTGCTAGAAAAGGCCCCATGGACGGCAAGCATTCTGATACGCCATGAGGCATCGATTCGGTACGAAGCCAAAAATGCAGCTAGCAACAGTTAGGTTGCGTGCAGCTCTAGTGCCCACTGAGACTGTTGCGACTTGCAAAGCTACCGAGCTACAGCGATCAAACCATGCAGTCAGCACAAACAACGTATCTGAAGTTGTCGGTGCCGTCGCACTCGCCTGCGTTACGCACGCATTCATCGGCGCAGATTGAACCATGTCAGTCGATGTCGCAAAGCAGATGACTAAGGTGATTGCTGATATTGCTTGAGCGGCATAGCTTGCGCGCATTGACGGAGGTATTGACGGGCAACAGCACAGCCGTCTTGTTGAAAACGTGGACACGATGGTCCATGACACGCATGCCGAAGTCGTGTGTTCACCAAACGATAAAACCAAGTGTCTGCTTGTTTAGCATTTCAATGAGCTATAGTCGAGTGATTTGATTGGCGTAATGACCAATGCCTGGAGCACGATCGCATGGCCAATGCTCTGGAAGTGTGCATGAAATGCTTTTTTCCTGATCAGGTCAGCTTGTACTAACAAATGCGTAAACACTATGACATTGCCACAGGGGCTCCACTTGCCTACAGTCCAGACATATCCGCTGTCCATGCCAAGGCTGCGGCTCACCGACGCCACGGTCGCGGGAGATGCAAGCGAATGTATGTGCCTGCAGCGTTCACCTCTTCGCCAGAGCACCGTGACGCTGCTGCACTGTCGATGTGCTGTGAGTGGCGTTGCTTTCTGTTTTTAATTCGACCATTTTGCTCTTCCTGTACGCGCATGCCGTAAGCAGGCGTTTTGTTTCCAGAGCCAGGCCCGTACGTGCTGCGGCGGCTTCGTCCCGGCATGTACATCTGGCCGAGTTCACTACTTGCGTGAGTCGACCGTGCCTTTCGATCAGACGAGATCAGAATGACTGGTACGGCGTAGCTGCGCGTACCGCCGTGGATGCTGATCGAAGGACGCCTGGACAAGGATAAAACTCGGCTGACAAATACAATCAGGATGGTGCACGCTGAAGTGCCGGTGTGCTCAGCATTTCTTCTGGTGTGTTTCGTGTTCCCCAGCCTAGCGATCACATCTGCTTCACAGCTGACCGAGCTTGGGAGGTGCAGGGCGTCACGTCGTGCGGAGCTCCAAGTCTGATCTATGCAACATTGCATCTGAGCTGCATGACTGAAATATTGTGTCAATTGGCAATAGGCCGTGACATCATCATTCTCAAACGTAGCTGCAGTGTTTCATACCTCAAATACGTCCCTAGGGCAACCTGGAGACAAAATTGTAGCATTGCTGCTGATGACTTTGGTATGGCCGCAGTGCCACGTACAGTCATATGTCAACGAGTGTGGCGAGCGAGCTGATGGCATGCTGATGTGAAGTGTTCTGTTATACTGATGTTTGACTCTGGATGTCACCCTCACCTGCCACCGCAGTCTTTCTAGTACATGGATCAATGAAAATGGCACTGGTGCTGAGTAGCCTAATCTGACACGTGGCTGTGTTCCCCCACCACATCTCCCTGTCCATGGCCCCTCAGCTCCAGAGGCCATGGTCGTGACAAGTGACAGTGACATGATAGCATCGTAACCTGGGTCGAGGCATGGGGTCATGCCATTGTCAGGCTTCTTAGGTGGTGATGCTGGTGTTTGCCTACATCGGGTCACGGTTGTGTCCACACCAGCGGCTATGAAGGACCCACCCCAAGTCCGAAATAAAAGCATGTCAGTGGTCCTTACTCTTGTTGTACTTGCATTGAAAAGACAATTTATCTTGGGATGGGTGCGCCATCAGCTGTGCAAATGGTGTTGGTGTGGTTGCATGTGTCAAAACACAGGCACGACCAGAACGCAGCAAGTCTCTACAACTACTACACATTCTAATGCTCTATCCCTTCATGCAGCTTCAGTACATTGCAAACACAAACGCGGCCAGCTACAATTCTGCACAGCTTTGTAGCTGCATCGAGTTTTGACATTCTGCAAAGCCATGCTGCTCCCTGACAATATTTATAGCAGGGAATGATACTCATCAGGGCCTGATCGCTGCGGGAGGGCGGCCTCAGATCATTGCTACTGGCTGCTGAGCACCTGGAACTGCCACAATTGTGATACAAGCCTGGAAAGCACATGCAAGGCATCAGGGCAGGACTGATTCAAGCCTACCCCAGCTATCTCACATTCATATGGCATAGTCTGTTCAAGTTTGGCTTGATTCACCCTACACTTGTCTATGGCAATGTGTGACTCTGTGCATGAGGAGAGTATTCGGGAAACGCAAACAGCTGCAATTCTGCACAGCTTTGTAGCCGCATCGAATTTTGACATTCTGCAAATCCATGCTGCTTCCTGACCATATTTATAGCAGGGAATGATCCTCATCAGGGCCTGATCGCTGCGGGAGGGCGGCCTCAGATCATTGCTACTGGCTGCTGAGCACCTAGAACTGCCACAATTGTGATACAAGCCTGGAAAGCACATGCAAGGCATCAGGGCAGGACTGATTCAAGCCTACCCCAGCTATCTCACATTCATATGGCATAGTCTGTTCAAGTTTGGCTTGATTCACCCTACACTTGTCTATGGCAATGTGTGACTCTGTGCATGAGGAGAGTATTCGGGAAACGCAAACAGCTGCAATTCTGCACAGCTTTGTAGCCGCATCGAATTTTGACATTCTGCAAATCCATGCTGCTTCCTGACCATATTTATAGCAGGGAATGATCCTCATCAGGGCCTGATCGCTGCGGGAGGGCGGCCTCAGATCATTGCTACTGGCTGCTGAGCACCTGGAACTGCCACAATTGTGATACAAGCCTGGAAAGCACATGCAAGGCATCAGGGCAGGACTGATTCAAGCCTACCCCAGCTATCTCACATTCATATGGCATAGTCTGTTCAAGTTTGGCTTGATTCACCCTACACTTGTCTATGGCAATGTGTGACTCTGTGCATGAGGAGAGTATTCGGGAAACGCAAACAGCTGCAATTCTGCACAGCTTTGTAGCCGCATCGAATTTTGACATTCTGCAAATCCATGCTGCTTCCTGACCATATTTATAGCAGGGAATGATCCTCATCAGGGCCTGATCGCTGCGGGAGGGCTGCCTCAGATCATTGCTACTGGCTGCTGAGCACCTGGAACTGCCACAATTGTGATACAAGCCTGGAAAGCACATGCAAGGCATCAGGGCAGGACTGATTCAAGCCTACCCCAGCTATCTCACATTCATATGGCATAGTCTGTTCAAGTTTGGCTTGATTCACCCTACACTTGTCTATGGCAATGTGTGACTCTGTGCATGAGGAGAGTATTCGGGAAACGCAAACAGCTGCAATTCTGCACAGCTTTGTAGCCGCATCGAATTTTGACATTCTGCAAATCCATGCTGCTTCCTGACCATATTTATAGCAGGGAATGATCCTCATCAGGGCCTGATCGCTGCGGGAGGGCGGCCTCAGATCATTGCTACTGGCTGCTGAGCACCTGGAACTGCCACAATTGTGATACAAGCCTGGGAAGCACATGCAAGGCATCAGGGCAGGACTGATTCCAGCCTACCCCAGCTATCTCACATTCATATGGCATAGTCTGTTCAAGTTTGGCTTGATTCACCCTACACTTGTCTGTGGCAATGTGTGACTCTGTGCATGAGGAGAGTATTCGGGAAACGCAAACAGCTGCAATTCTGCACAGCTTTGTAGCCGCATCGAATTTTGACATTCTGCAAATCCATGCTGCTTCCTGACCATATTTATAGCAGGGAATGATCCTCATCAGGGCCTGATCGCTGCGGGAGGGCTGCCTCAGATCATTGCTACTGGCTGCTGAGCACCTGGAACTGCCACAATTGTGATACAAGCCTGGAAAGCACATGCAAGGCATCAGGGCAGGACTGATTCAAGCCTACCCCAGCTATCTCACATTCATATGGCATGGTCTGTTTAAATTTGGCTTGATTTGATTCACCCTACACTTGTCTGTGGCAATGTGTGACTCTGTGCATGAGGAGAGTATTCGGGATACGCAAACAGCTGCAATTCTGCACAGCTTTGTAGCCGCATCGAATTTTGACATTCTGCAAATCCATGCTGCTTCCTGACCATATTTATAGCAGGGAATGATCCTCATCAGGGCCTGATCGCTGCTGAAGGGCTGCCTCAGATCATTGCTACTGGCTGCTGAGCACCTGGAACTGCCACAATTGTGATACAAGCCTGGAAAGCACATGCAAGGCATCAGGGCAGGACTGATTCAAGCCTACCCCAGCTATCTCACATTCATATGGCATAGTCTGTTCAAGTTTGGCTTGATTTGATTCACCCTACACTTGTCTGTGGCAATGTGTGACTCTGTGCATGAGGAGAGTATTCGGGAAACGCAAACAGCTGCAATTCTGCACAGCTTTATAGCCGCATCGAATTTTTACATTCTGCAACTCCATGCTGCTTCCTGGCCATATTTATAGCAGGGAATGATCCTCATCAGGGCCTGATCGCTGCTGAAGGGCTGCCTCAGATCATTGCTACTGGCTGCTGAGCACCTGGAACTGCCACAATTGTGATACAAGCCTGGGAAGCACATGCAAGGCATCAGGGCAGGACTGATTCCAGCCTACCCCAGCTATCTCACATTCATATGGCATAGTCTGTTCAAGTTTGGCTTGATTCACCCTACACTTGTCTGTGGCAATGTGTGACTCTGTGCATGAGGAGAGTATTCGGGAAACGCAAACAGCTGCAATTCTGCACAGCTTTGTAGCCGCATCGAATTTTGACATTCTGCAAATCCATGCTGCTTCCTGACCATATTTATAGCAGGGAATGATCCTCATCAGGGCCTGATCGCTGCGGGAGGGCTGCCTCAGATCATTGCTACTGGCTGCTGAGCACCTGGAACTGCCACAATTGTGATACAAGCCTGGAAAGCACATGCAAGGCATCAGGGCAGGACTGATTCAAGCCTACCCCAGCTATCTCACATTCATATGGCATGGTCTGTTTAAATTTGGCTTGATTTGATTCACCCTACACTTGTCTGTGGCAATGTGTGACTCTGTGCATGAGGAGAGTATTCGGGATACGCAAACAGCTGCAATTCTGCACAGCTTTGTAGCCGCATCGAATTTTGACATTCTGCAAATCCATGCTGCTTCCTGACCATATTTATAGCAGGGAATGATCCTCATCAGGGCCTGATCGCTGCTGAAGGGCTGCCTCAGATCATTGCTACTGGCTGCTGAGCACCTGGAACTGCCACAATTGTGATACAAGCCTGGAAAGCACATGCAAGGCATCAGGGCAGGACTGATTCAAGCCTACCCCAGCTATCTCACATTCATATGGCATAGTCTGTTCAAGTTTGGCTTGATTTGATTCACCCTACACTTGTCTGTGGCAATGTGTGACTCTGTGCATGAGGAGAGTATTCGGGAAACGCAAACAGCTGCAATTCTGCACAGCTTTATAGCCGCATCGAATTTTTACATTCTGCAACTCCATGCTGCTTCCTGGCCATATTTATAGCAGGGAATGATCCTCATCAGGGCCTGATCGCTGCTGAAGGGCTGCCTCAGATCATTGCTACTGGCTGCTGAGCACCTGGAACTGCCACAATTGTGATACAAGCCTGGAAAGCACATGCAAGGCATCAGGGCAGGACTGATTCATACCACAGTGGTCTGAAATGGATTTGCACATGTTCAGGTTTACATGTATGCATGTTTCATGAGGCACATTGAGTGACATTGAGTGAAGCTGTGCTTTTCTATTGTATATGCACAGCCATGCTCTAGCATGTTTCGTACGACACAACGCATTCAGGCATTCCATCACTTCAACTGGCTTTGGTGTTTTGTGTACATGCCGCGATGGTGCTCTCAGCGATGCTCTCAACGATCAGATCCGGAAAGAGGGCTGGCTCAAAACACATGGCGCCGGCACTGGATGCAGTTTCTGCAAAGCCTCCAAAATCACTACATCACACCGTGCATAAAGCTTTCATGGCCCTGCCAGAGCATGCCGCCTTGTATCTGTGAACAACGTTACATTTGATAGCAATCATGCAGACCACAATCGCTCACAACCCGTTCACTACTACTGCTAGTCCAGCTGGTGCCTCAATGGCTTAATGCCTGCATGACTGCCATGACTGCAGTTAGCCACATATGACTCTGCACATGGTGATCCCGGTTGCACGAATGCCCAGGCCTGTCAGCGATCATAATAGGCCAATGTAGGAATCCGAGATCTGCATGATTCACCCATTTCCTCCACCTGCAAAAGAAAATATCATATCATTGAGTTGGTCATCATATACAAGGTCATGCACACGTGTAACATGATCACGGTGTCATCACGGTGTCGAGGCAGCATGATCCAATTTGGAACGGCGACTCGAATCTATGGCATCAAGCCATTTGCAGACATGCTAAGCATGTGACTGTACCTCATGCAATGGTATTGTGTCTCACATCAGGCCTAGGGGGCTGCAACGGAGGTAGACATCACCTGTGAGGTCAGCCATCATATGCCCAAATGCCACACTCTTCAGCAGGGCAGGACCGCATACCTCAGAGAATGGCCTCCATCTTTACTGGCAATGGTTCAGAGATCTCCTCTTGGTTGGTGACCACAGCTTGCATCAGGTGTGTGGCCAGCACGGAGTGCAGCACATGTGTACACAGCTCAGACCCACGCAAGCTGTCGACCTATTTTATCGCCAATTCAGCTGTTATATAACGATGGAGAAAGGTTGGCGGAGAAGTACGACGTGCATGCTCAACGATGTACATCATTTTGCACGAGCATCACACATATGATCAGAACTCGCATGACGGCCTTGCACGAAATTGTAATCAGAATGAGATTTACAAATTAGTTCTGATCGTCAGCGGGCAGCATGCGTCCGGGCGTTCCTGGTGTATGCGGTGCACCCTCCGCCATTTGGCTTGTCGCAGTAATGCGCATGTGGCGCTGGGGTCAATTCGGCGATCACGGCAGTGCTGATCGAAGACACACGACCTTTATATGTCAAGAGCAAGGAGTCACGGACGATTGTCCTCTTCCTTGGTACATATCTTCGGGTGTACGTGGGCTTGGCCGCGGCCCGTTACTACTGCGCAGCCACTCTCCTGCTTACACAAAGCACTAACGCCAAGGGGCAGACTCTCGGATCGTTTGCTGAACTGTGCAGTCACATTTGATCACTGTTGAGAAGTACATGATAGCTGCAGCGTTTCGTGGTATCCAGTACGTCAGCGTCCTCATTGTTACGCAAGGACTGTTGACCACCGCATTACTACAGCTCTGCAAGGGAGCGTCTCACACAGCACAGTAGTGATCATGCAATGTTTCAAGGTTAGTGATGCGGTGCGCCTTCCTCTTCAAGGATGTGAGCACCTGCGGATGCTCGACGTGGTGCTGATTGAGCTGTCGCTTCACAAGTACGCCGCAATCTGATCAATGTAAAATGCGCAGATACTGACATGAAGCTAGCAGCTGCAGGGGGAAGGTCATGTGGGAACCACTCTGAGCTGATGGACGATATATGCACTATTGTTGGACTGTTGTTAGACTACGACCTCTCCATCGTGTGCAGATGACAACATTTCCTGACTCAAGAATGCTTCAAGAGATTAATTTCTGCTGAACATTTGTCACCGCCAGGTATTGAAGCTGCTCTGCCTGCGCTGCCTGCAACGGGGTAATGTTTTACCATGCAATGTGAAGCTAAATCCGGACTACATTTGTGACCTGCGAGCGACCGACGGTGCTCCTCACACTGACTTCAGCTGAGTGCAGGATATTGGTGCAAATCAGGACCGCTCAAAGCCAGGTATGTGCTTTAGTATTGTATCTCCGCCATCTGATTTGGTGTGACTATGCCATGCACCTCTATCTGCCAAGAACTCTGGCATGACCAGGCTGCAGAAAACAGTACACATACATAGCCTTCACAGCTGAGCTAGGTTTGTATGTGTGCTCGGATATCCGTGATGTGTGTCTTGGGGCCATGCGTGGCATGCGAACGCAGTGCAATCTTCGCTTTGTCATGACTTGAGCTTGCTACGCAATGTTATTGACACATGATGAATGCATGCACAGCCAGCCAGCCTTTGTCATCTTCAACGGCTGATATTCTTACCAAAGTGTGCACCTCAATGTGCACCATTGCCTTGCACTGGAACCGGGTATGATTGCATCCTCACAGCCTCCGACGCGGTGCAGTGAGCAGCGGCACGCAGGAAGGTGAGCCTGCCATGCGCCATTAGCATTGCCACGAGTGGCCATGCTAATGGGCATGGCGGGAACACAACAGCCCTGGGTGCCCTGCTGGCCACCAGCATGGGGTGAACCACAACTGGCACCATGATGCATCGCCGGCATGCGCACCCACAGTGCAGTGATTGTGAATGAACGCCACCATGATCGTGCACCATCCACTGTGGAATCCCAATTTTGCACACACTCCATGTCGCACATCCAGTATGCATCGCTGTATACTGTAGAGTGGAATGATTCTGGCTTTCGTGTGATGTCAAGAATCCCGCATGGCTGCCGTTATTTCATAGTGGACACCACTCAGTAATTAGATATGGGCGAACATTCTCATGGTGGGGGGGTGGACATTCCATGATGGACCAAAACTGATGCACACCCACAACATTTTCCTAAAAGGTGTGTGCAAGTCTGGTATACCCATGCCCCAGCATGGGGAATGTTGGTGACTGTTTGTATGAAGGGGTGCAGATAGTCCACAGTGGACCAGAGGTGATGCACACCCAATGTGGGTTGTAGAGAGGTGTATGCAAGTATGGTCAACCCTTGCCCCAGCATGGAGCCAAACCAATTCACTCTGCCATGGGCTGAGATGGTCTCTGACCCATCATGGTCAGGCTGCTGACCCTTGTGGACCGCAATTTTAACATGCTGGCCGAACATCTCATGCATGCCAGCGTGGTACTGTATGAGGCTCATGCCACGATGCATTATGTAATTTCCAGGGCGATCCCGATGGAAAGTGTGCTATCCACACCGGAATGCCCTGATCCACACTGCCAAAGCCATGCATCCATTGTGTGATCGGCTTGTCACAACATGGGAGACACACAAAGCCAAGGTGCCGATTCATGAGATCCGTAATGGATTTGATCATGACACAGTGGAAAGGCATGTTGCCTAACTGCCCTTTTGTCCTAGTGCCGTGTGGAGTGTCCGTATGGAGTGTCCGTGTGGAGTGATCGGGTCCGTGTGGAGTGTCCGTGTGGAGTGACCGAGTCCGTGTGGAGTGTCCGTATGGAGTGACCGAATCCGTGTGGAGTGTCCGTGTGGAGTGACCGAATCCGTGTGGAGTGACCGAGTCCGTTTGGAGTGACCGAGTCCGTTTGGAGTGACCGAGTCCGTGTGGAGTGTCCGTATGGAGTGACCAAATCCGTGTGGAGTGTCCGTGTGGAGTGACCGAGTCCGTGTGGAGTGTGCGTGTAAGGTTCCCGTGTGGAGTGACCGAGTCCGTGTGGAGTGTCCGTATGGAGTGACCGAATCCGTGTGGAGTGTCCGTGTGGAGTCACCGAGTCCGTGTGGAGTGTCCGTGTGGAGTGACCGAGTCCGTGTGGAGTGTCCGTGTGGAGTGACCGAATCCGTGTGGAGTGTCCGTGTGGAGTGACCGAATCCGTGTGGAGTGTCCGTGTCACTACAAGAAACCTGACCGGCCCAAGGAAGGACAAGGTGCCCCTTATGACTTGGGGGCTCGTTGGCAGAGGGCTGTAGTGCCCCATGCTAGTTCAGGGGCGGTTTCAGGATTCGGCAGCTGGGGGGGGTTCCGGCTCCAGGGTCACTTTGAAAGTCAGGGGCACATATGAGCCCCACGATGAGGGGGTGTTTGCTTGGGCATCCACCAAGCTGCTCCATAAGGGGCAGTATTTGTGCCACCATGCCATGGCACATTGGTGAAACGGTGCGATGCCCTGCTATGGACAATCGGGTCGCATTGAATATTACTATCTTGACAGATAAGGCACATAATCGATTGAATGCGCGAACTGTGCACCGTGGGTGCTGATGACTGTTTCTGGCGGTACATCGACGCACGGACATTGAGCAGGTGTCCCGTGGGTGGTGTGATGGGTCGGCTGTACAGATTCATGAATGCGTAAATCCTGGTCATGCTTCGCTTGATGTCGGCTTTCGTGGCGATCCTTGCGGCCGCCCGGAGGGAGCCAGCAGCGTTTGTAGCCGATGCATACAGCTAACGCGGATGCGGCTTTGGGCTCAACATGATTATTGACTCGCGCAGGTCTGCACTGTGATCACGTTCCCACCGGTGCGTGTGCTCAGTCAGGTGATCCAACGGATGGCTTATGCGCCCCTAGTCTTCTTCATGCGCGGAGAACGGACTTGATTAGTCGGCGTGGATTTCGCGTTGCTGCGAGTGAATCAATTAGTGACCAGCGTGCTTCCCCAGTGGCTGCCAGACGCCAATATCCGAAGCAATGTAGTACGTTCCGGTAGGCTACATGCTCATGCTTCATCTGCCTTGGCTTGTGTGTTGCGCCACAGTTGCTCGTGACTGGTGTTCCATGATGACGCCTGCAGCAAAACGCCATTTGAGGTGAAAACAATGAAAACGATTGTTACACTGACATGCAGGTGATGATGCTCCACTGACATATTCCTTCGGTGTATCGTGACCAGTGTTGCAGCGGCAGTTTGCTGCTACACTCCACCTAGCCCAAGGCATCATGATTATGGCAGCAGTAGAAGCTACTTGATCACAAGCTACGGAAGGTGTAGTTTACGGTGCAGTGGATAGCCCATTAACGATGAGGTAGGCTGCTGGCAAGTATTATCTGTGAGTATCCACGCTGAATTCTTGATGTGTGGAGATGCTATGTCTAGCTAGGGCATGGAACTCGTGTCGTGTCCAAGTGATACAGCAAAATGCTTTGAACACCATTTGCTGGCTGCTCATGTAGGTGCTGCATTCAGGTTGGTTGTAGGTGCTCTGTGCGATAGGCATGGACCTCTATAGAAATCACGTGTTGCTGTCTCGACTCATAAACTTCGTCCAGCTCGGGTAAGCCGCATTATCAGCACAAGTACCTATGGTGTTACATGGTCGTAACTTTTCAACCGAAGGTTGACAGCTTCAAAGTGGGAATGAAAAACTGCACAGTTCACTGCACATGTGAGTTGTCGAATGGATTTGCAGCTCAGGTGTGCCAGTGGCAGCCTCAGCTCCTTCACAAAAAAATCAGCATGCTCACAGAAGCGGGAAACCAGCATGCACGTGCGACGTATGCAGCCAGCACCCAACCCAGCCTTGGGCTGCTGGAGCTCAAACTGCACAGTTCACTGCACATGTGAGTTGCCGAATGGATTTGCAGCTCAGGTGCGCCAGTGGCAGCCTCAGCTCCTTCACAAAAAATTCAGCACGTTCACAGAAGCGGGAAACCAGCATGCACGTGCGACATATGCAGCCAGCACCCAACCCAGCCTTGGGCTGCTGAAGCTCAAACTGCACAATTCACTGCACATGTGAGTTGCGGAATGGATTTGCAGCTCAGGTGCGCCAGTGGCAGCCTCAGCTCCTTCACAAAAAATTCAGCACGTTCACAGAAGCGGGAAACCAGCATGCACGTGCGACGTATGCAGCCAGCACCCAACCCAGCCTTGGGCTGCTGAAGGTCAAACTGCACAATTCACTGCACATGTGAGTTGCGGAATGGATTTGCAGCTCAGGTGCGCCAGTGGCAGCCTCAGCTCCTTCACAAAAAATTCAGCACGTTCACAGAAGCGGGAAACCAGCATGCACGTGCGACATATGCAGCCAGCACCCAACCCAGCCTTGGGCTGCTGAAGCTCAAACTGCACAATTCACTGCACATGTGAGTTGCGGAATGGATTTGCAGCTCAGGTGCGCCAGTGGCAGCCTCAGCTCCTTCACAAAAAATTCAGCACGTTCACAGAAGCGGGAAACCAGCATGCACGTGCGACGTATGCAGCCAGCACCCAACCCAGCCTTGGGCTGCTGAAGCTCAAACTGCACAATTCACTGCACATGTGAGTTGCGGAATGGATTTGCAGCTCAGGTGCGCCAGTGGCAGCCTCAGCTCCTTCACAAAAAATTCAGCACGTTCACAGAAGCGGGAAACCAGCATGCACGTGCGACATATGCAGCCAGCACCCAACCCAGCCTTGGGCTGCTGGAGCTCAAACTGCACAGTTCACTGCACATGTGAGTTGCCGAATGGATTTGCAGCTCAGGTGTGCCAGTGGCAGCCTCAGCTCCTTCACAAAAAATTCAGCATGTTCACAGAAGCGGGAAACCAGCATGCACGTGCGACGTATGCAGCCAGCACCAAACCCAGCCTTGGGCTGCTGGATCTCAAACTGCACAGTTCACTGCACATGTGAGTTGTCGAATGGATTTGCAGCTCAGGTGTGCCAGTGGCAGCCTCAGCTCCTTCACAAAAAAATCAGCATGTACACAGAAGCGGGAAACCAGCATGCACGTGCGACGTATGCAGCCAGCACCCAACCCAGCCTTGGGCTGCTGGAGCTCAAACTGCACAGTTCACTGCACATGTGAGTTGCCGAATGGATTTGCAGCTCAGGTGTGCCAGTGGCAGCCTCAGCTCCTTCACAAAAAAATCAGCATGTTCACAGAAGCGGGAAACCAGCATGCACGTGCGACGTATGCAGCCAGCACCCAACCCAGCCTTGGGCTGCTGGAGCTCAAACTGCACAGTTCACTGCACATGTGAGTTGCCGAATGGATTTGCAGCTCAGGTGTGCCAGTGGCAGCCTCAGCTCCTTCACAAAAAATTCAGCATGTTCACAGAAGCGGGAAACCAGCATGCACGTGCGACGTATGCAGCCAGCACCAAACCCAGCCTTGGGCTGCTGGATCTCAAACTGCACAGTTCACTGCACATGTGAGTTGTCGAATGGATTTGCAGCTCAGGTGTGCCAGTGGCAGCCTCAGCTCCTTCACAAAAATATCAGCATGTACACAGAAGCGGGAAACCAGCATGCACGTGCGACGTATGCAGCCAGCACCCAACCCAGCCTTGGGCTGCTGGAGCTCAAACTGCACAGTTCACTGCACATGTGAGTTGCCGAATGGATTTGCAGCTCAGGTGTGCCAGTGGCAGCTTCAGCTCCTTCACAAAAAAATCAGCATGTTCACAGAAGCGGGAAACCAGCATGCACGTGCGACGTATGCAGCCAGCACCCAACCCAGCCTTGGGCTGCTGGAGCTCAAACTGCACAGTTCACTGCACATGTGAGTTGCCGAATGGATTTGCAGCTCAGGTGTGCCAGTGGCAGCCTCAGCTCCTTCACAAAAAAATTAGCATGTTCACAGAAGCGGGAAACCAGCATGCACGTGCGACGTATGCAGCCAGCACCAAACCCAGCCTTGGGCTGCTGGATCTCAAACTGCACAGTTCACTGCACATGTGAGTTGTCGAATGGATTTGCAGCTCAGGTGTGCCAGTGGCAGCCTCAGCTCCTTCACAAAAAATTCAGCATGCTCACAGAAGCGGGAAACCAGCATGCACGTGCGACGTATGCAGCCAGCACCAACCCAGCCTTGAGCTGCTGGATTTCAAACTGCACAGTTCACTGCACATGTGAGTTGATGAATGAATATACAGCTCAGGTTTGCCAGTGGCTGCCTCAGCTCCTTCACAAAAAATCCAGCATGCTTGTAACAGCTGCCATGCGTAACATGTACATTTGCACCCAGGGAATGGTGGGACGTGTGGTTTGTGGACATGAAAGTGAACTCTGCTTATGGCAGGTGGAAAGTGGAGAGGAGTCCATGCCGGTAGAAAAGGCAAATCTGTACAGATCAGTGTCACGAGTCGCGACACGTTTGGATTTGATGCAGTTTACATCCACGACTCTTTTTTCTTCCCTAGAAAACTTTATCGAAGTATGATTTGGTGTGAAACACCGCGTCAAGCTGATTTAATTCCCACATACATTTCTGACTTGCTAGCTTTCGAGGTAAGCATCAGCAAGGCTGATGTCCCCAATGCTTGAAAAACTAATATTCGTGGAGACAACCTTACTCCCCGCTTCCCTCTTAATGGACGTGACGAATGGGAAATGGCATCGATTGTGCCCCTCGGCAAATGTACAGAGAGTTGGGTTTCCACCATTTCAGATTTATATCATGCTCGGATGCACCTGGCGCCTGCAAACACAGCCACAATATATTATAATTACAGCCTCTTGAATTTTTCAGGTTAGCTGTGGCGAGACACAGGTCGTGTCATTGACGTGTGCTAAAGGGCAGCAATCACACACATAAAAGGAGCAGCCACCATACCGCTCGTGCCATCTTTATGATGGCGTCGACGTTGACCTTTGACTTCAGCACGATGATGTGACGGCAGACATGGACCGTCGCGACTAGATGGCGGAGCTGGGGTCTGGTGCTGCCTACGCCATCGCTGTGGGGTATCCTCCCCCTACGCCACACGCACGCGGTGGCAACGCGCCTGGAGAACTTTGTCACGCCCAGCGAACGTCACTGAATCTGGCGACGGAATCCGGTCACAAGCGAGCGCATCTCCGCAGCATTGTGGTATGACCGTCTACTCGTCGAGTGTGAGTTACTCCCAGATTTGCCACCATGCAAGCCGGCCAAGACGCTCCCGGGCTCCGGCCGTATACACTGTCTATTAAGGTGATTGACATTTACTCAGATGGCAAACTCCTCGTGACAGCCGATACGTATACGAGCAAGCCACTAGGGGTGCCAGCAGATTGCCGCAGCCACGCTGAGGAAGTAATCTTGACTATATTGAGCGATGTCGGCAGGGCAGGGTCGAAGGAGTTCAGCGTGGAAGGCAGCTTGGAGAAGAAACAATTTAGTCTTCGGAAGATCATGGAACGAATCTACGCCATGAGACTCGAGGCAGCCGAGCCGGTGCACGAGGCGCTCACGCGACTGCAGAACACTACCCAGATTTAGGGCCACTACGAATTACGTCTGACGACGAAGAAGAAAGGTCGCGGCAAAAGCAGACCAAAGGTCGATGCGCAGCAGGCCAAGTACAAGGTACGCAGCCACTTTAAAGCTGGCATTTGCACCAAGCGCGTTTCACGTTCAATATTGGGCGCGCACTCGCGAGTGGTCGACAGTCGCATTCCGCGCCGTCTAACCGTTGGGTCTCTCGTAATGAATGGTTAACAGTGCCCCATATTCAACGTGCAGAATCCAGCAAGGAGGGAAGCTGGGCTGGCAACTAAAGCGTACATGCCATCAAGCCTGTCCAAGGTAGCTCTCAATGCAGCATTGAAGGCCGATCCCGAATATCGCGTCAAGGTCAAGTTTCTGCCAAAGGCAGTAACATTCTGGGGACCAGAAGACCGATGGTGGCTACCGGGAATGCCTGTTGCCAGGCTTGGGCTGCGGGCCAAGCTGAGCTCTGACCTGTTTATCGAGGTCCTCACCCTAGTCTGCCTTCGCTGTATTCCACAGAATTTACATGAGCAGTACTCAGGTGATCTCTGAACAATCAACTTTAGGATGCAATTGATTGCAAATGTCAGGTGCCACTCCTTGCAGAACATTGAAGAAGACGCCATCGTTGGCTTCCAGAAGTTGCTGGCGCTCGCTTCATATGGCGAGGCAATGCGGCGCGATTTGGCCACGAAGCATCTTGATTATCAGACGAAAAAGCTGCATTTGAAAATGCTGTCCAAGTATGACATCTTTGCCCTTTCCATGTCGGTATCCTTCGCCAATGTCACGATTCTGTCCTCTGATTACGAATATGCCTATGTAGGGCCACAGATCTCTAGAGAACATGCGCTCGAGATCCAGAGCAGCTTGTCTGATGGACTTTTTACTGTCTATTGGAGAGAAAGAAGCACTCGGTACACACCCAAGTGCATCCAAGTTGACAGGAGGGGGCCCCCTCCCGGGCACCTTCAGAGTGCAGTTCAAGGCTTTATTTGACAGCAGCTGTATCAACAGCTTACAGTCTAGCTGCCATGGGTACGGCCACTGCGACGTGTGTGCTGTTCTTGCCCTAGCAGCAGCCTAGTGCACGTGGCGCCATGTTTGTACCCAAGATGACATGCTTCGATGTGCAGGTGCTGACATAGAATCCAACACAGAACAGTGCAACACAGACCCACAGCTAAGCTTGCGATGTGCCAAGGTGTGTCACCAAACGTTGCATGTCCCCACTCCCTGCCTTGCAGCATAAGGCAGTCGGGGAGCGCAATGAGCATGCTTGCTCGCATTGAATTCGCAGTTTTAAACATATCCAGGTTTGCTCACTGTCAATAGATGCTGTACGTAGTCGTGAGGCACTCTCTATGTCGCATTTTTGGTTTCCATTGCAATTATGGCATTTGTTGGTGTATCCCTCCCTGGCCACATCTTTCTGCTACGGCGGTCCAGCTCTGTTGCACACAACTATATGCCAGCAGCAATGAGTTCTGATTTGGCATTTCATGCAGAGGAAGAGGACGTCAGGGCGGCAGAGGTCGAGGAAGTATTGAGGCTAGATGCAGAGGTGCAGAACAAGACCACAGCTCCAGAGAGAGGCTGCAGCACATTTGAAGATTTTGTTTTGGACCGTTTTGTGTTGCCTTGCTGATTCATGTGTTGTTGTGATAGTGCAGCCCCCTCTCACCCTGCAGTGGCTTGTGCAATGGCGACCAGGTGTCATAGGAATGAGGGACGGGTATTAGCTGCCTCCAGCCTACAGATTGTAACCTTCACAAGCCACATGAGAACAGTAGGTCGCTTATCAGTACTGTACGGCTGCATGCTACATGTTTTCGAGCTCTGGAAGCACCACCATGATCTCCTCCTAGCAGTGCAGAGGAATGTCACCCTAATTGCATCAGTGGCAGATTCTGCCACCAGCTCATAATAATTGGCCCTGATACCCGTGAAACTGCCATTGGGCCAAGGGCACTTCCAGCCCCTTGGTGGTAAGGGTCACTTCTGTGCTCACATAGGAGCAGAATCATGGTGATGTGCCACAGCCTCCTTCTGCCTACTTCTATGCCCTGAAGCACCATCTTATAGTCACAAGGAACTCAAATTACACCAATGTTTGGTTGACACACGTTTGCCACGATTTACGGCATAGGTGGAAGACTTCAAGCTCGATCCCGCCACGACGAACACCACCCACCTCGGCGACTTCCAAGCATGCATATCCAGCCGTCCAGTGCCGAAATCCAGGATATCCAGCCGTCCAGTGCCGAAATCCCGTACACCACACAACGCTGCATATACTTACGCAACTACCTACATCGCCCACTGCTTTTGCATCGTTTATGCGTTATAAGCATTGCGCGTAGACCGGCTAACCATATAGTTATTGCCCCACGGAGCTAGGCTCTGTATGATCCGAAGCGATCGCTGCACGCCAGAGTCGCCGCTTGCCACCACTAACGGACCTGTTACGTTTCATGGACTTGATGTATTGAATGGATCTTGTTTCTGTACAGAATAACGCCACTCACGACCGCAGCCGGCTTCAGCCCCTTGCCAGTGTCAGCCCCAGAGTTCAGGCAAATGTGCCCCCAGAGCTACACTCGGACTCATCCAACTGCACCAAGTGCGCCTCACAATGTGCCCCTTCTGTGAGTCTGGGCCAGTCAGGTTTCTTGTAGTGTGTGGAGTGACCGAGTCCGTGTGGAGTGTCCGTATGGAGTGACCGAATCCGTGTGGAGTGTCCGTGTGGAGTGACCGAATCCGTGTGGAGTGTCCGTATGGAGTGACCGCATCCGTGTGGAGTGTCCGTGTGGAGTGACTGAGTCCGTGTGGAGTGATCGAGTCCGTGTGGAGTGTCCGTGTGGAGTGACCGAGTCCGTGTGGAGTGTCCGTGTGGAGTGACCGAGTCCGTGTGGAGTGTCCGTGTGGAGTGACCGAATCCGTGTGGAGTGTCCGTGTGGAGTGACCGAATCCGTGTGGAGTGTCCGTGTGGAGTGACCGAGTCCGTGTGGAGTGTCCGTATGGAGTGACCGAATCCGTGTGGAGTGTCCGTGTGGAGTCACCGAGTCCGTGTGGAGTGTCCGTGTGGAGTGACCGAGTCCGTGTGGAGTGTCCGTGTGGAGTGACCGAATCCGTGTGGAGTGTCCGTGTGGAGTGACCGAATCCGTGTGGAGTGTCCGTGTGGAGTGACCGAGTCCGTGTGGAGTGTCCGTATGGAGTGAC
This sequence comes from Ulva prolifera, assembly GCA_023078555.1. Lineage (NCBI taxonomy): Eukaryota > Viridiplantae > Chlorophyta > Ulvophyceae > Ulvales > Ulvaceae > Ulva > Ulva prolifera. Next base: position 3,902,108 of record CM041196.1, read on the forward strand.
CGAATCCGTGTGGAGTGTCCGTGTGGAGTGACCGAATCCGTGTGGAGTGTCCGTATGGAGTGACCGAATCCGTGTGGAGTGTGCGTGTAAGGTTCCCGTGTGGAGTGACCGAGTCCGTGTGGAGTGTCCGTATGGAGTGACCGAATCCGTGTGGAGTGTCCATGTGGAGTCACCGAGTCCGTGTGGAGTGTCCGTGTGGAGTGACCGAGTCCGTGTGGAGTGTCCGTGTGGAGTGACCAAATCCGTGTGGAGTGTCCGTGTGGAGTGACCGAGTCCGTGTGAAGTGTCCGTATGGAGTGACCGAATCCGTGTGGAGTGTCCGTGTGGAGTGACCGAATCCGTGTGGAGTGTCCGTATGGAGTGACCGAATCCGTGTGGAGTGTCCGTGTGGAGTGACCGAGTCCGTGTGGAGTGATCGAGTCCGTGTGGAGTGTCCGTGTGGAGTGACAGAGTCCGTGTGGAGTGTCCGTATGGAGTGTCCGTGTGGAGTGATCGGGTCCGTGTGGAGTGTCCGTGTGGAGTGACCGAGTCCGTGTGGAGTGTCCGTATGGAGTGACCGAATCCGTGTGGAGTGTCCGTGTGGAGTGACCGAATCCGTGTGGAGTGACCGAGTCCGTTTGGAGTGACCGAGTCCGTTTGGAGTGACCGAGTCCGTGTGGAGTGTCCGTATGGAGTGACCAAATCCGTGTGGAGTGTCCGTGTGGAGTGACCGAGTCCGTGTGGAGTGTGCGTGTAAGGTTCCCGTGTGGAGTGACCGAGTCCGTGTGGAGTGTCCGTATGGAGTGACCGAATCCGTGTGGAGTGTCCGTGTGGAGTCACCGAGTCCGTGTGGAGTGTCCGTGTGGAGTGACCGAGTCCGTGTGGAGTGTCCGTGTGGAGTGACCGAATCCGTGTGGAGTGTCCGTGTGGAGTGACCGAATCCGTGTGGAGTGTCCGTGTGGAGTGACCGAGTCCGTGTGGAGTGTCCGTATGGAGTGACCGAATCCGTGTGGAGTGTCCGTGTGGAGTGACCGAGTCCGTGTGGAGTGTCTGTATGGAGTGACCGAATCCGTGTGGAGTGTCCGTGTGGAGTGACCGAATCCGTGTGGAGTGACCGAGTCCGTTTGGAGTGACCGAGTCCGTTTGGAGTGACCGAGTCCGTGCGGAGTGACCGGGTCCCAGTGGAGAGTCCGTGTGGAGTGTCCGTGTGGAGTGACCGAATCCGTGCGGAGTTTCCGTGTGGAGTGACCGAGTCCGTTGCGGAGTGACCGAGTCCGTGTGGAGTGTCCGTGTGGAGTGACCGAGTCCGTGTGGAGTGTGCGTGAGAGGTTCCCGTGTGGAGTGACCGAGTCCGTGTGGAGTTCCCGTGTGGAGTGACCGAGTCCGTGTGGAGAGTCCGTATGGAGTGACCGAATCCGTGTGGAGTGTCCGTGTGGAGTGACCGAGTCCATGTGGAGTGTCCGTGTGGAGTGACCGAATCCGTGTGGAGTGACCGAGTCCGTTTGGAGTGACCGAGTCCGTTTGGAGTGACCGAGTCCGTTTGGAGTGACCGAGTCCGTGTGGAGTGTCCGTATGGAGTGACCGAATCCGTGTGGAGTGTCCGTGTGGAGTGACCGAGTCCGTGTGGAGTGTCCGTGTGGAGTGACCGAGTCCGTGTGGAGTGTACGTGTGAGGTTCCCGTGTGGAGTGTCCGTGTCCTTGTGGAGTGTCCGTGCGGAGTGTCCGTGTGGAGTGACCGGGTCCGTGTGGAGTGTCCGTGTGGAGTCACCGAGTCCGTGTGGAGTGTCCGTCTGGATTGACCGAGTCCGTGTGGAGTGTCCGTGTGGAGTGACCGAATCCGTGTGGAGTGTCCGTGTGGAGTGACCGAATCCGTGTGGAGTGTCCGTGTGGAGTGACCGAATCCGTGTGGAGTGTCCGTGTGGAGTGACCGAGTCCGTGTGGAGTGACCGAGTCCGTGTGGAGTGTCCGTGTGGAGTGACCGAGTCCGTGTGGAGTGTCCGTATGGAGTGACCGAGTCCGTGTGGAGTGTACGTGTGAGGTTCCCGTGTGGAGTGTCCGTGTCCTTGTGGAGTGTCCGTGCGGAGTGTCCGTGTGGAGTGACCGGGTCCGTGTGGAGTGTCCGTGTGGAGTGACCGAGTCCGTGTGGAGTGTCCGTATGGAGTGACCGAGTCCGTGTGGAGTGTCCGTGTGGAGTGACCGAGTCCGTGTGGAGTGTACGTGTGAGGTTCCCGTGTGGAGTGTCCGTGTCCTTGTGGAGTGTCCGTGCGGAGTGTCCGTGTGGAGTGACCGAATCCGTGTGGAGTGACCGAGTCCGTTTGGAGTGACCGAGTCCGTTTGGAGTGACCGAGTCCATTTGGAGTGACCGAGTCCGTGTGGAGTGTCCGTATGGAGTGACCGAATCCGTGTGGAGTGTCCGTGTGGAGTGACCGAGTCCGTGTGGAGTGTCCGTGTGGAGTGACCGAGTCCGTGTGGAGTGTACGTGTGAGGTTCCCGTGTGGAGTGTCCGTGTCCTTGTGGAGTGTCCGTGCGGAGTGTCCGTGTGGAGTGACCGGGTCCGTGTGGAGTGTCCGTGTGGAGTCACCGAGTCCGTGTGGAGTGTCCGTCTGGATTGACCGAGTCCGTGTGGAGTGTCCGTGTGGAGTGACCGAATCCGTGTGGAGTGTCCGTGTGGAGTGACCGAATCCGTGTGGAGTGTCCGTGTGGAGTGACCGAATCCGTGTGGAGTGTCCGTGTGGAGTGACCGAGTCCGTGTGGAGTGACCGAGTCCGTGTGGAGTGTCCGTGTGGAGTGACCGAGTCCGTGTGGTGTGTCCGTGTGGAGTGACCGAGTCCGTGTGGAGTGTCCGTATGGAGTGACCGAATCCGTGTGGAGTGTCCGTGTGGAGTGACCGAGTCGGTGTGGAGTGATCGAGTCCGTGTGGAGTGTCCGTGTGGAGTGACCGAGTCCGTGTGGAGTGTCCGTATGGAGTGTCCGTGTGGAGTGATCGGGTCCGTGTGGAGTGTCCGTGTGGAGTGACCGAGTCCGGGTGGAGTGTCCGTGTGGAGTGACTGAGTCCGTGTGGAGTGTCCGTGTGGAGTGACCGAGTCCGTGTGGTGTGTCCGTGTGGAGTTACCGAATCCGTGTGGAGTGTCCGTGCGGAGTGACCGGGTCCCAGTGGAGAGTCCGTGTGGACTGTCCGTGTGGAGTGACCGAGTCCGTGTGGAGCGATCGAGTCCGTGTGGAGTGTCCGTGTGGAGTGATCGGGTCCGTGTGGAGTGTCCGTGTGGAATGACCGAGTCCGTGTGGAGTGACTGAGTCCGTGTGGAGTGTCCGTGTGGAGTGACCGAGTCCGTGTGGAGTGTCCGTATGGAGTGACCGAATCCTTGTGGAGTGTCCGTGTGGAGTGACCGAATCCGTGTGGAGTGTCCGTATGGAGTGACCGAATCCGTGTGGAGTGTGCGTGTGGAGTGACCGAATCCGTGTGGAGTGTCCGTATGGAGTGACCGAATCCGTGTCGAGTGTCCGTGTGGAGTGACCGAATCCGTGTGGGGTGTCCGTATGGAGTGACCGAATCCGTGTGGAGTGTGCGTGTAAGGTTCCCGTGTGGAGTGACCGAGTCCGTGTGGAGTGTCCGTATGGAGTGACCGAATCCGTGTGGAGTGTCCGTGTGGAGTCACCGAGTCCGTGTGGAGTGTCCGTGTGGAGTCACCGAGTCCGTGTGGAGTGTCCGTGTGGAGTGACCGAGTCCGTGTGGAGTGTCCGTGTGGAGTGACCAAATCCGTGTGGAGTGTCCGTGTGGAGTGACCGAGTCCGTGTGGAGTGTCCGTATGGAGTGACCGAATCCGTGTCGAGTGTCCGTGTGGAGTGACCGAATCCGTGTGGAGTGTCCGTATGGAGTGACCGAATCCGTGTGGAGTGTCCGTGTGGAGTGACCGAGTCCGTGTGGAGTGATCGAGTCCGTGTGGAGTGTCCGTGTGGAGTGACAGAGTCCGTGTGGAGTGTCCGTATGGAGTGTCCGTGTGGAGTGATCGGGTCCGTGTGGAGTGTCCGTGTGGAGTGACCGAGTCCGTGTGGAGTGTCCGTATGGAGTGACCGAATCCGTGTGGAGTGTCCGTGTGGAGTGACCGAATCCGTGTGGAGTGACCGAGTCCGTTTGGAGTGACCGAGTCCGTTTGGAGTGACCGAGTCCGTGTGGAGTGTCCGTATGGAGTGACCAAATCCGTGTGGAGTGTCCGTGTGGAGTGACCGAGTCCGTGTGGAGTGTCCGTATGGAGTGACCGAATCCGTGTGGAGTGTCCGTGTGGAGTCACCGAGTCCGTGTGGAGTGTCCGTGTGGAGTGACCGAGTCCGTGTGGAGTGTCCGTGTGGAGTGACCGAATCCGTGTGGAGTGTCCGTGTGGAGTGACCGAATCCGTGTGGAGTGTCCGTGTGGAGTGACCGAGTCCGTGTGGAGTGTCCGTATGGAGTGACCGGGTCCGTGTGGAGTGTCCGTGTGGAGTGACCGAGTCCGTGTGGAGTGTCCGTGTGGAGTGACCGAATCCGTGTGGAGTGTCCGTGTGGAGTGACCGAGTCCGTGTGGAGTGACCGAGTCCGAGTGGAGTGACCGAGTCCGTGTGGAGTGTCCATGTGGAGTGACCGAGTCCGTGTGGAGTGTACGTGTGAGGTTCCCGTGTGGAGTGACCGGGTCATAGTGGAGAGTCCGTGTGGAGTGTCCGTGTGGAGTGCTTGAGTCCGTGTGGAGTGTCCGTGTGGAGTGACCGAATCCGTGTGGAGTGTCCGTGCAGAGTGACCGGGTCCCAGTGGAGGGTCCGTGTGGAGTGTCCGTGTGGAGTGACCGAATCCGTGTGGAGTGTCCGTGTGGAGTGACCGAGTCCGTTGCGGAGTGTCCATGTGGAGTGACCGAGTCCGTGTGGAGTGTACGTGTGAGGTTCCCGTGTGGAGTGCCCGGGTCCTAGTGGAGAGTCCGTGTGGAGTGTCCGTGTGGAGTGACCGAGTCCGTGTGGTGTGTCCGTGTGGAGTGACCGAATCCGTGTGGAGTGTCCGTGCGGAGTGACCGGGTCCCAGTGGAGAGTCCGTGTGGAGTGTCCGTGTGGAGTGATCGAGTCCGTGTGGAGTGTCCGTGTGGAGTGCTTGAGTCCGTGTGGAGTGTCCGTGTGGAGTGACCGAGTCCGTGTGGTGTGTCCGTGTAGAGTGACCGAATCCGTGTGGAGTGTCCGTGCAGAGTGACCGGGTCCCAGTGGAGAGTCCGTGTGGAGTGTCCGTGTGGAGTGACCGAATCCGTGTGGAGTGTCCGTGTGGAGTGACCGAGTCCGTTGCGGAGTGACCGAGTCCGTGTGGAGTGTCCGTGTGGAGTGACCGAGTCCGTGTGGAGTGTCGGTATGGAGTGTCCGTGTGGAGTGATCGGGTCCGTGTGGAGTGTCCGTGTGGAGTGACCGAGTCCGTCTGGAGTGTCCGTATGGAGTGACCGAATCCGTGTGGAGTGTCCGTGTGGAGTGACCGAATCCGTGTGGAGTGACCGAGTCCGTTTGGAGTGACCGAGTCCGTTTGGAGTGACCGAGTCCGTGCGGAGTGACCGGGTCCCAGTGGAGAGTCCGTGTGGAGTGTCCGTGTGGAGTGACCGAATCCGTGCAGAGTTTCCGTGTGGAGTGACCGAGTCCGTTGCGGAGTGACCGAGTCCGTGTGGAGTGTCCGTGTGGAGTGACCGAGTCCGTGTGGAGTGTGCCTGTGAGGTTCCCGTGTGGAGTGACCGAGTCCGTGTGGAGTGTCCGTATGGAGTGACCGAATCCGTGTGGAGTGTCCGTGTGGAGTCACCGAGTCCGTGTGGAGTGCCCGTGTGGAGTGACCGAGTCCGTGTGGAGTGTCCGTATGGAGTGACCGAATCCGTGTGGAGTGTCCGTGTGGAGTGACCGAGTCCGTGTGGAGTGATCGAGTCCGTGTGGAGTGTCCGTGTGGAGTGACCGAGTCCGTGTGGAGTGTCCGTATGGAGTGTCCGTGTGGAGTGATCGGGTCCGTGTGGAGTGTCCGTGTGGAGTGACCGAGTCCGTGTGGAGTGTCCGTGTGGAGTGACTGAGTCCGTGTGGAGTGTCCGTGTGGAGTGACCGAGTCCGTGTGGTGTGTCCGTGTGGAGTGACCGAATCCGTGTGGAGTGTCCGTGCGGAGTGACCGGGTCCCAGTGGAGAGTCCGTGTGGAGTGTCCGTGTGGAGTGACCGAGTCCGTGTGGAGTGATCGAGTCCGTGTGGAGTGTCCGTGTGGAGTGATCGGGTCCGTGTGGAGTCTCCGTGTGGAATGACCGAGTCCGTGTGGAGTGTCCGTATGGAGTGACCGAATCCGTGTGGAGTGTCCGTGTGGAGTGACCGAGTCCGTGTGGAGTGTACGTGTGAGGTTCCCGTGTGGAGTGACCGGGTCCTAGTGGAGAGTCCGTGTGGAGTGTCCGTGTGGAGTGACTGAGTCCGTGTGGAGTGTCCGTGTGGAGTGACCGAGTCCGTGTGGTGTGTCCGTGTGGAGTGACCGAATCCGTGTGGAGTGTCCGTGTGGAGTGACCGAGTCCGTGTGGAGTGACCGAGTCCGAGTGGAGTGACCGAGTCCGTGTAAAGTGTCCATGTGGAGTGACCGAGTCCGTGTGGAGTGTACGTGTGAGGTTCCCGTGTGGAGTGACCGGGTCATAGTGGAGAGTCCGTGTGGAGTGTCCGTGTGGAGTGCTTGAGTCCGTGTGGAGTGTCCGTGTGGAGTGACCGAATCCGTGTGGAGTGTCCGTGCAGAGTGACCGGGTCCCAGTGGAGAGTCCGTGTGGAGTGTCCGTGTGGAGTGACCGAATCCGTGTGGAGTGTCCGTGCAGAGTGACCGGGTCCCGGTGGAGAGTCCGTGTGGAGTGTCCGTGTGGAGTGACCGAATCCGTGTGGAGTGTCCGTGTGGAGTGACCGAGTCTGTTGCGGAGTGACCGAGTCCGTGTGGAGTGTCCGTGTGGAGTGACCGAGTCCGTGTGGAGTGTCGGTATGGAGTGTCCGTGTGGAGTGATCGGGTCCGTGTGGAGTGTCCGTGTGGAGTGACCGAGTCCGTCTGGAGTGTCCGTATGGAGTGACCGAATCCGTGTGGAGTGTCCGTGTGGAGTGACCGAATCCGTGTGGAGTGTCCGTGTGGAGTGACCGAGTCCGTGTGGAGTGTACGTGTGAGGTTCCCGTGTGGAGTGTCCGTGTCCTTGTGGAGTGTCCGTGCGGAGTGTCCGTGTGGAGTGACCGGGTCCGTGTGGAGTGTCCGTGTGGAGTGACCGAGTCCGTGTGGAGTGTCCGTGTGGAGTGACCGAATCCGTGTGGAGTGTCCGTGTGGAGTGACCGAGTCCGTGTGGAGTGACCGAGTCCGAGTGGAGTGACCGAGTCCGTGTAAAGTGTCCATGTGGAGTGACCGAGTCCGTGTGGAGTGTACGTGTGAGGTTCCCGTGTGGAGTGACCGGGTCATAGTGGAGAGTCCGTGTGGAGTGTCCGTGTGGAGTGCTTGAGTCCGTGTGGAGTGTCCGTGTGGAGTGACCGAATCCGTGTGGAGTGTCCGTGCAGAGTGACCGGGTCCCAGTGGAGAGTCCGTGTGGAGTGTCCGTGTGGAGTGACCGAATCCGTGTGGAGTGTCCGTGTGGAGTGACCGAGTCCGTTGCGGAGTGTCCATGTGGAGTGACCGAGTCCGTGTGGAGTGTACGTGTGAGGTTCTCGTGTGGAGTGCCCGGGTCCTAGTGGAGATTCCGTGTGGAGTGTCCGTGTGGAGTGACCGAGTCCGTGTGGTGTGTCCGTGTGGAGTGACCGAATCCGTGTGGAGTGTCCGTGCGGAGTGACCGGGTCCCAGTGGAGAGTCCGTGTGGAGTGTCCGTGTGGAGTGACCGAGTCCGTCTGGAGTGTCCGTATGGAGTGACCGAATCCGTGTGGAGTGTCCGTGTGGAGTGACCGAATCCGTGTGGAGTGTCCGTGTGGAGTGACCGAGTCCGTTTGGAGTGTACGTGTGAGGTTCCCGTGTGGAGTGTCCGTGTCCTTGTGGAGTGTCCGTGCGGAGTGTCCGTGTGGAGTGACCGGGTCCGTGTGGAGTGTCCGTGTGGAGTGACCGAGTCCGTGTGGAGTGTCCGTGTGGAGTGACCGAATCCGTGTGGAGTGTCCGTGTGGAGTGACCGAGTCCGTGTGGAGTGACCGAGTCCGAGTGGAGTGACCGAGTCCGTGTAAAGTGTCCATGTGGAGTGACCGAGTCCGTGTGGAGTGTACGTGTGAGGTTCCCGTGTGGAGTGACCGGGTCATAGTGGAGAGTCCGTGTGGAGTGTCCGTGTGGAGTGCTTGAGTCCGTGTGGAGTGTCCGTGTGGAGTGACCGAATCCGTGTGGAGTGTCCGTGCAGAGTGACCGGGTCCCAGTGGAGAGTCCGTGTGGAGTGTCCGTGTGGAGTGACCGAATCCGTGTGGAGTGTCCGTGTGGAGTGACCGAGTCCGTTGCGGAGTGTCCATGTGGAGTGACCGAGTCCGTGTGGAGTGTACGTGTGAGGTTCCCGTGTGGAGTGCCCGGGTCCTAGTGGAGAGTCCGTGTGGAGTGTCCGTGTGGAGTGACCGAGTCCGTGTGGTGTGTCCGTGTGGAGTGACCGAATCCGTGTGGAGTGTCCGTGCGGAGTGACCGGGTCCCAGTGGAGAGTCCGTGTGGAGTGTCCGTGTGGAGTGACCGAGTCCGTGTGGTGTGTCCGTGTAGAGTGACCGAATCCGTGTGGAGTGTCCGTGCAGAGTGACCGGGTCCCAGTGGAGAGTCCGTGTGGAGTGTCCGTGTGGAGTGACCGAATCCGTGTGGAGTGTCCGTGTGGAGTGACCGAGTCCGTTGCGGAGTGACCGAGTCCGTGTGGAGTGTCCGTGTGGAGTGACCGAGTCCGTGTGGAGTGTGCGTGTGAGGTTCCCGTGTGGAGTGACCGAGTCCGTGTGGAGTGTCTGTATGGAGTGACCGAATCCGTGTGGAGTGTCCGTGTGGAGTGACCGAGTCCGTGTGGAGTGATCGAGTCCGTGTGGAGTGTCCGTGTGGAGTGCTTGAGTCCGTGTGGAGTGTCTGTGTGGAGTGACCGAGTCCGTGTGGTGTGTCCGTGTAGAGTGACCGAATCCGTGTGGAGTGTCCGTGCAGAGTGACCGGGTCCCAGTGGAGAGTCCGTGTGGAGTGTCCGTGTGGAGTGACCGAATCCGTGTGGAGTGTCCGTGTGGAGTGACCGAGTCCGTTGCGGAGTGACCGAGTCCGTGTGGAGTGTCCGTGTGGAGTGACCGAGTCCGTGTGGAGTGTGCGTGTGAGGTTCCCGTGTGGAGTGACCGAGTCCGTGTGGAGTGTCTGTATGGAGTGACCGAATCCGTGTGGAGTGTCCGTGTGGAGTCACCGAGTCCGTGTGGAGTGTCCGTTTGGAGTGACCGAGTCCGTGTGGAGTGTGCGTGTGAGGTTCCCGTGTGGAGTGACCGAGTCCGTGTGGAGTGTCCGTGTGGAGTGCTTGAGTCCGTGTGGAGTGTCCGTGTGGAGTGACCGAGTCCGTGTGGAGTGTCCGTATGGAGTGACCGAATCAGTGTGGAGTGTCCGTGTGGAATGACCGAGTCCGTGTGGAGTGTCCGTGTGGAGTGACCGAATCCGTGTGGAGTGTCCGTGTGGAGTGACCGAGTCCGTGTGGAGTGACCGAGTTCGTGTGGAGTGACCGAGTCCGTGTGGAGTGTCCATGTGGAGTGACCGAGTCCGTTTGGAGTGTACGTGTGAGGTTCCCGTGTGGAGTGACCGGGTCCTAGTGGAGAGTCCGTGTGGAGTGTCCGTGTGGAGTGACTGAGTCCGTGTGGAGTGTCCGTGTGGAGTGACCGAGTCCGTGTGGAGTGTCCGTGTGGAGTGACCGAGTCCGTGTGGTGTGTCCGTGTGGAGTGACCGAATCCGTGTGGAGTGTCCGTGCGGAGTGACCGGGTCCCAGTGGAGAGTTCGTGTGGAGTGTCCGTGTGGAGTGACCGAGTCCGTGTGGAGTGATCGAGTCCGTGTGGAGTGTCCGTGTGGAGTGCTTGAGTCCGTGTGGAGTGTCCGTGTGGAGTGACCGAGTCCGTGTGGTGTGTCCGTGTAGAGTGACCGAATCCGTGTGGAGTGTCCGTGCAGAGTGACCGGGTCCCAGTGGAGAGTCCGTGTGGAGTGTCCGTGTGGAGTGACCGAATCCGTGTGCAGTGTCCGTGTGGAGTGACCGAGTCCGTTGCGGAGTGACCGAGTCCGTGTGGAGTGTCCGTGTGGAGTGACCGAGTCCGTGTGGAGTGTGCGTGCGAGGTTCCCGTGTGGAGTGACCGAGTCCGTGTGGATTGTCCGTATGGAGTGACCGAATCTGTGTGGAGTGTCCGTGTGGAGTCACCGAGTCCGTGTGGAGTGTCCGTGTGGAGTGACCGAGTCAGTGTGGAGTGTCCGTATGGAGTGACCGAATCCGTGTTGAGTGTCCGTGTGGAGTGACCAAGTCCGTGTGGAGTGATCGAGTCCGTGTGGAGTGTCCGTGTGGAGTGACCAAGTCCGTGTGGAGTGTCCGTGTGGAGTGTCCGTGTGGAGTGATCGGGTCCGTGTGGAGTCTCCGTGTGGAGTGATCGAGTCCGTGTGGAGTGTCCGTATGGAGTGACCGAATCCGTGTGGAGTGTCCGTGTGGAGTGACCGAGTCCGTGCTGAGTGACCGAGTCTGTGTGGAGTGTCCGTGTGGAGTGACCGAGTCCGTGTGGAGTGTCCGTGTGGAGTCACCGAGTCCGTGTGGAGTGTCCGTGTGGAGTGACCGAGTCCGTGTGGAGTGTCCGTGTGGAGTGACCGAGTCCGTGTGGAGTGACCGAGTCCGTGTGGATTTTCCGTGTGGAGTGCCCGAGTCCGTCTGGAGTGTACGTGTGAGGTTCCCGTGTGGAGTGACCGGGTCCTAGTGGAGAGTCCGTGTGGAGTGTCCGTGTGGAGTGACCGAATCCGTGTGGAGTGACCGAGTTCGTGGGGAGTGTCCGTGTGGAGTGACCGAGTCCGTGTGGAGTGTCCGTGTGGAGTGACCGAATCCGTGTGGAGTGTCCGTGTGGAGTGACCGAGTCCGTGTGGAGTGACCGAGTCCGTGTGGAGTGTCCGTGTGGAGTGACCGAGTCCGTGTGGAGTGTACGTGTGAGGTTCCCGTGTGGAGTGTCCGTGTCCTTGAGGAGTGTCCCTGTGGAGTGTCCGTGTGGAGTGACCGAGTCCGTGTGGAGTGTACGTGTGAGGTTCCCGTGTGGAGTGACCGGGTCCTAGTGGAGAGTACGTGTGGAGTGTCCGTGTGGAGTGACCGAGTCCGTGTGGAGTGTCCGTGTGGAGTGACCGAATCCGTGTGGAGTGTCCGTGTGGAGTGACCGAATCCGTGTGGAGTGTCCGTGTGGAGTGACCGAGTCCGTGTGGAGTGTCCATGTGGAGTGACCGAGTCCGTGTGGAGTGTACGTGTGAGGTTCCTGTGTGGAGTGTCCGTGTCCTTGTGGAGTGTCCCTGTGGAGTGTCCGTGTGGAGTGACCGAGTCCGTGTGGATTTTCCGTGTGGAGTGCCCGAGTCCGTCTGGAGTGTACGTGTGAGGTTCCCGTGTGGAGTGACCGGGTCCTAGTGGAGAGTCCGTGTGGAGTGTCCGTGTGGAGTGACCGAATCCGTGTGGAGTGACCGAGTCCGTGTGGAGTGTCCGTGTGGAGTGACCGAATCCGTGTGGAGTGTCCGTGTGGAGTGACCGAGTCCGTTGCGGAGTGTCCATGTGGAGTGACCGAGTCCGTGTGGAGTGTACGTGTGAGGTTCCCGTGTGGAGTGCCCGGGTCCTAGTGGAGAGTCCGTGTGGAGTGTCCGTGTGGAGTGACCGAGTCCGTGTGGTGTGTCCGTGTGGAGTGACCGACTCCGTGTGGTGTGTCCGTGTGGAGTGACCGAATCCGTGTGGAGTGTCCGTGCGGAGTGACCGGGTCCCAGTGGAGAGTCCGTGTGGAGTGTCCGTGTCGAGTGACCGAGTCCGTGTGGAGTGTCCGCGTGGAGTGACCGAATTTGTGTGGAGTGACCGAGTCCGTGTGGAGTGTCCGTGTGGAGTGACCGAATCCGTGTGGAGTGTCCGTGTGGAGTGACCGAGTCCGTGTGGTGTGTCCGTGTGGAGTGACCGAATCCGTGTGGAGTGTGCATGTGAGGTTCCCGTGTGGAGTGTCCGTGTCCTTGTGGAGTGTCCGTGTGGAGTGTCCGTGTGGAGTGACCGAGTCCGTGTGGAGTGTCCGTATGGAGTGACCGAATCCGTGTTGAGTGTCCGTGTGGAGTGACCGAGTCCGTGTGGAGTGATCGAGTCCGTGTGGAGTGTCCGTGTGGAGTGACCGAGTCCGTGTGGAGTGTCCGTATCGAGTGTCCGTGTGGAGTGATCGGGTCCGTGTGGAGTCTCCGTGTGGAGTGACCGAGTCCGTGTGGAGTGTCCGTATGGAGTGACCGAATCCGTGTGGAGTGTCCGTGTGGAGTGACCGAGTCTGTGCTGAGTGACCGAGTCCGTGTGGAGTGTCCGTGTGGAGTGACCGAATCCGTGTGGAGTGACCGAGTCCGTGTGGAGTGTCCGTGTGGAGTGACCGAATCCGTGTGGAGTGTCCGTGCGGAGTGACCGGGTCCCAGTGGAGAGTCCGTGTGGAGTGTCCGTGTGGAGTGACCGAGTCCGTGTGGAGTGTCCGCGTGGAGTGACCGAATTTGTGTGGAGTGACCGAGTCCGTGTGGTGTGTCTGTGTGGAGTGACCGAATCCGTGTGGAGTGTCCGTGCGGAGTGACCGGGTCCCAGTGGAGAGTCCGTGTGGAGTGTCCGTGTGGAGTGACCGAGTCCGTGTGGAGTGTCCGCGTGGAGTGACCGAATTTGTGTGGAGTGACCGAGTCCGTGTGGTGTGTCTGTGTGGAGTGACCGAATCCGTGTGGAGTGTCCGTGCGGAGTGACCGGGTCCCAGTGGAGAGTCCGTGTGGAGTGTCCGTGTGGAGTGACCGAATCCGTGTGGAGTGTCCGTGTGGAGTGACCGAGTCCGTTGCGGAGTGTCCATGTGGAGTGACCGAGTCCATGTGGAGTGTACGTGTGAGGTTCCCGTGTGGAGTGCCCGGGTCCTAGTGGAGAGTCCGTGTGGAGTGTCCGTGTGGAGTGACCGAGTCCGTGTGGTGTGTCCGTGTGGAGTGACCGAATCCGTGTGGAGTGTCCGTGCGGAGTGACCGGGTCCCAGTGGAGAGTCCGTGTGGAGTGTCCGTGTGGAGTGACCGAGTCCGTGTGGAGTGATCGAGTCCGTGTGGAGTGTCCGTGTGGAGTGCTTGAGTCCGTGTGGAGTGTCCGTGTGGAGTGACCGAGTCCGTGTGGTGTGTCCGTGTAGAGTGACCGAATCCGTGTGGAGCGTCCGTGCAGAGTGACCGGGTCCCAGTGGAGAGTCCGTGTGGAGTGTCCGTGTGGAGTGACCGAATCCGTGTGGAGTGTCCGTGTGGAGTGACCGAGTCCGTTGCGGAGTGACCGAGTCCGTGTGGAGTGTCCGTGTGGAGTGACCGAGTCCGTGTGGAGTGTGCGTGTGAGGTTCCCGTGTGGAGTGACCGAGTCCGTGTGGAGTGTCTGTATGGAGTGACCGAATCCGTGTGGAGTGTCCGTGTGGAGTCACCGAGTCCGTGTGGAGTGTCCGTGTGGAGTGACCGAGTCCGTGTGGAGTGTGCGTGTGAGGTTCCCGTGTGGAGTGACCGAGTCCGTGTGGAGTGTCCGTGTGGAGTGCTTGAGTCCGTGTGGAGTGTCCGTGTGGAGTGACCGAGTCCGTGTGGAGTGTCCGTATGGAGTGACCGAATCAGTGTGGAGTGTCCGTGTGGAATGACCGAGTCCGTGTGGAGTGTCCGTGTGGAGTGACCGAATCCGTGTGGAGTGTCCGTGTGGAGTGACCGAGTCCGTGTGGAGTGACCGAGTCCGTGTGGAGTGACCGAGTCCGTGTGGAGTGTCCATGTGGAGTGACCGAGTCCGTTTGGAGTGTACGTGTGAGGTTCCCGTGTGGAGTGACCGGGTCCTAGTGGAGAGTCCGTGTGGAGTGTCCGTGTGGAGTGACTGAGTCCGTGTGGAGTGTCCGTGTGGAGTGACCGAGTCCGTGTGGAGTGTCCGTGTGGAGTGACCGAGTCCGTGTGGTGTGTCCGTGTGGAGTGACCGAATCCGTGTGGAGTGTCCGTGCGGAGTGACCGGGTCCCAGTGGAGAGTCCGTGTGGAGTGTCCATGTGGAGTGACCGAGTCCGTGTGGAGTGATCGAGTCCGTGTGGAGTGTCCGTGTGGAGTGCTTGAGTCCGTGTGGAGTGTCCGTGTGGAGTGACCGAGTCCGTGTGGTGTGTCCGTGTAGAGTGACCGAATCCGTGTGGAGTGTCCGTGCAGAGTGACCGAGTCCGTGTGGTGTGTCCGTGTGGAGTGACCGAATCCGTGTGGAGTGTCCGTGCGGAGTGACCGGGTCCCAGTGGAGAGTCCGTGTGGAGTGTCCGTGTGGAGTGACCGAGTCCGTGTGGAGTGATCGAGTCCGTGTGGAGTGTCCGTGTGGAGTGCTTGAGTCCGTGTGGAGTGTCCGTGTGGAGTGACCGAGTCCGTGTGGTGTGTCCGTGTAGAGTGACCGAATCCGTGTGGAGTGTCCGTGCAGAGTGACCGGGTCCCAGTGGAGAGTCCGTGTGGAGTGTCCGTGTGGAGTGACCGAATCCGTGTGGAGTGTCCGTGTGGAGTGACCGAGTCCGTTGCGGAGTGACCGAGTCCGTGTGGAGTGTCCGTGTGGAGTGACCGAGTCCGTGTGGAGTGTGCGTGCGAGGTTCCCGTGTGGAGTGACCGAGTCCGTGTGGATTGTCCGTATGGAGTGACCAAATCCGTGTGGAGTGTCCGTGTGGAGTCACCGAGTCCGTGTGGAGTGTCCGTGTGGAGTGACCGAGTCCGTGTGGAGTGTCCGTATGGAGTGAACGAATCCGTGTTGAGTGTCCGTGTGGAGTGACCAAGTCCGTGTGGAGTGATCGAGTCCGTGTGGAGTGTCCGTGTGGAGTGACCGAGTCCGTGTGGAGTGTCCGTGTGGAGTGTCCGTGTGGAGTGATCGGGTCCGTGTGGAGTCTCCGTGTGGAGTGATCGAGTCCGTGTGGAGTGTCCGTATGGAGTGACCGAATCCGTGTGGAGTGTCCATGTGGAGTGACCGAGTCCGTTTGGAGTGTACGTGTGAGGTTCCCGTGTGGAGTGACCGGGTCCTAGTGGAGAGTCCGTGTGGAGTGTCCGTGTGGAGTGACTGAGTCCGTGTGGAGTGTCCGTGTGGAGTGACCGAGTCCGTGTGGAGTGTCCGTGTGGAGTGACCGAGTCCGTGTGGTGTGTCCGTGTGGAGTGACCGAATCCGTGTGGAGTGTCCGTGCGGAGTGACCGGGTCCCAGTGGAGAGTCCGTGTGGAGTGTCCGTGTGGAGTGACCGAGTCCGTGTGGAGTGATCGAGTCCGTGTGGAGTGTCCGTGTGGAGTGCTTGAGTCCGTGTGGAGTGTCCGTGTGGAGTGACCGAGTCCGTGTGGTGTGTCCGTGTAGAGTGACCGAATCCGTGTGGAGTGTCCGTGCAGAGTGACCGGGTCCCAGTGGAGAGTCCGTGTGGAGTGTCCGTGTGGAGTGACCGAATCCGTGTGGAGTGTCCGTGTGGAGTGACCGAGTCCGTTGCGGAGTGACCGAGTCCGTGTGGAGTGTCCGTGTGGAGTGACCGAGTCCGTGTGGAGTGTGCGTGCGAGGTTCCCGTGTGGAGTGACCGAGTCCGTGTGGATTGTCCGTATGGAGTGACCGAATCCGTGTGGAGTGTCCGTGTGGAGTCACCGAGTCCGTGTGGAGTGTCCGTGTGGAGTGACCGAGTCCGTGTGGAGTGTCCGTATGGAGTGACCGAATCCGTGTTGAGTGTCCGTGTGGAGTGACCAAGTCCGTGTGGAGTGATCGAGTCCGTGTGGAGTGTCCGTGTGGAGTGACCGAGTCCGTGTGGAGTGTCCGTGTGGAGTGTCCGTGTGGAGTGATCGGGTCCGTGTGGAGTCTCCGTGTGGAGTGATCGAGTCCGTGTGGAGTGTCCGTATGGAGTGACCGAATCCGTGTGGAGTGTCCGTGTGGAGTGACCGAGTCCGTGCTGAGTGACCGAGTCCGTGTGGAGTGTCCGTGTGGAGTGACCGAGTCCGTGTGGAGTGTCCGTGTGGAGTCACCGAGTCCGTGTGGAGTGTCCGTGTGGAGTGACCGAGTTCGTGTGGAGTGTCCGTGTGGAGTGACCGAGTCCGTGTGGAGTGACCGAGTCCGTGTGGATTTTCCGTGTGGAGTGCCCGAGTCCGTCTGGAGTGTACGTGTAAGGTTCCCGTGTGGAGTGACCGGGTCATAGTGGAGAGTCCGTGTGGAGTGTCCGTGTGGAGTGACCGAATCCGTGTGGAGTGACCGAGTTCGTGGGGAGTGTCCGTGTGGAGTGACCGAGTCCGTGTGGAGTGTCCGTGTGGAGTGACCGAATCCGTGTGGAGTGTCCGTGTGGAGTGACCGAGTCCGTGTGGAGTGACCGAGTCCGTGTGGAGTGTCCGTGTGGAGTGACCGAGTCCGTGTGGAGTGTACGTGTGAGGTTCCCGTGTGGAGTGTCCGTGTCCTTGTGGAGTGTCCCTGTGGAGTGTCCGTGTGGAGTGACCGAGTCCGTGTGGAGTGTACGTGTGAGGTTCCCGTGTGGAGTGACCGGGTCCTAGTGGAGAGTACGTGTGGAGTGTCCGTGTGGAGTGACCGAGTCCGTGTGGAGTGTCCGTGTGGAGTGACCGAATCCGTGTGGAGTGTCCGTGTGGAGTGACCGAGTCCGTGTGGAGTGTCCATGTGGAGTGACCGAGTCCGTGTGGAGTGTACGTGTGAGGTTCCTGTGTGGAGTGACCGGGTCCTAGTGGAGAGTCCGTGTGGAGTGTCCGTGTGGAGTGACCGAATCCGTGTGGAGTGTCCGTGTGGAGTGACCGAGTCCGTGTGGAGTGACCGAGTCCGTGCGGAGTGTACGTGTGAGGTTCCCGTGTGGAGTGTCCGTGTCCTTGTGGAGTGTCCGTGTGGAGTGTCCGTGTGGGGTGACCGGGTCCGTGTGGAGTGTCCGTGTGGAGTGACCGAATCCATGTGGAGTGTCCGTGTGGAGTGTCCGTGTCCTTGTGGAGTGTCCGTGTGGAGTGTCCGTGTGGAGTGACCGAGTCCGTGTGGTGTGTCCGTGTGGAGTTACCGAATCCGTGTGGAGTGACCGAGTCCGTGTGGAGTGTCCGTGTGGAGTGACCGAATCCGTGTGGAGTGTCCGTGTGGAGTGCCCGAGTCCGTGTGGTGTGTCCGTGTGGAGTGACCGAATCCGTGTGGAGTGTCCGTGCGGAGTGACCGGGTCCCAGTGGAGAGTCCATGTGGAGTGTCCGTGTGGAGTGACCGAGTCCGTGTGGTGTGTCCGTGTGGAGTGACCGAATCCGTGTGGAGTGTCCGTGCGGAGTGACCGGGTCTCAGTGGAGAGTCCGTGTGGAGTGTCCGTGTGGAGTGACCGAATCCGTGTGGAGTGTCCGTGTGGAGTGACCGAGTCCGTGTGGAGTGTGCATATGAGGTTCCCGTGTGGAGTGTCCGTGTCCTTGTGGAGTGTCCGTGTGGAGTGTCCGTGTGGAGTGACCGAATCCGTGTGGAGTGTCCGTGTGGAGTGACCGAGTCCGTGTGGAGTGACCGAGTCCGTGCGGAGTGTACGTGTGAGGTTCCCGTGTGGAGTGTCCGTGTCCTTGTGGAGTGTCCGTGTGGAGTGTCCGTGTGGGGTGACCGGGTCCGTGTGGAGTGTCCGTGTGGAGTGACCGAATCCATGTGGAGTGTCCGTGTGGAGTGTCCGTGTCCTTGTGGAGTGTCCGTGTGGAGTGTCCGTGTGGAGTGACCGGGTCCGTGTGGAGTGTCCGTGTGGAGTGACCGAGTCCGTGTGGAGTGTACGTGTGAGGTTCCCGTGTGGAGTGTCCGTGTCCTTGTGGAGAGTCCGTGTGGAGTGTCCGTGTGGAGTGACTGAGTCCGTGTGGAGTGTCCGTGTGGAGTGACCGAGTCCGTGTGGTGTGTCCGTGTGGAGTGACCGAATCCGTGTGGAGTGTCTGTGCGGAGTGACCGGGTCCCAGTGGAGAATCCGTGTGGAGTGTCCGTGTGGAGTGACCGAATCCGTGTGGAGTGTCCGTGTGGAGTGACCGAGTCCGTTGCGGAGTGACCGAGTCCGTGTGGAGTGTCCGTGTGGAGTGACCGAGTCCGTGTTGAGTGTGCGTGCGAGGTTCCCGTGTGGAGTGACCGAGTCCGTGTGGATTGTCCGTATGGAGTGACCGAATCCGTGTGGAGTGTCCGTGTGGAGTCACCGAGTCCGTGTGGAGTGTCCGTGTGGAGTGACCGAGTCCGTGTGGAGTGTCCGTGTGGAGTGACCGAATCCGTGTTGAGTGTCCGTGTGGAGCGACCGAGTCCGTGTGGAGTGATCGAGTCCGTGTGGAGTGTCCGTGTGGAGTGACCGAGTCCGTGTGGAGTGTCCGTATCGAGTGTCCGTGTGGAGTGATCGGGTCCGTGTGGAGTCTCCGTGTGGAGTGACCGAGTCTGTGTGGAGTGTCCGTATGGAGTGACCGAATCCGTGTGGAGTGTCCGTGTGGAGTGACCGAGTCCGTGCTGAGTGACCGAGTCCGTGTGGAGTGTCTGTGTGGAGTGACCGAGTCCGTGTGGAGTGTCCGTGTGGAGTCACCGAGTCCGTGTGGAGTGTCCGTGTGGAGTGACCGAGTTCGTGTGGAGTGTCCGTGTGGAGTGACCGAGTCCGTGTGGAGTGACCGAGTCCGTGTGGATTTTCCGTGTGGAGTGCCCGGGTCCGTCTGGAGTGTACGTGTGAGGTTCCCGTGTGGAGTGTCCGGGTCCTAGTGGAGAGTCCGTGTGGAGTGTCCGTGTGGAGTGACCGAATCCGTGTGGAGTGTCCGTGTGGAGTGACCGAATCCATGTGGAGTGTCCCTGTGGAGTGTCCGTGTCCTTGTGGAGTGTCCGTGTGGAGTGTCCGTGTGGAGTGACCGGGTCCGTGTGGAGTGTCCGTGTGGAGTGACCGAGTCCGTGTGGAGTGTACGTGTGAGGTTCCCGTGTGGAGTGTCCGTGTCCTTGTGGAGAGTCCGTGTGGAGTGTCCGTGTGGAGTGACTGAGTCCGTGTGGAGTGTCCGTGTGGAGTGACCGAGTCCGTGTGGTGTGTCCGTGTGGAGTGACCGAATCCGTGTGGAGTGTCTGTGCGGAGTGACCGGGTCCCAGTGGAGAATCCGTGTGGAGTGTCCGTGTGGAGTGACCGAATCCGTGTGGAGTGTCCGTGTGGAGTGACCGAGTCCGTTGCGGAGTGACCGAGTCCGTGTGGAGTGTCCGTGTGGAGTGACCGAGTCCGTGTTGAGTGTGCGTGCGAGGTTCCCGTGTGGAGTGACCGAGTCCGTGTGGATTGTCCGTATGGAGTGACCGAATCCGTGTGGAGTGTCCGTGTGGAGTCACCGAGTCCGTGTGGAGTGTCCGTGTGGAGTGACCGAGTCCGTGTGGAGTGTCCGTATGGAGTGACCGAATCCGTGTTGAGTGTCCGTGTGGAGCGACCGAGTCCGTGTGGAGTGATCGAGTCCGTGTGGAGTGTCCGTGTGGAGTGACCGAGTCCGTGTGGAGTGTCCGTATCGAGTGTCCGTGTGGAGTGATCGGGTCCGTGTGGAGTCTCCGTGTGGAGTGACCGAGTCTGTGTGGAGTGTCCGTATGGAGTGACCGAATCCGTGTGGAGTGTCCGTGTGGAGTGACCGAGTCCGTGCTGAGTGACCGAGTCCGTGTGGAGTGTCTGTGTGGAGTGACCGAGTCCGTGTGGAGTGTCCGTGTGGAGTCACCGAGTCCGTGTGGAGTGTCCGTGTGGAGTGACCGAGTTCGTGTGGAGTGTCCGTGTGGAGTGACCGAGTCCGTGTGGAGTGACCGAGTCCGTGTGGATTTTCCGTGTGGAGTGCCCGGGTCCGTCTGGAGTGTACGTGTGAGGTTCCCGTGTGGAGTGTCCGGGTCCTAGTGGAGAGTCCGTGTGGAGTGTCCGTGTGGAGTGACCGAATCCGTGTGGAGTGTCCGTGTGGAGTGACCGACTCCGTGTGGTGTGTCCGTGTGGAGTGACCAAATCCGTGTGGAGTGTCCGTGCGGAGTGACCGGGTCCCAGTGGAGAGTCCGTGTGGAGTGTCCGTGTCGAGTGACCGAGTCCGTGTGGAGTGTCCGCGTGGAGTGACCGAATTTGTGTGGAGTGACCGAGTCCGTGTGGAGTGTCCGTGTGGAGTGACCGAATCCGTGTGGAGTGACCGAGTCCGTTTGGAGTGACCGAGTCCGTGTGGAGTGTCCGTGTGGAGTGACCGAATCCGTGTGGAGTGACCGAGTCCGTTTGGAGTGACCGAGTCCGTGTGGAGTGTCCGTGTGGAGTGACCGAGTCCGTGTGGAGTGTGCGTGTGAGGTTCCCGTATGGAGTGACCGAATCCGTGTGGAGTGTCCGTGTGGAGTCACCGAGTCCGTGTGGAGTGTCCGTGTGGAGTGACCGAGTCCGTGTGGAGTGTCCGTGTGGAGTGACCGAATCCGTGTGGAGTGTCCGTGTGGAGTGACCGAATCCGTGTGGAGTGTCCGTGTGGAGTGACCGAGTCCGTGTGGAGTGACCGAGTCCGTGTGGAGTGTCCGTGTGGAGTGACCGAGTCCGTGTGGAGTGTCTGTATGGAGTGTCCGTGTGGAGTGATCGGGTCCGTGTGGAGTGTCCGTGTGGAGTGACCGAGTCCGTGTGGAGTGTCCGTATGGAGTGACCGAATCCGTGTGGAGTGTCCGTGTGGAGTGACCGAATCCGTGTGGAGTGTCCGTATGGAGTGACCGAATCCGTGTGGAGTGTCCGTGTGGAGTGACCAAGTCCGTGTGGAGTGATCGAGTCCGTGTGGAGTGTCCGTGTGGAGTGACCGAGTCCGCACTAGGGAAAGTGGGGGGTTGGGGGACGGGCACATCCATCATGGATACACAGGTTCCACGCAGGTTTGCGCAAATCCACGCAGGAGGCTAGCGCCCCACAGGGTCACCCCGGAACGGTTGGGAATCCATGCTGGACTGCTTCACAGCGTGCCTTGGAATACTATTGGACCACGTTGGCGTGGCGGCTCTCTCGTGCCAACATGGTCCCACTGTAGCCATAGCGGACTACATCATCACCAAGGTGGCGCTGCGTCTGGGCCATTGTGCGTGCAACATGTATTTGGAACCATTATGGGCAAATGGAAACTCCACTATGGTGAGGGTGAGTTGTGCAACGGTGCGCATTACCTCAAATAGCCACGGTGGTGAGCGGCTTTGACCATCATGGCGCTGAATTGAGGCCAGGCCACGCCATGGGGCGCAGCTCTCACCATCATGGCAGCACCAGTGGCCACTGTGCGTACAACATGTAATTGTAACCATTATGGGTATTTGAAAACTCGACCATGGTGAGCATGACATGTACAATGGTGCGTGTACCTCAAACATCCACGGTGGTGCACATCTCTGACCATTGTGGGACTGCATTGAGGCCAGGGCACGGCAATGAGTGCAGCTCTCACCGTCGTGGCAACACCTGCAGCCACTGTGCTCACGACATGTTATTGGAACCACGATGGGCACTTGCAAACTCTACTTTGGTAAGGGTGACCTCTGCAATGGTGTGCGTTACCTCAACAGCCACAGTGGTGAGCAGCTCAGACCACCATGGCACAGCATTGAGGCCAGGCCACGGCATGGGTTCAGCTCTCACCATCGTGGCAGCACCAGTGGCTGGAAAGACACAGCTGTGAGCAGCTGTCACGATCATGTAACCTTTAGGATGCCTCCCTGTTGGTGGCAAACATTGACCACAGAGCGAAGTACTCCAAGCACTAGCTTGCTTGCGAAGCAAGACTGCTGCGGTGGACGGGAGGCTCACGCCGCCAAGAGCACATGACAAAAGTCTGCTGAAACAGTCCACAAGGTACTCCATGCTGCAGTTCATGTGCTAGAAAAGGCCCCATGGACGGCAAGCATTCTGATACGCCATGAGGCATCGATTCGGTACGAAGCCAAAAATGCAGCTAGCAACAGTTAGGTTGCGTGCAGCTCTAGTGCCCACTGAGACTGTTGCGACTTGCAAAGCTACCGAGCTACAGCGATCAAACCATGCAGTCAGCACAAACAACGTATCTGAAGGTGTCGGTGCCGTCGCACTCGCCTGCGTTACGCACGCATTCATCGGCGCAGATTGAACCATGTCAGTCGATGTCGCAAAGCAGATGACTAAGGTGATTGCTGATATTGCTTGAGCGGCATAGCTTGCGCGCATTGACGGAGGTATTGACGGGCAACAGCACAGCCGTCTTGTTGAAAACGTGGACACGATGGTCCATGACACGCATGCCGAAGTCGTGTGTTCACCAAACGATAAAACCAAGTGTCTGCTTGTTTAGCATTTCAATGAGCTATAGTCGAGTGATTTGATTGGCGTAATGACCAATGCCTGGAGCACGATCGCATGGCCAATGCTCTGGAAGTGTGCATGAAATACTTTTTTCCTGATCAGGTCAGCTTGTACTAACAAATGCGTAAACACTTTGACATTGCCACAGGGGCTCCACTTGCCTACAGTTCAGACATATCCGCTGTCCATGCCAAGGCTGCGGCTCACCGACGCCACGGTCGCGGGAGATGCAAGCGAATGTATGTGCCTGCAGCGTTCACCTCTTCGCCAGAGCACCGTGACGCTGCTGCACTGTCGATGTGCTGTGAGTGGCGTTGCTTTCTGTTTTTAATTCGACCATTTTGCTCTTCCTGTACGCGCATGCCGTAAGCAGGCGTTTTGTTTCCAGAGCCAGGCCCGTACGTGCTGCGGCGGCTTCGTCCCGGCATGTACATCTGGCCGAGTTCACTACTTGCGTGAGTCGACCGTGCCTTACGATCAGACGAGATCAGAATGACTAGTACGGCGTAGCTGCGCGTACCGCCGTGGATGCTGATCGAAGGACGCCTGGACAAGGATAAAACTCGGCTGACAAATACAATCAGGATGGTGCACGCTGAAGTGCCGGTGTGCTCAGCATTTCTTCTGGTGTGTTTCGTGTTCCCCAGCCTAGCGATCACATCTGCTTCACAGCTGACCGAGCTTGGGAGGTGCAGGGCGTCACGTCGTGCGGAGCTCCAAGTCTGATCTATGCAACATTGCATCTGAGCTGCATGACTGAAATATTGTGTCAATTGGCAAGAGGCCGTGACATCATCATTCTCAAACGTAGCTGCAGTGTTTCATACCTCAAATACGTCCCTAGGGCAACCTGGAGACAAAATTGTAGCATTGCTGCTGATGACTTTGGTATGGCCGCAGTGCCACGTACAGTCATATGTCAACGAATGTGGCGAGCGAGCTGATGGCATGCTGATGTGAAGTGTTCTGTTGTACTGATGTTTGACTCTGGATGTCACCCTCACCTGCCACCGCAGTCTTTCTAGTACATGGATCAATGAAAATGGCACTGGTGCTGAGTAGCCTAATCTGACACGTGGCTGTGTTCCCCCACCACATCTCCCTGTCCATGGCCCCTCAGCTCCAGAGGCCATGGTCGTGACAAGTGACAGTGACATGATAGCATCGTAACCTGGGTCGAGGCATGGGGTCATGCCATTGTCAGGCTTCTTAGGTGGTGATGCTGGTGTTTGCCTACATCGGGTCACGGTTGTGTCCACACCAGCGGCTATGAAGGACCCACCCCAAGTCCGAAATAAAAGCATGTCAGTGGTCCTTACTCTTGTTGTACTTGCATTGAAAAGACAATTTATCTTGGGATGGGTGCGCCATCAGCTGTGCAAATGGTGTTGGTGTGGTTGCATGTGTCAAAACACAGGCACGACCAGAACGCAGCAAGTCTCTACAACTACTACACATTCTAATGCTCTATCCCTTCATGCAGCTTCAGTACACTGCAAACACAAACGCGGCCAGCTACAATTCTGCACAGCTTTGTAGCTGCATCGAGTTTTGACATTCTGCAAAGCCATGCTGCTCCCTGACAATATTTATAGCAGGGAATGATACTCATCAGGGCCTGATCGCTGCAGGAGGGCGGCCTCAGATCATTGCTACTGGCTGCTGAGCACCTGGAACTGCCACAATTGTGATACAAGCCTGGAAAGCACATGCAAGGCATCAGGGCAGGACTGATTCAAGCCTACCCCAGCTATCTCACATTCATATGGCATAGTCTGTTCAAGTTTGGCTTGATTCACCCTACACTTGTCTATGGCAATGTGTGACTCTGTGCATGAGGAGAGTATTCGGGAAACGCAAACAGCTGCAATTCTGCACAGCTTTGTAGCCGCATCGAATTTTGACATTCTGCAAATCCATGCTGCTTCCTGACCATATTTATAGCAGGGAATGATCCTCATCAGGGCCTGATCGCTGCGGGAGGGCGGCCTCAGATCATTGCTACTGGCTGCTGAGCACCTGGAACTGCCACAATTGTGATACAAGCCTGGAAAGCACATGCAAGGCATCAGGGCAGGACTGATTCAAGCCTACCCCAGCTATCTCACATTCATATGGCATAGTCTGTTCAAGTTTGGCTTGATTCACCCTACACTTGTCTATGGCAATGTGTGACTCTGTGCATGAGGAGAGTATTCGGGAAACGCAAACAGCTGCAATTCTGCACAGCTTTGTAGCCGCATCGAATTTTGACATTCTGCAAATCCATGCTGCTTCCTGACCATATTTATAGCAGGGAATGATCCTCATCAGGGCCTGATCGCTGCGGGAGGGCTGCCTCAGATCATTGCTACTGGCTGCTGAGCACCTGGAACTGCCACAATTGTGATACAAGCCTGGAAAGCACATGCAAGGCATCAGGGCAGGACTGATTCAAGCCTACCCCAGCTATCTCACATTCATATGGCATAGTCTGTTCAAGTTTGGCTTGATTCACCCTACACTTGTCTATGGCAATGTGTGACTCTGTGCATGAGGAGAGTATTCGGGAAACGCAAACAGCTGCAATTCTGCACAGCTTTGTAGCCGCATCGAATTTTGACATTCTGCAAATCCATGCTGCTTCCTGACCATATTTATAGCAGGGAATGATCCTCATCAGGGCCTGATCGCTGCGGGAGGGCGGCCTCAGATCATTGCTACTGGCTGCTGAGCACCTGGAACTGCCACAATTGTGATACAAGCCTGGAAAGCACATGCAAGGCATCAGGGCAGGACTGATTCCAGCCTACCCCAGCTATCTCACATTCATATGGCATAGTCTGTTCAAGTTTGGCTTGATTCACCCTACACTTGTCTGTGGCAATGTGTGACTCTGTGCATGAGGAGAGTATTCGGGAAACGCAAACAGCTGCAATTCTGCACAGCTTTGTAGCCGCATCGAATTTTGACATTCTGCAAATCCATGCTGCTTCCTGACCATATTTATAGCAGGGAATGATCCTCATCAGGGCCTGATCGCTGCGGGAGGGCTGCCTCAGATCATTGCTACTGGCTGCTGAGCACCTGGAACTGCCACAATTGTGATACAAGCCTGGAAAGCACATGCAAGGCATCAGGGCAGGACTGATTCAAGCCTACCCCAGCTATCTCACATTCATATGGCATGGTCTGTTTAAATTTGGCTTGATTTGATTCACCCTACACTTGTCTGTGGCAATGTGTGACTCTGTGCATGAGGAGAGTATTCGGGAAACGCAAACAGCTGCAATTCTGCACAGCTTTATAGCCGCATCGAATTTTTACATTCTGCAACTCCATGCTGCTTCCTGGCCATATTTATAGCAGGGAATGATCCTCATCAGGGCCTGATCGCTGCTGAAGGGCTGCCTCAGATCATTGCTACTGGCTGCTGAGCACCTGGAACTGCCACAATTGTGATACAAGCCTGGAAAGCACATGCAAGGCATCAGGGCAGGACTGATTCATACCACAGTGGTCTGAAATGGATTTGCACATGTTCAGGTTTACATGTATGCATGTTTCATGAGGCACATTGAGTGACATTGAGTGAAGCTGTGCTTTTCTATTGTATATGCACAGCCATGCTCTAGCATGTTTCGTACGACACAACGCATTCAGGCATTCCATCACTTCAACTGGCTTTGGTGTTTTGTGTACATGCCGCGATGGTGCTCTCAGCGATGCTCTCAACGATCAGATCCGGAAAGAGGGCTGGCTCAAAACACATGGCGCCGGCACTGGATGCAGTTTCTGCAAAGCCTCCAAAATCACTACATCACACCGTGCATAAAGCTTTCATGGCCCTGCCAGAGCATGCCGCCTTGTATCTGTGAACAACGTTACATTTGATAGCAATCATGCAGACCACAATCGCTCACAACCCGTTCACTACTACTGCTAGTCCAGCTGGTGCCTCAATGGCTTAATGCCTGCATGACTGCCATGACTGCAGTTAGCCACATATGACTCTGCACATGGTGATCCCGGTTGCACGAATGCCCAGGCCTGTCAGCGATCATAATAGGCCAATGTAGGAATCCGAGATCTGCATGATTCACCCATTTGCTCCACCTGCAAAAGAAAATATCATATCATTGAGTTGGTCATCATATACAAGGTCATGCACACGTGTAACATGATCACGGTGTCATCACGGTGTCGAGGCAGCATGATCCAATTTGGAACGGCGACTCGAATCTATGGCATCAAGCCATTTGCAGACATGCTAAGCATGTGACTGTACCTCATGCAATGGTATTGTGTCTCACATCAGGCCTAGGGGGCTGCAACGGAGGTAGACATCACCTGTGAGATCAGCCATCATATGCCCAAATGCCACACTCTTCAGCAGGGCAGGACCGCATACCTCAGAGAATGGCCTCCATCTTTACTGGCAATGGTTCAGAGATCTCCTCTTGGTTGGTGACCACAGCTTGCATCAGGTGTGTGGCCAGCACGGAGTGCAGCACATGTGTACACAGCTCAGGCCCACGCAAGCTGTCGACCTGTTTTATCGCCAATTCAGCTGTTATATAACGATGGAGAAAGGTTGGCGGAGAAGTACGACGTGCATGCTCAACGATGTACATCATTTTGCACGAGCATCACACATATGATCAGAACTCGCATGACGGCCTTGCACGAAATTGTAATCAGAATGAGATTTACAAATTAGTTCTGATCGTCAGCGGGCAGCATGCGTCCGGGCGTTCCTGGTGTATGCGGTGCACCCTCCGCCATTTGGCTTGTCGCAGTAATGCGCATGTGGCGCTGGGGTCAATTCGGCGATCACGGCAGTGCTGATCGAAGACACACGACCTTTATATGTCAAGAGCAAGGAGTCACGGACGATTGTCCTCTTCCTTGGTACATATCTTCGGGTGTACGTGGGCTTGGCCGCGGCCCGTTACTACTGCGCAGCCACTCTCCTGCTTACACAAAGCACTAACGCCAAGGGGCAGACTCTCGGATCGTTTGCTGAACTGTGCAGTCACATTTGATCACTGTTGAGAAGTACATGATAGCTGCAGCGTTTCGTGGTATCCAGTACGTCAGCGTCCTCATTGTTACGCAAGGACTGTTGACCACCGCATTACTACAGCTCTGCAAGGGAGCGTCTCACACAGCACAGTAGTGATCATGCAATGTTTCAAGGTTAGTGATGCGGTGCGCCTTCCTCTTCAAGGATGTGAGCACCTGCGGATGCTCGACGTGGTGCTGATTGAGCTGTCGCTTCACAAGTACGCCGCAATCTGATCAATGTAAAATGCGCAGATACTGACATGAAGCTAGCAGCTGCAGGGGGAAGGTCATGTGGGAACCACTCTGAGCTGATGGACGATATATGCACTATTGTTGGACTGTTGTTAGACTACGACCTCTCCATCGTGTGCAGATGACAACATTTCCTGACTCAAGAATGCTTCAAGAGATTAATTTCTGCTGAACATTTGTCACCGCCAGGTATTGAAGCTGCTCTGCCTGCGCTGCCTGCAACGGGGTAATGTTTTACCATGCAATGTGAAGCTAAATCCGGACTACATTTGTGACCTGCGAGCGACCGACGGTGCTCCTCACACTGACTTCAGCTGAGTGCAGGATATTGGTGCAAATCAGGACCGCTCAAAGCCAGGTATGTGCTTTAGTATTGTATCTCCGCCATCTGATTTGGTGTGACTATGCCATGCACCTCTATCTGCCAAGAACTCTGGCATGACCAGGCTGCAGAAAACAGTACACATACATAGCCTTCACAGCTGAGCTAGGTTTGTATGTGTGCTCGGATATCCGTGATGTGTGTCTTGGGGCCATGCGTGGCATGCGAACGCAGTGCAATCTTCGCTTTGTCATGACTTGAGCTTGCTACGCAATGTTATTGACACATGATGAATGCATGCACAGCCAGCCAGCCTTTGTCATCTTCAACGGCTGATATTCTTACCAAAGTGTGCACCTCAATGTGCACCATTGCCTTGCACTGGAACCGGGTATGATTGCATCCTCACAGCCTCCGACGCGGTGCAGTGAGCAGCGGCACGCAGGAAGGTGAGCCTGCCATGCGCCATTAGCATTGCCACGAGTGGCCATGCTAATGGGCATGGCGGGAACACAACAGCCCTGGGTGCCCTGCTGGCCACCAGCATGGGGTGAACCACAACTGGCACCATGATGCATCGCCGGCATGCGCACCCACAGTGCAGTGATTGTGAATGAACGCCACCATGATCATGCACCATCCACTGTGGAATCCCAATTTTGCACACACTCCATGTCGCACATCCAGTATGCATCGCTGTATACTGTAGAGTGGAATGATTCTGGCTTTCGTGTGATGTCAAGAATCCCGCATGGCTGCCGTTATTTCATAGTGGACACCACTCAGTAATTAGTTATGGGCGAACATTCTCATGGTGGGGGGGTGGACATTCCATGATGGACCAAAACTGATGCACACCCACAACATTTTCCTAAAAGGTGTGTGCAAGTCTGGTATACCCATGCCCCAGCATAGGGAATGTTGGTGACTGTTTGTATACAGGGGTGCAGATAGTCCACAGTGGACCAGAGGTGATGCACACCCAATGTGGGTTGTAGACACTAGGAGAATGGCGACACTCTGAAACGGATCCGGGTGTCGTCCGCCAGATTCCGAAAGTCCGTTCACTCTCTGATACCTCTCCGACGTCATCGGAAGCGAGCAGTCGGATGGACCTTGGACTTTGGCACCGAATCATCCGCCGACCCAGGTATAATCTGCCGGACTGTGGACGTACCTTACCGCTGCAAGTGGCCTTCGCGTGTCTGCGCCGGCTGCCATGATACGAGGTCACTTCGGGCCAAGCCCGCGCTGACAGTGGATCGAATGACACTATTGGTTACTTTATTACTACACGCGTATCTGGAAACGACTGGATTGGACACGGTGCAGGTATATGTGGACCCATACTCATGGCAACTGACATCGACTTTGGGCAGGAGACGAAGCGGCAGGAAGCTGGAGGCAGCCTCACAATAGCGGTGACTTTCTGCATCGCCCAAGATAGCGTTGGTCCGTATTTCAGGCTCGGCAGCAGTCCATGTAGTGTTGGTCGTCGCCCTGTGAATGGTGGCCGGAAAAGCGTGCACATAGGTTCCTGGATGCGAATGCATGCGGTGGTCCAGAGTGGCCATTCCGCGAATGGCCACTCTAGCGGGGTTACGTCATCATGCTCCAGGTAAGGCGTGCGCTCGTCCTCCTGGACGCGAATACATGTGATGATCCAGAGTGGCCATTCGCCGAATGGCCACTCTGACGGGGTGACGTCATCGTAAGGCGTGCGCTCGTCCTCCTAGACGCGAATGCATGCGCTGGTCCAGAGTGGCCATTCGCCGAATGGCCACTCTGACGGGGTGCTGTCATCGTGCTCCGCGGGAGTGCGCAGGTGCCGTTGCAATCGGGGCGTCGCGCTGCATGAAATGTACGAATGGAGGATTGTGTGTCTGATACGGTTAATCGCTGGCGGTCGTAGCTTACCTGGCATCGCAATTCGATACGGTCGAAGTGACTTGGAACTCCGTTGCAGATCTGCGCATCTCGTCACCAGTGACCGCTTTCGCTAGTAGTATATTGACATACGTATTAGCGATGGATCCACGCGTTGCAGCACTGGTCGCAGGACTGCCAAGTACCCAGCATGGGCTGACTTCTGCGCGCAGCGGAGACTGGCTTGTCGGTCGCATGCGCACTAGCCGAATCCCAGTAGTGGGTAGTTTGATTTCTAGAGACGGGCGTTTCAGTGACCGAGCCCGCGTCGGCACCAATAGCGGTCCAGCAAGCGGGCCTGGGGTGGCTGTGTGGTGGGGCCTTGGGGAGGTCCTGCGAGACAACGTGGTGGTAAGCCGGGGGAGTGAGCTGGAAACGGCCAAGGGAGTGGCCGTTACTACCTTTCTCGTGCTCTCCGGCTGGCTCCACGAGCAGGATATGTTCGTGTCCTCGTGGGAGGGCAAAGGGAGGACCCCTGCTGGGTGCACGGAACCCCTGCGGTGGAGGCCACTGCTGGGAACGAAGGAGGTGTGTGCCTCCTGGTGGGCTGGTGGTACAACTGCTGACCACGCTCTACTGCAACTGCCTGTTTACTGCGGAGGGGCGTAGCCTGACTATGCAGTGGGTTCAGTAGTCAGTGCACCCAGCTATGCAGCATAAGGTCACGGGCCACGTCTCTGAGTCAGGATTCCCCAAGACTACAGTCACGGAGGAGCGAGATCCGGACCTCGCCGAGCGGTTCGATATCCCACATGCGAAGGTTGGGGAGAAGCGCAAAGCCGCTGACCCCCCGCCTCCTGACGGTGTGCTCACTCCCCGTCTGCTGCCCTTTTTTTGGGAGTCATGCAGTCCGTGTCCACCGCGGGCGTGCCAAATGCCACCGCGTCCATGCATAAGGTCCACATGTGTTCTTGGGCGTGTCCCAGAGGTGATAGAAGGGGCCCGCTACAAGAGGTGTCGGTGCAGTTTTCTATTGCCCCACCCCCCGGCACGTCGTGTGGGCATGGGCTTCTTTCATGTCTGGCCTCTCCCCGCATCGTGTCAAACTGTGGACTGCCGGAAAGCGGACACCCGCGGCGGGGGGGGCCGGGTCCGCTAGGAGCAAGGAGAGACCAACCTCCAACCTCCCTGACGGCCTCAACCCTCTGGTGGCGTGGGTGTTGTATGAAAACGCCCACTACGAAAGTCTGGAGGGCTTCATTGAAAAGAAGCTCGAACCTTCTCAGGCAATAGCGCGGCACATTGGGGACCGGTGTCACGCGCTGCTGGCCAACACAAATGGGGTCCCCTCCCAGGTGGTGTACCAACTGACGTCGGGCGCGTCGGTACTAGCGGACATGCACGTCTGGCACTCGGACCTCATCGAGGCGTTCGTGCGTTCCTGATGTTTTCTATGATTCCGGTGTGGTCAGGCATGGCTGCCTGTTTGTTTGTGCGTTGTCTGGCTCGGCAGTGCATTCTTTCCACCACGCATGCATGAGTGTGGCTAGGCGGCCTCTGATTCCTCCTACACCTCAAGCCTGCCCAGTCACAGTCCTGTGAACGATGAGTGTAACATGCCTCAGATCGTGCAGGATATGAAGTTCCTCGGCGAATTCGTCACCACCCTATACAATCTAGCCCCCTGGGTGTTGGCGTATGCGGCGGAGCATCCGTTGATGGATTGGTCAGAGGTGCGAGTCGCCACTGTACAGAACATGTTCAGAACATCCCTTGGGCGGCGTGACACTGTGGTGCTACTTGGCCTAACCCCCCATGTCGTTCACTCCTGGGTCCGGCCGTGCAGGGAGACAGGGTAGCCCGAGCCCTCCGTCCGGCGTGGCTTTATGTCAAGTCATTCTACTCCCACATCATGGGAGCATGTTCAGGGCTGCGGTCGTCTACACAGGACCTGGCGGCTTTCGCCAGTAGCGGGGTCCACCTCTTTATGCATGCGTATGTGCGCCTCGTTGCTACAGCAATGACAGGCAACCCTGGGGCGCCTGACCTAGAAAGGCGGGGTGGAGAGGACATCCCGGCGCTGGAGCCCAGTCTCCTTGATCCCGCCTTTGCCGCCATCTTGGTGTGCACGGTCAATCACAGCTGTGCGTCGCCAGCCTGTCATGTACACCTGTATATGGAGCTATAGTGTCCTGTTGTATCCCCCCGGGTGGGTCAACACTACGCTTTGCAGTCAGTGTGAACGCCTGAACCCCGCGGTGCATGCAGGCTTGGTGAAATCGGGGTACGGTCTGCCTGTCAAGAGGTTGGCTGATGCGCTGATTCCATTGTGCCCGCCCCACACGATCTGGCACTAGGCGCTCAGGAGCTGGCGGCACCTGGCCGTGGCGCAAACAGTCCCCGCTGCGAGCAGTTCAGGCAATCCCGTCTCCACGCCCGCCGTTCGCCTGAGGCCAGTGACGTTCCCGGATATCAAGGACTGGGATTACGCCGGCGCTGAAGAACTCGCCAAGCAGTCCATCGCCAAAGGGATGCAGAGTCCAGCCTGCTACAGGTGCATACCCCTGCGATGTCTGGCCCTACGGCTGGTTGTCATCTACATCAGAACCTGCTACACGGACGTAATGTCATAGGCGAACACTGCTGTGGCCACCTCCTATTCTTGTATCAATTGCTCCATCTTACCTGCTGCAAGTGTGAGTAGTGCAACAGAGCATGCATGTGCCCTGTGACTCGCGCCGTGCGCTGCGTGGTGCGCGGCCTTACCGGCTATGGTTCGCAGGGAGGAGCTCCTCAACATCCCCGACGGCATCCTCGCCACCCTCCCCGTGGGTTGCCGGCAGCCCCCTGTGGCTGCGGCCCAGGCGCCCCCTGGGACAGGGGGTGCCAATGCAGCCCGTGCCCGCGGCCACCACCAGCGTCGGGCAAGTGGGAAGAGCTCGGCGGCAAAATCACGCGATAAGGCGCTGCTGCTGCGAAAGTGCGGCATTCCAGCACCCCTGAACACGGGCACTGCCGCCGCGGGTACCAACACCGGCGACAGCGCCACACAGGGTTCCGGTGACGCGGCAAGCCCCGCCCGCCCAGCTCCACCCAGCAGGCTGGGTGAATTAGCAGCGCCTGTGGGGGGTGCGCCTGCGTCGGGGGGCGTGAACCCGGGGGACTCATCAGCGCCTGTGGGGGGTGCGCCTGCGTCGGGGGGGCTGAACCTGGGGGCATCAGCAGCGCATGTGGGGGGTGCGCCTGCGTTGGGGGGGCTCAACCCGGGGGACTCGTCAGCGCCTGTGGGGGGTGCGCCTGCGTCGGGGGGGCTGAACCTGGGGGCATCAGCGGCGCATGTGGGGGGTGCGCCTGTGTCGGGGGCCCTGAACCCGGGGGACTCGTCAGCGCCTGCGGGGGGTGGGCCTGCGTTGGGGGGGCTGGCCCCCCCCGAGGCAGTCACCGTGGGCCCACGTGGCACCTCTGCGGCCACGCATGCAAAGGCACAGGAACCCCTCCCCACCGCCCAGCCGCCTGCGGGTGCCGGAGATAGATCAGGGTTCGGTCTGGGCGGTGCCGAGGACATCGCCGGGTTCGCCGAACCCCTTGCTGACGCCTTGTTCCTCGACTACGAAGAGATGTTCGGTCATCATGCTTCTGATGACGATTCGGAGCCTGCGGATTCGGCTGACATCTCGGTAGATGAGGACGACCTGCCAACATCTGATCCAGAGGTTAGGCCATCCCAGCTGTACTACCTGCAGGACACTGCTGGCTCGGTGCAGCTCACCGTGGCAGAGTCTCCAGCTGCACAGCAGACCACAGTTCAACTGTCCGCCACCTTCGCCACGCCCGCGGGACCTGGTTTCGGGCGAGCTGCTCAGTTGCGGCTCATTGTCGTGGCATGCGACTTAATGATGCTGAGCAACCCTCGTCTGCGTGAGGATGATGACGACCGCCTGCTACGCGTCATGGCCCTCATTTCGGCGTACGGGCTGGAGCCTGACAATGCCACTGTAGCAGAGGTTGTGGCACTGATCCGGCAGGTATGCTCCGTATTGAGGTTGCCTCTCGTCCCGAGCTTGGCTGTTGCCCAGGCCCTCCCTGTCCCCTTGTGGCCACTCTTGCGTCCTGCCCCCTAATCCCATTTCATTATTAGTAGCTGCTCACCGTGCAGGGACGCAACGTTGCCGAGTGAAGCCGGACCACGAAGGGGGGCTGCTATGAGGAGTGCTGGAGTGCGGATTAGAGTGGGGTTGGAGTGGGGGGGGGGGGGGGGGGGGGGGGGGGGGGGTTGCTTTCCGTAGAATAGTGACTCTGAATCCTAGTAATGCGAACGATTAATGAGTAGCACGTACAACAACGAGCAACATCAGCATCTCATGTGCCATTACACGTGTACATGTAAACAGACGGAAGGTTGTCACGCCTCAGTGCACTTTCTTAACACAGGTGGATGTGGCCTTTCGTCGCAGCAGACACACTAATAGTATACAGCTACCCAACACTGCACTACAACATCAACGCCGACGGACGCCTGTGGCCACAGTGACACTATCGCATGACTGCTATGGCGTGCCGTGGTGTCCCGCCACCTGGTAGCCGCCCCCTGGGAGCCTCCTGCGCCAGTCCCCCCCCCTAGCAAGTTCCCGCCCCACCTGCCAGCTAGTACAATGGGCAACCCTGATGCGAATACCCGCCGACCAGGCGCACAGCGGGCGGTGCATTAGAACCGCACGGCTACCGCCCCCGCACGCCATGCGGGGATACTCAGATCCGCTTTTTCAGCGGAACGGCCATCAGCTTGTTGTACTGTTGACTCAGGGTTGCCACCAGTGGCTGCACCTTATTCATGAAGGCGTCGTACCCCGCCTGAAGGTACCAGTCCCTGCATAGTACCGGTATCATGTAGGAGTTGTGCCGTCTACGGTGGGGTGGGGGCGAGACCAGCGCCTATGCGATGACTAGACATAGCCTGCAGGGGCGGGCAAATGACCAACTCGCCAGAGGAGTGGAGGGGCAACGGTGGTGATAACAAGGAGATTGTGTAGCGCATACCTCAACTCATCTGCAGACATGTCTGCAAACGGCGGGGTCCGCAGGTGGCGGTCCCATCGTGCATCAGCTAGGATGTTGGTGCCGTCTTCGGCGGATATACCCACTAGCTGGTCCCCCGCCCTCCCGCCACGGTGCCATTCTTGCAAGAGGGCCCGTGTAAGCAGGATGCGGTACAGCACCGCATGCTGCACTCTCAGGCGGGTGATGCGCCGCAGTACCCTACGAGTAGCCTCCACCCCGTGGAGGTCACTGGAAAATAGGTCCCCCTCCTCTTGTCGCATTTCACGGACGACCTGGCAGACGGCATCGGCGAACCCCGCAATCATGGCCGTTTGCTTGCTGGGGGGCTCCACCGACCTGTACTCCACCGAGCACTGATGTAGGTGGCACGCAGGGTCGTGTCAACGGCGAAAACTCAAGTCAATGCTATGACAGGGTGTGGTTATGACAGGGCCCGAGGGGATGAAGGCTGGAGGGCGGGACGGGTGGAACAAGGGAAGCAGGCCGGCGCCATGCGGTGGATCGCATGGCACCCCGTCAGCGGGTGACAGCAATGGGGTAACCGCAAGTTCAAGATACCAGTGCCCGGTGAGAATCGCACCTTAGTCAACTTCAGAGTGATCCTCGCTGTGGAAGCGGGTGGCCTGGTGCCCAAACGCATGTTTTGACGCCGTCCCGTCACTGCCCCCCTAGTCCCCGACTTAGTTGGGGGATCCGCTGGCAAGGAGGTGGCGGGTGCCTTGCCCTCCGGGTTGTCAAGCGCCATGCACAGCGCCGCACTCAGCACTGCCTGGATCCGCTCGGCATTGCCGGCGCCGGCGTCCATCAAGCTGTCAAAGAACGACATGCTAGGGGCCTCGTCCTGCTGCAAGAGCCCTGCAACACGCCGACACCCTCAGTGGGCCCTTGCAGTGTACTCCCCACATGGGATGACCCGACGGGATCGACGAATCTAGAATATGATTCCCGTTGCAAAGTCAGATGAGTCGAGGGGGCGCACGTGGCTGCCAGATGACGGCCAGTGCCCAGTGACCGTTCCGGGGGACTGGGACAAGAACGCATATCTGATCGAATATGTGAGCTCGGGCCATCCACCGCCCCAACCACCTACTGCGACTGTCAGACCAGGCTGCACCCGCATCCCCAGTACATACCCCGGCCAGGCTCATGCTAGGCAGTGAGATGACGCCCTGGCCTACCAGCTTCACACATCTGCTACAGGCGTAGTCTACGTGCGTCGAATCTAGCCAGGACGTGGGCCAGCCTCTTGCGAGGCTTGGCAGCCCCAAAACAACAGAAACCCGTGCGTCCCCAAAATGCCCCAGCTCCACCGTCACGCCCCCCGGCACTGATGACGGCCCTGGCTCGTCGTCATCGGAGGAGCCCACATGCGTTGGGCCGCCCGCGTCACTGGACTGAGCAGGGGCTGGGTTACTCGCCCCCGGGCGGGTCGGCGACCACAGCTGCTTCAGTTTCCCCGGCGGCTTTGCAGGTATGTCCGTCACCCATGCCGGAGGGGTTACCGGAGGGTGAGCCAATAGTGAGGCCGAGAGGAGCCTAACGCCCTGACTGCCCCCCGGCGGAAGCGGGGCGACCTCGTCTGCCCCGGGCGACATGCCTGTGTGTGCGGTGGCCCCCCCTAGAGGGTTGGGGCTTGCGCCGGGGCCCTCCCCGGCGGCCGCAGTGGTGACCGGTACGTCCTGAGATGCAGGAGTTGGCTCGAGGTCACCTCCTGCGGGGGGGTCTGCAATGCCCCCCTCCCGAGCGTTGTGACCCTCCTCCGCCTGTGCCAGTGGCCGGGGGGGGGCCGCAGCTGTAGCAGCCACCCCCGGAAGCGGGGGTGGCAGACAGCCGGTGGTCCGGGACGGAGGAGATGCGGCCCTTGCAGGCCCTTCTGGCTGATCGGGCTCTGGCCGCACCGCCGGAGGGCGAGCCCCGACTGCTGTTGGCACTAATGCTGCCGGAGGCTCACGGCTGAGGATCTCCGCCACAGCCGCAGCACCCCGCCGGGAGCCACCCCGTGCACTGAAACGTACTTGCGCAGGCTGTTGATGGGTGTTACTGCGCGACCCACGCCCTGCAACCTGTGCCACTGCCCCTCGTGCCCCCACCCCCCTAAGCCGCTTCGGGGCATGTCTGCCACGTCCCAGCTTTCCACCACCCCTGAACGCGCTGTCACCGCTGGACTCCGCCCAGGGTAAAGGATCGACCCCCCCCACGCCCGGGGATGTGGCGGCGTCGATGCCCCCCTCCGGAGCGGGGTCATCCGCAGCCCCCCCGCCGTCGGGCTGTAAGGGAGCGACCGACCCCACTCCCGACGAGGTGGCGGCGTTGATGTCCCCATCCGGAGGGGTGTCATCATCAGCCCCCCCCACATCGAGCTGTAAGGCCAACAATGGCGCCTGCAGAGGGGCCACAGGCACCTCTGACAGTGGCCAAATGGGATTGGGCTGTCGCGGCGCCTCCCTCTCCCGATCTAGCCACTGGCTAATCGCCTCGGTCCCGCTCGTGCCCAGCACACGCTGGAGCAGGCCGCCAACATCCTCCGCCACCCCCGCTCCGGATTGACAAGCTCTGTACAGTACGATCTCCTCGGGCCCGCCGGGATACACCGTACAGACCGCGCGCTCGACCGCGACGAGCCGGATGTCGTGCCATAGAGAATGCATCTTCTTCTCGACGACCGCTGCGTGGTTTGCGGCGTGGGCTACCTGGACGCCTTCCTTCATCGCCCGAATCGAGTCCAGATAATCATCCAGACCATCTCCCCCGGCATCGAGAATAAACCCCACCATGGTGATGTCAACCGTGGTCAGGATATACGAGTTTCCCATTAGATCTAGTGGGAACCCCGGATCCCTGCTACAGATAGTGAGAACCGGGATCGGTTGACCTGGCGTCCATTTCCCCTTGAGGGCCGTTTTCACGAATCTATAGAACGACGACTCGTATGAATTTCTACTTTCTAATGTCGCAATCAAGGTCCTCAGGTCCCCGTCTGAAATCATCCTGTCTAACCAATTCGGGGATGTAAGCAGTCGGGCGTGTTGTACCAATCGTATCGCGTCGCTGTCATCCAGCATGTATTACATTTAACTATTAACATATCTTTAATCGAACCGCAGTGCCGGTATCATGATGTCGGAGCCGGCGCCGATGCTCGAAGCAGGTGCGAAAGTGGCTACACGCGCTCCACGTCTGGCGAATGACTGTTGGCTGCTGCCGATAATGCACCGGTGGCCATACAGTGCCGGAGACTGGGCGCCAACTTATCTGCTGTAGCAGGTGCCGTATTGGTATCAAGAAGAGAGCACCCGATGACCCCAGCGCTTTACACAGTTCGGCCAGAAGCCTTGTTCGCAGTGGCCCAATACTGCACATTTTGTGCACCCCTCCGGACTGGAACTAACTGGCATGGAACTGCGTCCAAGTCTACGACGTATCTGCCGGCATATGCCCGAGACCCCCTGTTTGCACCCGCCACACCGAAAAACTCAGGGGGGCGTTTCAACACGGGATCTGGGGCGCGGGCTCCCGGGGTGGCTGGCAAGGTGCAATTATACAGATCAGCAACCCCCAGGTACAATGGGTTTGGTTTTGCAACACATGACACGCAACACACGCCATCCCGGGGCTGCAGACACGCCCTCGTGAAATACTGCAGTTCCCCGACGAAATACGTCACTGTCCCGCCACCCCCGTCCCCGTCCCCCCCAATGAGGTACCTCAAGAGGCACCACTTGTTGTCTTTCTTCCCTTGCGTACACTGTTGCGCGCAGCTGAACATGTCTGCAACGCGGGATTGCATCTGGTGGAACTTCATAAGTGTCACTGTGCCCTCACGGCGAGCCTCATCAACAGTGCCATCCACCTTCAGGCCCAGAGCTCGGTGGATGGCCGCGCGACGTGCATATCCAACCCCCAGGCGACGGTGAGTTGGCCAGCCCTCATCCTGTAGGGAATCCTGATGGAAGAGGAGGTACGGCAACCCTGTCAGCTCATCTCCCACGAAGTCAAGGGGGAGGACCTCTGCAGCCTCAGACTGGGCAGGAGCCCTGCCCACCCCGACGACCCTGCCGGTGATCCGGTCGCTGTCAACTGATTGATCCCCGTCAGCGGATCTTCCATTGCGAGTTCGTGCCCGCCGGCGTTTTTCCGTCGCTATGGCATCCGACAGTGAGGTCATGGCAGCAGGCAGTGAAGCTGCATCATGTAGCTGTCACAATGCATGAGCCTGCGGGCAGCAGTGTGGTGACAGGTGCACCCATGCACGAACGATCCGCAGATCTAGTGTAGGGGTAAGCCGCCAGCTAGGATCGTCTCGATGTAGTGAGAGAGATCGTGCGAGGGTTTCCCGCCGTAATCTTGAGTGTTGAGTGTTCAGTGTGCATATAAGCATGTGCACACTGAGATCTGTAACCATTCTCATTACTGTCTTACGGTATTAGCACTCTCCTTTCAGCATCTCTCGGTTCTACCTCTGTGCGCAGCAGGTACGAGATGCTGGCTGTCCTGACCTGACTTGAACGAGGACTGCGCGTCCGCCCTGCACGTATGATAGCTTTTCTGACATGGTATCGATGAAGTTAGCGCTATGTCTGTCTATGGTCTTGTTCAGGAAGCCGTCGGCCAATGTCTGCGCGCAGACACGGCGGGCATTCCACTGTTCTGCCGGCGCTCAGACTGCGGTCAAAAGCGCAGGCATCATTTAGCTCTCTCGTAGCATATTGTTGTTAGACACAATTCGAGAAGCTTGTTTTAATGATCAGCGCTGAGAAAAGCGAACGCGTTCGCTTGTTCTCTCAACCTGTTTGCTTGCGAGCAATCCCACTGGTTAGTTGCTGCGCGCGACAAACAACCATCTGTCCTGATGCAGGATGTCTCTCTCGAACTCCAACGCCAACGCCAACTCTCCTCGCGAGGACAGGCGTGACGATGCTGAACAGCAGCCTCTCGTCAACAGGGACGCTGACCAGCAGCTCCCTGACGGAGAACAGCCTGCGGGTATGTTGCTCCGGGGCGGACGGATTGTCCGGCCACCACCCTCTTCCCACACTGGGCAGAGTAGCCAGCAGGTGCCTATTTCCTCTCATGTCGTGAACGATCCTGGTCACACTGAGTCACTCATATCACTCGAGACGTTAACCGAGGCGCTGCGCGCATCTCGGGGGCGTAACGAACCTGATTTGACTAAAGGGAAATTGCCTGATTGGAATTACAAGACTGAAAGTTTCGTTGCGTACGAACAGAAAGTCTTTTTGTGGTTAGGTCAGTTCGAGTTAGATCATCTGTTGCAGCACGCACCGTCTGCGGACGAACAGCGTGTTCACGCTAGGGCGAGGACACAGGTCCTAATGTCTTTGCCTGACGCGGATAGGACGACTGTCTATCGCATGTCACATTTGTGTGAAGCATGGTCTTACTTGACTGCCAAGTACAGACCTAGCACTGAAGCCGAGATCCACAGACTGTGGAGTCGTTTCAATTCTTTGTCACAACACAATAAAGATGTCGCGACATATTGTGGTGAGGTGATGAGTGTTTACACTCAACTGGAGGCACTAGGTGCCGATGTGGGCCAGCGATGGCTTCGATTGAAACTGTTAGAGGTGGGGGAAGAGTTCAACGCTGTGCGCGGCGAAGTTCAACACTCCTCCCCTCATGTGATAATAGCCCGTTTGACTGAGCATGCCGATTTGCTCAAACAACAGCGGTCGCTGCAGGCTAGGTCTGGGGCGCCCGCGGGCAAACCAGGCCATGGCTGGCGCAAGCAGCACCGTGGTGACGGCCCTGTGGTCGCTGCTCTCGCAGCTGGCCAGGCTCCTCGCGAGGAGACCAGGACCTGTTTCTTCTGCAAGAAGAAGGGACATTTGCGTGCGAACTGCCCCCAACGCAAACAGGCTGCGGCCAGAGATGTTTGCACTATTGAAATGCCTGCCAAGTATCCACAGCCGGACGCGTCCATGCCGTGGAACATCATTGTTGATAGTGGGTCGGACATGCATATAGTAGGAAATCGGGAAATGTTCACTGAGTACGGCCCGTGTCAGAAAGTTGCCAATCTCGCGGGACCAGGGCAGCTTTCTATCATGGGTAGGGGAACCATTCAGGTGAACCTGGGTGCTTATGTGGACAAGCATGGGAACACGCACCCACTGGATGTGGAAATCCCTGGTGTTTATTATGCTCCTGAATGTCCGTACAACCTGCTCAGCACGATGGGTCTTAGATCAGAGCAGATGTTCCTAGACACGCGTAGGAATGTGTTATATGTCCCTGGTCTGGGTGATATGGCCACCGGCGTAGAAGATGACGTCAAGTATCAGGAACTAGATGTAGACGGTCATCCTGTCTTTGCTTTTAAAATGGCGGTAGATACGAAACCCATTCTCGTCGGTGCGCCTGTCAATAGGGGGGTAGTCTGGTCTAACCAGAGCAGTCCGACCTCAGTTATTGAGGATCAACAGCAGTGGCATCATGTGGCGGTTGCGGCCATTGACCTGCAGCGACCCAATGCTGGGGGAGCTGAGGTCCCACATGATGCATACTTGCTGGAACCTGCTTTTCTAGCACACTTGTCTTTTCACCAGTCAAATTGGGTCCTAAAACGCATGCAATCAAACAGTGAATTCTATGGTCATTTGAATTTAGATGTCGATTCCGAGCCACTGGGGAATCGGTGTCACGGCTGCAGAATTGGCAAGGTGCCTGCGGGTAACTTCTCTGCCAATGATCGTGAGCTCATGGGTCAGGCCAAGTGGCCTGGTGAGCAACTGCATGCCGATTTAGCTGGTCCTGTCTCTCCGGTAGGAATTGGTGGTGTGAAATATGTTTTGTTTGTGATGTGTGCCTTTACCCGATATACTTTCGTGATCGGTCTGCGCAAAAAGAGTGAGGCTGCGGCCATGGTCTCTTACATTATCGAACGCATTCGGGTGAATGTGGTGAAGCCAGGTGAACCGGGTGTGCGCATCCTACACACAGACAAAGGGGGAGAGTTTATGGTCGCGGCCTTAAAGCTCTACCTCCAGCGTCGTGGCATCACTCACCGCTTGACCCCCACAGCCGCTCATCGCTGTAATGGCATGATCGAGAGGAGGATCGGAGTGGCCTTTGAGTCACTCCGTGCTGTGCTGCTCGCGAGCGGCCTGCCTCTGTTCCTGTGGATAGAATGCCTCGCCAGCGTTGTCCATGGTCACAATCTCACGCCATCATCGGCACTGTACCATGACAAACTGGCGAGCATCCTCAAGGGCCTGAAAGCTCAGCATGCTGTCAATGCGTCTGCGGACGTTGACGAAGCCGAAAAGAGCCTGGGGAAGGGTAAGCGTATGAAAAAGGCCGAGCGCGATAAGTTGAGGGATGAGGAGAAACGCAAGTACAAGTTGCTTGCGACAACAGAATTAGATGAGTTTTTAGTGCGGTCTTGTGATAAGGATATCATTCCTTATATGGCCTTTTTCCGAGACACCTCCGTTGAGGTGTTCCAAGATCTGCTGCGGCAGCAGCGTCCGTGGGGGGTTGAAGTGTATGCATACCCTAGGGATGACAAGCTGCGGAAGTTGTCCCCGCGGGGTGTGCCTGCATACTGGGTCGGGGCTGGGTTAGGCCCCAGCATGCAGCGTGTGTACGCCCAGGACGTTCCTGGGGGTAGGGTTTTTGTTGTGCGTCAGGTGATGTGCACTGCGGATCAGATGATCCGGCACGTACGCAAGTACGATGCGTCCGCCGTTGTGGACAAGAGGGAACCTGAGGAGTTTGCGAACTCCTATACGGTTGCTTTCGAGGGGGACAATGAGGGTGAGCGTGTGACTGACGCCGATGTCCCTCCTTTCGCGGCAGAGCACACGTATGATGGGGGAGTGTTGCGCCGTCTGCGTGACCAGCTTCACACCCCCCCTGGTCATGGTAGGGTTCCTGTCATGGAAATGACATTCCGGCAGGACAACCCTGACCCTGATCCTACTGCGTACTCTCCACGATTTGGAGCTGGCTCCTCTGCGGAGATTATCCGACGTGACCCTGCTAGGGCAACGCCGGAAATAGCCAGAGCAGCTTTGCATCGCACGCGTGCGATATCCAGAGCTGCTGCTCACCCTGCCGTACCTGCTCCCCCTCGTGTTCACGGCGAAGTGTATCATCCTGTCGCCACGCCCTCTCGCACCGCGCGGTATGTTGTCACGCGCAATGCTGTGTTGCACGACCCTGGTGTAGAA
The DNA here is from genome assembly GCA_023078555.1 of Ulva prolifera. Taxonomy (NCBI): domain Eukaryota; kingdom Viridiplantae; phylum Chlorophyta; class Ulvophyceae; order Ulvales; family Ulvaceae; genus Ulva; species Ulva prolifera. Next base: position 3,945,217 of record CM041196.1, read on the forward strand.
GCTGCGTTTCCTGTTCGGGTGTCTGTCAGTGCGTCTGATGACGCCATGGAGGAGGATGATGACAGTCCTGGCATTTATGATGACGATGACGAGCAGCGCATGGACTACACCGTCTCAGATGATGAACGAGCTGCGGCTCATCAGCATCTGGAGGCTCAGCGGGTCCGCTCTGGGAGTAATTCGGCAGCGGCCTCAGCATCTGGCGCGGGGGCAGTTGCTCAGCCCTTGCGAGGAGCTGCGGCGCCGAGGCCCTTCTGGGAGGATGAGCCAGATGAGGTGGAGACCGGGTCCGAATTAGGGGGAGAGGATCCGGACCCCTCAGCCGCGGTTGGGGTTGATTTGCCTGACGAGGTGAGGGCCATTCCAGTTGCCTTACCCCGTATTAAAATCAATCCTCTTGTACGCAGACGCCTTGTTCCATTGGCTGCGGATGTAGCAGCTGTACAAATGCATGAGCCTGCGGGCTCTGACATTGCTAGTAGTAAGACAGTTGAAGTTGCTATTGATGTTTCAGCTTGCGATCAGGACACATCAGCCGCGGCTGACTGTGGAGTGTCCTGTGCAGGCCTGAAGCCTCAGCATGTGGGGTCTGGCGAGCAGCAGAATGCTCAGCGTCATGGGTCGCGCAGAGCAGCTGCCGCCAGGAAGCAGAAGCCTTCCGACCCTGATCTGCCTTCTATGAAGGAAGGACTCGCGGGTCCAGACAGGGATGCGTGGCTGCGTGCCATGCAAGCGGAGGTAGATGCACTGGGTGAGCACGGAACCTTCGGGTTGTGCTATCTGCCTGCGGGCAAACGGGCTATCTCGGGCAAATGGGTGCTCAAGATCAAGCGTGGGCCTGCTGGTGAGATTCAGCGGTACAAGGCACGATATGTAGCTCGTGGTTTTTCTCAGGTAGAAGGAGTAGATTTCTTTGAGACATGGTCCCCTGTCGGTAGTTATGCGACGCTGCGTGTGTTGCTGTCAATAGCTGCTCAGGAGGATATGGAGATTAGGCATATAGATATACAGTGTGCTTTTCTGAACGGTGACCTGGAGGAAGAGGTTTTCGTTGAACAGCCCCCGTATTTTTCAGACGGGACAGCACGTGTATGGAAATTGCATAAGACTCTGTATGGCCTGAAGCAAGCCGCTCGCGAGTGGCATAAAGCTTTAGTAAAGGTCTTGGCTGAACTGGGATTTGTGTGCGCACAGAGTGATCCCGGACTGTATGTCAGTAAAACCAATCGGTGCTTTATCTTTCTGTGGGTGGATGACTTATTTATTTTCAGTTGCTCTGCGGGGCTGCAGGAAATAATCACTGTTATTCTCACAAAATTTGAAGGCAGAGATTTAGGTGACCTGTCTTGGGCACTTGGCACTGAGATCACGCGTGATCGAAAAGCCAAAACAATCACAATGACACAACGCAACAAGATCCAGAACTTGCTGGAAAAGTACAGCATGTCTGACTGTCGTAAATCTCCCACTCCATTAGTGCCGCGGCAACAACTAAGGAGTGTGAAAGAGCATCCTGACCTGGAGAAAGCCAGTGCTGCTGAGCATTCCAGGTTCATGAGTGCTGTAGGAAGCATCCAGTACATTGCAGGAGTGACACGACCTGACCTGAGCTACGTGGCACATGCCCTGGCCCGGCACATGTCTAGTAGTCTGAAGGAACACTGGTCTGCCGTGCAACACGTTCTGAGATACCTACAGTCCACGAAAAATCTAGGAATAAAATTTGTAGGCTCTGAGGGACATGGGTGTTTGCTAGAAGCTTTTTCAGATGCAGATTTTGCGAACTCTGCTGATCTGAAAAGCGTGTCTGGTATGATTATTCGAGTGTATGGGAACTCTGTTCTCTGGCGTTCGAAGAAGCAGAGTATAGTGGCTGGGGATACAACAGAGGCTGAACTCATCGCGATGAGTGCAACAGCCAACGAGTTGATGTGGGTGAAGCAGTTGCTTCTCGATTTGAAACTCGTCCCACATAAGCCGACTCTGTGGGGTGACAATAAGAGTGCCAATATCTTGGCTGTGAATGCTGTGTCCACTGACAGATCCAAGCACATTCGTGTGCGGCACTTGCGAGTGCGGGAATATGTCCAGATGGATGAACTTAAGGTAGCATGGGTCGGCACTGTCGATCAGTTAGCAGATGTGTTTACTAAAGTGCTGCCCGGACCTGCTTTGCTAGAAGTTCGTAATAAACTCCAGCTAGTGGAGACGTAGCAGGGTTTATGGGGGAGTGTCACAATGCATGAGCCTGCGGGCAGCAGTGTGGTGACAGGTGCACCCATGCACGAACGATCCGCAGATCTAGTGTAGGGGTAAGCCGCCAGCTAGGATCGTCTCGATGTAGTGAGAGAGATCGTGCGAGGGTTTCCCGCCGTAACCTTGAGTGTTGAGTGTTCAGTGTGCATATAAGCATGTGCACACTGAGATCTGTAACCATTCTCATTACTGTCTTACGGTATTAGCACTCTCCTTTCAGCATCTCTCGGTTCTACCTCTGTGCGCAGCAGGTACGAGATGCTGGCTGTCCTGACCTGACTTGAACGAGGACTGCGCGTCCGCCCTGCACGTATGATAGCTTTTCTGACAGTAGCAGCCGCATACATGTGCGGCGCAGCAGTTCATCGCTCACGTATACTTGTTCAGGGCAACGAGTCGATCGATATTTGATCAGCCTCTTCAAGAGCTGGACCATCCGCTCGATCCAGAATTCAAGACTGAAGAAGGATGCACCGCAGCACCTCACCTGATCCGGAAGGTGACAAGCTGCCAGATGCAGCTTGTACGTGCTGAGAGCGGCGCCCTCAAACGTCTCCTCCGCCAGCTTGGCGTACTGCAGCATCAATCGCTGTGCTTCCGTGATTCGGGCCGGTGTGTGCTGACCCTCTTGAGCTATGTATGAATCTAGCGATGAACAAGGAAAGCACGCGCCATGTAAGCACCTACAGCATATGAATGCAGGCATGTTGCCAACTGCAGCCCCGTGTTCACGTGCCTCATAACAAAGAAAACAACCACATCATGCTTCCACAAAACCGCGATCCTTCCTGCACTCCGCTTACATGTGCGCGACCAAGTCTGATCCGGTAATAACGCCCATGACGCCTTTGGTCAAGCATTGCGTGTCCACAAGTGCACACTCCTCGTAACCATACGTGAGTATATCTCAAGCCAGACGGATACATGTACGTCAAGAGGTCACCAATCCTACGGCCCAGCCTGTACTTCCCGCATCCCCGAGGCGGACGCCATACGGATCCGAGACGGATCCGAAATTTAGTGCACGCGTCCGTAGTCCCTCCGTCGGACGCACAACGGAACCGTCTTTTCTTCCGTACATCCTCCGGTTGGGCTCCGAAGGCAGGCTAGTAACAAAAGGCGTTGCCCTGGGGCGTACCGGACGGGAATCGGAAAATCCTACCTGCCTCTGCCCCACCTCCGCCACAAGTCTCCGATACTCCTAGCAACCTACGTCCGGCCTCCACCGATTCTCCGTAGGCTCTCCAACTACCCCTCCGCACACACTACGTCAGCTCTCCGATTCACCGTGTCGCCATTCTTCTAGTGAGAGAGGTGTATGCAAGTATGGTCAACCCTTGCCCCAGCATGGAGCCAAACCAATTCACTCTGCCATGGGCTGAGATGGTCTCTGACCCATCATGGTCAGGCTGCTCACCCTTGTGGACCGCAATTTTAACATGCTGGCCGAACATCTCATGCATGCCAGCGTGGTACTGTATGAGGCTCATGCCACGATGCATTATGTAATTTCCAGGGCGATCCCGATGGAAAGTGTGCTATCCACACCGGAATGCCCTGATCCACACTGCCAAAGCCATGCATCCATTGTGTGATCGGCTTGTCAGAACATGGGAGACACACAAAGCCAAGGTGCCGATTCATGAGATCCGTAATGGATTTGATCATGACACAGTGGAAAGGCATGTTGCCTAACTGCCCTTTTGTCCTAGTGCCGTGTGGAGTGTCCGTATGGAGTGTCCGTGTGGAGTGATCGGGTCCGTGTGGAGTGTCCGTGTGGAGTGACCGAGTCCGTGTGGAGTGTCCGTATGGAGTGACCGAATCCGTGTGGAGTGTCCGTGTGGAGTGACCGAATCCGTGTGGAGTGACCGAGTCCGTTTGGAGTGACCGAGTCCGTGTGGAGTGTCCGTATGGAGTGACCGAATCCGTGTGGAGTGTCCGTGTGGAGTGACCGAGTCCGTCTGGAGGGTGCGTGTAAGGTTCCCGTGTGGAGTGACCGAGACCGTGTGGAGTGTCCGTATGGAGTGACCGAATCCGTGTGGAGTGTCCGTGTGGAGTGACCGAGTCCGTGTGGAGTGTCCGTGTGGAGTGACCGAGTCCGTGTGGAGTGTCCGTGTGGAGTGACCGAATCCGTGTGGAGTGTCCGTGTGGAGTGACCGAATCCGTGTGGAGTGTCCGTGTGGAGTGACCGAGTCCGTGTGGAGTGTCCGTATGGAGTGACCGAATCCGTGTGGAGTGTCCGTGTGGAGTGACCGAATCCGTGTGGAGTGTCCGTATGGAGTGACCGAATCCGTGTGGAGTGTCCGTGTGGAGTGACCGAGTCCGTGTGGAGTGATCGAGTCCGTGTGGAGTGTCCGTGTGGAGTGACCGAGTCCGTGTGGAGTGTCCGTATGGAGTGTCCGTGTGGAGTGATCGGGTCCGTTTGGAGTGTCCGTGTGGAGTGACCGAGTCCGTGTGGAGTGTCTGTATGGAGTGACCGAATCCGTGTGGAGTGTCCGTGTGGAGTGACCGAATCCGTGTGGAGTGACCGAGTCCGTTTGGAGTGACCGAGTCCGTTTGGAGTGACCGAGTCCGTGTGGAGTGTGCGTGAGAGGTTCCCGTGTGGAGTGACCGAGTCCGTGTGGAGTGTCCGTATGGAGTGACCGAGTCCGTGTGGAGTGCCCGTGTGGAGTGACCGAGTCCGTGTGGAGAGTCCGTATGGAGTGACCGAATCCGTGTGGAGTGTCCGTGTGGAGTGACCGAGTCCGTGTGGTGTGATCGAGTCCGTGTGTAGTGTCCGTGTGGAGTGACCGAGTCCGTGTGGAGTGTCCGTATGGAGTGTCCGTGTGGAGTGATCGGGTCCGTGTGGAGTATCCGTGTGGAGTGACCGAGTCCGTGTGGAGTGTCTGTGTGGAGTGACCGAATCCGTGTGGAGTGTCCGTGTGGAGTGACCGAGTCCGTGTGGAGTGTCCGTGTGGAGTGACCGAGTCCGTGTGGAGTGTACGTGTGAGGTTCCCGTGTGGAGTGTCCGTGTCCTTGTGGAGTGTCCGTGCGGAGTGTCCGTGTGGAGTGACCGGGTCCGTGTGGAGTGTCCGTGTGGAGTGACCGAGTCCGTGTGGAGTGTCCGTGTGGAGTGACCGAATCCGTGTGGAGTGACCGAGTCCGTGTGGAGTGTCCGTGTGGAGTGACCGAATCCGTGTGGAGTGTCCGTGCGGAGTGACCGGGTCCCAGTGGAGAGTCCGTGTGGAGTGTCCGTGTGGAGTGACCGAGTCCGTGTGGTGTGTCCATGTGGAGTGACCGAATCCGTGTGGAGTGTCCGTGCGGAGTGACCGAATCCGTGTGGAGTGTCCGTGTGGAGTGACCGAGTCCGTGTGGTGTGTCTGTGTGGAGTGACCGAATCCGTGTGGAGTGTCCGTGCGGAGTGACCGGGTCCCAGTGGAGAGTCCGTGTGGAGTGTCCGTGTGGAGTGACCGAGTCCGTGTGGAGTGACCGAGTCCGTGCGGAGTGTACGTGTGAGGTTCCCGTGTGGAGTGTCCGTGTCCTTGTGGAGTGTCCGTGTGGAGTGTCCGTGTGGGGTGACCGGGTCCGTGTGGAGTGTCCGTGTGGAGTGTCCGTGTCCTTGTGGAGTGTCCGTGTGGAGTGTCCGTGTGGAGTGACCGGGTCCGTGTGGAGTGTCCGTGTGGAGTGAACGAGTCCGTGTGGAGTGTCCGTGTGGAGTGACCGAATCCGTGTTGAGTGTCCGTGTGGAGTGACCGAGTCCGTGTGGAGTGACCGAGTCCGTGTGGAGTGTCTGTGTGGAGTGACCGAGTCCGTGTGGAGTGTACGTGTGGAGTGACCGAATCCGTGTGGAGTGTCCGTGTGGAGTGACCGAGTCCGTGTGGACTGTACGTGTGAGGTTCCCGTGTGGAGTGACCGAGTCCGTGTGGAGTGTCCGTGTGGAGTGACCGAATCCATGTGGAGTGTCCGTGTGGAGTGACCGAGTCCGTGTGGAGTGTCCGTGTGGAGTGACCGAATCCGTGTTGAGAGTCTGTGTGGAGTGACCGAGTCCGTGTGGAGTGACTGAGTCCGTGTGGAGTGTCTGTGTGGAGTGACCGAGTCCGTGTGGAGTGTACGTGTGGAGTGACCGAGTCCGTGTGGAGTGTCCGTGTGGAGTGACCGAGTCCGTGTGGAGTGTCCGTGTGGAGTCACCGAGTCCGTGTGGAGTGTCCGTGTGGAGTGACCGAGTTCGTGTGGAGTGTCCGTGTGGAGTGACCGAGTCCGTGTGGAGTGACCGAGTCCGTGTGGATTTTCCGTGTGGAGTGCCCGAGTCCGTCTGGAGTGTACGTGTGAGGTTCCCGTGTGGAGTGACCGGGTCCTAGTGGAGAGTCCGTGTGGAGTGTCCGTGTGGAGTGGCCGAATCCGTGTGGAGTGACCGAGTCCGTGGGGAGTGTCCGTGTGGAGTGACCGAGTCCGTGTGGAGTGTCCGCGTGGAGTGACCGAATCCGTGTGGAGTGTCCGTGTGGACTGACCGAGTCCGTGTGGAGTGACCGAGTGTCGTGAGATGGCACCTCACGCTAGCGCAGGCATGTGGTCACAATGCATGAAACTCATGCATTGAGTCATGATGTACAGTCATACACAGGTGCCTGTCATGACACATGTCATGGCACACTTGTATATATTAAGATCCTCGTGCTTCACGAAGATCACCAAGTCAGAATCCCACAAGATACATACACGTGGCCCTTGCGCCGCACACACTTGTATGGTCACACACTCTATTGCATTTCACGAAGTCAGCTTATAAAAGGTCATGCACCTAATCATGCACGCGAACACAAGTGACCTCAGCTTATGAGGCCGCCTGTGCGACAAGTTACAACCATCCGCCAGATCGGGCAGCCGCACGCGTCGCGGAGACGCGGTGCGCTTGCGCGCTGTCAGACTCAGCTGTGCACGTCAAAATGTACACAGGCACGGACAGCTCAGTCCCGGCGCCCCTCTAGTTACACATTGTGGCGGCTATGTCAAGATGCTGCACATTATCGCGCACAATCTCGGGATGAGATCCAGCTTTCAGCGTGTCGATCTCTGGCTCGCACCACGCCACGCCCGCCCATGGGGCAGCATCGTGCGCAGCCTCCCTCAGAGATCCTCATGCACCACGCACTGCGCACAGAACACTGTCAAACACTCACGCATTTCAGCGTGTCACCACAAGTCACTGGGGATCCCTCACTTATTGGGGATTCCATCAGATGACTGCGTAGGGTGCGCAGCATCTTGGCGAGGCCAACCATAGCAGGGGGTAGTCCTGGGCGCATCACAAGCAGTATTTATACTGCGCGCTTGCTGGGTCCGACACAGTTCGCACTGGTTCGGATGGGGCGCTTCTATTGAGCATTTCTTCCATCTTGTCCTGCGTACACGCATCCAATCTCTGTTTATTGTCGCCGCATAGGTCCTCGTGCCTGGCCGTAAGCCCACGCTTCCACTGTCAATCTTTCCAAGGTACTCCGCTCAGAGACCAGGGACCTCGCGTCCTAGACACCGAGTCCGTGTGGAGTGTCCGTGTGGAGTGACCGAGTCCGTGTGGAGTGTACGTGTGAGGTTCCCGTGTGGAGTGTCCGTGTCCTTGTGGAGTGTCCCTATGGAGTGTCCGTGTGGAGTGACCGAGTCCGTGTGGAGTGTACGTGTGAGGTTCCCGTGTGGAGTGACCGGGTCCTAGTGGAGAGTCCGTGTGGAGTGTCCGTGTGGAGTGACCGAGTCCGTGTGAAGTGTCCGTGTGGAGTGACCGAGTCCGTGTGGAGTGTACGTGTGAGGTTCCCGTGTGGAGTGACCGGGTCCGTGTGGAGTGTCCGTGTGGAGTGACCGAGTCCGTGTGGAGTGTCCATGTGGAGTGACCGAGTCCGTGTGGAGTGTACGTGTGAGGTTCCCGTGTGGAGTGACCGGGTCCTAGTGGAGAGTCCGTGTGGAGTGTCCGTGTGGAGTGACCGAGTCCGTGTGGAGTGTCCGTGTGGAGTGACCGAGTCCGTGTGGAGTGTCCGTGTGGAGTGACCGAGTCCATGTGGTGTGTCCGTGTGGAGTGACCGAATCCGTGTGGAGTGTCCGTGCGGAGTGACCGGGTCCCAGTGGAGAGTCCGTGTGGAGTGTCCGTGTGGCGTGACCGAGTCCGTGTGGAGTGTCCGTGTGGAGTGACCGAATCCGTGTGGAGTGACCGAGTCCGTGTGGAGTGTCCGTGTGGAGTGACCGAATCCGTGTGGAGTGTCCGTGTGGAGTGACCGAGTCCGTGTGGTGTGTCCGTGTGGAGTGACCGAATCCGTGTGGAGTGTCCGTGCGGAGTGACCGGGTCCCAGTGGAGAGTCCGTGTGGAGTGTCCGTGTGGAGTGACCGAGTCCGTGTGGTGTGTCCGTGTGGAGTGACCGAATCCGTGTGGAGTGTCCGTGCGGAGTGACCAGGTCCCAGTGGAGAGTCCGTGTGGAGTGTCCGTGTGGAGTGACCGAATCCGTGTGGAGTGTCCGTGTGGAGTGACCGAGTCCGTTGCGGAGTGACCGAGTCCGTGTGGAGTGTCCGTGTGGAGTGACCGAGTCCGTGTGGAGTGTACGTGTGAGGTTCCCGTGTGGAGTGACCGAATCCGTGTGGAGTGACCGAGTCCGTGTGGAGTGTCCGCGTGGAGTGACCGAATCCATGTGGAGTGTCCGTGTGGAGTGACCGAGTCCGTGTGGAGTGTCCGTGTGGAGTGACCGAATCCGTGTTGAGAGTCCGTGTGGAGTGACCGAGTCCGTGTGGAGTGACTGAGTCCGTGTGGAGTGTCTGTGTGGAGTGACCGAGTCCGTGTGGAGTGTACGTGTGGAGTGACCGAATCCGTGTGGAGTGTCCGTGTGGAGTGACCGAGTCCGTGTGGAGTGTACGTGTGAGGTTCCCGTGTGGAGTGACCGAGTCAGTGTGGAGTGTCCGTGTGGAGTGACCGAATCCATGTAGAGTGTCCGTGTGGAGTGACCGAGTCCGTGTGGAGTGTCCGTGTGGAGTGACCGAGTCCGTGTGGAGTGTCCGTGTGGAGTAACCGAGTCCGTGTGGAGTGTACGTGTGAGGTTCCTGTGTGGAGTGTCCGTGTCCTTGTGGAGTGTCCGTGTGGAGTGACCGAATCCATGTGGAGTGTCTGTGTGGAGTGACCGAGTCCGTGTGGAGTGTCCGTGTGGAGTGACCGAGTCCGTGTGGAGTGTCCGTGTGGAGTGACCGAGTCCGTGTGGACTGTACGTGTGAGGTTCCCGTGTGGAGTGACCGAGTCCGTGTGGAGTGTCCGTGTGGAGTGACCGAATCCATGTGGAGTGTCCGTGTGGAGTGACCGAGTCCGTGTGGAGTGTCCGTGTGGAGTGACCGAATCCGTGTTGAGAGTCTGTGTGGAGTGACCGAGTCCGTGTGGAGTGACTGAGTCCGTGTGGAGTGTCTGTGTGGAGTGACCGAGTCCGTGTGGAGTGTACGTGTGGAGTGACCGAGTCCGTGTGGAGTGTCCGTGTGGAGTGACCGAGTCCGTGTGGAGTGTCCGTGCGGAGTGACCGGGTCCCAGTGGAGAGTCCGTGTGGAGTGTCCGTGTGGAGTGACCGAGTCCGTGTGGAGTGACCGAGTCCGTGCGGAGTGTACGTGTGAGGTTCCCGTGTGGAGTGTCCGTGTCCTTGTGGAGTGTCCGTGTGGAGTGTCCGTGTGGGGTGACCGGGTCCGTGTGGAGTGTCCGTGTGGAGTGTCCGTGTCCTTGTGGAGTGTCCGTGTGGAGTGTCCGTGTGGAGTGACCGGGTCCGTGTGGAGTGTCCGTGTGGAGTGAACGAGTCCGTGTGGAGTGTCCGTGTGGAGTGACCGAATCCGTGTTGAGTGTCCGTGTGGAGTGACCGAGTCCGTGTGGAGTGACCGAGTCCGTGTGGAGTGTCTGTGTGGAGTGACCGAGTCCGTGTGGAGTGTACGTGTGGAGTGACCGAATCCGTGTGGAGTGTCCGTGTGGAGTGACCGAGTCCGTGTGGACTGTACGTGTGAGGTTCCCGTGTGGAGTGACCGAGTCCGTGTGGAGTGTCCGTGTGGAGTGACCGAATCCATGTGGAGTGTCCGTGTGGAGTGACCGAGTCCGTGTGGAGTGTCCGTGTGGAGTGACCGAATCCGTGTTGAGAGTCTGTGTGGAGTGACCGAGTCCGTGTGGAGTGACTGAGTCCGTGTGGAGTGTCTGTGTGGAGTGACCGAGTCCGTGTGGAGTGTACGTGTGGAGTGACCGAGTCCGTGTGGAGTGTCCGTGTGGAGTGACCGAGTCCGTGTGGAGTGTCCGTGTGGAGTCACCGAGTCCGTGTGGAGTGTCCGTGTGGAGTGACCGAGTTCGTGTGGAGTGTCCGTGTGGAGTGACCGAGTCCGTGTGGAGTGACCGAGTCCGTGTGGATTTTCCGTGTGGAGTGCCCGAGTCCGTCTGGAGTGTACGTGTGAGGTTCCCGTGTGGAGTGACCGGGTCCTAGTGGAGAGTCCGTGTGGAGTGTCCGTGTGGAGTGGCCGAATCCGTGTGGAGTGACCGAGTCCGTGGGGAGTGTCCGTGTGGAGTGACCGAGTCCGTGTGGAGTGTCCGCGTGGAGTGACCGAATCCGTGTGGAGTGTCCGTGTGGACTGACCGAGTCCGTGTGGAGTGACCGAGTGTCGTGAGATGGCACCTCACGCTAGCGCAGGCATGTGGTCACAATGCATGAAACTCATGCATTGAGTCATGATGTACAGTCATACACAGGTGCCTGTCATGACACATGTCATGGCACACTTGTATATATTAAGATCCTCGTGCTTCACGAAGATCACCAAGTCAGAATCCCACAAGATACATACACGTGGCCCTTGCGCCGCACACACTTGTATGGTCACACACTCTATTGCATTTCACGAAGTCAGCTTATAAAAGGTCATGCACCTAATCATGCACGCGAACACAAGTGACCTCAGCTTATGAGGCCGCCTGTGCGACAAGTTACAACCATCCGCCAGATCGGGCAGCCGCACGCGTCGCGGAGACGCGGTGCGCTTGCGCGCTGTCAGACTCAGCTGTGCACGTCAAAATGTACACAGGCACGGACAGCTCAGTCCCGGCGCCCCTCTAGTTACACATTGTGGCGGCTATGTCAAGATGCTGCACATTATCGCGCACAATCTCGGGATGAGATCCAGCTTTCAGCGTGTCGATCTCTGGCTCGCACCACGCCACGCCCGCCCATGGGGCAGCATCGTGCGCAGCCTCCCTCAGAGATCCTCATGCACCACGCACTGCGCACAGAACACTGTCAAACACTCACGCATTTCAGCGTGTCACCACAAGTCACTGGGGATCCCTCACTTATTGGGGATTCCATCAGATGACTGCGTAGGGTGCGCAGCATCTTGGCGAGGCCAACCATAGCAGGGGGTAGTCCTGGGCGCATCACAAGCAGTATTTATACTGCGCGCTTGCTGGGTCCGACACAGTTCGCACTGGTTCGGATGGGGCGCTTCTATTGAGCATTTCTTCCATCTTGTCCTGCGTACACGCATCCAATCTCTGTTTATTGTCGCCGCATAGGTCCTCGTGCCTGGCCGTAAGCCCACGCTTCCACTGTCAATCTTTCCAAGGTACTCCGCTCAGAGACCAGGGACCTCGCGTCCTAGACACCGAGTCCGTGTGGAGTGTCCGTGTGGAGTGACCGAGTCCGTGTGGAGTGTACGTGTGAGGTTCCCGTGTGGAGTGACCGGGTCCTAGTGGAGAGTCCGTGTGGAGTGTCCGTGTGGAGTGACCGAGTCCGTGTGGAGTGTCCGTGTGGAGTGACCGAATCCGTGTGGAGTGTCCGTGTGGAGTGACCGAGTCCATGTGGTGTGTCCGTGTGGAGTGACCGAATCCGTGTGGAGTGTCCGTGCGGAGTGACCGGGTCCCAGTGGAGAGTCCGTGTGGAGTGTCCGTGTGGCGTGACCGAGTCCGTGTGGAGTGTCCGTGTGGAGTGACCGAATCCGTGTGGAGTGACCGAGTCCGTGTGGAGTGTCCGTGTGGAGTGACCGAATCCGTGTGGAGTGTCCGTGTGGAGTGACCGAGTCCGTGTGGTGTGTCCGTGTGGAGTGACCGAATCCGTGTGGAGTGTCCGTGCGGAGTGACCGGGTCCCAGTGGAGAGTCCGTGTGGAGTGTCCGTGTGGAGTGACCGAGTCCGTGTGGTGTGTCCGTGTGGAGTGACCGAATCCGTGTGGAGTGTCCGTGCGGAATGACCAGGTCCCAGTGGAGAGTCCGTGTGGAGTGTCCGTGTGGAGTGACCGAATCCGTGTGGAGTGTCCGTGTGGAGTGACCGAGTCCGTTGCGGAGTGACCGAGTCCGTGTGGAGTGTCCGTGTGGAGTGACCGAGTCCGTGTGGAGTGTACGTGTGAGGTTCCCGTGTGGAGTGACCGAATCCGTGTGGAGTGACCGAGTCCGTGTGGAGTGTCCGCGTGGAGTGACCGAATCCATGTGGAGTGTCCGTGTGGAGTGACCGAGTCCGTGTGGAGTGTCCGTGTGGAGTGACCGAATCCGTGTTGAGAGTCCGTGTGGAGTGACCGAGTCCGTGTGGAGTGACTGAGTCCGTGTGGAGTGTCTGTGTGGAGTGACCGAGTCCGTGTGGAGTGTACGTGTGGAGTGACCGAATCCGTGTGGAGTGTCCGTGTGGAGTGACCGAGTCCGTGTGGAGTGTACGTGTGAGGTTCCCGTGTGGAGTGACCGAGTCAGTGTGGAGTGTCCGTGTGGAGTGACCGAATCCATGTGGAGTGTCCGTGTGGAGTGACCGAGTCCGTGTGGAGTGTCCGTGTGGAGTGACCGAGTCCGTGTGGAGTGTCCGTGTGGAGTAACCGAGTCCGTGTGGAGTGTACGTGTGAGGTTCCTGTGTGGAGTGTCCGTGTCCTTGTGGAGTGTCCGTGTGGAGTGACCGAATCCATGTGGAGTGTCTGTGTGGAGTGACCGAGTCCGTGTGGAGTGTCCGTGTGGAGTGACCGAGTCCGTGTGGAGTGTCCGTGTGGAGTAACCGAGTCCGTGTGGAGTGTACGTGTGAGGTTCCCGTGTGGAGTGTCCGTGTCCTTGTGGAGTGTCCGTGTGGAGTGACCGAATCCATGTGGAGTGTCCGTGTGGAGTGACCGAGTCCGTGTGGAGTGTCCGTGTGGAGTGACCGAGTCCGTGTGGAGTGTCCGTGTGGAGTAACCGAGTCCGTGTGGAGTGTACGTGTGAGGTTCCCGTGTGGAGTGTCCGTGTCCTTGTGGAGTGTCCGTGTGGAGTGACCGAATCCATGTGGAGTGTCCGTGTGGAGTGACCGAGTCCGTGTGGAGTGTCCGTGTGGAGTGACCGAGTCCGTGTGGAGTGTCCGTGTGGAGTAACCGAGTCCGTGTGGAGTGTACGTGTGAGGTTCCCGTGTGGAGTGACCGAGTCCGTGTGGAGTGTCCGTGTGGAGTGACCGAATCCGTGTGGAGTGTCCGTGTGGAGTGACCGAGTCCGTGTGGAGTGTCCGTGTGGCGTGACCGAGTCCGTGTGGAGTGTCCGTGTGGAGTGACCGAATCCGTCTGGAGTGACCGAGTCCGTGTGGAGTGTCCGTGTGGAGTGACCGAGTCCGTGTGGAGTGTCCGTGTGGAGTAACCGAGTCCGTGTGGAGTGTACGTGTGAGGTTCCCGTGTGGAGTGTCCGTGTGGAGTGTCTGTGTGGAGTGACCGAGTCCGTGTGGTGTGTACGTGTGGAGTGACCGAATCCGTGTGGAGTGTCCGTGTGGAGTGACCGAGTCCGTGTGGAGTGTACGTGTGAGGTTCCAGTGTGGAGTGACCGAGTCAGTGTGGAGTGTACGTGTGGAGTGACCGAATCCATGTGGAGTGTCCGTGTGGAGTGACCGAGTCCGTGTGGAGTGTCCGTGTGGATTCGCCGAATCCATGTGGAGTGTCCGTGTGGAGTGTCCGTGTCCTTGTGGAGTGTCCGTGTGGAGTGTCCGTGTGGAGTGACCGGGTCCGTGTGGAGTGTCCGTGTGGAGTGACCGAGTCCGTGTGGTGTGTCCGTGTGGAGTGACCGGATCCGTGTGGAGTGTCCGTGCGGAGTGACCGGGTCCTAGTGGAGAGTCCGTGTGGAGTGTCCGTGTGGAGTGACCGAGTCTGTGTGCAGTGACCGAGTCCGTGTGGTGTGTCCGTGTGGAGTGACCAAATCCGTGTGGAGTGTCCGTGCGGAGTGACCGGGTCCTAGTGGAGAGTCCGTGTGGAGTGTCCGTGTGGAGTGACCGAGTCCGTGTGGAGTGTCCGTGTGGAGTGTCCGTGTGGAGTGACCGAGTCCGTGTGGAGTGCCCGTGTGGAGTAACCGAGTCCGTGTGGAGTGTCCGTGTGGAGTGACCGAGTCCGTGTGGAGTGTCCGCGTGGAGTAACCGAGTCCGTGTGGAGTGTACGTGTGAGGTTCCCGTGTGGAGTGTCCGTGTCCTTGTGGAGTGTCCGTGTGGAGTGACCGAATCCATGTGGAGTGTCCGTGTGGAGTGACCGAGTCCGTGTGGAGTGTCCGTGTGGAGTGACCGAGTCCGTGTGGAGTGTCCGTGTGGAGTAACCGAGTCCGTGTGGAGTGTACGTGTGAGGTTCCCGTGTGGAGTGACCGAGTCCGTGTGGAGTGTCCGTGTGGAGTGACCGAATCCGTGTGGAGTGTCCGTGTGGAGTGACCGAGTCCGTGTGGAGTGTCCGTGTGGCGTGACCGAGTCCGTGTGGAGTGTCCGTGTGGAGTGACCGAATCCGTGTGGAGTGACCGAGTCCATGTGGAGTGTCCGTGTGGAGTGACCGAGTCCGTGTGGAGTGTCCGTGTGGAGTGACCGAGTCCGTGTGGAGTGTCCGTGTGGAGTAACCGAGTCCGTGTGGAGTGTACGTGTGAGGTTCCCGTGTGGAGTGTCCGTGTCCTTGTGGAGTGTCCGTGTGGAGTGACCGAATCCATGTGGAGTGTCCGTGTGGAGTGACCGAGTCCGTGTGGAGTGTCCGTGTGGAGTGACCGAGTCCGTGTGGAGTGTACGTGTGAGGTTCCCGTGTGGAGTGACCGAGTCCGTGTGGAGTGTCCGTGTGGAGTGACCGAATCCGTGTGGAGTGTCCGTGTGGAGTGACCGAGTCCGTGTGGAGTGTCCGTGTGGCGTGACCGAGTCCGTGTGGAGTGTCCGTGTGGAGTGACCGAATCCGTGTGGAGTGACCGAGTCCGTGTGGAGTGTCCGTGTGGAGTGACCGAGTCCGTGTGGAGTGTCCGTGTGGAGTAACCGAGTCCGTGTGGAGTGTACGTGTGAGGTTCCCGTGTGGAGTGTCCGTGTGGAGTGTCTGTGTGGAGTGACCGAGTCCGTGTGGAGTGTACGTGTGGAGTGACCGAATCCGTGTGGAGTGTCCGTGTGGAGTGACCGAGTCCGTGTGGAGTGTACGTGTGAGGTTCCAGTGTGGAGTGACCGAGTCAGTGTGGAGTGTCCGTGTGGACTGACCGAATCCATGTGGAGTGTCCGTGTGGAGTGACCGAGTCCGTGTGGAGTGTCCGTGTGGATTCGCCGAATCCATGTGGAGTGTCCGTGTGGAGTGTCCGTGTCCTTGTGGAGTGTCCGTGTGGAGTGTCCGTGTGGAGTGACCGAGTCTGTGTGGAGTGACCGAGTCCGTGTGGAGTGTCTGTGTGGAGTGACCGAGTCCGTGTGGAGTGTACGTGTGGAGTGACCGAATCCGTGTGGAGTGTCCGTGTGGAGTGACCGAGTCCGTGTGGAGTGTACGTGTGAGGTTCCCGTGTGGAGTGATCGAGTCCGTGTGGAGTGTCCGTGTGGAGTGACCGAATCCATGTGGAGTGTCTGTGTGGAGTGACCGAGTCCGTGTGGAGTGTCCGTGTGGAGTGACCGAGTCCGTGTGGAGTGTCCGTGTGGAGTGACCGAGTCCGTGTGGAGTGTACGTGTGAGGTTCCAGTGTGGAGTGACCGAGTCAGTGTGGAGTGTCCGTGTGGACTGACCGAATCCATGTGGAGTGTCCGTGTGGAGTGACCGAGTCCGTGTGGAGTGTCCGTGTGGATTCGCCGAATCCATGTGGAGTGTCCGTGTGGAGTGTCCGTGTCCTTGTGGAGTGTCCGTGTGGAGTGTCCGTGTGGAGTGACCGAGTCTGTGTGGAGTGACCGAGTCCGTGTGGAGTGTCTGTGTGGAGTGACCGAGTCCGTGTGGAGTGTACGTGTGGAGTGACCGAATCCGTGTGGAGTGTCCGTGTGGAGTGACCAAGTCCGTGTGGAGTGTACGTGTGAGGTTCCCGTGTGGAGTGATCGAGTCCGTGTGGAGTGTCCGTGTGGAGTGACCGAATCCATGTGGAGTGTCTGTGTGGAGTGACCGAGTCCGTGTGGAGTGTCCGTGTGGAGTGACCGAGTCCGTGTGGAGTGTCCGTGTGGAGTGACCGAGTCCGTGTGGAGTGTACGTGTGAGGTTCCCGTGTGGAGTGTCCGTGTCCTTGTGGAGTGTCCGTGTGGAGTGTCCGTGTGGAGTGACCGGGTCCGTGTGGAGTGTCCGTGTGGAGTGACCGAGTCCGTGTGGTGTGTCCCTGTGGAGTGACCAAATCCGTGTGGAGTGTCCGTGCGGAGTCTCCGTGTCCTTGTGGAGTGTCCGTGTGCTGTGTCCGTGTGGAGTGACCGAGTCCGTGTGGAGTGTCCGTGTGGAGTGTCCGTGTGGAGTGACCGAATCCGTGTGGAGTGTACGTGCGGAGTGACCGGGTCCTAGTGGAGAGTCCGTGTGGAGTGTCCGTGTGGAGTGACCGAGTCCGTGTGGAGTGTCCGTGTGCAGTGTCCGTGTGGAGTGACCGAGTCCGTGTGGAGTGCCCGTGTGGAGTAACCGAGTCCGTGTGGAGTGTCCGTGTGGAGTGACCGAGTCCGTGTGGAGTGTCCGTGTGGAGTGTCCGTGTGGGGTACGTGTTCAACGTCCGTGCGCGTGGTCGGTGTACGTGCCCAGTGCCCGTGCGCGTCGTCCGTGTACATGCCCCGTGTCCGTGCGCGTTGTCCGTGTACGTGTTCAGTGTCCGTGCGCGTCGTCCGTGTACGTGATCAGTGTCCGTGCGCGTCGTCCGTGTACGTGTTCAGTGTCCGTGCGCGTCGTCCGTGTACGTGTTCAGTGTTCGTGGGCGTGGTCCGTGTACGTGGGGAGTTTCTGTGAGTCTGCATGGTGCCTGTGCCTGTCTTTGTGCTCGTCGTCCGTGTACGTGCCCAGTGTCCGTGCGCGTTGTCCGTGTACGTGTTCAGTGTCCGTGCGCATCGTCTGTGTACGTGTTCAGTGTCCGAGCTCGTCGTCTGTGTACGTGTTCAGTGTCCGTGCGCGTCGTCCGTGTACGTGTTCAGAGTCCGTGCGCGTCGTCCGTGTACGTGTTCAGTGTCCGTGCGCGTCGTCCGTGTACGTGTTCAGTGTCCGTGCGCGTCGTCCGTGTACGTGATCAGTGTCCGTGCGCGTCGTCCGTGTACGTGTTCAGTGTCCGTGCGCGTCGTCTGTGTACGTGTTCAGTGTCCGTGCGCGTCGTCCGTGTACGTGTTCAGTGTCTGTGCGCGTCGTCCGTGTACGTGTTCAGTGTTTGTGGGCGTGGTCCGTGTACGTGTTCAGTGTCCGTGCGCGTCGTCCGTGTACGTGTTCAGTGTCCGTGCGCGTCGTCCGTGTACGTGTTCAGTGTCCGTGCGCGTGGTCCGTGTACGTGTTCAGTGTCCGTGCCCGTTGTCCGTGTGCGTGGGGAGAGCATGTGAGGCTGGGTGGTGTATGTTTCTGTCTCCGTGCGCGTCGTCCGTGTACGTGTTCAGTGTCCGTGCGCGTCGTCCGTGTACGTGTTCAGTGTCCGTGCGCGTGGTCCGTGTACGTGTTCAGTGTCCGTGCGCGTCGCCCGTGTACGTGTTCAGTGTCCGTGCGCGTTGTCCGTGTGCGTGGGGAGTGTATGTGAGGCTGGGTGGTGTATGTTTCTGTTTCCGTGCGCGTCGTCCGTGTACGTCTTCAGTGTCCGTGCGCGTCGTCCATGTACGTGTTCAGTGTCCGTGCGCGTCGTCCGTGTACGTGTTCAGTGTCCGTGCGCGTCGTCCGTTTACGAGTTCAGTGTCCGTGTGCGTCCTCCGTGTACGTGTTCAGTGTCCGTGTGCGTCGTCCGTGTACGTGTTCAGTGTCCGTGCGCGTCGTCCGTGTACGTGTTCAGTGTCCGTGCGCGTCATCCGTGTACGTTTTCAGTGTCCGTGCGCGTCGTCCGTGTGCGTGGGGAGTGTATGTGAGGCTGGGTGGTGTATGTTTCTGTCTCCGTGCGCGTCGTCCGTGTACGTGTCGAGTCCGTGCGCGTCGTCCGTGTACGTGTCCAGTGTCCGTGCGCGTCGTCCGTGTACGTGTTCAGTGTCCGTGCGCGTCGTCCGTTTACGTGTTCAGTGTCCGTGCGCGTGGTCCGTGTATGTGTTCAGTGTCCGTGCGCGTCGTCCGTGTACGTGTTCAGTGTCCGTGCGCGTCGTCCGTGTGCGTGTTCTGTGTCCATGCGCGTCGTCCGTGTACGTGTTCAGTGTCCGTGCGTGTCGTCCGTTTACGAGTTCAGTGTCCGTGCGCGTGGTCCGTGTACGTGTTCAGTGTCCGTGCGCGTGGTCCGTGTGCGTGTTCAGTGTCCGTGCGCGTCGTCCGTTTGCGTGGGGAGTGTATGTGAGGCTGGGTGGTGTATGTTTCTGTCTCCGTGCGCGTCGTCCGTGTACGTCTTCAGTGTCCGTGCGCGTCGTCCGTTTACGAGTTCAGTGTCCGTGCGCGTCGTCCGTTTACGAGTTCAGTGTCCGTGCGCGTCGTCCGTGTACGTCTTCAGTGTCCGTGCGCGTCGTCCATGTACGTGTTCAGTGTCCGTGCGCGTCGTCCGTTTGCGTGGGGAGTGTATGTGAGGCTGGGTGGTGTATGTTTCTGTCTCCGTGCGCGTCGTCCGTGTACGTCTTCAGTGTCCGTGCGCGTCGTCCGTGTACGTGTTCAGTGTCCGTGCGCGTCCTCCGTGTACGTGTTCAGTGTCCATGCGCGTCGTCCGTGTACGTGTTCAGTGTCCGTGCGCGTCGTCCGTGTACGTGTTCAGTGTCCATGCGCGTGGTCCGTGTGCGTGTTCAGTGTCCGTGCGCGTCGTCCGTGTGCGTGGGGAGTGTATGTGAGGCTGGGTGGTGTATGTTTCTGTCTCCGTGCGCGTCGTCCGTGTACGTGTCGAGTCCGTGCGCGTCGTCCGTGTACGTGCCCAGTGTCCGTGCGCGTCGTCCGTTTACGAGTTCAGTGTCCGTGCGCGTCGTCCGTGTACGTGTCGAGTCCGTGCGCGTCGTCCGTGTACGTGTTCAGTGTCCGTGCGCGTCGTCCGTTTACGTGTTCAGTGTCCGTGCGCGTGGTCCGTGTATGTGTTCAGTGTCCGTGCGCGTCGTCCGTGTACGTGTTCAGTGTCCGTGCGCGTCGTCCGTGTACGTCTTCAGTGTCCGTGCGCGTCGTCCGTTTACGAGTTCAGTGTCCGTGCGCGTCGTCCGTTTACGAGTTCAGTGTCCGTGCGCGTCGTCCGTGTACGTCTTCAGTGTCCGTGCGCGTCGTCCATGTACGTGTTCAGTGTCCGTGCGCGTCGTCCGTTTGCGTGGGGAGTGTATGTGAGGCTGGGTGGTGTATGTTTCTGTCTCCGTGCGCGTCGTCCGTGTACGTCTTCAGTGTCCGTGCGCGTCGTCCGTGTACGTGTTCAGTGTCCGTGCGCGTCCTCCGTGTACGTGTTCAGTGTCCATGCGCGTCGTCCGTGTACGTGTTCAGTGTCCGTGCGCGTCGTCCGTGTACGTGTTCAGTGTCCATGCGCGTGGTCCGTGTGCGTGTTCAGTGTCCGTGCGCGTCGTCCGTGTGCGTGGGGAGTGTATGTGAGGCTGGGTGGTGTATGTTTCTGTCTCCGTGCGCGTCGTCCGTGTACGTGTCGAGTCCGTGCGCGTCGTCCGTGTACGTGCCCAGTGTCCGTGCGCGTGGTCCGTGTACGTGCCCAGTGTCCGTGCGCGTGGTCCGTGTGCGTGCGGAGTTTCTGTGAGTCTGCATGGTGCATGTATCAGTGTCCGTGCGCGTCGTCCGTTTACGAGTTCAGTGTCCGTGCGCGTCGTCCGTTTACGAGTTCAGTGTCCGTGTGCGTCCTCCGTGTACGTGTTCAGTGTCCGTGTGCGTCGTCCGTGTACGTGTTCAGTGTCCGTGCGCGTCGTCCGTGTACGTGTTCAGTGTCCGTGCGCGTCGTCCGTTTACGAGTTCAGTGTCCGTGCGCGTCGTCCGTTTACGAGTTCAGTGTCCGTGTGCGTCCTCCGTGTACGTGTTCAGTGTCCGTGTGCGTCGTCCGTGTACGTGTTCAGTGTCCGTGCGCGTCGTCCGTGTACGTGTTCAGTGTCCGTGCGCGTCATCCGTGTACGTTTTCAGTGTCCGTGCGCGTCGTCCGTGTGCGTGGGGAGTGTATGTGAGGCTGGGTGGTGTATGTTTCTGTCTCCGTGCGCGTCGTCCGTGTACGTGTCGAGTCCGTGCGCGTCGTCCGTGTACGTGTCCAGTGTCCGTGCGCGTCGTCCGTGTACGTGTTCAGTGTCCGTGCGCGTCGTCCGTTTACGTGTTCAGTGTCCGTGCGCGTGGTCCGTGTATGTGTTCAGTGTCCGTGCGCGTCGTCCGTGTACGTGTTCAGTGTCCGTGCGCGTCGTCCGTGTGCGTGTTCTGTGTCCATGCGCGTCGTCCGTGTACGTGTTCAGTGTCCGTGCGTGTCGTCCGTTTACGAGTTCAGTGTCCGTGCGCGTGGTCCGTGTACGTGTTCAGTGTCCGTGCGCGTGGTCCGTGTACGTGTTCAGTGTCCGTGCGCGTCGTCTGTGTACGTGTTCAGTGTCCGTGCGCGTCATCCGTGTACGTTTTCAGTGTCCGTGCGCGTCGTCCTTGTGCGTGGGGAGTGTATGTGAGGCTGGGTGGTGTATGTTTCTGTCTCCGTGCGCGTTGTCCGTGTACGTGTCGAGTCCGTGCGCGTCGTCCGTGTACGTGCCCAGTGTCCGTGCGCGTGGTCCGTGTGCGTGCGGAGTTTCTGTGAGTCTTCATGGTGCCTGTATCAATGTCCGTGCGCGTTGTCCGTTTACGAGTTCAGTGTCCGTGCGCGTGGTCCGTGTACGTGTTCAGTGTCCGTGTGCGTCGTCCGTGTACGTGTTCAGTGTCCGTGCGTGTCGTCCGTGTACGTGTTCAGTGTCCGTGCGCGTGGTCCGTGTACGTGTCCAGTGTCCGTGCGCGTCGTCCGTGTACGTGTTCAGTGTCCGTGCGCGTCGTCCGTGTACGTGTTCAGTGTCCGTGCGCGTCGTCCGTGTACGTGTTCAGTGTCCGTGTGCGTCGTCCGTGTACGTGTTCAGTGTCCGTGCGTGTCGTCCGTGTACGTGTTCAGTGTCCGTGCGCGTGGTCCGTGTACGTGTCCAGTGTCCGTGCGCGTCGTCCGTGTACGTGTTCAGTGTCCGTGCGCGTCGTCCGTGTACGTGTTCAGTGTCCGTGCGCGTCGTCCGTGTGCGTGGGGAGTTTCTGTGAGTCTTCATGGTGCCTGTATCAATGTCCGTGCGCGTTGTCCGTTTACGAGTTCAGTGTCCGTGCGCGTGGTCCGTGTACGTGTTCAGTGTCCGTGTGCGTCGTCCGTGTACGTGTTCAGTGTCCGTGCGTGTCGTCCGTGTACGTGTTCAGTGTCCGTGCGCGTGGTCCGTGTACGTGTCCAGTGTCCGTGCGCGTCGTCCGTGTACGTGTTCAGTGTCCGTGCGCGTCGTCCGTGTACGTGTTCAGTGTCCGTGCGCGTCGTCCGTGTACGTGTTCAGTGTCCGTGTGCGTCGTCCGTGTACGTGTTCAGTGTCCGTGCGTGTCGTCCGTGTACGTGTTCAGTGTCCGTGCGCGTGGTCCGTGTACGTGTCCAGTGTCCGTGCGCGTCGTCCGTGTACGTGTTCAGTGTCCGTGCGCGTGGTCCGTGTGCGTGTTCAGTGTCCGTGCGCGTCGTCCGTGTACGTGTTCAGTGCCCATCGCCAGGTACACCCCGGAAGTGCATGAGGAGCTGCGGCACCTGCATCCCGCAGCAGCGCTCCCCCCCGACACCCAGCCCGCCGAGCTCGCGCCCCCGCTGCAAATCGACGAGGCGACGCTCCGCACCCTGCTCGACAAGCTGCTGAAGGGCAGCGGCCCAGGCCTGTCGGGGTGGACGTATGAGCACATCCGGGCTGCCGGTACGGCCTCCACGGCCGGGTTCACGGAGATTCACCGCTTCATGAATGCGGCCCTCGCCGGCCGGCTGCCACACCTCCCGCGCTTGCTGGACTGCTGCCTCCTCCCGCAGGAGAAGCCACAGGGAGGCGTCCGCCCTATCGCCTAGCACCTGGTAAGCCTGTGCGCCATGACCTTGTGCAGTGGCCTAGATTCCTCCCTCGCGCCGCTGCAGGTGGGGGTCGGGGTGCCAGGGGGCGCGCAGAACCTGGGCCATGCTGCGCGCGACGTGTTGCAAGCGTCGGACGATGTCGTGCTTGTGCGATGCATGATATCAGTCAAACGGACATAACTCGAATAACGATGCAAAGTGAGATGGAAAAGACGTAGCTACTCGAAGGTGTGCGTGGTGGCTCGTGGACTCTTGGTCCGCCCGTGTACATGTACGTCCCATTGCCATCCCCGGGGAGCGGGCGAGTGTGGTCGCTGGACACGCATCCCGTACGTAGTCTGCGTCTTCATACAATTCAACGGGCTACATCGCTCTAGCTACTGATCTGGCACAGTTGGCTGTGTGTCACAGCCGGTGACGAGCAGCGCCAAGCCGAAACCGCATTTGGACAGCAAGCGCTCAATGGAGGTAATCTTCACTAGTGTGCAGGCTACTGGGAACGCATACACTTGGGAAAACCAAATACCCATAGTTGGTTAGTCTATTTTCTAATCGTTCAGACGTTTACGCCCGAGTAGTGCTCCGACTGTGTGGGCATCTTCGTGTCCAGAGGCTCGTGTAAGAACAGAAGCACATCGCAGGATACAAACGGCATGTCCATGAGTCTCATTTTTCAGTACTGTTTTGGATGTATAACCTTGACAGACATCGGTTCATTGTCCCCTACATTGGCGCCTTGAGATCAGCGCAACACAATCGTTCGCAAGCAATACGCAGCTGTGCTTGCAGGGATGCATCATTACTTAACATGATCTCCCTTCAACAGAATTGCCGCCTCTGATTCAATTCAAAGGGCACCTCATACAGCTGCCCTGCATGTACCAGGCCATTGACTCCCCACAATAGCAGGCTCAGTACAACGCCTTTCGATTGATCCATCATCAACGATCTTGCGATGCACCTGTACCTCTGACGATGCCGGTGCTTTAGTCCTCACTTCAGCTGCGGTGCCCATTCCAGATGTTGTGCCACCTCCGCCCTCTTGTACCACCTGAATAGGCAGTCATTCATTTAAACTTCTCAGTGACAGCGACATACCCTAAGAGAAGGTCTACCCCACACTGGGAAGCACTGAGAAGGGGTATTTTACCTGCTTTCTGGGTACAATTGGTCCAGTCGCCTGCTCACATCTCGATCGCTCGGCCCCGCCGGTCCGCTGTCGGTGTGCTTGTCAATAGCTTCAAGAAGGTATCTCATTCCCGAACCGCGTGCTTGTTCCATGGATTCTGAGGACAGGGGACCCGCCATGTGCCGTTTCACCCACGTCAAAAGAGTGACACATGCAGCGGCTGGCACACGAGGTGGGCGACGCCTAGATTGGCGTGGATGCTTCACATTTGCTACGACTCCTTCTAAGAAGCGTTTGAAAAAGTAGGGGGCGTTGATGCCGCACGTGTTGAGGCCGGGCGTCACAGAGCCCTCATCTATCAGCTCCGATTGCAGAGCTGGTTTTTGTGGTACACAAACCTACATGCAAGACGCCTTGTGGGGCTACCAGTACTATTGCTGGGTCCAGTACATGGGATGATCATGTAACACATGATTGCAGAATCGGTAGATACAGTCATGGAGACAGAAGTCACACCCTGTCCCACTTGATGGCGGCAATGGCCCTACGAGCCACCTCGAGGCTCGTTTGGTGCAGGTCACATGCAGCCTTTGACAAGAACTGAGTGAACGCTTGTACAACTAATGTCATCTCGTCCTCGGACACCGCCGATGTAAGGGAGTCAAACACGAATATGCGGGCCATGTCAGTATTGGGGGCCTCTGCACGCCAGTTGATCTGATTTATGTTGACAAACGTGCAGAGGATCCAATGCACACCTCCCGCGCTGGGGTTAATGTCATGGTCGTTTTTCCACCACTTCATGGGCTGCACAGTGCACGCCCAGATGTCACTGTCCAAAATTGGGCATCTATCATGAAAAGCCCATTTGTTGACCCCTGCGCCGTTCGTAAACGTCGGGTCACAGTTGTGTACCTGCAAATTGTAGCAGCTGAAGCTGCTAATGCTTCTTCGGGGCTCAGTGGTGCGTGTGCGCTAATGACAAAGCAGCACCCGGTCGGCATGGCGCACCTTGGCTAGTCGCGTAGCATTGAGGATGCTAGCCCCTACATCTGAAGGAAGCAATGCTATCGTGAGTGCTGAACCTGGAAGTTCATGTGGGAATGGGAGATCCCCTTCGCACACTGGCAGCCTGGGCTCCTTGCACACCCCCACAACTGCCAACACCATCAAAAACGTGACAACAGAAGTGCAGAGCATCTCGCCATTTCCAAGGGTGAGGACTTCCGCCAGGTAGACGTCTTCTGTTAGAGTCTTCCAGCGCTGGTTCTGTTCATTGTCCTTGGTCTCCTTACGAGGATGCCGTACACCTGTCACAAAAAACCTGGAAGGCGGCGAGGCGGGCGGCGTGCCGGTTACCTGCACTATATATGTCAAGACGCGTGTTAGTCTCATCGAGTGTGCACAGGGGTTAATGCGCGTGCCTGAGCTAGTAAGCATGCTGACTGTGCATGACGACGTGGAGGGGAGCGTACCTCGCCATCGCGTAAAGTCGCGCGGCAGGAATGAAAGTAAGAATTGAACCGGTTACCTCATGAGTACACACTACATGCTCTACCACTGGGGCTCACCTGAAGCAACGAGTCCTTTGTTAGATGACTCCTCCCTTGATTATGTCATCTATATTCTTGGATCCCCATTTATGGATATCCCACAACAATATAGCACCTGTTGGCCACTGATTGTTACCTGTTGTATGGTATTTATGGGTGTCACACACGGACTCTGGCAGGCCGGAACTGCCAGGCCATGACCGGGTGAAGTGGCTTTGAGCAAGTGATCAAAGTTTGGCATGTTGGCAGCATACCGGCTGTTTGTACACTTTCTCAACGTCCGCCACGGCAGCAACTCGTCGGAGAGGGGCCTGAGACACCCAATCCTTGCGTTTATTGGAGCGCAGACCAAGTTCTGTCCT
The DNA here is from genome assembly GCA_023078555.1 of Ulva prolifera. Lineage (NCBI taxonomy): Eukaryota > Viridiplantae > Chlorophyta > Ulvophyceae > Ulvales > Ulvaceae > Ulva > Ulva prolifera. Next base: position 3,970,803 of record CM041196.1, read on the forward strand.
CACGGTGGATATCTCTTTGCAGCTTCTGGTGGATGGTTTGCTCTTTTCTCGTCTCTGAGCTAAGCTCGCCTTGAGTATTGCACGGTCTTGGGACATGGCAGGTGGCTCAACTTTCACCGCCATCGCCATCCTCCTTGCGGATTCTGGCAGCCGTGTGTCGGGTTTGTGCTTGCTGCCCTTGCCTGAACTCGTCTTAGGTACCTAAGACGCACTTCAGTGAACGTTCACTGAATTGCCTAGGCAGGTCCCGGTCCATGGATGCCATCCCATATGCACCAAGGGACACATCGCACGCCGCCGGAGTGTGCCCTCCGGTGTCATCATACTCTGGCGTATCCTCCGATGTTGACTCAAGCTGTGACAACTCACAGTGATTCTGTAAGTTTCCAGAGGGTTCCTGCATACAAGACATTGACTGTCAGCAGTGGTAAACACTGTGGCAGTGTGTCTGTGGTTTCCGCCTCAAATAATTCAAACGGACACATGTTGACAGGCAGCCGGTATTGGCTGACCTGGCCGTCTGGTGCGGTTTCGGCTGAATAATCTTGCAAGAAATCGCGTGCTTCGATGCCTGCATCGGTGTACAGTGTGCTATTGTCTTTTGTCAGCTCGAATGCTGCAATGCTTTGAACGTTGACATGACTGTTTGACTTGGTGGCTTTGCATATGTGTAGGAATGCAGGCACTGCTCGTGGGGAAGCTGCTATGTTGCAAATGTCAACAGCTGCCTTGCGCTAACCCCTGGCATGAGCGTGGGCTGTACTCCCGACACGCACCGCAGTGGCAGCCTCGGTGTCGTGAAGTGCTCACAGCACTGCCCTCATGCCGTTGCAATTACCACGCTCTGACATGTTTGTTCCAAAATGAGCAATGCAATCACAATGAAATTGCAGTTCATTTGTAGCGAGGCTGGGCCATACCAACTGCCCAGTCTGTCTTACGTGCATCGTTGTAACGCAGCAGGCCGTGACGGTTTGTGGTCGCGGATTTGTATGACGTCACCCATTCGCAGGCGACACATTCAGCGTAAAATTCTGGTATCTTGTCTTTGTTGCTCTGTATTGCCGGCTCCATGCAGTCATGTCTTTGGTGTGGCTTACCGATTCCTATGAAACAGACCGAATCGTCAAAGGGTGGCCATTCGCACCGCTGTAGATTAGATATCAAGAGGCAGAAAGCAGAAGCAGAAGCGGAGGCCGCCGAGGAGCGTGAGCGCAAGCGTCGGAGGCGAGGATCCGGTGAGTATGGTGTCCGAGTTGGTGGTGGCTGTGACGAGGGTTTGGCCCAGGTTCAAGCAGTTGCCACTGACGCCCCCGCGTCCCCTACAGCCTACGGGGCGGGGTTAGGAGGGGGTGATGAACTCCAGTTGCCCTCTTCTCAGTCCCCGCCCCGGACGCGTGGCGAATGGTGGCAGGATACCCAAGTACATCCAACTGTTGGCGATGTGCTAATGCTGGGCCCCCCCTCCAGTCCCGACGCGGTCCCGGTGGACGCCCCGGGAGGGAGTGGTGTGTCAGGTACAAACCCGGGGGCCGATTCCTCGTGCCTGCCCACCTCACTCCTCCGGGACGGGGCCATGGCAGTAACAAACATGCACTGTCCCGCCGGAGGCCCGCTGGAGGCCATTAACATCGCAGGTGTACTCAGAGCCGATTCAGTGCTGGCATTGATGTTGCATGGGCTCACCAACGCGCAGAAGACCCGCATTTTGACGGGGTCCAGGATCCTGAATGCAATGGCACATGCACAAGGTACAAGCCTCTCAAACCCGCTTCTTACATCGTCCATTCGCACCCCAGCCGGATATGATGTGTACATGGATAAACAAGCTGCAGATTTCCACTGCTCTTTCCATAAACACGAGGTACCAATCGAAAGTGAATCGGAGGTGTTACGTGGCCTGCCGCCCTTGCCACTGTACATGCGGGACCTTGCAGACGTCATTCTATGTGCGCTGGCCGTTGCCAATGCATCACCTGCAACCGTGGTTCTTGCTCCTTCCCCCCCTCAGATCCCACCGGGTAGGAGCCCCGGCGAGGGTCGTGTTGAACACCCAATGCAGGGCTCGTATGCCCACGCTGCTCACCGGGTATGTTCCAGTTTCTGTGAAGGGCTGCATAATGGCAGAGTCCCCTGTTACACTTGCATTTCCTTGGCTGTCATGACCTTCTACCTTGCTGATGTGTCTGCAGCTGCAGGAGCGGACCGACGCTCGCACTAACGCTGGTGTCAAACTCATTGACGCCATTCTCCCACTCATCATGTTGGGACTGTTTTATGACAAGAGTATGATGTCTGACAAGTCCTCAAAGTACGGATGGCCGATCTTTGGTTGCTTGCAGCCTTGAACCTTGTCCGCGGCCCCAATTCTGTCAATTCATTAACGTCCACATGAGTCGATGCACTGTGCAGGTCAGTGTCCCCGGTGTGTCTATCGCTCTTCAATGTGGACGCCTCTTACCGTGCTAGGACGATCCAAGTTCTAGGATTGATACCGTCTGTCAAGGCCCATATAGACAGGTTCAGGCCAGAGAAGGGGCCTCTATTGGATACCCATGACAACTCTGCTGCAGTAACAGCAACTACACAATCGGTGTGGCATTCGATTTTTGAACCAATTCGGAAAGCTGTATTTCACGATGTCGGGGTATATTCCTGAATCGCTACGCATCTTTCCTGCTTTTCAGCGAACCCTATCTGGCTTCCAACCCTGTCGCTGCCTCTCATGCATACCGATGACCCTTGCAACACAGCCCGGGGGTCCGTGTAAATTGCCATCAAAATGTGATTCGACTGCACCCCCTCAGTGATCATACGCTGGTATGAAGTACAGATTAGTTTGCAGATCAGTGTTCTGTTTCCGCGGGGGTCGGAGGGCATCCTCCGACCATACAAGACCCGGGCGGTATACTGTCCTATGACCGGGAAGGGTCGTTTAGATTGTCGATGTGACTTGACTATTGGCGCAGTGTGTATGGATTCAGTCGAGGCTGTCAGCACATTCGGGGCGTACTCCCGGTTTCATTGTAGAGGGGACACCACAGTAAGCAAAGGAAGTGCCGGCTGCATACTCTGCCGCACTGTCCCCTACCATTACAACATTAAATCCACATCGTTGCCACGTGAAGAGGCAAGGCTCCGGAATTCGGCCCAGATGGAAGCCATCCGTGCTCGAGACGTAGGCACTAATGAAAAGGGGACAAGGCTAGATCCGTGGCAGGTATGGCTCCATGCGCTGCATGTTGACGCGTCGCCTCGGTGGTGTTCGTGACACAACCATGGAATGTTGGCATACATGATGTGGCATCCTTTGTACGCTCGTGTGTACTGTGTGGCCACTTAAGCGTACCATGACGAGCATGCAGGTTTGAAAGGACAGCGGCCAGCTATCGTCGACATGCTGTGGGACTCGAGTTTCAGTCATGGCTCTCCTTACCTTCTATGGGGATTGGACTTCTTGCATCATGTCCAACTCGGTACGGCTACGCGCTTCGGCGTAGAGCAGCTGAAGGTGTGTGATTGTGGATCGTCTCTGTGTTTGTGAAGGCAATTGCAGTCCACCTCCGGCATACAGCTGTGTGAGCTTAATTCTCTAGGCCTGGTGCGGTGTGTTGTGGTCAAGCGTTACATGCCGTTGCAGGCCATCATCGGATTCAGGGCAGACCGGGTCAGTGAGGTGACGGTGGCCATAACCATGGCTGAAGTCAATTCATGTTATAATGTCGCGCGTGCCATGATTGTGAAGCCTTTCGCAAGGCCTCCGCCCCTTTTCAAGGCACTCTTGTAGATACGAATGATCGGGCATGGAAAATGGAGGCCGCCGAAATTGGGCGACTATTGAGGACACTTCCCTTCATTGTAGACGCCCTACAAGGATGTGACCTGTCGTTGTGTACCTTGTCACTTTGCAGGACCGTCTAGCTCATTCGCTTGATCAGCCGAGAAAACCTTCCATATGCTGGGTGGACATCGGCAGAAGGTGGTATGTTGCATAAACACATCGATGAAGTCTGGCTACCAGCGGTTGCGAAGATGCTTACGCTCATTCACCCTGCAGCCAAAGTGTTTGGGGTGATGGCCGTCTTCAAAACGCACATGGTGGTGGTATATGCAGTGCCGCGATTCTCACATATCGGCGGTGTTCAGGTAATATCTACCTTGCATCAAAACACGACGATGCGAGTGATGCAGTTGAGCTGGCTTGGATTTTGTAACAGTCCAGGGTCAACACTTACAGTGACTACGGCATTGTGAGACTGTGTGTAGGAGTACGACACCAACATCTATGAAAAACACCACACTAGGTTGAAGCAGGTCGGACGTGAGACAAACAACAAGGACGAGCATTTAGAGCGGGATCAGACGACCTGGTCTGCGCACACTCAGAGTATTGTACAGCTTCGCCTTGAGGATCCAGCATTTGCGATTATTGCTGGAGACACATCGAAGGCATCGCACATCGAAGAATCTGCTGGTGTGGTGCTCATGATTCCACACCAGCAAAGCACGACACCCACCGATGTCGTTGGGGCAGACCATGCACGATCGATTGCTACCCCATCAGTCTCCTCAGCTCAGAGATCTGTCGCAGGAGGAGCTCATGCTTCTTGCATGTTCTATGTGGTAGGCTCCTTCCCTCAGACTCGAACAGCCAGGCTTGTGTTTTCACACTGTCACTGTGTGCAATGGTTCATTTACGCAACACTACAACAATATATATATTGTGCACTATAGTGCACCGGTCGCAGGTGCTGAAGGTGTTTGCCGATGCTCAATGGCCTGGTCAGGGTACTGCCCGTCCACCGGCTGCCTCCCCGGTACCATGTCAGTTGTTGGAGGAGGCTGCTGGTCTGCATGGACATGCGAAGCAGGAAATTTCATGTGACAAGGTTCAACTATCAGTGCGTGCGGCACTTGCAGTCGGACAGGTGGATCCTTGTGCTGTTTCCATTGTCGAGATGGCTGCTTCAGCGGTGAATGTTGCAGCGACTGCTAGCAACTTGCTGATGATTCCAGAGTATTTGTATCTACCAGAACGTATTTTGGAGTACGTACGTAGCGCCAGCGACCCAGAACTCGACGTTGACAACCTTGTCCTCCAGATGTGTTTTGTCAACTCACACATCGTGACTCTCAACTATCACCACATCTGGGACTTGGACGCTCAGCATCAAAGCCGGGTGTGCAGCGTCCAGTTGAGCGTGATCAGGCGAATCAAGTAGCCACTGTGTGAATGTACATTCTTGTGGATGCACATTGCTCCGCCATAGCTGCGGTTGACTGTGAAGCACCCCCCCCCTGGAGTGCAGGTCCGCTGTCAGAACCGATCTACCCATCTCAACTTCTTCGTGACCAGCGGCAAGAGCAGTTCGACAGATGAGCAGCCAAATCCAGGCCTCCGGTACCCTAACATGTTTTCCGATCTGATGAATGGCGCGTGGCGGCTGCCACCAGACAGGTGGGCGTTCCTGCTCTGTGGAGCTCTAGACCTCCTTATTTGTGACGTTGACGAGGAGGATCATGCGTTCCAGCCGTACTACATACCGGATAATGTTGGAACGGAAGGCTCTTCAAGCTACGTAAAGTCATCCACTGTGTCCTTCATCAGGTGATGTCATCGCCTATACCCGAGTGCTCTGTATCCGGCAACAGGTTCCACCCCTACCAAAGCTGCCAAAAGGATTGATCCCCTAGCTGCTGTAGCTGGATGCGACCGCCTGGCATGGGCCCGTGTTGGGGAGGGGGGGGACCCGGAAGGGTATGGTGCACTGAACAGTTCAATCCGTGCTAAGATCAGTGCCTTCAGATGGCACGCCCTGGTGGCAATGGTCCCCAAGAGCAGGGAAAGGCCCACCAATGTGATGTTCGTGCACGTGCCGTGAGTGGAGCTAGAGCTGCTCTGCGAGCGTTCACTGCTGGGCGATTTAGAAGTGATGACGCTTTTCCTGGGCGGGCATACTGCGAGGTGCTAGCGACTCTGGTGTCTGCAACACCGGTGTCTGTCATGCCAGATTTCGCATGCTCCAGGCGAAAGGCAGGTTGGGAGCCTGCCAGCAGCAGTAGGTCAAGCCAGACCAGGGGCCTTTGGGCACGATTCGCTCGTAGCCAGGGTCATCTACTGTATGGCTTCCATCAATTTTGATTGAATCTCCTAGTGAATCCAGGACAACTAGATATCGATGATGAGGATGATGATGCTGGTGCTGTAGGCTAGTGTTTGTGTAAACAGGGTCAGCCTCCAAGGCTAGTGATATTGGATGAGGTCTGGTCTTGTGAACGGGCAGATTGCTACTTGACGTATCTCGTTCTGCACACACTGAAGTGGGTTTGCATTGTGTCGACCAATACCATTCACTCTTGCTGCGGCACCAACACGTGATAGCGCACACTGGCATCTCCAAGGACAACGTCTCCGCCTACCCCACCATGTCTCGTGTATATCGCTGGTGCATTTATGCAGAACAACTGTGGTCTGGAAGAGACTGTAGATGCATTGGCCTCGGGAGGGGGTCAACCACTCCCGCTACATGGTGGGCCCACCTACGGCGCGCAAGCTCGGCTGCGAATTTGGCCGCTTGGGCAAGACTTTGGCTATTGTCTATGTTGAATGGGCATTCGTAGTGTGTCGTCTCACTCGAGTGGGGAAAATGGCCCATGATCGTCAATATGGCTCGTTTGGTTGCAATTGGGGAAAACCGGCCTTTCGCGACGCTGGTTCCCCAAACACCCCAGACGGTCGGTCGCCTCCCCAAACCTCCCCAAACGTTCGCAGGCGTCCCCAAACGCCTTTAAAATGAGCTCTTTAAAGCTCTTGTTGGTGATCGCAAGGCTGTATGTGCATGTTTTTCGTTGGTGAGGCTGCATGAAGCTGTATACGGCTGAGATTCCTGGAGGCTGGCCACATAGTGACGCACGCTATGCAATTTGAGTCGTATTAATCCCTCTAATAATTCCGGATAGGTCCGAATCTCTGGATATTCGGACAGGGCGTCCTACCTGCGATCTGTGTGTAGCATGGGATAGTGGCTCAAACTGAAGTATACACGAGATATCAAAGCTTCACTGCCTGATCCTGATTGATCGTCACTCTCGTAGAACGTTTGATATCGGCATGGGGCGCATGAGTATCTTGATTCCAGTGACAGGCCTGACAGGCCCTTGTGATGGAGCGCTGTTGAATAGTGCCTCACTTGCCGAACGCTACCCACAAATGTGACAGAAGCAATATGTCATAACCCGGTGAGTATCATAGCATATTTTGAGTGTGCTACGTGTTCTCGATGCAATGGCACACGTTTGGGCATGAACGACCCTCGTTTGGGGAAAAGCGCGGAAATTCGACAAACCCCGGGTTTGCGATGGGGAGACTCCCCAACAGCGAGATGATACACTACGAATGCCCATTCAACATAGACAATAGCCAAAGTCTTCCCCAAGCGGCCAAAATCGCAGCCGATCTTGCGCGCCGTAGGTGGGCCCACCATGTAGCGGGAGTGGTTGACCCCCTGCCTCGACCTGTACCCTCGTAGCCTCTACATGAAGGTGCTGTCAAGCACGTAAATGACCAAATAATATAATGCTGTCCGGAAATCGCGTCATCCCATAGTGATCCGAATATACTCATTTGTCATTTCGGATTGTCGAATACCCGGACACCGATATAAATTTTGGTCATTTCAACTTCATGGGCAGCATAGGCGCAAAACTGGCCATGTGGCTACGAGGGCGCCACGCCCCAGACTGATGCTACTTGTCATACTCATTGTAAAACTCAATTCATATAAACAGCAATAATATGTCGTGAATCTAACTGTGCACGCTAGATAATACTGTCATCAGGTTCATCGAGTAGAGAAGGCTCATCCTCTTTTGACATTGACTCTGCAAAATAGCATTACAAACATTTTGAAAGCGGTACAACAGTCACCAGCCATCGGCAGTACAGTCACCATTCTACCATTAAAGTAGAACCGCTGAGCCAAATCACGGTCCGTATCCTGGCCACGGCCAACTGGCCTTGGCTGCCCGGATCCACTCCAGGAAGGCAATGGACGCCTCGCCCCTACTAGCGTGATAGGCTGTCATCGCATCACATCCCTGGGTGATGCTTCGAGCTCTTTTCAGGATTCTCTCCCGCTCGTCGGGGCCAGTAGCTTCTTTCGCCTGCGTCACTAATTTCTTTACTGACTTCGTGAGGTAATTGGTGTGAGCATGCAGAGCCCGTGTACTGCGATGACGTCTATTGCGTCCAAAGCGGCCACGCAGAACAGAGGCCATTGTCTTCAGGGTCTTGGTCTTGCGAGGACCTTGGTCGGCCTCATCGCCACTGTCACCATCGCCGGGTTGAAGGTCTAGGATGTCTGCAAAAGCTATCAAAACTTGATATGACTGATAGCAAGCGCCTCTTGTCGCAACAGTGCGAAGCGATCAATACCCTGGAAGGCTCGCCATGACAGAGGTCGAGTCATGCCAATACAATACTGAAATATGTACGTGGCAGTCAAACGCACTGCAGAAGTTCAAAGAAGAAGCACATTCGACAACAGCTGCCGTACACCACCAGGTGACTGGAGTGAGACATGGACAATGTGCTGAGCTGATGTCAAGGACGTACCACTGAGCGCCATCTTTACGAACTGTGCGGCAGGGGCAGCAATGGAAGCCGCCACCATTTTGTCGGAGTCTCCGGTTGGCGGGGGAGCGTTGACCAGAGCCAACGGTCTGGTAGAATCCCTATGAGAGGTCGTGGCGCTGGACACGGCACGTCGGTAGAATTGTCATTGGCCGGCGCGGTGGAGTCATTTGATGAGGCTGACAGCTTGATCTGCAAGTCGCCAGTGTAAGTGTCAGGATGCAACGCCTCTGCACACCAACAAGAGAAGTTCGCTGGCATTGGCAGAAGCTGGATTGCGTTTGTGTGCCTGCCATCCAGAGCATGTGCATATAACAGTCGGCCAACGTCTGATAATATCTCAGCATCTGGGTCCCACTCGGGAATCAGCGTCTGCACGATTGAATCCTTCGTTCGGGGATCAGCCCCGCAAAGGACAGCATAGGCATAACAAATCACCCCGTTCTGCAAGGGAACATCTGAGTTCTTCTTGGCACCCCCCCCCCCCCCCCCCCCCCACACAAAATCTTGACTACCTGCCAGAAATCCATTGCATGTAGTTTGCTGTAGCTTGCAGGTTTGTCGCCACGAACAGTACTCAGCATCCATGAGTGCCGCACCTGCGTCAGACCCCAACACAGCACTGAGAATGATAGTGTGGGTGGGCACCACCCATCACGACCAGTAGCTAGCGTAGCACGGACACGCTGGTGACCGCCTTCATCAAGTGTAGTCACCACCTGAATCTTGTCAGTTTGCTTGGCCAGCCACGCAAGCATGAGCAGGACCATGGGCTCGGCCAAGATACCATCGTCACCGTTGGAGAAAATCCCGTGCAAAGCCTGAGCGAGGAGGTCGGCCTCGAGCATGCTGTGGTCTACATGAAACCGAACACTGCTGGACCAGGTATGGAGCCGTTGGAGCGCATGTACAGTCTGAGACAAAAATCATGAGGCAGTGCCAACACCAGAATGGCCGCACACCAGCTGCTCGAAGCTCGCCCTCAGGGTACACTCGTGGGGCCAACTTCAGGATGGGATCCTTGCTTTGCTTCTCGCGATCAGCCACAGCCTTGGTTTCCATGGCGTCCAGCATCTCGGGGATAGTGACTGGTCCCCCCGCACCCTTCTCATTCAGCGCATTGCGAACCGCAGCGATTGGAGCCTGGCGCATCACCTGTTGGCAAGCATATTCCTTGAAATTGTGGGTTAGATCTATACAGGCACAACATTTTCGTTAGCTTCTAGTTCATGTCACCCACACCAGCGCAACATTGCACAGCCAAGGGAAGAGAATATTACTCTATAGTTGCTCCTTCAACCTGTCGAACAAATGTTCCACTGGAGTAGTCTTGACACTCGTATAAAGCAAGAAATTGAAATAATCTGGAAATTGGGTCTTACAACCATCTGGGACCACACCCTGTGCGGCTCGCAATGATTCAGACAGAGTAGATGCAGTCAGCATACCAATGTCCTCTACTGAAAGCCGGTGTACCTACACCTTCAGTACCGATATGTTGGCTGGTGACACATTGATGCCGGTGCATCTTAATCATGAAGCTATGACGCACCATTTGAGGGTAGAACTTTGTCTCTGGACACAAACCGGAAGAATCTGTCATGGCACCGAATATTATGGCCCACACGACAGGTGGAAGCTGCGAGCACACACCATGTGTGAACAACTGGCGCTGTCCAATAAGGTACACCACAGCCAGGGAAATCTGCGCAGATGACCTGAACCTGGAAACACGGTCTCCTATGTTCGGCGACAGCTCATTAGACGGGAAGTGGACATACTCCAGTTGGCAGCAACAAGATTCAGTCACGTAACAAGCTGGAATCCCGCACCATGCAGCGGGTTCGACTTTGTCATTGTAAGTCCGGCGCAGCGAGAACAGCGGGTGCCGTTTGATCTCATTGATCGCACTTAGTATGACAGGGGACATGTTGGGCTTCTTCTCTTCCCAGGTCAAGTTGACATTCACGACCGATGCAAGGAGAAGCCCGAGCTGAGTCGGATCACTGAATCCAAACTGAATGTGCCCGTGACAACCTGCCTATTGAACGATGGACAGCCCAGTCGGAAGAGACCGCATCGGACCCAGGCATGTGTCAAGTGGAGGGGCAGCAGCTCCAGTGGTGAAGGTGTCGCCAGCAGTTGCCGCAGAATAACCCCCCCCCACCACAAAGCGGTAGGGACGCATGATGGGTGGAAGCACCGGTGGGAGCAACGCTTGGAATAACACGCAAAACATCGGTGGCGGACACACCAAACAGGCGTTTTGTGAGGTCCTCGAAAAATCCACCAGGCTCGCACAACCCACGCAGCAGTTTGTCACAGCCCGCCAACAGGGATGCTGGCGTTGGCGCCGAAAAGGCACCCACATACATATGCAGCCTCGTGCTACAACTGTTGATCACTACCTTGAACTTTTGACGCATGACGTCTTCACGCGGAACTCCCTGCACCGGCAGACACCCTAGATTTAGCACCTCATCGACTGCAATGACTGAGCTCATTGAGACACTTGTCAACTGTCTTCTGCAAAGCAGTGGGCCACACAGGGGGATGACAAGAGTGACAAGGCAAGTACAGGTACCTGGGGTGAGGTTTCAATCCAGTGAATCATGCGGTGACACACAGATTGAGCTGCCTCTATCATCATAGGCATATCATCCTTGTTAAGACCCAACTCGAGCAATAACGTGCAGACGTCCTCTGCCCACAACTTGTACATGGCTGCAGCCGTGAACCCTTGATCCGCAGTGCCAGTCGCAGGAGCCACATCGTCATCTCCGTCCGAGCCACTGTCGTTTGAAAAATCGCCCCGACTACGTATACCAGGGTGACCTGGTGAGGAGAACACCATAGAAGCCATGCTCAGGAATAGCAGGCAGGCGCGAGGCACTGGAATCGGCTTTGAGCAGTAACGGAGGTCCCCACAATCAGCAACGAATGACACGTCCACTCATACGCATCAACCAATTCGATTTTTAGGTCGATGATCGTGTGTGTGCGATCGCCGGCAGCTTGATGGATGTTCGGTGCACGCGCACGACGTATCGAGGGTGGCTTGGACCTCCAAAGCGCGACAGTGTACTGCAGCGGAATGGCCCCGCTCGCAGTGTCATGTTGACACTTCAGGATGCACGCATATCCGGCAAGCCTGTCACTTTGTCTGCTTGTTAAGGGCTCTTGAGTTGCACGTATATCGAACCGCATTAATTCTCGTCAGCGTCTCCACGGTCAACGGACCTGCGCGTTCGGTAACTAAAACGGCGCAGATGCTAGCCCGAGAGACGTCGGCCAATCAATACACAAGCAAGGTACAGGACCTACATTTCCATGCTGCCGTTGCAGGTGTGTCTGACTGAGGTAGGAACACAGTGCCGACCCCGTTGTTGTTCCTGATACGCCACATCCACAGTCGATCTGCCTGTTGAGACCACGCACAAAAGCACCTGCAAACTTTATGTAAGTCTCGCCAGCGGTGACTGCTGGCAATTCGACGTTGGATGCGAGGTTGCACGGTGTTAGTTTCGTTGATGGTGGCTTGTTGCCGCAGGCCACAATGCCATAGTGCCTGGGGAAGTCAAACACATATGTAACCTACACAGTCCAACGTGACCAGGCCGTGGATGATGGCTGCAGCGTAGTAACAGTGGCGACTGATTTGATTGCGCAGTGGATCGCGGGTACCAGAACCGACAGGAGAACAGGCACGAACTGTACGAAGCGTGAGACAGGAAGAGGCATTCAACGATTAATCCTTGAATATTCAAGGATGGTGCGAGCCACCATCTCCGAATATTCTCACGTCAAGTAACCTGTCATGTCGTGAATGCGGAACGAGGTTCACCACTGTCACAACTGAGTCACGTGCCATGATTTCGTTGCATTCTATCCTTCAGTCTGACAATACATCCGTACTGCAAGTTCATAGAACGGGTACAAGTGGCAAGACGCGCTGACATGGCCATTGAGACACCCAACGTCAACGAGTTGCAAGACGCCGTCATCGGACTGGAGCCTAACGATGCAACAAGAAGCGAAGCCTGTGTTTATTGACAGACTCTTGACCTTGTTGACTCTTGACCTTGTTTCGGCATGCAATTCAGCGAGGCGGATCAACCGTCACATGAACGTGCAGCAACCATGGCCGTTGGCTTGTGCGTGACGAGGGATGTGGTGCAGCACATCCCTCGTCACGCACAAGCCAACGGCCTCGATTGCATCCCGCTCGTTGCAGCATCATGCCGCACGCAGGTGCACCACACTACTGGTTGATGCGGATGGTGCAGACCGTGCAGCCAATCCGCATCAGCTGTCAGTGTCCGTGTACCATTTTTTTTACGGCGGATGCTCCCCGCCCTTGTGGGTAGAGCGGATCCGCCGTAGCATATCTGGTTCAGCGTACCTGCCTCAGAAGGGCGGGCGCCCTATTGTGTACATAAACAAAATGGTCAATTAAGGGGACACCGCCCTTACAGTATTGCCGGATTACTGATTCACATGTCGCCCTTACTTTTGCCATTCGTTAAATCATGCCGCCCTTAATTAGGCTTCAAAAAGTGCCACCCCAAATAAGGGCGAAATCTAAAGGCGACAGTAAGGGCGACATGTCACTTTACAAGGGCGAAATAAGGGCGGGGGTAGGTACATACGCAGGCAGTGCAGGCCCAGCACCAGCCACCCGAGAGGGAGGTCACGGCCGCCCTCATGGCGTATCATGACGACTACACCATCGCCGGGCACCGCGTGGACGCCGCCGCCGCATTCCGTGCGCTGGTCTCGGCAGCAGAGCCCCTCGGGCTGGAGCCCCAGCTGCACAAGTGCACGGCCTACTCGCGCGACCCCCAGGATGCGGGAGCCGTCGCGGCCACGCTCGGCATAACGCATGCCACGGAGGGCACCGTCATCACCGGCACGCCCATCGGCACACCGGCGTTCGAGTCGGCGCACGCGAAAGCGACGGCCAACAAGGTGTGCGCCACCATCGAGAAGATGATGCGCTTGCCCCTGAAAGCGCAAGACCAGTTCTTGCTGCTCACGATGTCCTGCCAACGCCGTATGCTGCACTACGCCAGGGCGGTGCCGTGGGCGCACATTTCCGGTCACATGCGCCGGACGCAGGCGTCTGTCCTGGCTGCGGTGAATGAAATCATGCGCGTTCCGCGGGACGAACCTCGTGCGGCCGCACAAGCCGTTGTTCCAGCGCGCCTCGGAGGCCCGGGCGTCATGTCCACGCCGCCGGAGGTCGCGGACGGAGCGTACCTCGCTGCAGCTGCGGTGAGCCACAAGGCATTCGCAGGAGGCCCCGAGTGCATGCAGCCGTTCCGGGGGCCGCACGGGCAACACTTGCAGGAAACCTGGCAGGCCCTCAACGTCGCTCAGCAGCTCCATCCGGAGCTGCCCGGGCCGGCGAGCGGCGACAACATCGCCAAGGTGTTACCTGGTATGCAGCAGCGTGTCACTAAGGTAGTTGCTCTGCGCCGCCAGGCGGCTCTGCTTGCCAGCCATGACGTCACCACGCTCGAGGGTGCATGCAACTTGGCACGGCTTCGCAGCTGTGCTTGCCGTGCAGCCACCCTTTGGTTGAGCACCCTGCCGCTCTCCCAGGCGATGCGCATGACTGACATTGAGTTCATGCTGTGCGTCAGGTATCTCCTGGGTATATACCCAGCCCCTCCCAATGCGGTCGGCTCGCGCTGCGAATGTGGCACATTCATACAGCCGCATGATCTCGACCACGCGATGAATTGCACACACAATTCGGGGACCTGGACTCCGCGCCACAATATCGTTGAAAAACAATGGCGCGAGATCGGGTCCCACGCATGTGTGGCATCCACGCGCATCCCAAGCACAGCGCCGTTCGTCCGCGCGCGGCTCGCGGCCGCTCCGGGGCAGACCCATGCTGGCCCGCCGTGTCCGCCCCCTGCTCCGCCCCAGCCCACCTCCCAGATCGCGGGCCCTTCGCGCGGGGCGACCTTGCCCGCGGAGCCGATGCCTGCAGCCCCACTGCTGCCGCCGGTCGCGCGTGCGGACGCGGCGCCGGCACCTGCGACTGCTCCGGCCGCCGACGCCGCTGCCGGACATAGCGCCCAGATGGGGCGCCACGCGCAAGACACAGCGCAGGCTACGGCCCTGGCGGCGGCAGCGGTGTCGGGTGGCCAGGATCCGGCGGGGCCTGGGGAGCAGGCCGCTGCCGCGCAGGCAACAGCACTGGCGCAGGTGTTCAGGGCAGTGGCCCGGGAGAAACTGGAGGACATCATGTTTATGCCGCCGGGTGACCCTTTGTGAATAGGAGATGTGTCGGTTGTGAACCCCTGCGCTGGTTCCTATTGCGGGCGTGCGGCCCGGGAGGACGGGGTTGCTGCGGAGACGCGGGACGTGCAGAAACGCACTGCTTTTCGTTTGTACGACCCTGATGCGTACAGTTTTGTGCCGTTATCGCATGAGACGCATGGTCGCTTGGGACGGCCTACCATGAATCACTTGAATCGGCTGACGGAGGTTGCGTCTCGGTGTATTAAGGTGCACCGTGCTTTGTTTGTGACGAATGCTCTGCGCCGGTTGAGTGTGGCGTTGTGCAAGGGGAATGCTCTTGTGCTCCGTGCGGGGCTTCAATCTTTGGCTGGCATCACCGGCCGAGCTGTGGTACGTGCTCGTGCCCGGCCTAGTGCCATGACCGCGTGAGTGGATTTGCGTGTGTATTCCTGGCGACGGCTCGCTGCCCAGCCTCTGTCCTTTGTAACTACATACATACATACATCACCTACCCAGCACAAAGACACCCGAGACACAGCTGGGATATTGTCAGTACATGCACACCTGGGATCACATGCTTCTGCACACATCTCTCAACATGCCTGTGTTACTATGGGGCAGTGCATGTATATCCATGCGGCCATTCTCACGCACCATTCCACTAGCCGCATGGCCCTCTGCAACTCTGCAAAAC
Source organism: Ulva prolifera (assembly GCA_023078555.1). Classification (NCBI taxonomy): domain Eukaryota; kingdom Viridiplantae; phylum Chlorophyta; class Ulvophyceae; order Ulvales; family Ulvaceae; genus Ulva; species Ulva prolifera. The sequence continues at coordinate 3,986,384 of CM041196.1, forward strand.
TCGCTATGTATGCTGCGAGACACGATATCTGCTGTCAATCCAAGATCCAGCAAAAGTCTAGGTGTGTATGCTATCAACGCGTCATGCGTACACATTCCGTCGGCGCCGCAACGCACAGGCTGTGCACTCTAGTTGGGAAACGCATGCTGTTGGCCGACCAGAGATTCATGTCCTCGTCACCGGCCGTACAGCTGTACCTTGCACACCTGTCCATTCTGACCACAGCATGATAAGGACCTGCATGGCGTCGCCATACCATGACCAGGTGCGCAGGGCTAGTAGCGTCGGCCGTAGCCCCCCTCGTGGTCCGCCCGGCGCCCGCCCGTTGTGCCGTGGCCCCAGAACCTCGGCTCGCTTAACATCCCCCAGCCGCCCCGGCGGCGGCTCCCCCACCACCCCCCTTGCTGCCGCGGTGCGCCACGCGGCCGTTGTTGCGCCTGGGGCGCGGCGGCTGACGGTCGCATTGCGGGGATGAGCCGGCGCGTGACATGCACATGCAGTAGCCCTGCATACAGCAGCAGCGTCAAGGTGACCGGCACAGCAGCACACAATCTGCGTCAAATGTGCTGCAGGGTTCAAATCCTTGTATGTATGCATTGGTACGTATCCATATCCATTTTCGCATTGACAACCCCGAAATCCGGGACCGAAAGAGGCATCCGAGCAACGTGCTGCCGCAAACTCTGACTTGCGCCACAGAATGCAACAACACGAGCCAATTTACCGAGAGGGGACGGGCGAATTGCAACACCCGACACCCCAGCGTCACCACCAACACCATCAACACCGACAATAAGAACAACTGCTACATCAGACCACGAAACACCAGAGGCACTGTCATAAGGACGTGGCCGTGCGAGCAACTGCCGCACCAAAACCGCAACGGCGGAGACATGCCGATCACGATGTGCCACTGGGACAGGTGGCAGAACTGCCCCGATGTATGTGCGGAACGACACAGAACAAGGAGCATCTACAATCACATTCCTTGACTGAGCTAAATCCCGAATAGAAATGCGTGGCAGTGCTGCGCACTGCTGCTGTGCACACTAGCAGCCACTGGCAGAACAATGCACAAGTACATCCGCAAACTGCAAGGCACAAGGACTCGCGCATCAGCAGCGCTGGAGGCGCAAACGCATGAGTTACTGACAGGTGGAGTAGTGCGGACGACTGCGGCGAGCAGGGGCCGCACCCGCGAGGATGCCACAGAGGTGGCCGACGAAGGAGACATTCGGCATCACCAGCTGAATGATCACGAGCTCCGCCCAGGCGGCGTACTGCATACAGCTGACTGTCCTCAGTTGCGTTTCCTGGATCCGGCAGGTTCTCTGCACACCTACCTCGACAGGGCACAGCGCAATCCCGGGGCGCAGCTTGAAGCATGGCACGCAGTGCTTCGTGTGTGACAAGGACAAGGTCAGACAGGCCGGTGCCACCACCAGGGCAACGCACAAGCACACCATTGCCGCCAGAACTCGTGAGTGCAGACCCATAGTGCTTCATGCGCAGCTTGGGGCGTGTCACGCAGCTCTGCTTCATGCGAAGTGCAGGAGGCGAGCAGGAGAGTTTCAGGCGGACCTTCGGAGGTAGCTGCACTGGCCCGAACATTGGGATGCTGACATGCTGCCAGGCAGATGTGCCGCTCATCAGCACAGCCTTGAGGCCGAAGAGCACCCCAGAGAAGCCCACCGCACAGGTGTATGAGTACGTCTCGAGGAGCGCCGGCAGCTGGGGGCCGAACAGTGCTCGAGCCCCCCACGAGGTGCCGCAGTAGATGGCACTGCAGGAGAGCAGGAGCTCCACGAGGAGGGCGAGGAAGCGGGCCGAACCATACGCCGGCTCCAGTTGCAAGCCCTTCCAGAGGAAGGAGGACATGTTGTAGTACAGGTGCCATTCGTCTGCATGTAGGAAGGCGCTCCAAACGAGGCGCGACCACTGGCCGCCCTGCAGGGCATTTGGTCAGTGGAGTGCAGGCTACTGTGGGCTAAGCTTTCGAGGTGAAATCATTTCAGGAAGCTCGCTAGGGGGCCTTTGAAAAGAGGTGGCGGATTCTGAACTGAAGATGTGTGTTGTTTAGGCACAGTGCGTGCAACAGCCTTCAGCTGCCATGCTCAGAATCCAGATGCAAGTCATCTATGCCATTGTGTGTTACAAGGACAAAACAAGCAAGGCAGGCAAGTCATTTGAGCCATTGTGTATCAGGTGTCATCATCGCCGGACAGTACCTCATCACACACACGTTGTCAGCTAGCTTTAATGCTGATCAGATCGACTGATGCTTCGGGCACATGGACTCTGACTGGCTGAAGCATGCTAGTGTGCTGTGCATTGCACAACCAGCTAAATTTGCACAGGAAGGAAGCAGTTGTGCAACGACACTGCATACCTCGATGATTGAGGAAGGCCGTAAACATCCGCGCTGTATTGAGGGGATCCATCTGACAAGATCCCGCAGCTCGATGGGAAGCCCTTGCATAGGCAGACTTGGTAGCACAAAGATGGCAGTTTGTACTGCAACAGAAAGCACAATGCGTCAAGACGCTACGCTACGCTCGAGGGTGCCCTGTGTAGCTGAGCGGCCCACATTCTTCATGATCCGTAGAATTCCCCACAGTTGCCAACGTTGACGGGATATACAGTATCCTTAGCTGTACTGCACTGCGTATGTAGCCGGAGTGCTCACGGACTGCCATGCTCGAGCTGGGCGTACCTGCCATGAAAGCCAGTGTTATTGGCGGTTTGTGCTCCAATTGCGAAATCTGCGGGCATACAGCTATTCGAGACTACACGAAGGCCTTTCAAGGAGAGCGATTTCTTCAATTCGGCAGTACATGTCTAGCTGGGTAACGCGTACTTCATGGAGAAGTTTCCCAGCCATTGCCAAAATGAAGGGGTCTGTTCCCCGATGACCATACGGCCTTCGCCGATACTGTGGCATGACTGGCGAAAACTGCCCAGATTGTGGATGTGTGCTCTTATGTTTTCCTGATCAGCACTGCCATCGGAGCGGACTTCGCGAGTTGTCTCAGGCTGTAGCGTACAAATCGTGGCTGGTCCACATGTAGCTGGAGCTACCGAGCAAATGACATACACATTTGATGAATTTCTAGATCACCAAGCGCGCTGCCTTGCTGTTGAAACACGGTCAGGATCGTTAATGTATGCACATACACGTTATGTAAACGAGACGGTGATCACCACTACACCCAGAGCGAACAGCACACCAGTGCAAGGTCAGTACTTGCTTTTTCATGGAAAGTTTGAACTTTCAATATAAATCTGCCTGCCGGAAGTCTTGCGCGCAACTCCCCATCTGGATGCTTCACTGCCAGCTCCCGCGCAACGTCGATCCGTACGTGCCTACAGCACGCCTCGTGAGCAGAATGACCGCAAAAGAGCCACAATAATCAATAAATAACATTTACGGGGCCACATTCCTTTCTTCTTGCTCTTCGCCCATATATCTCGAGACAGTTTTGACTGACCGATCACAGCGTCGTGCTTAGCTGAGTTGCCAGCGCACTCGTATTCTCGCATATTCTGGTTCTTGTGACGCTGTCGCAACTCCGAACAGAGTCACTTTGAAGTTATCTTGTACGAGTGTGCGTTTGATCGCGCATCATGGCGCTCGAGGCCAAGGACAAGACGAAAGCCAAGAGTGTGCCTCCCGCCGCCCGCGAGCCACTGCTGACCGGTGCTCCCAGCTCCTGCGATGGGAGCAGACGATTGCTGTCGGAAGCCAGCCTTGTCTCTCTGTTATTATCTAGATGTGTCTGGCGTGCATGCATCTCGCCTTTTTTACATCTGTGTGCCTGCAGAGAACAAATCGGCAGTGGGCAAACTTGGCGACGACGAGGCCCCCGTCCAGAAGCCAAGCAAAGACCAGACCGACGCAGATGCGAACAAAACCAAGAAAGTTAAGAAGAAATCTAAAGGCGCCGCGCCTGAGACCAACGGCGACGCCAATCCAGACACTGACAAGGCTGAGGCCTTGAACGGCAAAGACAAGCCCAAGAAAGACAAACTCAAGAAGAAAAGAAAGCAAGCGGATGCAGATGCACCGGGAACTGCCGCTGTCCCGGCAGATCCTGCTGCAGACGCGCCGAAGAAGAAGAAAAAGAAGAAGCAGAAGAGCAATGGAGATGCTGCAGCCCCATCCCTCGCCTCTCGTGAGCCTTCAGCTGGCCCCACAGGCCGAGCCTCCATCGGAGCCTCAGATCTCGCCAGCAGCTGCCCTCAGATCCTGAAGAACACCTATAGCGAGCACCCTGCGGTCACTGCCATGTCAGAGGAGGCGGTCAAGGCGTTCCTCGACGAGCGGGAGATCGTCGTCGAGGGCTGTTCAGTGAGGCCGGTGCAGGAGTTTGCACAGGCTGGTCTACCTGACGACCTCCTGCATGCGCTCAAGACGTTCAAGAGCCCCTCTCCGATCCAGGCGCAGTGCTGGCCCATCGCCATGAGTGGCCTGGACCTGATAGGCATCGCGGCGACAGGCTCTGGTGCGCAACCTCCCGCCTCTCGACACAACTCTGCTAGCCACGCCTCGGGCGTCCACCCCCGCGAAATCAGAAGCGGGCTGTTGCACGCATAGAAAGATCGTGCTAGTTGGCCAATCCTCGTCAACCCTTGGGGACGCAGGTTGCCTTCAGCAGTACACATACGCACATAGCTACGTGACCATGCATGAACAGGCACACTTGTACATATGCAAGCAGCGTATTCGTGGGTGTGGGGGTATGTTTGTAGCGATGTTGATGTTTCTGTGCGTCGGTCTGGGCTCAGGTTCTGTTTATGCCCGGCTATGGCTTGGGTGTGTTACAAGGATAAAAGTGGTGAGGCGGGCAGCACCGCGAAAGGAGCAAGTAGATCAAGGACACATCCGCTTATGGCCGGCTGTGGCTGGGGTGCATCATGCTCCACAGCGGTGGACATGTTGCTGAGCTTCACGCCGGTACCACGGTGCCGCCCGCCGCGCTGCGTTTCCCCTCTTAGCACGCATGGTACATGCATGGGACCGCTGCATTCAGCAACTTCCCGTGCACCACTCGCCCGCCCCGTGCAGGCAAGACCCTCGCGTTTGGCCTGCCGGCCCTACGCCACATCCAGGTGCAGCGCGAGCGCGGAGTCGTCACCGGCAAGGGCCCCTTTGTCCTCGTCAAGGCGCCTACGCGCGAGCTCGCGCAGCAGATCTGTGCCGTGTTTGAGGACGCCGGCGCGGCGTGCAGCATGCGGGCGCTCTGCATCTTTGGCGGCGTGCCGAAGGGCCCGCAGGCAAAGGCACTCGCGCGGGGCGTGGAGGTCGCCGTGGGCACCCCCGGCCGTGTCATGGACCTCATGGAGGGCGGCGCCCTCAAGCTCAATGTGCGCTGCGCAAACACCCATCACCCCCCCTCGCCTCTGCTTGCTTTCTTCAGCACCCGGAAGGCACGTCGGGGAACACGCCGCTTCTGCCTCTTCGCAGCGCCTGTGTCCGGTGAGTAGCAAGCTGCAGTGCTGCAGATGCTGCGGTGTCCATGGATGGCAGGCCTGGAGTCAACACACGCGGCGAAGTGTCCCACATAACGCTTCACATGCAACTGCACCTCCCAGGACTGGCCCTGAGGCGTGATTGAGCTGCTGCGATCAGCCCGGCTTTGTGTATGCGCCATGCAGCGGTGTGCATGCTGCGCGTTGCATCGCAGGAGTGCCTACTATACCCACTGAACATCACGGGGTTTTGCCCGGTGGCATCCGCGCACGGCGGCCCTCTTCCCGCATAGCATGCATGCCCACCATGCATGTGCTTCATGCATGCAGGAGGTGACTTTCCTCGTCCTCGACGAGGCGGATCGTATGCTCGACCTGGGCTTTGAGCCGCACATCCGGGCGATCGCGAGCGCGACGCGCGCGGACCGGCAGACGCTCATGTTCAGCGCGACGTGGCCTCCGGAGATCCAGAAGCTCGCGGCGGAGTTCCTCTGCAAGCCGGCGAAGGTCACGATCGGTAGCCAGGAGCTCGCGGCGAGCCACAGCGTCTCGCAGACGGTCGAGGTGCTGGAGGTGTATGAGCGCGACAACCGCCTGCTGCAGCTGCTCGCGGAGCACCACAGCAGCCGCAAGAATCGCATCATCATCTTCGTGCTCTACAAGAAGGTGCGCCGCTGCGCCTTCTTGCCCGCTCACAGTATCACCGCTGTGTTTGGGTCATGGGGAGGCTACTGCAAGGTGTATCTGAGGTTACCCCTGCAGTTGCGGTTGTGACATGCACTGCCGAGTGCTCAGCAGCAACCGTCTTTTGGGCAGATGGGGGATGACTGGTGCTTCACTGGCTTCTCAACCGCACACGAGCAATGCACACGTGCTTCGACGTACTGCCGTGGTGTGTATGTATGACACTCCCTGGGGTTGTGGCAGCGGAAGCGCATGGTTCCAAGAATGCCGACCTTGCACCTGCTGCATCAGGACCGCTCTAATCGTGTGAACGTGGATGGGGTTCCAACATAGCTTGCCGTCGTCTGCAGTTCATTCGCTGCTGTGCAGGAGGCGCCACGGGTGGAGGGGCTGCTGCGGGCCAAGGGGTGGACGTCGGCCGCGATCCACGGCGACATCTCGCAGGAGTCGCGCAACAAGGCCGTTGAGGATTTCAAGTCAGCACGCGTGCCGCTGCTCATCGCGACGGACGTCGCCGCCCGCGGCCTCGACATCCCCGACGTCGAGGTGTGCCTCCATGCATGGACGTGTGTGTCCGTGTGTGGCCGTTTCCGTGTTTGTCCACTTGGGGGGCATGAGTCAATGCCGAAGGATGCTTCCCGATCAACAGACGCCCGCCTGTGTTGCACAGAACTAGCATGCTCCATGCACAGTCCATCCCTCTAAGTGAGCTTTTGGCTGGCATAGTCCGATTGATCGATCTCCGCCCTGTGTATATCCCACTGCCGCAATCATTCTGTGCCCGTTTGCGTTAAAAGGCAATGCGAAATGCCCCGCACCTGGCGTGTAACCGCGGTTTCAACACAAGAGGGGGTCATCCACTCCCGCTAAAGGGTGGTCCCCCCCCCCCCCCCGGGCGCGCAAACTAACACAAGTGTTCCATGGGCAGCTGCATGATGTGTACAGCTGTATGATGTGTCCTGCGATGTCAACACCGGCGCATCACCAGCTCCGACAACCGTGGCCGAATGCTTCAAGAGTCTCTGCTGGGGTTCGTGATGGAACAGAAATGATGGTCGATTCTCTGTGTGCTTTCTGAGGTTAAGAACGCACACGTGCAGGTTGTGATCAACTACTCGTTCCCGCTGACGGTGGAGGACTATGTACACCGCATCGGCCGCACGGGCCGCGCCGGCAAGAGCGGCAAGGCACACACCTTCTTCGTCGGCAAGAACGACAAGCCCCGCGCCGGCGAGCTGGTGAACGTGCTGCGGGAGGCCGGCCAGGCCGTGCCCAAGTCGCTCATGGCGTTCGGCACGGCGGTGAAGAAGAAGGAGAGCAAGATGTATGGCGCGCACTTCAAGGACGTTGACATGAATGCAAAGGCGACAAAAGTGAAGTTTGCTGATAGTGACGATGACTGAGGAGGGCGGCAGTGCGGGGGCTGCACAGGGGGCTTCTGGGGAGGCATTAGAGGCCAGGCGATGGTCGGGGTTTTGGACGAGTATCATTCTATTCTGAATCACAGGATCAGATGGGCGGGTCGCTGAAAAGTGGTTGGAAGTACTGGTCCTGGCGTGTCGAGAGCGTTTGTAGATGCTGTATGCATGTGGGTCACGGGGCTGAGGGCGCTGGCTTCTGGTACAAAGTGCGCGGACATGAGCAGTGGAGTGTGTAATTGCTGCGTTTGGGCCGACCGCATGCGCTTGCTGGTCCTTGCCGCTGTGGCCAATGCAGATGTGCCAGCAACCAGGCGCTGAAATCGTTCCAAATTCACTGCTCGTGAGACAGATGGATACACGCAGTGTGAGCGCAGTGCACCTGCGAGCATCAGGCAGCGCCCGTACTTGCCTGCAGCATGCATGACATCGGCGCTGAGCTCAGTGGTTTGCTGCAGTACACTAGCGGATGCAGTCATGCCGAGTTGTGGCACAGAGCTCGGGACCATCGATGCTGCCAGTGCACAGGGTGGGGCTGCCTGCCGCATCATCTAGGCACATCCACTCACGGCTTATAGACACACGGTGCACCTGCAACACTGTCCTTGCATCTCGAGACAGATGTGGGCATTGCATTGACAGCAGTGCACTACACAACCAAGTAGTCAATCGTCCTGTTGAAAACTAGACAGTGAAGCAGAATGTCCTGAAGGGACGGGTACGCTATCAAACAGAAGACGATAGCTTCAGCAGGCCGTGTAGGCAAGTGTTACTGCGGCACCCTGGACATCTCCCTTGACCGCTGTAATCTACTCCTGCTGACCACAGCCAGACACGATCCCTGCTGATCGTTCCCACCTGTGGCCCCTCACACCCCGCCCGGCATGCATGCAGTCCCATCCACACCTCCTAGGGCAAGGAGCACGCACGGACAAGGTCACATTCGGAGCACATGCCGCATTGCATGGTACCAGAACACTGCGGCTTGATGCGCCACTGGAATCCCGCACACACACCCCTTGCCGCTTCACGCGGACCCGTTGCCGGAGGCCTCCATGTCGCGCAGCGCGGCCAGCAGGGCGTCGGTCTGCTCCGGCTTGCCGACCGAGACGCGCACGAAGCCGTCGAGCAGCTCCTTGCGGTAGTGGCGCACCATGATGCCGTACTGGTGCGCCAGCGTGTCCCGCACCTCCTCGGCGCCCCGCCCCTCCACCTGCAGCACACTCCCCTCGATGGCGCTTCAAGCCAGGTCCCACATCACGATCATACACCCTGCAGGCGGCCAGGATGCACAGGTCTCTGGCGGTGCAGTAGGGTTTGTCGGCTCGCACATGCATGAGTCACTCGATCTGCGGCAAGAGGCTGTTGTGCCTCGTGGTGTCTACAGGGGGGCACACACACGAGGCAAAGCGGAATTAGGTATGCAGAGCGGCACTTCGCCCTCGTACACGCAACTGCATGCCCACAAGGAAGCTCTTACTGCCCTTCCGGCCACGCTTGCGGCAGAATGTGGCTTGGATGCCTCAGTCGGTTCCGATTTCCAGACTTCAGCACGTTCCAATGCATATGCATACGGCGTCTTGCGAACATGCATGCAAAAAGCGCATGTGGCCACGGCTACTACTGCCCACATTTCAGCACACAGCAGCTGTCAACTTGGACACCCCGGTTTCACAGCACGCAGCACGCACAGCATACACAGCACGTAGCGCGCCTTGCACAGCACAAAGTTGGCCTCGGAGGGGTACGGGGAGAGGAAGGATATGCCCTCGAGGCCAGCGGCGAGGCGGCCGCGCTCGGCGACGAGGCGCTCCCGCACGTCGTCCATGTAGCCACTGTTGCGCAGCGCCGCCAGCGCGGCGGTCTCTGACGCGACGGAGACGTTGTACGGCTGCTTGGCGCGCCAGAGGTACGTGATGAGGTCCGTCGGGAAGGCACCGTACCTGCACAAACCCCCACGGTGTGGCCTGCCACAGGCCCCCCACACAGACCTGGAATCTCCCCTGGAAAACCTGGGGTACCTCTGTCAGTGTCCCACAGTCAGATGCAAGAACATTCCTCATGCATGGGCGGGGACTGCCCCCCTCTGGTGGCCACCTTTGGGGCGGCGCATCATCATGCGGCGTCCGACAGCGCCCAGCTTGACGAAATGGAACGCCCACGGCGCCTCCGGCCGGTGCTGCCTGTGTAGATGCGCACACAACCATGGCAGGCCCCCTACTGCACTGCAGCCGCAAGCGGGAAGCGCCTCTACACATGCATGATACGAAACATACAGCCCGGCCCCGCCGATGCAAGTCGTCAACCGCTCCTTCTCCCCATGCATGGTGTAGCTGAGAGGGGGCGGCTAGCGAAAATCAATTAACCTCATCTCCTCCTCCTGTCCCATGCATGGCGAGGGTGAAAGGGGGACCGCACCCGACGCGGAGGCCAGCGAGGCCGGCAGACTTGGAGAACGTGCGCAGCACGACGAGGTTCGGCACCTCGGTGACCCACGGCATGCGCGTCGCGACGCCGCTGAACTCCACGTACGCCTCGTCGAGCACGACGAGCACGGGCAGCGCGAGCAGCGCGAGCAGGTCCGCCTCCGGCAGCATGCTGCCGTCGGGGTTGTTGGGGGAGGTGAGGAAGAGGGCCTTGGGGCGCTCCGCGGCGACGGCGGCGGTGATGGCGGGGACGTCGAGGGAAAAGTCCGGCCGCCGGGGCACGGTGACGACGCGGCCGCCGCAGACGTCGGTGTCGAAGGCGTACATGCCGAAGGTCGGGGGGCTGTCGATGATGGCGTCGCCGGGCTCGAGGACGCAGCGGAGGAGGAGGTCGATGAGCTCATCCGCGCCGCAGCCGACCTGGAGATGCACGTGGGTGGTGTGGCCGGGGGAGGAATTGTTTACATGGACTTGGGCCGTTGCATGGCAGAGCACCGAAGTGTGCCACCGAAAGCTGGGTGGGGGTGTAGGGTGCGTGTAGTGGGTGTGCAGATGAGTGTACTGCGGATTGTAACTGGGTGGGACATTGGAGGGTGTGGTTGGGGAACTGCTTGGGCAGGCTTGCTGGGTAAGTTGTGACTTGGACTAAGTTGAAGCTCGAGGTATTGCGGCTCCTGCGTCTCCTGCGTGTCTGGCGGAACAGAGTGCACCGGGGTATTGTATGATAGCAGAGCTGGGCCGAAGATGTAGCGTGAAGTGAGAGTTGCTTGTGCGAAGTAGAGCAGGATGGCGCATCTGGCTAGCAAGGCACAGTGCGTCGAGTGTGCAGGGAAGATGGCTAGAAGGCAGGCATTGGTCGAAGCCAGGACGGCCACACCAGGATGTTTTCCGCTGGTGTGTCGTTTTGGATAGCTAGCTCCTTGCGTAGGGCTCTGCACTCTGGATCTGGGTAGATGTGTGGGAATGGCATGGAGGCCAAGGCATCCAGGACCTCTGGGGAAGGTCCGTACGGATTCTCGTTGGCATCGAGCTTGATGATATCTTTTGGATCCCTTCCGAGCTTCCTAGATAGGACCTATGATTGCAGAGCTGCTGTCAGGAGGCATGGAAGGCCGACAGGCCAGGTCATATGTCGGACCACAGCTGAGATCGGCCGCAGCTCATCTTGAGTGCACTGCGACCGGCCACAAAAGCGCGAGCCATCGCGTGGGCATGTAGTTCATCGTACCTCGAAGGGCTCGATGGGGGTGTACGGGGCTAGATCAAGTAAATGCGACCGGAGAAATTGTTTCGCGTCCAAGGCTGCTGACGCTTGAACCGCCTCAGGCGGTGCGGCATGTGAAGGCATCCCTCTCAACTTGGAAGGCTGACGGCCAACGGTGTTAAATCGTATCAATTTCATCCGGAATACACGAAGGTAGGGGCGTCGTGCGCTAGGTCGTGCTGGTGACCCCAACAGTGTCAACACATACAAACAGCACGGTGCAATCTACAGACAGGAAAGCATTGAGATCCAGCTGATGGAGGTCGCAATTCAGCCGTCAAACGTGCAGGAGCAGGACATGAGCTTCCAGCGCTCGTGGAGCTTCCTGTGGCACGTCACTATCAAAGAGTGTGCACAATCCAGCTCTCAACGTCGTGAATTGATAATTCGAATTACGATTGCGTCCTCAATGATGAAAATGAGTTGTACTGTCCTCTCTTGGGAGTCCACCTGGCTGTTGGGAACTATGCATTTGGGCGACCGGTGTCGAAGCAGCGCCTGCGCGAGGCCTCGCTTGCTCGATGTCCTTGGCGAGCGGCCTCTACGTGGCTGATCAGAATCTGTGGATCACAATCTGCAGGCGAAGAATACGGCACAACCTTATGCATTTTGTCGCAGCAGCGCGTGCAGCACCGGGATGCGTTCTGCATGAAACAGCATGCGGGATCTGACCACATGCAGTGCTGGGATGACGAGCAGCTGCGCTCCCAGGCTTTGATCAAGCCTGTATGTTTCCACACAGTTTTTGGCATGTCGTGCTGCTGTGAAGTTAGCGGACGAGCTTGATCTGTACTTATCAAGCTCCAGGTGCTCGTTGAATGGGACGAACCATGCCCGACTCTGAGCCGTTCTTCGTAAACAAATGGCTCACGTTCTCAGCGTGTGCTGCACTTCAGTTCACCGCAGCCCTTTCGTACACGTTCGGTCTCTTCTCGGCGGACTTGAAGACCAGGTTTGGATGGTCTCAGAGCGAGCTGACCGGCTTCGGCACGGCCATGAACTTCGGGGCATTCGCCGCTATCATCCCAGGATACATTTATAGCTCACTATCAGCTACGAGACATGGCCCTAGGTGCGGAGAGCCCACTGGCAATTGGTTCAGTCAATTCAGCGGCTACATGCTTGACATCGCCCACCCATCTGCTCAGCGGGTTCCATCCATACCGGCATCAGGAACGCGTCAGGTCAATGTTCTTGCAGCAGCTGCTTGTAGTAACGTTCATCATCATGCTGAGTCCTGGGGCTGTTCCCGTGCAGGATCACCCTCCTGATTGCTGCAGCCGAGGCCAGCTTGGGCATGTCCCTAGTATGGGCCTCAGTCACAGGAAGAATACAGCTGAGCTACACGGCAATGTTGATCGCTGGCTTCGTGTTTGCCAACTCCAACGCCTGCATCGACACCGTATCGCTGGCCTCGAACGTTGCAAATTGGCCAAATGATCGGGGCAGTGCAGCAGGCGTCATGAAAGCCGCTGTAGGCCTGTGCCCATCAATCTTTGGCATCATCAGCCTCTCTCTACAGCTCACTGCTCCCTCCTACCTCGTCCTATGCATCCTCGCGCCGTCCCTGGGCTGTCTGGTGCTGATGCCCTTGGTCAACGAAGTCCCATGGATCCAGAAATGTGAGCTCATGCCCCACGGCTTCTTCACAACTCCCTCCCGATTCATCATGGCATACCAAGTCCGCTCCACTGCTCAACACCTCTCCACAGCTGCTCCGTCCCAATCATTGCATCGTCCCATCTGAGTCCACCCAGACACAGTTGATGTTGTTTGTTTGCTTTGCCATACAATGGCCAGATATGTGTAACTTAGTGACACAGACACAGTTTGCTGTTCACCTTCCCAGCCTATTACCTCAGGCTTCCCCCAGCCACATTATTGCAGTATCGCCTTCCATGTCACCCCCTTCCATGTCACCCGTGTGATGCAGCTACCGAATTGCTGGCGTATCCACTCACACAGCCTAATCCGGGCCAATCTCGGCACCGGAGCGAACCAGTGACACCCTGGTTTAGCTGTCTGAGACCAGCAAATCCCGGAGGTGACAGCAGCTGACTCAGTGTCGGCACTCCCTCCTCTTACATACCAGTTCATGCATGCCTTTGACTTCCCATAACTATGTGATTGGTGTTGTGGCTTGTATAGCACTGCGTACAGTGGACACAGCACGGAAGAGCAAGGCTGGTCTGTCTGACATGTATGTAGAGAGTACATACAAAGCCGAGTTGCCACATCAACCCACACGGCGAATGGGTTTATGCACTACCACCTGCGCTGTCACCCAGCCGGCAGAAATGGCATCAGAGATGTGCATACAGGTGTTGCTCCTGGTAGCCATGTTCTCGACCTTCGCGTCCGCAGTCCTCCACACGCTCCCAGCCGCGCCGATACGCTTCCTCCTCCTCGCCATGCTCCTCACGCTCATGGCCTCCATTTTCTTCGTCAGCGTGTGCAGCGGCGGGGTGCGCTCGCGGGCGGCCCACGTCATGCTCGCGCCGGACACCGCCGCCGCTCCGCGGCCGCCCCCCGACAGCGTCCTGTCGCACCCCCTAGATGTGCAGGACATCCTCGGCACCCTGCTGCACCCGGCCGCGCGCACGCCGCTTCTTGCCGACGTGCCCAACGGCAGCCTGGTGCGCGTGTACGAAGTCGCGAGCGTGAATTCCGGCGATGCGTTCGATGAGGACGATGAGGACGATGCAGAGGGCTGCGCCCTGCGGCTGCCACTCCTTGTGCCCGGCGTGCCCCCCTCCTCCCCCCCCCTCCCACCGGATGTCATTGTTTGTAGCCGGGGCGAACAATTGCCTGTTAGGCGACACGCATGTGCCGCGCATACATGCATGTCTGCATGCATGCATGCTCTTGAAGCAAAGCCCCCGCCTCCCCGGCATCAGAAGCCGCAGCACAGTCACCGACTTCGTGAAAGAGAGGCAGCAGGCCAGATGCACGTGTCCGCCGTGGCCTTGTCATAGGCTGATGCATGCGGGGGCATGGGCGTACGCCCGCAGCACCCATGATGATCATGCACGCTTACCTGGTATGACATCGGGTGATCGTCACTGCAGCCCCAATGCACCCATACATGCAGCTGCACTTTGCACGTACAGCATGCATGCTGCGGCTGTGACCGCGCCGTGTGTTGCAGTCGCGTCGGAGCGCAGCGAGACATCTCTTGCGTCGGAGGTGTACCACGAGCAGCCAGCGCAGGATGTGGCGCCGGCGGCGCTGCCCCGCAGCCTCGACTTCCACCTGCTCTTTGCCATCTCCTTCATCGCCGTCGGCACCGGCCTCGCGCTGCTCGACAACATGCCACAGCTGCTGGCGGCGGTTGCACCGCGCAGTAGCGGCGGCGACGCCGCGTTGCCGCCTGGACTTGATAAGTCGCTGCTGGTCGCATTTGCAGTGGCCAACACGCTCGGCCGCATAACAGCAGGGTTTGGGCCGGAGCATGCACTTCACAAGTGGGTGCGCCCCCCCCCCCCCCCCCCCCCCCCGACCTGCACGTACAGCATTGTTTGCTTTATAAGGTTCTTTACTGAAGAAGGAGCCTTTCCCCGTCCCGCTCACCACCTTCACCTCCACTTTCTGCGCTCTATGTGATGCACAATGGTACACTGATATCTTGCTTTCTTTGAGCCCGCCTGATCCTCCATAGCGAAGCTGCGTGCAGGGCACCCCACGCACCTTTTTCTGGGTCGTCACCTCCGCCGGCACGGCTGCCTGGACGGGCGGCATGCTTGCCGCGATCCTCCTTGCGGGCTCGCCCCTCGCGCTCAAGCCGATGCTGCCGCTCACCGCCGCCGCCGGCTTTTTCTTCGGCGCGGCCGTGACGCTGATGTCGGTCACCACCTCCGAGCTCTTCGGGCTGCGATACTTTGCGGCAAACTACGCCGTGATCCAGGTCGCGCCGATGCTTGGGACGTTTGTGTTCCCGACTGTCATCGTCGGGAAGCTCTATGATGCGGAGGCCAAGCGGCAGCAACCGGGCGCCGTCGGCGGAGACCTGCCATGCGTAGGCAGAGCCTGCTTCGCCCGTGCATTTGGGATCCTCTTCGTGCTGTCGCTTGCGGTGCGCGCTTACTTCCTGTTTGTGTTCCCGGTGAACTTTGCATGGTTTGTACACATGGTCCGATTGGCTGAATTCATGTCATGCTGATTGGTGCCACACATGCAAGAGGCGCTTGCATCTTTCCTGGATACGGCAAAGCCTCTCCTCCACTGTCCATTCCGCGTTGTTCGGTCGGTGGGTGTGCTCGAGACAGGATGCGCGCAAGGGCTGTGTTGCGTGATTGTTGCACAGAGATCCTATGACTGCGCTTCAATGCCTACCCAGTACTCGCTCCGTCGCCTGATCCACCCTCTGACCAGAGTTTTCAACCGGTGTCAGGAACGCCTTTGAACAACAGTGCCGTTCAAGCGCAGTGTGCATCTATAGTTCCGCAGCGATTGGTTCACAGAAGCTTCTGCCGCGTTCCGCATGCTTCCACACTGCTGCGGGCACATACTGCTGAGGGGCCACCAATCGGCGCGGTGCTGTGCAGCAAGTGGTGGCGTCGCTGCTGTTGTGGGCGCGCACACTGTGGGTGTACCGGCGGGAGGCGGACCACCTGCGGGACGTGGCAGACGGCATCGTCGAGCACGGCAGCATCTGCGACAGCAGCGACGGCGCCGCCCCGGCCTCCGGCGTGCGCTTTGAGCTCCCCCACCAGCTGGTTGGCACACATTATGCGGTGCGCTGGTGACACCGGCTGACGAGGTGTAGCGGCCATCAGGGTTAGGGGCCAGCAGGGGCGAGTCGTGCGTGAGCGTGTCAGTGTACTTTTCACATTTCTTTTGGGCTAGTATTTTCTTGTAATGGTTTATGTAGTACAGAGTTGATTTATGTGGGCAAGCACGATCGGAGGGAGTGCCAGAGCAGGGTTGTACACGGTGGTGGCAGTCCACGCCATTCACAGCCTTTCAAGTCAGCGTGATAGCGATGGTGTATAGCGTCTGTAGCAGTTGAACGACACCCCGATGCGCGTATTGGCGCAAGCTTCAAGGCTCGATTAGCGGCATTGGCTAGATTGCTGATTTTTATGTAGATGTAACACACAGCCAGACACCTCTTCCAGGTACATCGAATCGGATCGATGTACCATGTATTCTCCTACATGGAAATACTGTACTTAGATCTCTTTGTCGGTCAATATTACCATCAAGCAAGCTACACAACCTGAGGCGCAAGGCTACACCGGGCTTTTATGTACACCACACTCAAAGAATCGATCCAAGAAGAATAGCCCGCAGCCACCAGCGTGCGGTCATCCTTTTGACCCTAACGTGATGTGCGTGGGGCGGGGGCCGTTGGAGGCCTGAGCCTGCGTGACACATCAGGTGGTGGTTGCTCCGCAGCCAGGCCAGCCTGCAGCTGCTGGATCTCCTCCGGCGACAGGCTGTACAGAGCCTTGGCCACCTCCTGAGCGCTCTTGCTGCCCTGCAGGCGCCGGCTTGCTGCACCTGCATTCGGAAACTGCACCTGAGGACCGCCTCCGTGATGCCGCGCCGATGACCGCCATGAAATCCGACCACCGTCCTATCGCGCTGCTGAGCACTCGCGAGGTTGATTCACCAGCACGGCAGGTCTATTTCCGGAATTCTCACAACCCAAAGCCACTCGCATGCCATGCGCAGTATAAACTTTGCTTCGCCGGAGATACAGCAGTGGGGTGACTCACATTCCAACACCCCGGCAGGCCAGCATGAGCATGTGCCACCGCGCAGCGTCAGCACATCGAATGCGCTCACGCAGTCCCGTGCATCAACCACATGGATCTATTGGGCGGGCGAGGCGTACCGGGGGCGCCCGGGGCGGCGGTGAGTGCCCCGCTGTGCCGCGCCTGCATCGCGCGGCCGGCGCCGGTCGGCTTGACGAAGGCCGCAGTGTTGCTGCGCTCAGCGCGCGCCTGGATGTCGAGCTCGCCGTCGGGGAACACTTGCACCTGGTTCATGGACATGTTGTTGATCTCGAAGAGCAGGTTGGGGTCGGCCACGCCGGTGTTGGTGTCGACGACCTGCTGCTTCATCGCCCGCACGAGCGCGTTGAACGACGACCCGCCCTGCACGCAGGCGCCCCGACATCTCCCCAAGGTCATGGCCTTCGGCCCTGTTATGAATGCCCGCACGACCTCAGCTGCAAGGGCTGTTCTGAGCATGCCATCAATGCCAACGTGCGGTCATTGCACAGTCACACTCATAGTGCAGTCGCTGCCGTACATGCGTGCAGCTGTCACATTTCATCTGTGACTTGATCAAGCCTGGACTACATGCACCTCCCCCTTAGCACAGGCAAACGTTGTGTATCAGCTACAGCTCAATGGTCGTAGCTCGCTCAAAACAAGGCCCTTGTGCTCACCTCGAGGCGGCAGTGCGAACCATCGAGGACGTGGACACCAACGCCAACGCAAAGCAGCACAGTCCCCCATGCACTGAGCCGCATGCATGCATCTGTACTGCGCCAAGGAAGGGGCGGCCAAGGCTTCCTCCGCACCTTGACAATCATCTTGTTGTTCGCGGCGCCCTTCTTCCGCATGCGCGCCTTGAGGGCGGCGAGCTCCTCCTGCTGCGCCACCTTGGCGCGCTCCACCGCCTCGTAGTCCTGCCGAAGGTGCCCCATCAGCTTTGCGAGCTGGTCGCGTTCCTGCTGCAGCACCTGCCCTGCCTGCACGAGCTCCGCGACGCGCCCGCGGCCCCACTCGCCGCTGTCGATGATGCGCACAAAGCGCTCGTTGTCACGCCGGAGCCGCTCGTTCTCACTCTTCAGGGCCTCCATGCTCTCCTGCATGGGAGAAGGCGCGATCGGCAGAGATGGATTGGTCATGGCAGGGGCCCAGCGTGGATGTATGCCAAGTGCACTGATGCGGATGCCCTCGCCGGAATGTTGCGAGGTCTGTCGGAGCTTATAATTACCTATCGTCTGATTGCGAATGTTGCCTCGCATGTTGGCAGCAACCTCGCACCTCCAGGCCAGAGATCTGGCTTGTCTGAGCACCGCGGCGCTGCCGCGCAGTGTAAGCCTTCCAGCCGCTGAACGCCGCAGCCACGGCGACGCGCCGCATGCGGCCGACCGACTTGCGGAGCACCGCCCGCATGCGCAGCCGCCACTGCACAAACTCCACCCACGTCGCAAAGGCCGCCGCCTTCAACGGTCGCTGCCACCTGCAGGCACCTCCTCTATCAGCATAGTTCACATCGGCTGTCACCCGCGGGCAAAGCAATTGTGGCTTCTTGCATGGCGTCATATGAGACTCCCATTGCAGACGCCACGCTATCACTGGCTCTGATCAACGTGAATGACCAGATGTGCTTGACCACGCCGCGCGAGGGATTGCACTGGATGGATCAGTACGGCTTGAGTCACATACAAGCACCACCACTTGCGAGCGGACCCTGCGAAAGTGAGGTGTGCGAGTCCAACTTGTGCCGCAGAACCTGTGCAGAGCATCAGGGGCTTTCACTGATTCCGTAGCTTTGAGGTACTGCAAGGCCATGGACAGGGCATGAATCAGGGTACGGTGATCTACCAGATGGCACTAGACGAGCAGCCACTGCCATCGATTCAACGCAACCGCCATCGGCTGGTCTCCGCACCGCTGGACTATTTGGCGCTTGACGCGTTTCCACTCCACGTGGCACACCCAGGTACGGAACGCCTTGGCAGCCTGCGTGCGGAGCATAAGGGCGGCGGCGCGGTACACCTTGGCGCGCTTCTCCCTGCTGCCCCGCACCCGCGCGCGCCATGCCCGCCACGCCTGGCCAAGTTGGACATGCTTCATGCGCCGCACCACTTTGTTTGCCATGGCTCGCTGCTCCAGCTTTTTCTGCAACTCATGTCTGGCACGGTTGAAAGCACATTACAGTAGACATGTAAAGTAAAGTAATTCTGAATTTGTGTCGCTGCTGATACATTTAGCCTTGCACATGCTCCCGTACGTCCTGATGCAGCAAGACCTGTAAGGATCTGGCTTGTGATAAAGCGCTTGATCTTTATTTTACATTGCACGCTGTGTCGTCGCTTAGGCAATTTCAAACCTCCGGCCAAGTGGATCCCTCCACAGCACACGCGACAACACAAATCAAGATCCAGCCCGTGCATGCATGCGCAACTGATTGGCCCCAAAACCTACGATCCAGCCAACTCAGGGGGCCAGGAATCCGCATGTGATCCGTGCCACTTCACACAGCAACGCGCACACACGCTTGACAAGGCGTCCGGTGATCGCTTAACACTTGCGCATTTGACTGGTATCTGCCACGCGCGGCGCGATCATGCAATTTATCACAGAACATCGCTGTGCATCATACGTACACATGCACATCAGATCTGGTTGACCCAAGGCCAGCTGCACACATGGGGGCAACGCACGTTTGTGTAGTCGACCCACGTCGACCACGCCGCGTGCATCTGCCGGTTCAAGAACGCCTTGACCGCCCGATTCAACCGCAGCCGCTTCCGCCGCAGCCGCACGGCCTGCTGCAGCCAGGTCGCGAGGCAGCGCGACAGCCGCCGCTTACGCATCACAACGAGCGGCCGGTTGCGGAAGCCCCCGCACAGCTTCTCGAGCAGCTCGATCTCCCGCTCCCGGAACAGCAGCTGCTTCTTCCACCACCGGTCATCCGCCAGGCGGCGCCACTCGAAGAAGCACCGTGACATCAGCCCCCGAGCCAGCATCGCTTGCACCTGCACCACTGTGCCGCTCTCGATCGCGGAGGCTGATGTATTCACTGTAACTAGTATTGTCACAGAGTTGGCGAAATGGTGAGTGTGCTGCAACTGGCTTCAGCAGCACATTTCCAAGCATCCGCCCCCGTCTTGTTGCCTGGCTCGTGCAGGGGCACCATTCCAGCCAGGCCGCCACACCAAATACATGGTATGGCAACAGTATTCTGACAGATAGCTGGTCCATCCTGGCTGCTCCTTGCAAAGCCACTCGCCATTGTCCAGTGGGCATACACCAGAAAAACCAACGCTGCCCAACACGCAAGCAGCCACATGGCCCGTGCCACCGATGCCCTCCTATTCTGCGCGAATGTCCACGACATTCCCAGTTCCGGTGATTCTGTCGCAGCATCGAAGCCAGCAAACCCCGCAGCTGGAGCTGTTCCAAGCATACCCACCAGCCACAGCTCACCTTTCGCTGCATCAGGCGATCTTTATCATTCTCCCTGAGATGGTCCCTCCAATTGTAGAACCCGCGGGACAGCGTGCCGCGCAGGATGCGGTTCATCGCGCGGCGCAGCTTGTCACGCTTTGACGCCTTGCCGGCGCGCCACGTGCGCCACGCAAACATCGCCTTCTGCATTACCTGCCGGTCGATCAGGGCGACCTGATTGGCAAACGCACGCCGGTTGTGCTCGATCGTCTCCTGGACCTTGGACGCCATGCCGGACAGCGAGCTGAGGGACTCGTACGCCAGCCTGGCGGCCAGATCGTCCGCCAGGCCCATTGACGCCGGGGCC
This sequence comes from Ulva prolifera, assembly GCA_023078555.1. NCBI lineage: Eukaryota > Viridiplantae > Chlorophyta > Ulvophyceae > Ulvales > Ulvaceae > Ulva > Ulva prolifera. The sequence goes on from CM041196.1 coordinate 4,007,146, forward strand.
TGCCCCACCCTGCAGGGCTCCTGGGCATGTGCAAGAGCACCAGCGATTGCGGTTGACCCCCAATTGGGCCATCTCTGCCTCTGCCTTCGTGAAAGGTGCGGAGGACCACAATGCACACAACAACGGTGCCGATCCATACCAACTGGCAGCATCACACAAGTGCATGGCGTAGCCGTGTCAGAGTCTTGCTAAGGTAAGGAATCGTCCTCAGATGAACGTGCATTCGAGTTGACAGGCGTTCTGGCAACCGAGAGCTCAAACCAGGGTGCACTGCTGATGAAATCATGGGGAGAACGTGCGATCGGAGCGCACTTGCGGAGCGCCTGGGAGGCCATGTAAGTCTTGGTGTGGTGCACCAGTGACGCCAGGCCCTCTGCAGGACCAAAGGGTCTGGATCGAGGGCCACCGCGGCCATCAGCGCCCCACTGCGCGTCCCTTGCAGACAGCCCAGACGACATGCTAGCACCGCGGCCGCCGGGCTCCCCCTCATCGTCGCTAGCGCTCAGGTCGACCGGGGAGTGTTGGCCGGTGCGGCCCCAGTCAGCGACATCCCGGGCATGATCACCGTCCACTGCCAGTTCAACCGTCCGCCCCTTCCGCTTTGACGCTGCATGATTGGCATCAATTAGAGGGTTCGGAGCAGGCACTACGGTGTGAGAGTCTGAAAACCTGTATTGGCATGGACATGCACAGATGCGTGTGGGTTTGTTGTCACGTTCAACGCGTCCCAATTTATGCCTGGCTGCATTGTCTGGATGTGTGAGCTTGCAGCTGTACACATCGCTTCTTTGCTACATTTGGAACATGGATGGCTAGGTGAAAGGAACCAGTAGAGAGATGCAATTGGGAGGGCCGACATGCGGGGAGTTCGTAGCATACTCATTACGGCATCTAAATGTGTCGGAAAGCTACTGGCGAAGCACAGGTAGGTACATGGAAAGTGTTGTGGTGCTTGCATGGCATATCAACCCAGCTAGAACGTTCAATGCGAGGCGCAAAACATTGGCCATCACATCTACCCATGCGCCAGTGATCTGGGTTGCTCACCTGAGGCCTTGTCCACAGCCTTGCCTGCTGATTCCGCTCCAGGGCGATCGCTGACAGGATCCTCTGGGGTACCATTGCCTGAAAGATACACCTGGCGTGAGACGCTGAGCCAGATAGTTGGGTTGCCTATACAATCATCTGATGAAGGTGATAGTGTCATTCAGCAGGAGTGGCGATACCCTGTTCGCCATGGTCAGGAGGTTCAACATCCATCTCAACAGAAGAGACGGGCACGGGTGTGCCAGATCCTGCACTTTCTGTGACAGGTTCTACCTGCGAACTGTCCACAGTCGAAGCATCAGGCACAGCTGTGTCTTCTGGGGAACTGGGGTCTGCCTGAGGCACATCATGCTCGCTGTTCCTGATCTGCTGTCCTTCTGGCAGAGGTTCATCGGTGTTGTCAATGGCTTCTGGATCTAAAGACGACATGGCAAAGTGGTATCAAGCTGCACTTGACGGCTACTGACTGAGAAAAAGATATAGGCTGCGAGAATGGCTGGAATTGGCTGAGATGGTTTGGCAACACGTGTTCAGCGGACGCCTCAGATTGATATCTTCGCAATCAGTAACTCGCAAGGCACCATGGTTGCTACACCGTCCAGGCAATCGCGATTTGAATGACTTCTGCCAGAGTCCGCAGTGGCAGCTACTGCCTTTGCTTAGTCCACATGGTCTGGAGACAACGCGCGATGGTACTCGAGCGTAGCAGTACAAGCTGGCAGCAACAGTCTTTCCAGGAGTCCAGGCTGAGTTTCATGTATGAAATTGTCAAGCCACATGCACAATCATGTCATTGGACAGTTTGGTTAAGAATTGTTTCGTTGAGCAGTTGTTTTGCATGCATAAACGTTCGTCGTCAGGCACCCACGCCACTGTGATGATGCTCACACCGAACGCGCATGTACAGGGAAACTCGGTGCACCGCTCATGACAGCGGCCGAGTACAACTGCAGATCACACCGAAAGATGAATTAAATGCGTCTGTAGACATATCAACGCATGGTGAGCTGTCCTTTGTAGACTGGCGTAAGACCTAGTGGCCGCGTTTGATACTGTGCACAGCACACCAGGATCACCCGTCACTGTTTCCCACACCCGAACGTGCCCGAAAGAACACTTTGCCAGCAATAGTTGACCTCTAAGGGCTCGTCAACGCAAGTGATGTAGTGTCCCAGGCCATCTCCACACAGATGTGGGAGAAGCATGCAGCTGAGTGCCAAAGAGGAGTGAGCTGGCTGTTGAAGCGCGTCAACACATCGAATGTTTTCTTTGGAATCGTGCTTTCTGTGTCGGCAGCCTTCGCCTTCTTCCTCGGATATTCTCGATCTCCACCTCCGCGAGCACCTTCCAACCTGCTTGACATCGAGGAAGGGCCTGCATCGTTCATCCTCAATGACACCGTATCAAGGTATACTCTAGATTGTACGCGAAGGCTCAAATGCGGCATCATACTATGCTTTGCCGTCGCAGAGTTCACCTGTGCAAGTCCAGGGCCGTAGACGTGTAAACGCACCCGAAGCACAGGATCTCGCCGCCTGGTGAGTCTCTGCACAATGAAATTGTCAGCCCATGCTTCATTATGCAGGGCAGCATTGAATGAAAGGGAGAAAGTCTATACTCATGATGACAGAACCAAGGTCAACATCTTGATTGGCATATTCGTGCGCTCCTCGACGACTCTCTGCTTATTCCAGCCAACCAAGCTGCGTCAGTGACCACCAAATTGCACACTGGCACTTGTTCGCCAAGTTGCCTTCAGGCGTGTAAGGGGAGAATGTGCATGGCTGTGTCCATTTTTTTGTTTGATGTAGCTCCAACAAAAGCTCAGCAGCAAATACTGGGCCAGGCAGTTCTCTGCTGGACCTGATCACCTTCTGCTCCTTACAGCTGTCTATAGGCATGTTCACGATTGCATCATGGTATCTTTTATCGGCGAGTGTTTCTGCTGACATGACACACCAGGTGTCCTGCATCAATGCAGATTTGCGTGACATGTCACTGAGCATGCATATGTAGCAGCTGCATTGCTGCATGCAAGCGCCACATCTGTGCAAATAGGTAGCCAGCTCGACTAATGCGGCGCTGATGCTTCAGGATACACATACACTGACGCTCTGTGTACATGCAGACCCCATCGGACGGAGAGGCTGGTGACTATGGGCGGCGCCGAAAGGCGATTCGAGAAACATACCTACCAGACCTGCAGGCAATACCAGGCATTGTGGCCAAGTTTGTCGTAGGCCACGTTACTGACGGGGACATAGCTCCAGCATCAGATGCTGAGCAGTCTCGCTATGCATCATCATTCCTCACAGTCGATGCCAAGGTGTGCCTTCCCCTACCTCGTTCCTTGTTATCACGTGCATCTGCTCCGGCAGGGAAGCCGCATTGGCATGCAAAATGTGTGACAAGGTCGAAACGCGGCTCAGCAGCTGCAGATATGCATCCTTCGCACCGCTATTTGCCTTCGGCCGCGACATGGTACATCCTAGAATGGTTCTGCGCTCAGTGGATTGACCTGAACTCCTTGTTGCAAAACACGCTGTAGCAATCTGATTGCTTGAGGTGGAAATTCTCGCGGGATTGCGGCCTTCGCTATGTCAGAATTCCAGTGCATCCACATCAACAGCTGCAACTGCGAAGACTTATGTGGCGATTCGTGAGCGTTTGCATTCTGACACCAGGACATGTGGTGCTGTATTTCGACATCAGCCCTGACGCACATGGACCGGCCTTCACATAGTGCCCTGCCTCCAGGTTGTCTGGCACATTGCGCGCTCAAGTGAAATCCCCTGACCACATAAACCATGGTGGCGCAGCATCTGCCTTTGGTTTTGTTGACCGCAGTGCCTCGTTCAATAACAGGCGGAGATTGAGCATTTACACCACAGCGTCCACAGCTCACAGAGCCACGCTCACCTGCAGTAACTTTCGGACGCAGCCGTAGCCGCGAATCAACGTCTGGATTTTTCAGCCATAGCAAACTCATTTGCTGACACAGTTGCTGACTCATGGCCACGACTGGTGTATATCGCGTCCTCGCCACGCCACGCCACATGCACCCCACCACGTCCCTCACCTCCTCCCAGCCGCCGGTGGCACAGGGTACACCGGCACCGCACCCTTGCCAGGCACCTCCCCTGATGCCAAGCATGCTCCGCCCCGGTCAATTGCAGCAGAGCGCATGCAGGACTGCGTCGCCTGCGACCGCCTGCGTTCATGCAGCGCATGCATGATCGAGAAGACGCTCGCGTTTTACCGCGCCGCGTACGCACGCTATGACGCGCGCTGGGTCATCAAGGCCGACGACGACGTGTACTTGTCGCCCCTGCGCCTCACGGCGGCCGCGGCGCAGTGGGACCGCATGGGCGCAGAGTACGTCGGCTGCATGAAGAACGGCGCGGTGCTCGGCCAGCCGGACCACCGCTGGTTCGAGCCCGCGGCGCAGCTCATCGGCTCAAACTACTACATGCATGCGCTCGGCGCGGTGTACGTGGTCGCAGGGCGCGTCGTCTCCGAGGCGCTCGTGCCGAACGCGCACCTCCTGCGGCGCCTCACATTTGAAGGTGTGCCGTCGGTCACGCGTGTGAGGCGGCTGTGCCGCTGCGCAGATGCACGCATGTTGGTAGTGGTGACTCCACAGCCGCGGCCTGAATCTGTGTGCGTGCGGAACCTGCACAGGCACAGCATGCGCGACGTGTCCTCGTGATGTGTGTTATCGCTGGAACAACGTGCAGCCATGCTTGAGCGAATGCCACGTGGCGTCTTCGGGAGGGACTTGGTCCGGGCCTGTCGTGAGCCGGCCTCTGTGGCCAGGGGTGCATGCCACAGGTAGGTACAGATTGCGTATGATTTTGTGGAGCTTGGATGCTGCATTCAGCCAACAGGATCAGGCATGCACCGCAGTTGCCGTCTGTGTGTGCAGCCATTCACCATCCAGAGGTGGTGTGTGCTCGGTCACTGCTAGCTGTGGTGAAAGCACCAGTTCAAGCATTTCATCATGCATTGTGAACGATACTGCATTGCGCCATCCCGTGCATGTCCGCAGCCGCAGCCTGCTGCATTTCTGAGGTTGCTGTCTTACGATACAGTAGCAGATCTGATGTTTTGAGAGGGTGAGGAGCGCAGGACTGCGATGTGCATGTCCCAGAGGAGAGCGACTTCACTGAGTGCATCTCCTCCACTGGGACGGCCTGTGCTGTGTTTGATCACGTCTGCCTGCTTGCGACAGGCTGGCTCGACTGGACAATGTGTGCAGATACCACGATGGGGCTGTGGATGCTGGCATTCAATGTCACCTTCTTTGAGGACAAGCGCATCTGCCAGCCGCGCTGCCACACCCACGCGATCGGGTTCCTGGACAACTCCTGCCAAGCGGGCTGCGACGCGTCGCAAAGCCTGCGCTCGATCCACGGAAACATCTTGTGTACCCGTGATCTTCCAAACGGAGGGCCTCTGCGATATCTGCCTTCTGGAAATGGCCATTCGTCATTCGATGCAATGAGGGTGTTGGTGTGAAGGGCCTTGGATGGTCGGAAGTTGATTGCATGGAGCAGGGGGCCGTGACGTGATGCGGCATGACGGGTCAAGTATTTTTTGGGGACTATGGCGAGATGGTGCAGCGTGTTGCTGATAGCCTTGTCTACACCCGCTTTGTCTATTGATGCCTGCAGTGGCAGTGGTGCAGTGATGGAAGCGTTGGTGCTGCCTTGCATGGTTTATTCAATTTCCATTTTTGACTGTACATCATCATGAAGTTTTGCAAATCCTGAACTCTGCAATGTCCGTTCGGCCGGGCTGCGAGGCAACACCTGCCTGGCGTAGGTGCATGCATGCTCCCAAGTGCAGGCTTGCTTGCGCGATGCTAAACGCGACGGTGTCACCGCAATGCTCTGATGCATTTCTAGCTGCTATCCCTGTTAAATGTACCACGCACGTAGTCGGTGCGGCAGCCAGCTCAACGGTGGGCGAAGCGATTCAGAGGAACTGGCACGTCGACCCGAAGCCAACATGAAATCTTCGAAAGTGCCAATTTTAGGTTTTAACCGTCGCATACGGAAGACCATCTAATTTGAATGATGTAGTGTGATCCATGAGTTCGACTCGGTTCTTGACGCCCGCGCGGCTTAAAGCAGCTGGGGGTGTTGCGTTACTGCTTGCTTCAGGTTACTGTATCACGCGCCAACAAGAGAAGAAAGACAAGAAAAAGTGTGTCCTTATGGAATTTGTGCGGATGCGTGCGTGACACTCGTCCATCTACCCGCGCACGTTGTTTGAACTCACCACGCGAGCGGTGCAGGCCTCAGCGGAAGTCGAAACAGATAGTGTCACAGGCAGAGGTCTCAAAATGCCTGTCAGTCCTTCTGAAGAAGCTGTATGCCATTGGGGGCTCGAAGATCGCAGGCCTAGCCCTGCTGGCCATGGTCCGCACAGCGCTGACGAACTACCAGGGCAGGTTGCAGGGCCAATTGTTCGAAACAGCGTTCCTGAAGCGTGTTCCGGATTTTGTGCGCATTATAGTCATCAACATGGGAATGTGCGTCGCGTCATCAACAGTGGAGAGCACAAGTCGCTTCCTGCTCGACTCGTTGGCCATCCAGTGGCGTGGCTGGATGACCCGCATGCTCCATAGTAAATACTTCTCTCACATGGTGCGCTCTGTGCAGTATTGCTTGTCGTCTTCTGTGGCGGTGATCTGCATGATATCGTCATCGCCACAGCTCCCACCTCAATTGAAACCAGCCTTAGCTATAAGATAAGCAACCGTGTTCCAGGGTCAAACAACCCGTCGCAACACCCGTCCATGCACGCATCGATCTAGCCACTCACATGTGCCTCCCAGTCTCACATGTTCCTCCCAGTCTCCCTGAAATACTGCGGTAACAGGTCGGCCTTGCATGTGGATTGTGTGCCACAACAGAAGCATGCCGAAGCAGCCTCCACACGGCCACTACTTCCGTCACAACGCCATCGCCTGATATCTCTGACCACTGTTTCCAAGCTGCGGGTTGCTTTCTCTGGCTTCCAGATTGTGTGCTGTTTACGGCACCCTCACTCCATCTGGCAGCCCATGACCATCAACGCTCTCCCTTTCTCCGAAGTCACAGATGCCATCGAATTCCAAACGACCTCTGGCCACTCTATCAGATGTACCTGTATACCGCAGCGATACTCATCTGAAAACCGATCTATGCTCTAGTGCACGCCATGCACGCGTCACCTCTGCCTCCTTGAGCTCAGGCATATCCTCTTCTGCAGTCGATCTCAGTGAAGCACCATCAGACTCCCTGCCTTTTTCAGTAGCCCACCACTCCGCCCCTGCCTGCTTGTTGCAAAGGCTGCCACTGCCAACGTAATCATGCATGGCTACAGTCCTAGCAGCACATAGCGCCATACACCGCACACAACCCCCCTTCCCCCACCTCACGTCCATGTGTCTCCTTGCACGTATCTCACACGCCAGCAAACACCCCCAACTGAAGTTGCTTATGACTCCCCCAGCCCGTCGGTGCGCAGGCGTACTACCAGATGTCGTACGTCGACCGCCGCATCGGCGACGCGGAGCACGTGCTCTGCGACGACGTGCAGCAGTTCACGGCGGGCCTGGCGGACCTCACGGGGGAGCTCACGGTCGCCGCCGTGGACGCCCTCTTCTACGGCACCGCGCTGCGCGTGCACCGCGGCACGCACGGCTACCTCGCCGCGATGGCCGCCTACATCGTCTCTGCTGGCACGCTCACCGCCGCGCTTGCGCCCAACTTCTCGCGCCTCGTCAGCAAGACGCAGGAGCTCGAGAGCCGCTACAAGGCCAGCCAGGCGCGCTTCCTGTCCTCGTGCGTGGGGATGTGCGTCATGCGCCGCAGCGGCATTGTTCAGTATGCGCGCGGACAGGGCCAGCCTGGAAGGTTTCAGTCTTGATTCATCTGAGGCACCGCGCCGGTCTGCGTGGTGCCACGGCTGTCCCTCCATTGTCGGCGATGACCTCTGCTCATGGCTGAGGCAGCGCTGTGGCGGGTGGATCGTCCATTGCGATTCTCTGCTTACGATGTCTGAGCAGCAAGCATGTTGTGTACCCGAGACAGGTTACTGCTGTGGAGGTGCGCGGATCGTCGGCGTCGCGGCATATGTCCGAGACATGCATGCACAGCGGAGCCACTGCGTGCAGGAGACGGTGCGGGGCACGGTGGAGCCGCTGGCGCTGCTGCGGGGCATGGACCGCGAGGCGACGGGCGTGCGCGCCGCGTTTGCCGCGCTCGTGAGCCACACGGGCAGGGTGCTGTCGGCGCAGTTTGCCGCCGGCGTCACGTCCGACTTCCTGCTGAAGTACAGCGCGGCCACGGCGGCGGTCATCATGATCATCGGGCCCTTCTTCGGCGCGACCACCACGACGATGGCCGCCCGTGCGCGCATGCTGTCAGACATGCGCTACCACACCAGGCGCGCCACCCCCGTCTGCTCCCCACCCCCAGGTGACCAAGCCCATGATGGCGTCGCGATGTCGGTTGCTGCACACATGCACAGCCCTGTAGCACGTGTGTCTACCCTCGCGCAGTGCAGCTGCTGGCTGTTTATGGTGGGGCTACAGCTAGCAGGCAGACGGTGTTGAGATCACTTGAGCGAGCCAGGCTTGAAGTCTCCTTCTCGTGGTGCATGCAATGACACGCAGCGTCGTGGCCTGCGAGCGCATATTCACAGAACTGCAACAACACAATTCCTTCGCCGTCCTCCATCAAGGCACAATTCGCTGGAGCTCATGGCGAGCTGATCCGTGCGGTGCTGTGCAGCATCGTCATCGCGATGTTCAGCGCGCTCGGCGCCCTCGCCAATTCCCCCCGCAAGTGGCACAAGCTGCGCGGCTTCGTGCAGCGCATCGCCGCGATGGACCGCGTCGTCGCCGACGTGCACGCCGCGGCGCACGACCTCGCCGTGCACGGCGCCGACGAGTCCCTCAACCCGGCGCTCCCCCCGCCCCCCGACACCGCCGCCGCCGGGGTGCGCAGCGACATGCGCCGCTCCGGCTCGCGCGTCGCGTCGGATGCGGAGGAGATCTCGTTCGAGAAGGTGACCGTCGTGACCCCTGCGGACACTGTGCTGGTGCGGGACCTCAGCGTGCGCGTGCCGGCGGGCACGAACTTGCTCGTGACGGGCCCGAACGGTGCCGGGAAAAGCAGCCTGTTCCGCGTGCTGGGGGGGCTGTGGCCGGCGGAGTCGGGCGTCGTGCGGAAGCCGGACGCCGCCGAGGCCGGGCTGAGTCACCATATCTTCTACGTACCCCAGCGGCCGTACGTCGTGAAAGGTGCGCAGCGTTGATCTCGTGCATGTACAGCTGTCTCATACACTGTCGACGAGCTTTCTGCGGAACTGCATTGCGACTGCATTGACAAAATCTGGAGGTTTGTACTGGTTGGATAAGGGTCAGTAGCTGTAGCTGTGTGATGGTATAGATGACGCCATGGGGTGTGCTTTTGTGTGGCCAGAGGTGGTCAAGGCCGCAGCATGGGGTGCAGGCACGCTGCTGGAGCAGCTCATGTACCCGCTGCCCCCAGACGCCGGCCACGGATGCCTCACGGAGCTGCAGGCTCGCAGCCTGCTGGAGGAGGTCGACCTGGAGCACCTCGTGGAGCGCCACGGCTTCCACACGCCCGCGCAGTGGAACGAGGAGCTGTCGCTCGGCGAGCAGCAGCGGCTCGGCATCGCGCGCCTCATGTTCCACCGCCCGACCTTTGCCATCCTCGACGAGTGCACGAGCGCCGTGACGACCGACATGGAGCGCCGCTTCACCGACATCCTCCGCCGCCTCGGCTGCACGTGCATCACGATCTCGCACCGGCCGGCGCTCGTCGCGTTCCACGACCTCGTGCTCGCGCTCGACGGCGACGGCGGGTGGCAGTTGCTGCCGGGGCAGCGCCGCCGCAACGGCGACGCCGCGCTCGGCGGCGGCGGTGGCGGCGGCGGCCGTCGCGGCGGCGACGCCGACGCGGTGCGCGCGGCCATGGCCGCCGGTATGGCGACGACAGCCGCCGTCGACGCCGGCGCGGCGTCGCGCCGCATCGTCGCAGGCGTTCGGCCGGAGGCCGGCACGACGGTGTCGTCAGCGGCGACGGCGAGCCTGCACGCGGCGCTGATGCGCGAGCGCCTCGCGGGCGCCCGCGAGACGCTGCCGCGCGGCTGGCCACAGTGGGCGCGCATTCTCGAGGCACTCTACTCGCCTGTCGGCATGTGGACGCATGTGCGGCAGCTCGCTGCGATTGGCGGCATTGTGCTCCTGCGAACGCTGCTGCAGGACCGCATCGCTCGCCTCAACGGCCGCACCGTCGAGTACATGCTGCGGCAGAACCTCACCGCGTTTCGCTCGCTCATTGCGATATCGATCGCACAGGCCCTGGGCTCCGCAGTGCTCGCGCCGCTGCTGCGATTCAAGACGGACGCGCTCGCGCTGGAGTGGCGCAAGCGCCTCACCGCCCGCGCGCTGCAGCACTACCTCTCAGAGGACACCGCCTACGCCACGGTGCACCTCGGTGGCATGGCGGACGCTGAGCAGCGCATGACGACGGACACACGACAGCTTGCGGCAGGCCTCGCGCAGCTCGTGCCGACGTTTGTGAAGCCGCTCGTGGACACGCTGTGGTTCTCGTGGCACATGGGCCGCCTCACGGGCATGAACGGCATCCTTCTCCTCTACGGGCATGCATCCTCCCCCTGCGCGTGTGCTGTAGTTGCTTCTGTTGCTGTGTGGGCTGCGGATTCCGCTGCTGCTATCTCTGCTGCAATTTCGCCTTGTCCTTCCCATACACAGCAGAGACGTGCGATCAGCGGCGCTGACGGCGGCGTGCGCGATCGTGCAGGTACAGCGTCGCGGGCTTTGCGGCGCTGCGTGCGCTCACCCCCGACTTCGGCACGCTGTCGAGCCGCGCGATGGCCCTCGAGGCCGACTTCCGGAAGGCGCACCACTACCTCAAGCAGCATGCCGAGAGCGTCGCGTTCTTCGGCGGCGCCGGCCGCGAGGCCGCGGCGATCGGCGCACACCTCGGGGCGCTGCTTGAACAGCACCGCGCCGTCGCGCGCGCCCGCTGGCTGCACTCGATCGTCGACGACCTCTTCACGAAGCAGCTGCCGCACAACGCGACGTGGGCGCTCACGCTGCTCTACGCACTGCAGCGGCCGGACAGCGCGTGGGCCGATGCGGAGGCGCAGGTGCGGGCCGCTCGCCTCCTGTCCATGCATCTGTCGCTGGAATTCGTGACTGCTGCACCTGTTTGAGACCTTGAAGTTGTGTGTTGAGCGTGTGGTGTTTTGCGTCAACAAAGGACGTGGTATGTGCAACTGCGTGCGTTTCACACCGAGGAACGGCTGAAGCGACTAGGGAAGCAGATGCGCAGTGTCAGCCTTGAATGTGCCGGCACCCACGGCAGCACTGCTGGAGCGTCGCTCAGAGTGGGTACACGGTGGTCCCTGGAGTTGACTCTGACTGGAGAGGCAACTCACCGTCGCGGCGGGTGTGTACAGGGGGCGACTGTGTTCGACATGCGCTACCTCGCGACCATCGTCGCCAACTGCTTCCTGGCGTTCGGGGAGATCCTGCAGATGAACACGCGCGTGCACGAGCTCTCAGCGGGAGTGGCGCGCGTCGCGCAGCTGCTGTGCACCACCGAGGCCGCCGAGGGCCTACAGCGCGAGCTCACCGCGACCAACATCTCCGGCTGCTGCGCCTCTGGTGTGTCCCTACGCCACTGCACCAACGGCGCTGATGCCCCTGCCCTGAAGGGCACGTGCTGCTGTGTAAAGTTTTGTATAGTCAGGAAATTGCTGGAGCCGTCTAGTTCGGATCAGGTTTTCCTGCAACACCCGGCTGGAAGAACACACTTCAGAGTTCATGCACTCTATATTCACTGCAAAGTCGTTCAGGTTTCAGCCCGGCACGTCCAGAAGTGCATGCTTTTGACGAATGTGATGTCTCGGGCAGCCCCATGTATCGTACCCCGCTCCTCAGGTCTTTCCATGCGACTGGTTTGGATGTCACAACTGGTCCAGGCGACCCCTCCGCTGATCCATGCCTGCGCGACAGTGCCGGTTGTGCAGACGCGGAGCCGCAGCCGCTGCTGGACGTGAAGGGCCTCTCCGTGGTGACGCCCAGCGGCGCGACGCTCGCGAAGCACGTCACGCTGCGGGTGCACGCCGGAGAGGACCTCCTCGTCACCGGCCCGAACGGCTCCGGCAAGAGCAGCCTCGTGCGCATCCTGCGCGGCCTCTGGCCCAACGTGCGCGGCTCCATCGCCGTCGCCGGCGGCCCCGCCGGCTGGCGCTCCATCGCCACCGTCTTTTACGTCCCGCAGCAGCCCTACCTCGGCTCGTCCTCGCTGCTGGAGCAGCTCATCTTCCCCCTCTCCCTCGACGGTGCGGTACCCGTCACTGCATCATGGGCTCTGGTGCAGCCAGTTCATAGCTGCCGAATGCATGCTGCATATAGGCAGCGCAGGATCCTGGTGTACTTGAGGCTGCTCCTCCTGCCATGCAGCGGCCCGACCTTTTGGAACGTAAGGGTACATTAGATTCGCGTGAATTGTGGGCGTTTGTGTGCGGGGGACCTGCTACGGCTGTGCTCCTGTCAGTGTTTAGGGCAAGGTACATGAGAGCGGGCTGCTGCTGGGTATGAGTTTCATGCAGTTGCACTGGGATGCGTGGCTGTGCTGTGGTGGGTGCACCTCACATGCTGAGTCGACTGCACAGCTCCATGGCCCATTGGATGTCAGCATTCCCAGGAGTGGCATGCATCATGGTCGCACCGCTGCACCAACGCAGACAGTGCACAAGCAGCCTGCACACGCATTTGATCCCTCACGGCGATGTGGCTCTGGTGGAGCTCCTATCTTCCGGCTTGGACGGTCCCTGCACCTCCAGTGCATCCGCAGAGCAGCGGCCGCTGCGTTGGTTCAACGCATCATCATCTCAGAACCGTGTTGGTGTACTGTTTCTTAGACAGGCCCCGGGAGTGCTGTGCAGATGCTCTGGAGAGGCTTGGTCATCCTCGAGGCAAGCTGTCAGGCAAGGCAGACGTGCTCCAGCAGCTGCACTCGCAGTGCATGGCCATCATGCAGCAGGTCAAGCTCGGGTACCTGGTGGTGCGGGAGGGCGGCTGGGGCACAGCGAAGCACTGGTCGACGACGCTGTCGCTTGGGGAGCAGCAGCGCATGGGAATGGGCCGCCTCTTCTTCCACAGGTGCAGCCTCATACCGCACCCTCAGCCTGTGAATTTAGGTGAGAAGGTCACCTGGTAAAATGTCTCATAGTTTGGCATTATGCTACAGCATACAGCAGAGCTTTTGCTGTATTTCTTGGCCTCAGTGTGCATGAGATACACGTGCAACGGTCATGGGGTTTCCAGTGCGCTAGAGCATCACTGTGAATCGATCTAGCACCTCAGTACTAGCCGGCAGTATTCTTGTTGGGAAAAGGAAGCCCACACAAACAGTGCATAAAGTCACAAATCCAGATTTTCTCAACTTGACACGTGGCACTGGTTCATCAACCTCGCCACATCTGGCTTCACAGACACTTTGCAACATTGCACTCAATGCACAGAGCAGACGAAGCACACCTACATCTGTTTACCCTTCGCACACATGCACTTCTGTGAAATACTGACGCTGTGCAGGCCGTTGGTGGCAGTGCTGGACGAGTGCACCAACGCCACGAGCGTGGAGGTGGAGGAGAGGCTGTTCCAGCATGCCAAGAGCCTAGGCATCACCATCATCACCGTCACCCAGCGCCCAGCCTTGACCAAACTGTACAAGCATGAGCTCAAGCTTCTGGACGGGAACGGGCACTGGGAGCTCTGTGAGCTTGAGAACATGAGTGACTCGGCTTGAAGTTGTACTCGAGGATTTTGAGTTCACTGACGCCAGCTTACATATATGGGGGGGGGGGGGGGGGGAGTGAATTTGTCTAAAGGTAGCCTCAGAAGCGCTGTTGGTTGCAACGCGGTGGATGCAACACTGAGGATTGCATCTCTGGAATTGATTTTCTGTTGTTTGGCTCAAGTGAGTGTACGTCATCGGTCGAGGCCGCTGCTGTGCTGTGGACACCCATGTACACCAAACATGGCCAAGTAATCTGTGCACGGTGTATGTTACGACTCTCAGAGACCCATTTTTGAGCCTCAATGCTGTACCCGATCATGCAGGTCGCTTCCTGTTGCGTCACTGTGTAGCTATGATGTGCGCAGGTTAGGCATGAACAGATTTTGAGGTCAGGCTACGCTGTGGTAAAGATGGCAGGGGACTGGTGAGGCCCAAGGATGAACCCGTGCAGCTGGTATCACGCTAGCGAGCGGGCATCAAAATCCACAAGCACCGTCTGCCAAGAAAAGTGAAATACGTAACTTCTCATGCGTATGACAAGGGCTGTAGGCAGCATGCTCTGGCCAGTGGGACAGAGGCTCACCTAACCGCCATCCCACCTGCACCTGCCAGCTTGCTTTCTTAAGCACTAGATCAGCATGCTGTCACAGCGGGATGCACAAATCTGATTCATAATGTCGACTAACCGGAGCCTACCAGCCGGCAATGCTTGGTTGAGGGCTGTACAAAACGGTCGCAGTGCATGCACCTGAGCCGGTTCTGCAGACAAGCTTCTGCTACGCCTCACAAGTACCGTTTGCGGGGACTGCCCTCCGACACACTACATAGCAGTGATCGCATGCAAACAGTTCTTCTGCTCTTGTGCCGTCGCGTGTACCAACGGTCACGTCCTCTTCCGGTCGCTCCATGGCGCATAACAGGTGAAGCAGTGTTACGCAGCTGACAGATCTCGATGGTTGATAGCGCCAAGAGCAATGTAAACGTTTTTATCCGGCTGAGGCCAGTGCCTCGCAAGTCCAAGAAGGTCGTAGTCGATAAGGATGATGGAACTATCACATTCCACCTCCCGCGTGAAGAGTCCGCCGGGTGCTTGAACCATCGTAGACCTATGAATTTCACGCCCAAACACACATCTGGTTCCCTTATTTCAAAGCGAATGCAGACTCATCAACAATCAGCGCGAGAAGTACAGCTTTGTGTTCAATGGAGTGCTAACGGAGGAGAGCAAGCAAGATGAGGTTTTTGAAAGAGTCTGCCACCCGGCTGTCAACGAGTTTATGGCTGGTTACAATGCTACAGTTTTTGCATATGGGCAAACCGGATCAGGCAAAACCTTCACCATTACCGGAGGCCCAGAGCGGTATGCAGGTGGTGCCCAGCTTGCTGCATTGCATCCATCGCAATGCACGGCAGCACCAAACAGCAGGCAGTACTGATGCAGATCGGGGCATGATCCCTCGGGCAATTTCGCTCATCTTCAAGAAAATGGCTGCAGACACACACCAGCAGTACAACTTGCATATCAGCTACATGGAGATATACAACAGCACAGCCTACGACCTCTTGGATCCCTCTCGAGACATCAAGGAGCTATCGGATCTTCCACCAGTCACTATCCTGGAAGATGATGAAGGGCGCTTTCACATGAGGCAGCTCTCCTTGAACGCGTATGTACCGCCACAAATCAAACACAAACTAATTGCTTTGAATCGCGACATGTTTTCATGTGGTTTCAAGGACTACCCCATGCCACAGCTCTAGGTCACCGGCAACCTTGGGTGGAATTGACAACAATGAATCACTTGCCAGATGCACGCATGCATGGATCAATATCCATACACACAGTGATGCTGACGGTCCCATGGCATACAAAATTCTAGAGTGCAGCTCCGGCTTCTCATTCAGCCCGCCGTGCAGGGCCACCTGTGAGGAAGACGCCCTGAACCTGCTGTTCCTGGGCGACACGAACCGCATGATTGCGGAGACGCCGATGAACATGGCCTCCTCCCGCAGCCATTGTGTCTTCACGCTGCACCTCGAGGCGCGACGCGCCGGCGAGGCGACGGTGCGGCGCAGCAAGCTCCACCTCGTGGACCTCGCGGGCAGTGAGCGCGTGTCCAAGAGCGGCATCGCAGGGGCCACCCTCTCCGAGGCCAAGTACATCAATGCCAGCCTGCTGTTCCTCGAGCAGGTCATCATCGCCCTCCAGGTGGACACCCCGTGGTACCCCTTCTGATCGCGCCCGTCTCCTGCTGGTCCTGACGCCCGTAACAGCGTGGCACCGCTGCAATTCGCATGAAACTGTCGCCATGATGTCCATGACAGTGCGCCGCCGCTGGCAGACTCGCTATCTCTGTCATCCATATTAATCGTTGTTGTGTTGAACTGATCTGTGCATCCCATGCGTGTGGCCAACACCCCGCTCCCCGCCCCCGACGCAGAAAAGACCACCAAAACAGCGGCCATGCCGCATGACATCGGAGTAGCACCTAGAGTGGCAACGGTGGCAGTGTGGCTGAGTAGGAGCGCGCAATAGGCATCGCGCGGCCGCATGTGCCATACCGCAACAGCCTCATGACGATGGTTCTGCGGGATTCCCTGGGGGGCAACTGCAAGACGTCGATGGTTGCGAACCTCAACGTCGCCGATGCCGCCGTCGACGAGAGCATCTCGACCTGCCGCTTCGCGCAGCGCGTCGCCATGGTCGCCAACGCGGCGTCCGTGAACGAGGAGACCGACCCGAAGCTCATCATCGCGGGCCTGCGGCAGCAGGTCCGGGACCTCAAGGACGAGATCCGGCTGCTCCAGGTGCGAAAGAACACTCAGGCTGCGGTGGCGTGGTGATTCGTGCTATCGGACGCCACGTCAAGGCGCTTTCCGTCCCCGTCTGTCCGAGCTGGCCAGTCCAGGCTGTGTCGCATGTTAATGTTCATCAAGGTGCTAATGGTTTTCACCATTTGATGGATGGTGTGACTCGGCAAGATCATGTTGAAACACAGGGACACTGCTGCTGCTCTGACGCAGCCCTGTGGCTGTGGGCCACACGATAGCCGGCTCTAGAGTTTGTGCATCATCTGCATCTGTTCTGCCTGCATGCCTGCACTTACATGTTCGCTGCAGCACACAGTCTTCCTGGCTGTACCTGAAGCAAATAAGATCGCGCTGGCTATCCACTTGTACGTCATGATTGCATGCAGGGCGGAGAGGAGGTGCGTGGGCCACTGACAGAGGACGAGCTGCAGCGGCTGCGGCAGGCGGCCTCCGCATACGTCGCGGACACCGCACCCGACGCCGCGCTGCGGCCCGGCAGCTCCATGATGTTCATCAACGCCGCCTTCCAGGCGCTCAAGGACCTCGCCCGAGGCACTGCCGGCCCCCGGCCCCCACCCGCCCTCCACGCGGCAGCGAGCCCAACCCCATCCCCGGCCCAGCCCGCGGCGGCGCTGGGCTCGACCGCCACGGTGCCGGGTTCGCCGGCGCGTGACAGCGCGGGTGTGGCGGAGGAGGCGCCGGCGAAGGGCGTGCTTGCGCTGCGGGAGGAGAACGGGAAGCTTCGTCTGCAGGTGCAGCAGCGGGACAACGAGATCAGCATCCTCGTGTCGATGCTGAAGAAACGGGAGGCCACAATCGCGGCCGCAGCTGCTGCCGCGCCAGCCCCCACTGCAGGCCAGGCGGACGCTGCTCCGGGAGGCGTGTCTGGGGCTGCATCAGGCGGGCGGCCTGCTGACAGCCCTTCGGCTGCAGGGGCGTGCCAGGTGGCGGGTCCGAGCGGAGGAGGTGCGGGTGGAGCGGACGCGGCGGCTGATACCTCGCTGCTGGACCTGGGGGCGCTGTCGGACCGGAACCGTGCGTTTGAGATGTTTAGGAAGAGCTACAGGCGGAATGCGGCGATCGAGACGAGCAAAGTGGTGCGAGCTCTGCATGGCACGCACGTCCCGTGCGAATCGCTCTGTTGGTGAGGCACCAGTCCCTCACTGAATAGCGTTCAGCAGGTAGCGCTGGATTTGCTTCATTGCACCGATGCATATCTCTGCTGGCGGTGGTGCTGCGACCACACGCGTGAGCGTGGGCTGTGTGCAAGAGTGGCAGGCACCCAAATTTGAAGCCATGTCCAAGTGGTGGGAGCGACACAGCAGTCCAGGTTCATGCTTTCAGTGTGGTCACCCCTGCATCATGTTGCACTGCCCACATTCATATCAGTCATGCTTACTGAACGCTCTGCCACCCCTCAGAGCAGCCTAGCTCTGAGGCGGGCCGGTGTGCATATGCACACTGCACGCATGGCATGCATGCAGCCGTGCACATGTGTATACCCGAGATGTGCTGGCAGTAGCCAGGGGCGAGGCAGTGCAGGAGCTGAAGGAGAAGTACACCCAAGCCAAGGCCCTGGGCGCACGCGCGAACGAGCTTCGGGTGGCGATGGCGGCCCAGAAGCAACAGATCGAGCAGCGGCGCATGCAGCGTGCTGCCGCAGACATCGCAGCTGGAGGCACTGGCGCCGCAGCGGCCGAAGGTGACGAGGACGCCGGCGCCCTCGCTGAGCTGGCGGAGCAGCGCGCGGAGTACAAGGCGGCGTTTGACAGCCTGCGCGAGCGCAAGCAGGACATCGAGAGGCTGCAGGGTCTGCTGGAGCGGTCGCGGCAGCAGATGGCGGTGCGCATGGCGCCGCGGCTGTGTGTGTATGCATGAGCTCACTGCTGAGAGGGACTGCAGCTACAGTCTTCCAGAGCTTTGACACATGCGTGACGTTGCTGTTCTGCGTTGACCATGGCCAGACGCCTGCATGCGAACGCTCCCCACGGCTGCTAGACGTAGGAGTGTATGCAACTGTTTGGCGCACGCTCGTGGGGGAAGGGGCGTTGACGCCGGGTGGGACCAACACTGTCGTCTGGCCAGGATTAAGATTCCCGCCGGCAACAGGCGTCGATCCGCCACTATTGACAACACACTCCAGTATAAAACAGGATGTTTGGTGCACACAGACATTATCGCATACATCGTAGTCTGGGCACAGTGGCAGCTCCCTTTGCAAGGTGGTGTGGAGGCCAGCCGACCATTCAAACCAAGGCGGTCATGCAGCTTGTTTGCCAGGCTGCCATCACCGAGGGCGGTGACAAGCCGGCTTCAGCCTGGCTTTGGCAAGTTGTACTTTATCTGTGTTTATAGCTTCGTTCGCTGGTATCGACTCTGACATGGGCCGCCATGGCAATGAAGGTTTGTCGTGCAGAAGGACTTCCAGGGATGGTACACCATGATGGCTGCTCGTGGGGCTGCACCTACAAGTGGAGATGCTGCATCTGCAGATGGAATCTTGACTTCTGGATCGCGCAGCACAGCTGTGCATACTGGCGAGGCTGTGAAGAAGGTGTCGCTACTGGACACAGGGACAGCGGCACAAGGTAAAAGTGAGATTGGACTGGTTGCTGAGAGATCATTGCCTGGCCAACGTGTGCCTGCCGTGAGGACTGTGGGCAGCGCGGGGCAGCTAGCTGCACAAGCTCGGGAATCATCTGGTATTGCAATGTCAAATGGGCAGGATGAAGTGCCTTCCAAAGGAAAGGATTTTCCAGAGGAAGTGCTTCGTGCTGCAGGACCGTTTTTGACTGGGGATCCGACAGCAGATGAGGACATACTGGGATTTTATCTTGTTAGACACAATATGCTGCATGGTGGAAATTGAATCTTCAGAAAATGTGAATAGCATCAGACGTGACGCTTTGGCTGCTGTAGAGTCATTGCTGTGGCAGGTTCGAATGCAACATGGACCACACATAGATCGATAAACGTGTACCACGATCTTGTTGGCTGGGGCGTTGCAGTTCATGGTGATGGTGGCGCTTTCCTATCTCCGAGTTACCAGCAGTAAGAGAAACTGTGTTCCCTCAGTGCTGCACCGCACTCACTTCACACTGAGACCGAGGAAACGTCCGCTGTCGCAAACAAGCCTCAAATTTCTGTGCTCCGCTCTGTTGATACTTCATCATGGCTATTTCTCAGCAGGCCCGGCGTGTGTTCTTGCCCAGGGACTGGCCAAAAACAGAGTTTTGGGGAACACTGAACTGCGTTGGCCCATCAGTGCGTGGCAACGCTGAGGCTCGTTCTCGACCGCCTGAAGCAACGCAATGCAATGCGGGTTACCCTTTGAACGGAATGCGGTATGGCATAGCATGACCTTTGCCTTCTTTGCGGTGCACCTTTACTGGCGCCAGCCATGGCCGAGATCAGTGCAGTGCAAGTGGCCGCACGCGTTCGCGATCTGGTTCCTCGAGAGCGTCTGAGTGGTTATGTTGGCTGTGTTGATGTCCAAGAAGATAGTGTTGTGGTGGGTGGTAAACGCAGCTTTGGCTTTGATTACGCATTCGCACCGAATTGCACTCAGACCAGCGTCTATGACACGGCTGTGAAGCCTCTGCTGGAAGCATGCAAGCAAGGAATCAACGTCACAGTGCTAGCATATGGTGAGTCAACTGGATGGTGTTCTCATCATGGCAGCTGCCCGGTGTCATGGAAAGGATCATCGCCTCATGCCGCATGCCTGAGTGATGATTACAGGCCAGACTGGATCGGGGAAAACGTACACAATGGGTACGGCAGGGCTCAACAGCATGTCCGAGGCACAGCAGGGCATTGCCCCCAGGCTGGCAGCAGACATCTTCGCCCATGCTGGCAATGGCTGCACACTGGCAGTCACAGTGTCTTGCCTGGAAATATATGGCGAGGAGCTGCAAGACCTGCTTTGCGAGAACAGCAAAACAAAGCTCCAAATTCGTGAGCATCCTGGGGGACAGATCGCGGTGTCAGGCCTGTGTGACATTCACGTATCCACACAGGAGGAACTGTTGGATGTTCTTGGGAAAGGTAGGTTGCCACCTCAACTGCAGAGCACTATCTGTCCCACGAAAACACGGTGCACTAGTATTGCCACTTGCCCGGTGCCACTGATCAACAGCGCAGGTGGTGCCTGACACCTCACACGCAAGCATTCGCCAACCACTGGGCAAACAAGCCTCATCACCCACTGCGGGATGCACACGCCCTCCATATCCAGAGCTGACGATCTCCATCAGTGCACAGGCTTGCTCAAGCGAGCAACAGGCAGCACTCACATGAATGAGGAGTCAAGCCGCTCCCATGCTGTCTGCACCATCACGCTCTCCTGCTACAGTTCCAACAGCCCCACAGACTCGCACATGTACACCTCCAAAATCCAGCTCGTTGACCTCGCCGGCTCCGAGCGCCTCTCACAGACCTTCTCTCGGACCACAAAGGAGACCTGTCAGATCAACAAGGGCCTCCATGCACTGTCAAACGTCATCATGGCGCTGTCACCGCACTCTGCAGCTGCACCGACCCAGCAGCATGTCCCATACCGGGACAGCAAACTCACCCGGGTGCTCCAGGACGCCCTCGGCGGCTCAGCACGCACCGTGCTCATTGCCTGCGTGAGCTCAGCGGACGAGAGCGTGAATGAGACCCTGTCAACGCTGCACTACGCGACGCGGGCGCGCCGCATCCAGAGCCGCCCGGCTCCAGCCTCAGCCGATGCCGGTGCCGAGACGCTCAGTGCGCTGCAGCGCATGCAGTGGGTGCTGCTGCGGCGATACCTCGCCTCTGTGGGGCTGCTGCCAATCCCGGAGGTCCTGATGAAGGTGCGCAGCGGGTGGCCTGGATCCACCTCGAGGTGCACATGCATGAGATGTGGCAGGCGGGTGTTGCCCGTCACGGCTCGGCCCAACGCTCACTGCTTTGCTGCTGATCTGTAGCCCTGCAGCGGTGGACGGGACAGGAGGTAATGGAGCTCCCTGTCCCTGCCAAGTATGTGCTTGTCCTGCATTGCATGCATGTCTCGGTGCCCCTTGCTGATGATGCATCGCCAGATATAGGAATCGGAGCGATGGAAAGCTGAAGATGCTTTAAGCGTTGGAAATGAAGATCATGTTCCGCAGCATGGGCCGGTGCCTGAGAATGGGGACAACACATAGCATTCAAGCAGTGCGTTGACATTGTGGTGCTGATATATGTGGACTCACCTCGTGCAGGATGTGAATGCCATGCCGGAGCCTGCTGCTCGGCTGCACCTTCTGGAAGCTGCCAATGCCCTAGAAGCAGCGACGCGCCGCGACTTGGCGGAGGCGCCGCCGCTCGAGCCACCGCAGCTGGTACCCTTGCCCTCCGCGCCGATCCCGCATGATGGCGGAGACTGCCTGGACCGCATGGTCGATGCCACGTTGCCGCCGTCATCCTCGCCGCTGACTGGCGCCGGCATCGTCTGCAGCAGCTGCCAGCAACCGCTTCCAGGGCAGCGCCCGACGGCCTGCGCTGCAGAGACACAGACGGCGCCGGGAGGAGTGCCCGTGGGCGCGCCTGACGGCAGTGGGTCAGGCTCTGGGGCAGCTTCTGACACGATCCTCGGCAACATGGAGTCCCTGCTGTGCCTCGATGCTCCGCCTGCCATGCGGTGTGGTGTGCGTGCAAGTGGGCAGAGCGGCGACATTGCGGCAAAGTATCTGCCGCGCTGCAGCGCTGAGGGTTGCGGCGAGTGCGTCAGCCAAGCAGGCTCACGCGACAGAGGCGCGGTGGGGGATGACCTCAAGGTGGAGGGCTGCGGTGCGCTGCCGCGGCAGATGAGCGGCCGGGCGCATGCACTCGGGCAGGGCCTCTTTGCGGGCCCGCTGCTGTGGTCTGCTCCGGGCGTGTCTGCTGGCAGCGCCGGTGGAGATGAGGGTGTGGATGCGGTGGCAGGCGTGGGATGCATGGAGGACAGTGGGGGTGGCTCCCAGGCGGATGCGCTTGAGATTCCTCGGGTGCCTGAGGAGGTGCTGGTCTTGCCATCGCCCCCATTTCCATATTGAATTTGGCCTGCTTCGCCAGCCCGTTCGCCAGCCCGTTCGCCAGCCCGTTCGCCAGCCCGTTCGCCAGCCCGTTCGCCAGCCCGAGTCAGGTGCATTTGTGGAATTCACGTATGCACGGTGCCCATGTGACGAATGCATGGGTGTGGCATGACCAGCGATCTTGACATGGTGCCACAAAGACTGTACGCCTTGCGGGGGGAGACAGTGCGATGCGAGGGTTCTGGGTTCACTCGCCGCAGAGGCACAGGATGCACCAGTGCTCCGGTAGCGATCACGAGGAGCGGACTGGAAGCAGCCAACGGCCTCGAGACGCCAGCCTCATCTCCACCCCTGGCGCTGATCCTTCTGGTCTATCCCCCCCTGCTGCATTCTAGCAATTCCTGGCTGTTGTGGCATTACAAGCATAGCCATGCTTCCGCTGGTGCGGCATCTGGTCTGTGCGAACTCCTCCTGCCGAGCAAGAAGATGTGATTCTCTATGTTGAGCTACACGGCATGGGCGCAGGGGGAGCACGACATGGTCGTCTTTGACGAGGACGCCGCATCGTACATCAGCGCAACTGACTACCGCCAGATGCTGCACTCCATCGCGCCGGAGCTTGGGGAAGAGGCCGAGGCGCTGCACTCCTGCCACCGCCGCCTGCAGGTGCCCCCCCCCCCTCCGCCCTGCAGGGCCAGCTGCCCTCACTCTTGCCTGAATCACACACCGTCCGCACCGCGGCAATCTGCAGACGCCCGGCCATCTCTGTGCGCAACGCCACGACAGCGCATGTGCGACACAGCACCGGGGCATGGGCCATACCCAACAGGACCATGTGCGCCCGCATGACGTCTGCCACATTCTCACGTCACACGCGCACGCACTGTGCAGGACGAGCAGAGCGGCACTGAGACGGCGCACAGCGGCGCGGTGGCGGTGCTGCGGGCGCAGATCGACGACCTGGAGGCGGTGATGGCGGCGCAGGAGGGCGAACTGCACGTGCTGCGCGCCGAGGAGGGCCGCGCCCGCGACGCCTGCGCCGAGCTGCAGCACACCTGCACCACCCTCCACTCCCAGGTGTGCCTGCATCGCCGCAGAGGGGCCCTCCCTGCGCACCCCCCCCCGCTTTGACATGCACAGCCGCCACAACCTGCTTGGGACTGCAGCGGAGCCTCACCGCCTGCTTGAAGTGATTGCCAAGTTCTCAGGAAGGGGACGTGAACAGATGTAAACGAGTGCACGTTCGCAGCCCTCGATGTAGGCGCTGAGGCTGAACCGGGCAACTAAATATTGCCCCGAGTTACCCACGCAGCACTGCGCCGTAGAGGTCCATGCGGCAGAGGACAGTTTCGCGACGCAGACGCCCCGCCGCACGGTGCAGATCCAGGAGAAGCACGCCCAGCTGGAGCAAGCACACGGCGGCCTGCGCGCTCTGGAGCAGTCCCTGGACCGCAGCGAGGCAGAGAGTGCGGCCGCGCGCGCACATGCCGAGGCGCGCATCGCCGACATCGCCGGCCGCAAGGCGGAGCTCGAGCGGCAGCTGCGCTCCACTGGCGCCGCCGCGGCGGCGGCGCGTGCGCAGGGAGCGGCGACGCGCGTGCACGCGCTCGAAGCGCGGCTGCAGGGAACGCGCGCGGCCAAGGCATCTACGGAGCAGCAGCTGCAGGACTGCCGGGTGCGACAGTGCTGACCGCCCTAGACACATCACGGCCGTAGATCCGGAGTCTGTGTTGGCATTCAGCTCGTTGCGCTCAGGGCCCTTGCACTGACAGACTCTATGCATAATGCGTTGCCGATTCACTGCTGGAGCGCAGCTGGCAAAGCATGTTCCTCAAACTAATCAGGGTCTGAGCATGAGCATGAGCACACGTGAGAGCTAGCTCTGCAACGTCCAGGTCGCCCACCAGGCTGAGAAGCGGAAGCTACAGCGGGAGCTCGCCGGGCTGCAGCGGCAGCTGCGCGGCACGGAGAAGCGTGCGCTGGCACTGCTGCGCAGCCGCTCCCAGCAGGAGGAGGCGCTGGCTCGCAAGGACCGCCAGATCCAGGACTCGCAGCATGCACTGCAGGAGCTGCAGGCACGTCCCGACCGCCCGCCGCTCTCTCTTGGAGTGCATCGCTGCCGGGGAATGGGCCCTTACGTGTGCTGGCACCATCATGTGCTCTGCCATCATCTTTTGCATGTCCGGCATTGTTGCATGTTTGTAGAAATTGATGTGTGCTTTGTCTGGGCTGTAAAGGAGTTGCATGCTCCTGATGCTGAAGGTTCCCAGATCTGTGGCGCATTGGTGCTGTGTTGACATGGCAAGGCACCCGTGTTGCAGCGACCGCGGATTTGGGTGACGGCTTGAAGGGTGTCGGCTTCACCGTCAGTGCAGTTACTTGGACGGCTGACATTGCCCTGCCTGGTCCACCCATGCGCTCCAAGTTCCTTTGGGTGCAACAGCACCCGTATCCATCTCCTTTCATGTGACTCTACTGGAACGATCAGTACTGGAAGACTTCCTCACATCCAATCTCTCAGTGTACCTGAGGCTCAGGTATCGTGCTGAATGCAAGCATGCCAAAGTCGCGCACCACCGACCACAAAACCTCAGCTCCTCCACCATGACACGGCGACACAGATGGCTGGGTGAAGGCAAGCTTTGTGCGCCTTTTCCGGCAGAAGGGCCCATGCATGCAGGCAGCGGTGGGCGCATCGCCGCGTCGGCAGGACATCGCGCAGCAGACGCTGCAGTGGTGGGACCGCCAGATCGCGCTGCTCGCGCAGCGTGCGTCCGCGGGCGGCCGTGTCGCCGACCTGGAGGCGCAGCACGCCGCGCTGCAGCGGCAGCTGGCATCCCTGCAGGACACGGCCACTGACGGATGTGCGGGACAGCCTCCTGTGCCACCCTTGTTGCCTGAATCGGCAACGTCGCAGTGTATGGGGGCGCATCTCCTCAGGCCGGCGCCTGCCATAGTCGTGCCCGGCGCCTGCCGGGCCATAGCTGTGCCCAGAGCCTCCCATAGCCCTGCAGCCGTAGTAGCCGAGTGTTGCGTGCACGTTGTGTGTGGATCATGCGGGCGTCGATCTCGACGTCCAATTGCGCGGTTCCACCGCAACTCGCCGGATTCTGAATCCTGAAGCTATCCAAAACGGCATGCTCCCCGAGCAAACAAATGCACTATACAGCCTCAGCTCGCAGGCTGACGTCGTTTCAGCGTGCTGAGCGCATGCGTGCTTGTGCTGCAGATGAGGGAGGAGAGGCGGCGTGGCAGGAGGAGCGGGAGCGGCTCGCGCTGCAGCTGCACGTTGCCGCGGGCAGCCTCGCGGTCGGCCGGGAGCAGCTCGCTTCAGCGGCGATGATCAAGACGACGCTGCAGGCCGCCGTGCGCCGCCTCGGCCTGCCGGCCGCCCGCCACCTGCTGCTGCACCTCGTGTCCGCGCTCCTCACCACGCTCACCCGCGAGCAGGATTCCCGCCTGCAGCTCAGCGCCCTGCGCTCCTCCCTCAGCCTCGTCACGCAGCTCAACCGCCACCTACAGGGTAATGACCCGGCGCCATTGGCGGGTCCCGGGCCTGTGCTGACAGGCGGCATGGCATGCGCGACCGCACCGGTGGCTGGCAGCGACAGCATGCGCAGCACGCTCAGCGTGGAACCATCCCCATCCGCGCCGGGTCTTCAGAACCGGCAGCTCGCGGATGCGGAGGGGGCCAGCGGCGCAGCAGGAGAGCTGGCCGGGTCTGCCGGTGAGGTTGCCGTTGGCGGCCACAGACGTCGAGGTGGCTCAGTGGAACGCAGTGCTGCCTCTGAAGGCCGCCTGCGTAGCCCGCCATCGCGGCGCGCGCAGAGTGGGCCCGGTTCCTCTGCAGCCAGCTGCAGCCCGGCGGTGCCGGCGCGCTTGCTGGGCCCTGCGACGAAGCAGCAATGTGGCCTCGGCGGAGGTGCGGGTGGGAACCCTGCCGGCACGCGGACAGTTCAGAGTGCAGGCTCACCTCACAGCCGACGGGGCATGGAGGGCAGCCCGGGAACAAAAGGCAACGATGGGCACCGGCCGTCCGCCGGACGCAGCCCCGGGCGGGCCGCTCGCGGCGCCCCGGTGACACGCGTGGCTGAAGCGAACCGCAGCACTGAAGGCAAGGTGGCGGCGAGTGCCGTACCCAGCATGCGAGGCGCACAGCCCCGGCCATGTAAGCGAGAAGTGGGGAGGAGTGGGGAGTGGGCGGCCGGTGCCGCAGGCATGACGCCGCCAAGGAGCAGCGCGTCCATGCTGATTGAGCAGGCCACCATGGCAGCCGCCGCCACAGGCGCTTGTCCGCCGGATCACGGACTAAAACAGCAAGGTGTGAGGGGAGTGTTCTGGGGAGACCGGAGCGAGCCGCGGGGGGTGGCAGAGGAGGAGCAAGACTCCCGAGGGCTCCAGATCCGGGCGGGTGAGGGGCACGGCAGGGTGCGGAGCTCTCGGGAAGCTATGGCCGCCTTTGGAGGACTGCGCTCCCCGGCTTCGTCTCATAGCGATGGCCACCCCAGCCAGCCGCGCAGCGCAGGCGGTGCTCATGGCTTTGCCCGCGGCGACCAGGCTGAGGCGCCCTGGAGCATCAGCACGGGTGGAGTACCAGACCACATCCGCGGGCCCGGGGAGGCGGGGCAGAGGGGTGCTGTGCGCGGGATTGAGCGCGGGAGCACCGAGAGCGTGAAGTGGAGCGGTGGCCTGGCGCAGCAGGAGGCTGCATGGGGCCAGAGGGGCGGCGGGCCATGCATCGCAGGCGCGCTGCACCCTGGGGCGGCAAGAGGGAGGGACATGGCGAGCCAGCAGGGGCGCACACGGCTGAGCTTTGCGAGCCCTGGTGGCCACGGCAGCGATAGTGGTGCGGTCTTGCTGACGCGAGCTCGAGCGCTGAACACATGTATTGCAGGCCGTGGGCACTTTGGCGATGGGTGGCTGTTTTCTGGCACTGCGCCCGAAGAACCCCTATAGCCCCGCCCGCGGCGTGTGTCTGCCTCTGCACAGCTAAGTATCAGACGCACAACGGTTCATGACCTAGCCAGCTGCGCATAGCATGTGCTGCATGTCAGAGTCAAGTATCAGGCAACAGGTGACGCCGGTGACGCTGAACGGGCTTGGCTGTTGCTGTGCAGGCACCGGAGCACAAGTGCGGTCTGCAGCCACGATGCAGATGTCGCGGCCCCTCGGCGGCGGAGGTGCGGCGGGCATCACGGAGCGCAGCCCCCAGCGCCCCGGCGCCGCTGCCCTGCACAGCTGGGGCCCCAGGTCTCCTGCAGAGTCCCCCCGGCAGCCGGGGGCGTGCCAGCCACGGGGCGCGGGGGCAGCAGACCCGCAGGGCGCCGCCCGCTGGCGCCTGAATTGCGACAGGCTGCCCCTGCACGGTGGTACGGCTCAGGCGATGTGCGACAGTGCCTCGAGCGTGCAGGCGTCACCAGACCTGAGGCCACGGTCTGGCCAGAAGAAGGTCCAGTTTGCGGAGGACGAAGTGGTCCTGGTGGCCTCGCACCCTGTGACTGATCCTGCCTGGCATGACTCGTGGTCACAGTAGTTGGTTGCAGTGGGCGATGCACCTGGCCTCTACTGCAAGTTACAGTGACCTCGATGATATAATGATATAATCAGGGTGTGCTAATGTCGTAGAAAGCCTTGTTTGGTTTGCTCTGAAGGGTTACGACCACAACTACGGCAAAGAGCTGACAGCCATGTGCATCAGCTCATCGAACCTGTTGTTGTTGCAACCATCGTGATCAGCTCAGCTGAATAAAGCTGGCTTTGTCAACAAACATGTGGCAGGCGTGTGTGGGCCTGCATCAGTGACCGTGGTCAGAAGGCAGATTGATGCTGTGCTTACACTAAACAACAAACATCCTGGCTCTGTGACATTGGAGATAATTTGCGCGGGCAGGGCATAGCTGTGTCTGAGATGTCAAGCACTACCTACCAACGACGCCGACCTCAACATGTGCACCTGTCGTTGCCCAGTAGGTTGTGCAGAGAAGCTTTTGCAATGCGACAAAGGATAGTAGTGCGCACGACATGCGTGCAACTTGTAACCATTTCTGGGCCTCCAGAATGTTGCCAAGTAGGCTTGATGGCAATCGTCTGCTGAGTTGTTTCCCCTAAGCATGAACAACTGCAACACAGCACATGAGTCACGAATGTGTTGCACAGGCCCATACCAGATGGCACCTTTGATCATCTTAATAAGAGAATGTAATGTCGACTATGCATACTTTTACACTGGTGTATACGAAAAGATGTACTGGCTGCAGCAAAAACTGACACATTATAGTATCCAGACGATCGTGACTACACACACATACACCTGCCACTGCACTGTGCACTGACCATGAGGTAGCAGTAGTGCTTGACCAAGAAGCCTGCTGGCACACCATCTCTGTGTCACCAGCCTGAGCCTGCAAGCACCACCACTCCTCGCTTGGTCAAAAACCGCGCTCCATTACACACGAAACGGACACATACCTGCGTCTCGCACCCGCACACCCATACATACGCCGCACCAACCACACAGGCTCGGCGAGGGCCTGCTGGTGGAGACACACAGCATTGCCTACATCAGCCCCTGTGAACCCACAGAATAAAGAACCACTGAAACAGATCCTACATTCTGTACGCCTACACAGGCGTTCCATCGTACAAATCTACAGCCACCTGTACACAACACCCAACTCAACCCGCCAGCCTACACTCCAGCACCCACCCCCCTGGCACCCACACCCCGCCACCGACGCTGCTCACTTCTCAAATTTGTGCATATACTGCAGCACATTTGCGAAGCTTTTCATGGCCTTTGTGTGGTGGTACTGTACCAGACTCGCCGACTTGAACCCAAGGCGCTCCGCAATCTCCTTTCGCATCAGCGGCCCATCCCCCCGCAGACCATACTTGTATGCAATCACCTCCCCCTGTACCGACGGTAGGCGGTTCAGCACGTCCTCAACCGTGCTGCGCAGCTCCGGCACGTCCAGCACGCGCAGCAGCTCCGCATCCTCCGCCCCTTCCTCCTCACCCCACGCTCGTTCCCCGTCATCCTCCGGATCGGTTGAGCCCGCGGACCCGCCGGCGACGTGGGAGCCACTGGCGATGACCTCCCATGCGTCGCCGGTGTCAAAGTTGGCACCGTCCGGGAAAATCTCGGCGTGGGAGTCGGAGCCGGAGAGGATGCGGGTGGCGGTGGGGTCGTCGACGGCGGCGCGGCGCGCGATGGCTGAGATCATCGCGGCGTCGAGGCCGGTGATGCCCTCCGCGATGTCCCCTGCGCCGGCGCCGCCGCTGCGGCGCTCGGCCTGGACGGCGGAGTGCGCGGCCCACACCCTGCACGGAAGGAATGATGTGTGATTGATGTGAGGACAGGGAGTGAATAAAAGGAATGCCGCGGGAGGGAAGGGAATGATGATGTTGCGGACACATTGGGGAATGTACTGGCCTGGCACGTCTTGCAGCCTTCCGCCCAGTGAGACTTTTGTTGCAACATGTCCATGTGGGTTCCTGGTAGGCGTGGCCTGAGGGCACGTCATGCTGCGTCGCTGGGGCGATTTCCGGTAGACGACTCAGCCGGGGTGATGCAGCGGCCAGTGCCACGGCTGACGCAAGCGTTGCCCGCATGTTTGTGGATGTCACGGTGCAACACAGTGACAAGAGCTGCGCACCGGCGGCGTTGTGTCATCTCAGAGAGAGGCAGCGCCATCACCCGGTCTTTACCGTATAGGGCAGCCTTGAGGCGCCCCTCCAGCTGGATCCAGGCATGTGTGGCAAAGGTGTTGCCGAGGGTGTCGTTGAATGTCCAGATGCAGAGCCTCAACTGCACCATCCCCTCCATCGCAACGTCCTCCAGGTCTGGCAGACCAGCCATGGAGCCTTTCAGATGTGCCGCAACCTGCATGCCACACTACAGTCAGACTGATGTGCACTGGGGTGTGTAGATGCGGGGCATTGCAGGCCTGCACAGAGTTGATGCAATTCTGAGACCATCCAGGGCCACGCTCAAGGATAGTGCAGCGATTCTATGCTCGAGTAGAGAAGCGTGGAGACCCCACCTTGAAAACGAGACCTGAGTGGATGTGCATAAGGCTGAACAGCGCATCTTGCCGCTGGGCCTGGATCTGCAACATCTCTGGTAGGGACATGCGTGTGGCCTCAACAGTCTTGTGTAGCTGTGTTGGCTCTAGTTTGGCTACATCCAGTACTTCTGCGAGTTGGACGAACTTGGAGACTGGTGCGGGCACACTTGGATCGAAGTTTGCCTCTACAATGCGGCGCCATTTCTGGATGATGACCCACGCATCGGTTTCCGCCATGTGTTTGCTAGTGGCAGCTGCGTTGTCAGTACGAGTAGGTGAGATGGATGCACGAACTTTCCCCCATGCTGACCTTCTCTTGTTGCGAAGCCGCGACATGAAAGCCATAGAAGTAGTGTCTTGCTCTGAGCATTCCTGGCTGGGGCTCGAAGCAGCAGCTGGGCGCTCTGCGCGAGTCACGAAAGATCTCGACGAGGGCAAGTCGACCGAGCTACGCCTGAAGTCATCTTCAGCGCACCCAGACTGGGGATTGACGTTGATTGCATCTGTGAGTGGGTTTTGGCTGTCCGGAAGTCTGTCTGCTGACCCGCCAGTCCCTGAGCAGACGGCCTCGGTGGCCAGTGTCGCTCCCTGCCAAACACCCCACCTGCGAGGCGCTTGTTCTTCCACATCTGATGAGTCCAGATAGATACGCTCAAGATCACGTACTGTAGTCGATACTGGACTAGTCGGAGCCGGGGCACACACAGAAGTCGATGATGGAACCCGGGTCTGACGACGTGACCTGCAAGGCGTGGATGAACATGAGCATGTTGCGCAGTGGCCCACAACCGGTGCACAAGACCCTCAATCTAGCAGCTGATGGGATCGTGGGATATTCAAGCACCTTGGGGTGGAAGAGCCATGTACATACATGCAGCGGTACGTTTGATAACGAAGCACTACCACTGCAAGGAAGACGCGACCACCGCTTCAAATGAAAAACTGATCCACCCGTTTAAAACATACAACATCTATATGGGTCCAGCTGTCACGCATGTGCAGTGGCTAGAACTGTGTCAACATGCCTTCAAAGCGATACTGCTTCCTGAAGTCCCTCGACATACCAGGCTCCCATGCAAAGCCAGGCGCACGAGCCTGTGAACCATTACCAAATGGGAGAAAGACATGCAAGTCGTGCATCATTGGCGTCCTTGAGGATCCGCACCTGGAAGCCTCAGTCAGCGGAGGCGTGACGGAACGGGACGGGATGGAAGATGCCCCGAGCATGTTCATGCCCCCCACACAACGTGCCATAGGCGGAGTGATTATAGAGCGGCCTCAGAGGCAAGCTAGAACTTTGAAATTTGTCCGGGTCACGTCGTAAAGGAAGAAGTGATTGGGTTTGACAATGATGAACTCTGTGAGTCTGATCAAGGAGGGGGCAACAGTGATGACACGCTTTGAAGGAGGTGATCTTTCCTCTCACCGGTACTTGATAATTATGAAGCATTCAGACTGCATCAGCGTGCTGTAGCAATGTTCGGTGTCCATTCACAGCACGATGTGGCAAGTTTCGTGGCCCAGGCGACCAAGGATTTTCGACATACGTTGAAGGCCACAAAACCACACATGCTCAACTACATGTGCACACCTGTCGCCACTTCATCACGCCATTCGTATCCGATTTGACGAGCGTGCCATGCGGTGGTCTACTTTCGTCTTCACTGTACAAAGGAGCCCTAACGTTTGTGACTCTCTTGATCAGTGCATTCTTCAGCGTGAAATTCTTTGGCAAGCATCACACTTGTGGGAGCTGTCGCATGGCACATGCCACTGAGATCGATATTGGTGCATCAACTTGTGACTTGCACACGTGGCGCACTGAAGATGGATAGCATCTGCCGTACAGGCTGACCTGACAAGGGCATACAGTCAACCCCCCCGGCTGCTTGCATCGTGCAGAACATCCATGGCACACATCGCTATATCCGCACACCGCAGCACTTCTCAGCCTGGCAAGACCCTGCTCCAGGCCACAAGGACAGATGAAATCCACACTGACAAGGAATGCGCCATGCAAGAACGCGATGTGCTTTCATACATGCGCCACCGATGCACTCGGGTGTGCGGTGCTTTTTGCTATTGTGTTGTCGAGCTGTTCCAGCGGTGCTACCTGCCTCTGCGCCTGGGTGTATTCAACACGTTCCCCGCCGACATGCACGACTTGCAGCAGCACAAGTTGCAGAAGCAGCCCTGCGAGGCTGTGATCGCACGAGAGGCGGCGTGGGGTGACGGCCGCAGGCGGTATCGCAGGTAATACAGCACGGTGCCTTCGTCGGTTACAGCAGAGGGGGCCGGAGGCTCGGCGTCAGTACACCCCGGCACGGCATCTGGCAGACATGCTGGGCTGCGTCGGCTCTGCGCCTCCTTGGCCCTAGTGCACACACATGCATTCTGGAGCCAAAGGGGAACGACCACGTGAAGAAAACACGCCGCAATGTGATGCAGGGCGGTCAGGAAGCTGGGTAGAAGCTGGTGCCCGGCCGGGCTCTCCGGCGGTGGCTCTGACTGCGGGCCCCGCTCCTCACATGAGCCGGTGCAGCCTGAACCAGGTTTTACCGCGCTGTCATTCCACGGCGAGCCTCGTGTACGTGAGGGTACATGCCATGTGGGCCACGGACTACACACATGGCGCTGCGCGGTACGCGGCGGCAGGTCGGCGGCCGGACGGCGTCACTTTGGAACGGGCAGCGGCTGCGGCTCGATTGTGAGCTTCTCGGCGGCCTCCGCGAGGCGCATCGTCAGCACGGCGGACTGCAGGGCCGCATCCTGCAGCGGCGGCGATCCCGGCCCCCCGCCGGGCCGCACCGGCGCGCTCACGTTCGGGCAGCTCTGCATCAGCACCTCCTGCGGCAAGGCCGCTGCGGTGGCCGTCTGCGGCGGCGGGAGTGCCGCCCCTTGCGGCACCGCCGCGGCAGCTGTCGGCTGCGCGAGCGCGGCCGCGCGCGCAAACGCGACGTGCGCGCGCGTGATCGCGCGCAGCTCCTCCTGCACCACCCGCAGCGGCGGCCGCGTGTCCATGTTCGCCGCCCAGCAGCGCTGGCACAAGGACACGTATGCCGGGTCTGCGTCCGCCGGGTACGGCAGCCGCTTGCCCTGGATGATCAGCAGCAGCACGTCGTTCTGGTCAAACGCCGCAAACGCCTGCTGCGACATGTACATCTCCCACATCAGCACGCCAAATGCAAACACGTCGGCCTTCGGCGTCTTGATCGACTCCCCGCCCTTCGTCTTCACGATCTCCGGCGCCAGGTGGCTCGGCGTGCCTGCGGAGTCGCCGTGCAGCAGTGGCAGGTCCCCGGAGACGACGCGTGCGAGCCCGAAGTCTGCGAGCTTCGTCACGAAGCCCCGCGGGTCGCAGTCGTCCGCCTTGAGCAGCACGTTCTGGGGCTTGAGGTCGCAGTGGATGATGCCGAGGGAGTGGATGTGCGCGAGCGCGGCCGCGATCTCGATCAGCACGAAGCAGATACTGCTGACGTCTGGCGTGCCGTCGGCAAACTTGAAGATGGACATCTGCAGCGCGGAGAGGAGGGTGCCGTAGGCGCAGTACTCCATGACGATGACGCAGCAGCGCGGCAGCTGGCGGCCGCTCTTCTGCTCGAGGATGTCCGCGGACGTTGTGAAGCGGAAGCACGGGCTGCTGTCGTCGCTGTTGCTCAGCAGCGACACCTGCACACACGCACGCGCCGCATCAAGTCTTTGCGCCGGCTGACTTTACGACCAGCACATGACTGAATAAGGGCCAGGGGTGCGCGTGCTCGGCCCGGTTTGTGGCGAGAGCACACATCACAGCAGGCCCGACGCGCCCACGCCTTGCTCTTCTGAGCCTGAGACCCAACACAACGCCCAAAATCAAAACGCACTGCCAGGGTTCTCGCAACCTCACCACCACAGGTTCCATAGCTGGCCTCATGGGCCACATGGAATCTCAGGCGGCCCGACTGGGCAGGCGGCATTTACAGCCAGCCGAACTGGTTAAGGGCGCGACCGCGGCACAACCTACCATTCCACGCCGTTCTCTGCTCTCTGGAGAAATCAATGGGTATCAGAGAATGCACAAAGACGCGCGGAGTTTGCCGGAAATGGAAAACAAAGACACGCGCAGCCGGCCGCAGTGGGAGAAGTCGGTGAGCGAGGGGGGCGCACGCAGTCAGGGAAGTGGGCGATGATGTCGACGACGTTGTGGTGCTTTGCGCGGCTCAGCGTCGCGAGCTCCATCGCGATGCGCCGCATGCGCACGTCCTCCATCGTCGGGTGGAACGCCATCACCTTGACCGCGACAACGGTGTTCAGCAGGTCGATGCGGCCCTTGTACACCACGCCGAACGTGCCCATGCCGATCAGCGACTCTAGCCGCACGTGCTCCGGCTGGCACGCCTGTGACTCCAGCTTCTGCCCGCCCTGCACCGCGGCCGCCGCACGTCACAGCCGCACGCTCCGCAACTGCGGCAGCACCAGCGAATGCCGCCACACGAGGGCGATTGCAGTCTAGCAACCCCGACCAGTGGACGCAATCACGCATGCATGCATGCATGCATGCAGGCACACAAATCTGCTGCGGACTTGTGCTTTACATCACCCTGTCCTCCACGGAAAGTCGGCCAGGCTGTGGGCTACAACGACTGAGCCTGGCGTCACGCAGGGCGGCAGCACAGGCCAGAGGCCGTCCGGGGCGTGTATGAGTGCGGGAGGAAGGAAGAGGGGGGCGGGGGGGGGGGGGGGGGGGGGGGGCACCTCCTGTACGATGAGGCCGGCGAAGAGGGCCTGCAGGGAGTGCATGCTGTCGGCGTCGTTGCAGACTTGCATCATCGCGCTCGGCCGCGAGAGCGCCTGCGCGAGGGGCAGCCGCGAGAGGCTGTACGGGATGTTCTGCCGGAGGCCCTTCGGCGGGCCGGACTCTGCACGTACAGCCACCTGTGTCACCACTCAGGCTAGACACGGCACATGACCGTGCGGTGGACCGCTCCCGACTGTGCGGGCGTTGCAGAAGCAGCGGGGGCACCCTGGACCGCGTTGCGGATGCAGCCCTCAAGTGTGGCGCGAGCCTTTCGGCGGCAGGTCAGGCGCAACTGCGTATCTGGCTGATCAGGTCCAACACAGATCTGCAGCGCGCTTCAGTTGGGCCTCATCGTGCCACATGCCGCAACCTGGGGCACGGCCACATGTCCATGTCCCGACTCGATCCAACCTGCTAGACAGAATACCGCCCGGGCTAAAAGCACAGTGACCCAGGACGGGATGTTCGACCATAAACCGCATCCTCCGTGTGCACGAGAGGGGCCCCGTGTAACCGGTGGCTTGTTCATGAGGTCTGCAACTACGCCCTGCTGGGGCACAGCAGGCACACGAGGGGAGTCATGTGGGACGGAGTGGTGGGCACATCACACACGAGCCGCTGGCTCCACAGAGCGTACCTTGCAAGATCGCGATGATCGTGGTGCTGCAGACGGCGAGGAAGGTGTCGATGTCCGGCTGCGCCGACGCAAACGGCACTTGCATCGACGACATCAGGTACAGGCCGCCGAAGATCGTGCCGTCGGGGGCGTGGATCGGGAAGAGCGCGAGGCGGCGGGGGGGCGCGTCATTGATCATCAGCAGCAGCTCGCTGGTGACATCGGGCGACGACACGAGGTGGTGCGCGATGTCCTCGACAAACACGCTGCACGCAGACGTGAGGGCCGACTGCATGAAGGTGCCCTTCAGGGACACCTGCTGCCGCATCACCGTCGCGCCCGCCGACAGCGCCGCGACCGCGTCCGCCTCTGACTTGCTCGTCTGCAGCAGCTTGCCCTCCGGCGTGCTCGCGAGCGGCATCGTCGCCGACCTGCACACAGACGGCTGTCGCCCACAGAACCGCCGCAGGCTGATAGTCTGCACAGACGGAGCCTTAATTCTCTGGTGCGCTTTACTTCGCCGGGCACCTGGTCGACTAGGCCCAGCCACATAGTCTACACGGGGCTGACACCTACCGGCGACCGGCTGAAATTGAGGACGTGGTCATGCATCGGTGCGTGACATGAAGGTTTGAGCCGCAGGGTCCGCCACCGCGATGGCCCTGGTTGCTTGCATGGCCACTGGTGGTTGCTATGGCGTGGTGTGTTTGGTTGCTTTGCCATACAATGGCCTGGTGTACGTGGAACTTATATACCGCGGTGGCCCACCTGGGCCCATGGCACCTACTGCTGGACCATCATGCCACCACCACTCGACGAGTGCGAGTCCCGTGGGCGCGACGCCGTGTGCAGGGACGGCAGTGACTCAAGCACACGCGAGGGCGCTCGCGGGGTCGGCCTGGCCCACTCGAGCAAACGTCACAAACACTGCGCGCCCGGCGTCCCTGGAACAGGGCAGTGCAGCCACGTTCCAGCGGTCTCGCGTGTCCACCGGGCCCGGACATCTCACAGCAGCAGGCAGAGGGGGCGCACGGTTTTGGGCCCGCAGCGCCGACTGAGCCGCGGGAGAGGCATGACGGGATGGAGGCGACGCGGCGGATGTTGCGCTGGCTGCGGGACTGCGCCGCGCGCTGCAGGTCACGGATCTTGGCCTCCTGCAGGCCCCTCGCTGGCTGCGGGCGGAACTTGTATAGCACCATCCCCGCCTTGGATGGCTCGACGGTCGCCACAAACGCGCTCACCAGGAACGCCCATTCCCCTGCAGCCCGCGCCACTCGTCTACATCTACGAGCGCACATTCGCAAAACGGGGGAAAGAATGTGAGAGAGAAAGAAAGAGGGATGCGGGGGAAAGAATGTGAGAGTGAAAGAAAGAGGGATGAGGGAAAGAGGGAATGTAAGAAAGAGGGAGCTTGGAAGTCTCGCTTGACCGCATTCGGCATCGGCCACAAACAGACGCACAGACATGCTGATGCACAGAGCATGGCCGGGAGTGAGGAGGAGACGTGCGAGCTGTTCGAGGCAGTGCATCCCGCACGAGCTGACGGCCTCTTCAGAGCAGCATGGCAGGAAAAACAGCGCTGTGCCACATGGCCACCTCTAAAGGAGACGAGGGCAGTGAGGTAAAACGGCACCACGGCACAGGAACCGGGCACAGCCATTCAGGCCTGCTCTGCAACGCATGGGTATGCACCGCTGGACGCTCACAGCAGAGATGCTGCATGGACAGCGCAGGTGCATCGGCAGCATGCGCCAGCGCCCTGCATGTAAAGGCAAAGTCGAGGGCCGTGCACCGCATCAGCTTGGCTCCGGCACTGCCGTGTGCGGTCGCTAGAGCACAGAATGTGTTTCATTCACACTATATTGTCCATACTGCTGGGGTCAATCTGCAAGGACCTCGTGCGGCCTCCAGAGCTCGATGGCATGCGGCGAGGCGGTGGGTTCGAGCGGCTGCGCACCAAACAGCACGGACAGTGCGACCTTGGAGAGGAGGACGACGAGGTCGGCCTGGCTGCGCGCAAGGCGGGCGTGCTCGGCAAAGGCGAGCATATCCGGGATGCGCGAGGCGGCGACCGTGGGGTACATGATCGCCTCGAGCGTCTCGCTGAGTGACACCCACGGCTGCCGGTTGCCAAAGGGCGCCTGGTCGTGGTGGCCCAAGACCATAAAGGCCACGAGGCGGCCATCGCTGTTGCAGACACTCTGCACCATGAAGTGGCGCAGGCCCTGCATGGCAGACACAGCGCTCGGGAAGTGCTTGGGGAGCACCGCTGCATGGAGCTCAGCTTCGGCCACCTCAAGCCCGTTGTTCCCACAGCAGCAGCAGGTGCAGCAGCAGCTGCAGCTCAAGGCCGTTGTTCCCACTGCAACAGCGGCACGCTGCGTGCATGACAGCGTGGTCTTCAACTCGTGTCAGCAACATATTGAATTGGTCAGAGGCAGTCGGGATACGGGACACATCTGAAGTTCTATGGCAGCATGCCAGGCACGAAGCTGTCCAGATGGCAGGCAAGGCAGGGCTAGCTATTTGCAGTTAGTTTTGAGCATCATGCCGCATGAGGTTTGAGTCTAACCGCTCCCGCGAGTCAGCCAGTCGATATGGTACGCACTCCTTGGCTGCTGTACCGCCATCAGTTTCAGCACTGACTTGTGTGTGGTGGGAATGTGTGCAGCAGCATCAGCTTGCAGTAGCATGCAGAATCAGATAATGGCATCAGAGCCAGTTGAATATACAAGCGGTACGCAGAGAAGCCACTGATGAGAGCATTATCACCTGTGCGGTAAGCAGTCATATTCATGTCAACAATTTTGACACCTCCGAGCAGCGACATCGCTCATGGTGCAGGATCATGAATGCAGAACGCAATCTTCTTGACTACGATAACTGGCAAGTTAGGCGTCAGAATCTGCTGCGGCCTTGAGCACATTGGGTGCAGGAGCGCACTCTGGACTTGGCCAGTGCTTCAATGTCACTTGGCAGGTCATCATCAAGACTGTATTCCGACAAGGAAGCCAACGGATCCTCTAATGCTACTTCTTGTAGTTGTCTGGCAACTGAGTATTGGTCCAGGAGATCTGGTGCTGACGGAAGATCTGGGGCTGCCTGAGACATGGTTGACGTGACGCTGCACTGTAACCACAACGCCGTGGAGACGAGGCTGAGTGAAGCGTAGGAAATCGTCATGTAGCTTCTGATATCGTTCACATAGCTTGCCAGCTTGACGGACGCCGGAATCTCCGAATGGAAGGTCTGAATTAGCGCTGAACGCTGCATATGGTGGTGTAGCATGACAAGGACGCCGCGCAATGCGGCATGTAAGAAATTTGAGCCACAACACCCACACTCAATCACAATTTTATGGCCAATTCCTTTCTCCAGACATTTTTGCGCGCACCAGCCGGGGGGTAGTTCGCGCCAGGTCGTCAATCATCTTGGTCGAGTTGTGAGCGATTGCCTTTCAGCCAGCCCGAGCAAACAATTCCCTTCAGAGAACGTAGTGCAAACACATTTTCAGCCTACACCGGGATGCTCATGTTATCCTGGAGTTCCTGCCGGCACCCACCCGCAGAACACTGCAAGGACACTGCCAGATACCTCGCGAGATACTAAACCCACGAGGTTTCAAGCCAACCAGAAACGTGCACAGCTGATCGATGAGTGAATATGTTTTGTGCCTTGCAAGGGTGTCTGAGCTTGTTGACACCTTCTGGCCATGCGTGTTTGTGAGACAAAGTGGCCGAACGTGTGGTCCGATGCCAATTGCACCAGTGAGCGGAGCCCAGATAGGGCCCGTCATTCCCATGTGTCCGCGTTGCGGCTCTGCGACACCATGGCGCTCAAGAGCGGACGTCCCGCACGCCTGGAGGCGCAAATGTATAATAGATATTCATGCTTGTGTGAGTCTGCATGCGCAAACAGTCTTCAGCTGCTCATGGAACACGTCGGACCATCACGCCATCGACCTCGCTGACCTCGCAGGAGAAACTAGCTACAGGTAAGGAATGTGCGACAAGGACAACATCGGAGGGGCAGGTGGGCATCAATGTAGCACCGTAGGATCCGTGAGTTCGACACGGGTCGAACAGGAACACCACCCACGCCACCACCCACGCCACCACCGTCAGTGAAAGTAGGGCTGTAAATTAAACGTTTGGGGGCACGAATTAACGTTAATTAAAGCTCAAGGTTTAAAACATAAAAAGGGTAAAAAAGCTTCACTTCAAACGTGTTTTAAAGTGGTGTTCTGCCACTTCACCGTAAAAAATGTTGAGGGGGCCTATTCAACCAATTACACAGCGATAAACCACCACAACACGTCCGCAGCAACCTAGAAACACGTGTTGCACCACCTGCCACTTATCGGCGTCTCCTGAGCAACAAGGCAACGGATGCTCCCAGGGTGGCAGAATCTATGTCACAAGCTACAGCACCCTTGTTCTGCGATTCCAACTCCGTCTCATACAATTCATGAACAAATTCGAGCAGGCTTTTAAAGCGTGGAATTTTGACAACAACAGCATCATGATCGTTAAGGATATGGACATTCCACAGTATTCGTAGCCACAACATTCGTAGCAGGCTTTCTATGCTTACAGCAGCCACCAAAATCTGCCAGATCATCAAGTCTTTCCTCATCAGGACTTGCAGTCTGCTGCAGAAATTCTGCAAGGCGCTTGCCTCGTGACAAGTCTGGAACTTGCAAACTGCCAAATCAATGAGAGGTGCACTCAGTACACAAGTCACTGTTTCCTGAAGCATGAGCAAGCGCACAGCGGCACAGATATCAGTATTAGGAGCAAAGCCTAGCTGTGTTGCGAAATGGGTTACGGTTGATGTGCTTTGCCTGTGTTCTTTGTCCTGTAAGGTCGGTCAAAGTCATGTGAATGCAGCTG
Organism: Ulva prolifera; assembly: GCA_023078555.1. Classification (NCBI taxonomy): domain Eukaryota; kingdom Viridiplantae; phylum Chlorophyta; class Ulvophyceae; order Ulvales; family Ulvaceae; genus Ulva; species Ulva prolifera. Next base: position 4,048,232 of record CM041196.1, read on the forward strand.
TTTTTGAGACCAATTCTCACTTCAAAGCACTGCTAAAATTAAAATACGGTCAACATAAAAGTGTAGTGACCCCTTTAACGACTCTCATGTGATTCAACCCTCACAACACAAACTAAAATAGCTCGTTAAACTTGATTTAAACGTGGCTGCAGTCATGAAATTACATTTGCAGCTCTAACCGTCACACCGCACAGAGAACTACTTGCACACACCTGTACGCAGCGCCAACACCAACACAGTCCCATACCAACACCCATGCACACACAAATTCCCACCCACACCCGCGTGCACCCACCCCACTCCTCGGCGCCATCCCTGCAGACCCAACCGCACGCTTGGCCGGGCGACCAGGCACTCATACATACTGCCGCCTCGCCACCAAATTGCCGGGCCCTAGAATCATCAGGGGCCGCAAAGCCTCCTGGATACATACGCTCGAGGAGGCTGCCGACTATGCTTTGTGCGCGGTGTGGCAGCGCTGGTGTCTGCCACAAGGGCAAAGTCGGAGAGGCAGGTGTGCCAGGGACACTGTCCCCTCGGGGACCGGGCGCTCCGTGAAAGCAGTCACCCTGCGCACCCAAGCCACCGCTGCCAGGCCACGCAGACCAGCACCCAGACTCCGCGCCCTGCCAACACCATCCACGCACACGTACCCCACACACGCCTGTGCATCGCACATGCATGCACACCACCTTCGTCTGTGTAACACACACATGCATGGGCCGGGGGGGGGGGGGGGGGGGGGGGGGGGGAGTGGGACTGAGTGGGTGAGCCGGTGTGCATGTTCGATGTGTCTATCATGCTGTGCTGCGGCGCCGTGGTCGGCTTCGACATGGGTTGTGATGTGCTGTCGTGCATGCACTGGTGGCATTGGCGTGCTTGTTCGTTGCCCTGGCGATGCTCCCGGCAACTCTGACTTTGTCCTTGTAACCCACACACATACTCTTGATGGCCTTCCGGACACACATGCACACACCCACCAAACACGTATGCATTCACTCCATGCAGTTGCACAGTCTCAGCAACCCCGACCGCATACGCGGCCTGGCCGGTCACGTAAGATACCGCCGCAAAAAGAAAACGGGCGAAGTCCGTGGCGGACTCATCGTAAATAAGGGAAAAGAAAAGAAGAATTTACTGAGTGGTTTCCTGAAGAGGACATTGACAACTCCTCATTACCGGGACGACACATTTGCCGAAGAGGTGAACCACCTAGAGGTCTTGTGCTCCAGGTTGGCATTAAGACTTGCACAAATTCGACGATCGTTGTTCATGTGCAGGTGTGTGATGCCATGAGTCACGACCCAGCTCGGTGATCCCAGCGGTGTGTAGCAGCCTTGCCCGAGCCCCGTGTGTAAAGTCAAGCGAACTTGGATCGTCTGAGCCGTATCCTGCAGCGGAAGGCCGAGGCTACACATGTAGAGGACATGGACAACTCCGAGTGAACGGGACCTCATGCTGTGGTGCAGTGCAGTACCCGGCTGGCACCCATGGGTGGAAAAACGTTCCTGCCAGGAGCAATGAGTCCGGAATGTACCTGTTCATGCGGAACAGTTGAACACTGTTCTGGCAGAAACGTACTTTTGCCCACGGGACTGGATCTGTCAACTCAGCAGTGCCAGCACGTGAGCACTAAAGCCTGCATCAGACAGGCACATCCCCTCGCCAGTCATGTGCTAGTACTGTGCTGGTTTTGACCCTGTGTGTTACAAGGACAAAGCAAGCAAGGCAGGTAGCACCGCGGGCAACAACCAAGGGAACCGCACTTGGTCCTTGTGAGACCTGACTCGGCCAACGGGCAGACGCAACGAGCACACACCGGGCAGGCGCTCTGCAGCGGCCAGACAGCCTCGCCGGGGCACGTTGGAATGCATCCAGCGACATCGAGTGCGACCAAATGTTGAGGAGATGTGACAGCAGCGCCAGCAGTCCTGCGCGAAGGACTCCGGCTGGGCAATGCCCAGCGGGCATAGCGAGTGTGTCGCACATGACAGCATCGAACGTGAAGATTCCAGCACCCGAATACAGCATGCTGAGAACTTTTGATGCGCCGCAGATGGGCACACGTCCGGCGGCGGTCGCGCTGGCATGCGCTGTAGCTCGTCTGTCGTCTTGGCCACAAGTTCAAAGCGGAGCGACCCAGCGAGGGAGTGCGTCTCCGGCCGCTTCAACGCTGCCAAAAAGATGTGATACATTTCTGCTCGTAACCAAAGTGTGAGTCGGGAAGGCTACTCTGCTGCAGATTTGACAACTGAAGGCTATTATCTGCCAGCGGTAACCTCTGCTGAAAGAATCATCGATCATGGCGCCGACCGCAGATAGAACTGAGCCCTCGCTGGCATGGCTCGCAGCACACAAGCCGGTAGCTATTATCTCACGAATGTCTGATACGTCTGTCATGTTTGCAGCTGGTGCGCTAGCTGGTGCTATAGGAAAGACAGCGACAGCACCGCTGGACAGGCTGAAAATCATCATCCAGGTCAAAGGCAAGATGGTCAGTGGTGCGTTTCACACATATCAGTATGTAAGCTGAGTAATATTTGACATTTTGTTTTTCGGCTATGCTACATTCTTTCGACAGCCAGTGTCACTCACAAGCAGCAGCAGTTCGTGCGCCGCTGCTAACTTCGTGAGTGACAGTGGAACGCGCAATCAACGCATTACGTATCTGGATTTGGATAGTAATATGCAGAGTGCTTCGTGCTGCTCGCTGGCAGGCGAGATGCGCCTTGAAACATGCAGAGCATCAAACCAATTGTGTTGTGGCAAACGAGCCTCGCCAGTCCCCGCCGCAATCCAGAACAGTGTGAACGTCGACACACCAAATTAAAGTTACTGCTACTAGATGTATCGCTGAACATAGTAAACGCGGGCTGCTTCGTACGCGGCCAAGTGGCAGTACTCGCTGGTTGTTGGCGGTTGCGAGCGAATAGGACGGCCGCTTTGCTGCCAGAGACTCGTGCGTCGGACAAGGGTGGCCTGGAAATGATGCATAACAGCATGCATAGCGTGTTGGGCGGGTCTGGTGTAAGCTGCAGTCACACGTGGTGCGCAAGCTGCAAATGTCTCCACTCCCTCAACCCCCTGCCGTCCACGCTCTGGTTCACGCACACAAAGTTACATAGACCAATCCTTTTGCAGTGATTAGACTTATAGTCAGGTCCTGTATTTGTCCCGAAAGCATATGTGCTGGTGGAGTTCACACAGTCTGCCTGCAAGCGTGAATGTCCACAACCGTACCATCGAGACCAATCGACAGTGCACGCTGCAAAGTCAACTCTGTCGCTGAGGAGTCTCTGCTGGGCCCGTGTCTCTCAAATCTGCCATCGTGACTGTTCTGGAAATGAGCCTGCATGCACAGTGCAAAGATCGCCGCTCTTGCCCATGTCACCGCAGGCTGTGCCTCACAAGCCAGCCAGTCATCTAATCTGCGCTGGCCACAGGTGTAGTGGTATAAAAGGCCACAAATGTGCATCACGGCCTCAGTGGCGCAGCACCGCAGATGTCATGGTCCTGTGCAGGTGCTGTGGCAGAGGCTGCACGCCAGGGCAGCGTGGTGAAGACGTTTGTGCAAATCGGGCGACAAGAGGGAATCAAAGGGTACTGGAAGGGCAACTTGCCGCAGGTGTGCAGACCCGCTTGGCACCGCGCCCCTTAGCTTCCATCGGCCTGCTGATAGCGGTGCATCGGTAGTGGTGTAGTGGGTATTTCTGATAATGACCATGCCAAGTATATGGTTAGCTGCCGATCCGAGTCTATCCCATGTTCTGCCATGCAATGACCCATGCTCATGTAGATCGGTCCACGTTCCGTCAGCTCCGCTGTCTGCACAAGACTGCGCCCCCAGCACGCCCAGCACACTCCCGATGCAATCGTGCGACTAAGTTGCCGCAATGTCTAGTCTCTACCATCTTCATGGGGCGATGCTCGTCAGAGTCGGCAGCTGCGGGGGTGTTGGTGTGACGGCGGGAGCGACCTGAGCGCACGTTCTGCCATGCTGTGACCCATGCATGGCGCCGCTGTGCAGGTGCTTCGGGTGCTGCCCTACAGCGCGACGCAGCTCTGTGGCTACGAGCTGTTCAAGAAGCTCTTTGCAGAGGGGGACAGCAGCGGGCCGCTGCCTGTGCCGCGCAAGCTGGCCGCGGGCGCTTGCGCCGGCATGCTCTCCACGCTGGTGCTTCCCCCCCCCCCTCCCTACCTGCAGATCTTGCTGCTGATGCTTACCGCGAACCCTGTCAGCTGCTCTGGTGGCTTCCGGCACATGCCCGGGCCCAACACGTGTCTAAGCATGCTGGTCACCGCAGTGAAGCATGTGTGTGCCACTCGCGTAGGGGCGGTACAATTTGCTCCCTGCTGGGTGCCTCAGCGACGCGCGCCCGTTGCTGTGGGTGCGCGCAGCCGATGCGCCGGGCAGCACCAGCGGTACGCAATCCACCCATGCGTGTGTCCTGGAATCAGGGTCGCACAGCATCCTCGGTGCCTAAAAACTACAGGAACGGACACCGCGGTGGCATGCAGCCGCTCACAAGCCTAGATGGCGCATTTGCATCGCTGCCTCTAGTGCTGTGGGTCAAGTCCTCCATGATTCTGGTCAAACATTGACGCGGGTTATATGAATCTGGTTATCCAAGTCGGGTCGACCGACCTGGTCACATGAGTTTAGTCACATGACCCTGGCCATGTGCGGGCATCACCCTGTCCCAGTGGTGGACCCCGGCTGGCACACCGCACGGCCGCAGTGTCAGCCCACTGCCGTCCATAAACCGCCTCAGCAGCAGCGGGGCTGGCTTGTCAGTTCCCTGGCAGCCTGCACGGCCGTGGCCCACACCAGCTGCCCACTCGATTGACTGCCCACTCCGCCCGCAGCAGCACGGCCACCTACAATCTGTACCCACCCTTTGTTTTTTCGATCACCTAATACTCCCCCCCCCCCCCCCCCCCCTTCCGCGCATGCCCCTCACAGCGCTGTGCGCCTCTGCAGATCACGTACCCGCTCGACTCGCTACGGCTGCGCCTAGCTGTGGACCCCGGCGTGCGCAGCATCCCGGCGGCCGTGCGCGTTCTCGCGGCCGAGGGCGGCGCCGCCGCCTTCTACCGCGGCCTCGGGCCCGCGCTGTGCGGGATTGCGCCCTACATGGCCCTCGAGCTCGCGACGTACGACTCGCTGCCGCAGGACATCCCCGCGTTTGCGCGCGGCTTCTCGGCCGCGCTGCTCGCGACGATGTGCTGCTACCCGCTCGACACGATCCGCCGCCGCATCCAGCTGCACACGTCGGGCGTCAGCGTCGGGGCGGTGGTGCGCAGCGCGTGGGAGACGGAGGGCTTGCGGGGCTTCTACCGTGGCTTTGTGCCAAACGCGCTGAAGAACCTGCCGAACAAAGGTGCGCCCCACGCGAGGCGAGGGCGTGTTGTGGTGGGTGTGGCTGCCGGTCTGCAGGAACACGCTTGTGGCTGGTGGATTTGGCCAGGCGATTGCCTGTGTGAGGTACTGGACTGTGCCAGTGAGGAGTGTGGCCTAAGTGATACCGGGGCTGAGTCACAAAGCAAACAACTTGTTGAAGTTCGAGGTTTGTTTGTGAGCGGCCGTCGGACTCATCTGGATGGCAGAAATTCCTTCCAATGTGGCTGGATCTCTGCAGCGCCGGCGGTGACTGCCACCGAACGCCGCAGGCCTGCCACATTACTGCTATGGGACCTGCCATAAGCTGGCGGGGGGCCGTGGCTACTGCCTCTGGATATTGTTGTCTACATATCCGTCCTGCGCAGCGGCGATCCGGCTCGCTCTGCGCGGCGCTGGGCGCGCTGGCCAGAGCAGGTCGGACGTTTTAGCGGCTGCGGTGCAGGGATCCGGCTGTCGGTATTTGCAAACGCAAAGGGCATGATTGCCACGGCTCACACGGTGCACAGCCAAGCCGTGGAGGAGTGGCGGCGGCGGCCCGTCGGCAGCAAGGACAAGCCTGCCGGGGCGGCGCTCGGGGCGGTTGCGGGTAACCGGGGGAGCGGCGCGTCGCGAGCCTCGATCGTGGAGTGCAGCGTGCCGTTGGCGCGGAGTACGCGCAGCGTGTGATGAGCCGTGCGGTGCCCCGCGCTGGAGCCGCGGCGGTGTTGTGGCATGGGGGTTAGAGGGGACACTTCGGCATGGCGGCAGCACGTCGGCGGTTGCGCTCGGCTGCTCGCCACGTTCGACAAAACACAGCTACGCTGAGGCAGGCGAGTTGAGTAGCACGCAGTGCATAGTAGATCGAGGCTGCATGTCATGGTTCCTCGAGCATAGGGGAATAGATCTGTAATCTGTTTGTGATGTGACACAGCTTCCGCATGAGCAACCACCGCTGGAGTGGTGCCTGGTGGAAGAAGGGGTGTGCAGCCCTGGCTCGGGTGGCCCCCATTGCACGGCCAGCGGAGATGGCAGTGTGCGTGTGGCTTCTGCAATGCTGGTGAAACCTTGTACACAAGGAAACTGGCACCTGACCCCTACAATTGGTACAAGATTTGTTACAACATGTGTCTTACTCGTGGTGGCATGCTGGCATCGGCTGCACTGCGCACCAAGAGCACGCACACACATATCCCTGTCCCTGGGCAGAAAGCTAGGCTCACCGGGTTGATCTCGTGCATGCACACATCTGTCCCTGGGCAGAAAGCTAGGCTCACCGGGTTGATCTCGTGCATGCACACGTCAAACAAGGGTGTGCTTCAACAATAGTCTATACCCGTCAATGCCGCTGACGCTGTTGAACTGTTGTCTGATGTACAGCAACCTAGGAGTCTCGTCAACCCATGGGGTCCGCAGCCTGTCACGCCTATCAGGAGCCTCAAGCCAAATGCACATCCGCTACAACAGCGCGCCAGCTCCAGAGGGGTGCAGCTCTGAGGGCCTGCTTTTTCCCACAGCTCGAAGTGCGTCCATGCATGTGTGTGCAGGCCGTGTCATGCAGCGATGCCTCGGGCAAAGTCGGCGACGGCCGCAGAGACCTGTGGCCAGCACACGTCGAGCATGACGTCGTGGCCGCCCTCAAGCCACAGCAGCTGCTCGGTGTGGAGGGAGGCCGCGAGGGCTTCGCAGTCCTGCCGGTCGACGATCGGGTCGGCGGCGGCGCCGATGACCAGCGCCGGCGGGACCTCAGCCGCACTTAGCGCGGCAATCGGCAGTTCCTCCTTCTGCAGCAAACAGTCAGCTGAGACCGTTGTTGCGATGGAGAGCATGGCCGCTTCGAGGGTCTGTGATAAAGAAGAAAGAAGAACAAAGAAGTACATCGGATTTTTCAATGTGCTCTCAGGATACGGCTCGGCAAACCCAGACCTACTTTACTTCACATTGATTTAGTTTGCATGAGATGTGGATTGTGTAGGACTCAGGTGCTTGAGAGCATATCGGTCATGGCTGCAGAAAGGCACCGATGTTGGGGTCCCTCAGCTCAGGACCTCCTGTGGCCCGCCCGGGGCCATTGAAATGGTTCGTCCCAAGGCAGCGGAGATGTGGGAGGTTGAGGCACGCACCCGAAGCTTGGTCAGGTCAAGCAGCTTGAGGGGTGTGGACTGCTCGTTCAGCAGCCGCTGCCACTCCTCGAGGTCGCCGTCCGGCGTGCCAGGGCTGAAGAAGAGGTGGCGCAGAGCTGGCAGGGACGTGAGGTAGTTCTTTGAGATGAATGACCACGTCATCTGCAGCACACGGACGCAGCTTCAACCCCGAGTTGCACTCCTTGGCTTGAGGTGCACGTGAAGCAGGCCCGGGAGCCCTCATAAGACAGACCACAGCTGATATCCCAAGAGCTTTGGCAAAGTATTCTGTAGCTCGTGGTGATGCAGCCTGATTGATGGGCCAGAGCATCAACATGCTTGGCTGCACCCCCTCATGCCTCCACTTGTGGAGCTGCCGGTGGCGCCCATTGGCCAGCTCGAGAGCGCTTCCGGGTCTGCAGATGACGTTCTTTATCTGGAACAGTGTCTATGGTGCGAGGGGCTGTGTGCGTGGGAAGAACGAGTCCCACCAGTTGCCATGCGTAAATCTGGACAAGGCCATGGCTTGGTGCATGCATCGCAGCGCTTAGCTCCGGCTATGCACAGACCGCCTGCAGCTGGATGCACCCCGGGGGGAATTTCGAACAGGCGCTTGAGCTATGACCAGCTGGCCCCGCTGCACGAGAGGAATGCCACGCCTCACCTTGATGGACTGTATGGGCGCATTTGCCATGTACCGTGAGAAGTCGGTGCCCTGTGGTGGGTTGGAGCTCATGATGATGACGCCTGCGACAGCTGGGAATCGCTCTGGATCATCACGATGAGCTACTAGGTACCTCTGAAGGATGAGCCCACCAAACGAATGGCCTGCCAGCACGGGAGTGGCAGGCAATTCCCGGATGACGGATGCAATGTCTTCTGCATGCGACAGTAGAGTCCCAGCTGCTCCCCCTTGGTCGCTGGACGGCCTAAAGCTTTGACCCTGTACCGTTTCTCGAACACTTCAATAGGCTGCACGGGAGCACTTCTTGACTTATGTGCGTGCCGCTCAGATGGCAGGTCATGCAGGTCTCGCATGCCCATGGCCACCGAACTGTCGACACAGAAGTATAAAAGTAGATCTCGTACATGACCTCTGAAGCTCATTGCGTATGTCTTCAAGCCAGCCTGCTCTAAGTCCGGCATAAGACGTTCAGCCCAACACCATGCGCCATGCGCAGCTCCATGCAAGAACAGGATCGGCGGTGCATCCGACACCTTCTCACTCCCAGACGACAGGATCTCAAGGTTTCCCCCATCCACAGCGATACTGGAGCTAGCAACTGCAGCGGCTGTGACTGGCAGCCGGCGGACTTGCAGCGCGGGCTTTCGGATTTTGTGATCGCATGCCAATGCTGTTGGGCACTCGCGCCCTGGAATGCAGTACTTGTGCCGGATGCATTGCAATAAGCTAGTCATCTGCTGTACTCAATTGAAAACTGTGCCCTACGATCTACGTCGCGCAACACGGGAGAGGTGTCCAGCATCAAGACGCAACGATGCAAGAGCGGTCTCGAGCTAGCTTCTCAGCGTTCCTTAAAAGGTCGTGCTTCTGATAACCCTGGTCAATCCGTTGTGTACCGGCTCAGTCCAGTAAGCATGCAAACATGCGAACATGGGACGCGAATGTAACCTTTTGCAGCGAGGTGCGCACAGTCTTCATGGCTACAGGTGGTGCGGCGGGGCACCATAGCATTCCTGGTATGCCCAGCTGCATAGGCCCTTTTTAATCGACAACCAGCTCAGGCTGCACGTAAACACTGATATGTGCGACGATTTGGATTCCTAGGCATCCGATATGGTGCACGCCCGGAATCATTCCAGATGTCAGCACGCTCCTCTCGACGTCTGCAGCCCGTGGGGGTTGGTCACAGCCTGCTGTGACTGCAGAAAACAACAGCGCAAACACCAGCACGGATGATACTTGGCAACGCAGTTCTGCTGAGTCAACTGACTGCGAGTTTACATGGTGTTATAAGAGAGGGGTGGAATAATATGCAAGCTACGTATGGTAGGACTGATCATAGGCTGGGACCTACATGGGCTGATTGGGCTGAGGTGAACGCATGCAGCCAGTGACAAATGCCCTGTAAGATGTCCGAGCTTCCTGCCTATAATTCTGTTATTATATGTTTTTGTGCATGTACACCGCCAAAGTTATAGCGCCTTGAGGTCCTCAGCGCTTTCGTTTACATTGGGGATGCATCGGGCACAGCGGCGTTGCCTCCGCCTGAGAGACACCCCGTACATGCACAACATTGCTATTGCGTTCAGAACAGCCCGGTAGCTTAGGTGCAGCGGCCTGAAACGGTTCTTTTGTCTGCGTTCAATTTCAGTGCGCTCGTGTCCGCATGCGTGTGCTCCGGCGCGCCATGTGCTTCAGACCCGAGATGGAGCGCGTAGTTGTCGAAATCAGGCGAGGCTGGACACCACACGCTGGAGAACATGCGAAGAAGTCCATAGAACGCTTCCATTGAGGCAATGTATCCTCCAGCTGCCAATCTTCGCACACCATGCGTGGTCACATCGGCGTTCTCGTCGCATAGAGCCAATCACCGATCTCCACGATGCAACTTATTGTTGAAGCTGAGACTACTTGTGATAATGCAATATGGATGGAAGAGTCGTCTTGATGCAGTGACCAGAACAACGGAATGGAGGACAAAATTTACCAGCGTCTTGATGCTGTCTTGAAAAGCGTCCATAGGCACGAAAGCAACTGCACCGGATTTCCTGTTACCATCTGTGATCCAATAAGTTGTGCCCGATGCGCAGTCATTGTGCAGCTGAGGGCTGGTGTCTGCAGGCTCGAAGGCAAGGTGTCGGAAGTTGACTTCCGCACCAAGCAAGTTGAGCAACTTGTTCATGACCTGGCTGACTCCAGACAAGGAGCTGCAGGCGCGAAGTCGGAACACTGTACTTATGTGGCCCCTGGGATAGCAGCTGTGAGCAGCACAGATCCAGCATTGAAGCAGGCACTGTTCCGAAGCAACCATTCGTGGCAGACGTATCAACAGCTCCTCCAAAAGGATGCGCTCTCAGATGCCCTTCATCTGTCACATGCCCGTAGTTCACGCTGCTCGGCTAGCAGCAGTAATGGGGGCGCAGTGATGGAGTCCACTCGTAAAATGGCCTCCCAGGCACAACCTGGCCCATGTGCTGAAGGACCAGAAGAAGAGAATCGGACCTCTACATGGTCGGCCCTGACGGGCAAACTGGCATTGGATCGTGGATTCGTACGTGCTCCTTTGTTCATGTGCACATCACATCAAGAGGATACATCGTCATATTGTTACGCACCTCAGGTTTTGGTTGTTGCAGCAGGGCCTGTTCAACCTTCCAATAGTAGATAAAATTTCAAAGAGCATGTGGTCAGACCAGAGGCATACATGAAGTCGTTAAAAATCCTGCTGCTGGACCATTGTTCCTCTCGCATGCCCTCAGTGCCGGTGTTCTTGCAGTTTCGAGCACATGGCTCCATGCGGACTTTGCTGAAAGCTCCAACGGTCGTTGATGAATACTTCCGGACAGAGACAGACATGTGGCATGCTCTGAAGTCTGTGCCTTTCTCTACCCATGTCCGGCAGTGTGTCCGCAAGGGCGTGTCTCTATCACTCACGGACTGGCTCCGTTATGTCACCCTCATTCCATTCTCTCTCTCAATGAGCCAGCTCATCCGGGTGTTTGATGAAGAGGATACAGTGACGGCCCTCACTTCGGTGTGTGCACCTCCTGCTGCTCAGCAACCAGCACACACAATCACTGCCTCGAACCACCAGACTTGCTCGAACGAAGTGCAAGCCATTAGTCCCGGACCAGCATTGCAGGCACTACGGCACTGGCAATGTCACTGGACCGAGCTCATTGCTGTACGCTTACTGCAGATCTCAAAGATTAGGTACAATGCTGCCTGGGACCTGCCCATCCTACTGTTGGTGGCCCCGATGCATCCTCAGTCGAGGCTGCGAGTTCGCTGGGACACTTTCATCCTGCTCGTCCTCTTCACTGTCTGCATCATCACTCCATATATGATTTGCTTCGATGTCCAGGTCGGGCGAATGACAACGTTCGGTGCGCAGCACCGCTTGACATGGTACCTCATGACACCTGACATGTGTGAGGGCCTTCTTGGCTAGGCAGTGGCCACAGCTGATTCCCTCCATGTGGAGTGTCCTAGGTCCAAGGTCGCATGAGTTCGAAGTGGCTGTCTCTGGTTGTGTAGCCCGTGCCACATCTGCTGAGGCTGGACCCATACTTCAACTGTTCATTTGGTGGGGCGTCCCAGCCCGTTGCATTTGCCATTCAGGAGTGTGGGAGACGTTGGTAGACGCCTCTTTCACACTGGACATCCTGTTGAATTTCCGCACGGCGTACATCGAAAGTGGGCCGAACGACATTCTGATCTCATCACACAGGAAGATAGCGCACCGCTACCTCCTCGGCTTCTTCATGCTTGACCTGATCTCCACAGTGCCTTGGGACCTGGTCATGACAAACGGCGCCCTTGGCCTCGTGCAGCTGTTCAAGGTGTCCAGGATCATCAAGCTCGTTCGCATCATGCGGGTGCTGAAACTAATCCGCATCCTCCGGCTCCTCAAGGTCTTCACCTACTGCACATCTCTCACTGCACATAAATGGTAGATAGGCTGTTTTGGGCGGCCCCATGTTCACATCTTTCCTGATGGGTGCATGCAAGCAATTAGATCGCCAGCAGATGTTGTGCAGATGTCGATGGTATGCAGGCTCCAACAATTCTCAAGCAGTTGGAGGAGCGCCTGGGGCGTGTGATCGTGCGCATCGTGTCGCTCGCGTGCACGGTGGTCTTTATCCTGCATGTTTTTGCCTGTGTGTTCCATTACGTTGCACTGCTGGATGAGAGGAACAGCACATGGGTCGAGCTGTCTGGAATTGTCAATGAAGACAGCAAGTGGGATCGGTGTGCTTCTGTACCAATACCTTGGAAGGTACAGCTGTTCCGTACCCGGACTGCATCGAGTGAACACCGGTGTCACACAACGCGCCACGCATGCTTAGTGAGTGCATGCTGGCCCCTGTCCTGCCAGGTTTTCAAGCACATCCTTTTGCTGGGTGTGCCGGGTGATGTAAAGTGCGCTTTGTGTGGATCTGTTGCTGTAGCCAGCCGAACAGGCTTCTGTTTGGTGTTTCATGCTTTGGGGTCTGCATGATTACCTGCATCTTCTCTGCGCTGCTCACGCCACTGGTCTCTGCTGCAGGTATGTCACAGCAATGTACTGGGCGATGTCAACCATGGCGACAGTTGGCTACGGCGATGTGACGCCAATCCAAGTGTGTGCCGCTTCCGTGACTGTGGCATGCCAATCGCCATGTGTCAAACCTCTCACTGTGACAGTCTAATGCCCGTGTGGTAACATATGATATCCACAGCGCCGGCGCCGCTGTGCACCGTGTCAGTGTACCTCAATGTTGTCCACACAGGCCTGTTGATGCCTGACTGGCCAGAAGCCTGGTCTTCGCTAGGCTTTGGTTGCATCGTGCCGGGAGGATGCCTGTTGTGCCAGATTGTGAGGTACCAGGCTGTGCTGCCAAAGGTCGCTTCCGTGCACTTAGTGTTTTGGGGTGGGGGGGGGCAGGGGGGTGCGTGGACCTGGAGTGCTGTGTCTGCGTGTCCATGCGATTGCAAGTGTTCCGCATGCGGTCTTCTGCTGAGCAGGGTGAACGATGCTCATGCATGAGCGCGTGAGCTCCTTTGCGAGGTGCTCTTCCACGCACCTGTGTCTCCTCACTGTCCACACTTGCTGGTGCCACACGTCCAGGGGGGCTTGGACCCGCAGCCGCAATGCAGCCGCATCTCTGCTTGGCTCCGCGCATGCCCCGCCTGCCATGAGTGTCATGCGGTGGGCATTCATATATGCTGTTCACACAAGCATGCATGCTCCCGGTAGAGATCAGCCGGAACGCACGTTTCTCGAGCAGAATATGGCAGCCTGGCAGGTATACATCAAAGAGGAAGTCTGTGCGGCCGGTGGCACCGCCATGTTTTTACCATCTCGCTGATCAGATGGCGGGAGTGCAGGTGCCTGAGAAGATGGTGGCGATGGCTGGTATGATGATCGGGGTTACGGTGTTTGCATACATCATGAGCACGGTCAGCTCGCTGCTGTCGACTTTCAACGTGCGCAACACGCGGTCGCAGGAGCGGCAGCAGCAGCTGGACTCGTTCTGCCGCACGCACAAGATCCCGCAGCCACTGGCCCGCAAGCTCGGGCAGTACTATGACCGGGTGCTGGGCAAGCAGGTTCATCGGGAGGACCTTGAGCTCGTCACTGGCCTCTCCTCATCCCTGCGCCAGCAGGTGCGTCCTGTCAAACCCAATGTGCACCTGTCGCATTCTGGGCGACTTGTGGGATGAGCCTGCTGCTGCATTGTGGCCGTCGTTTGGTTGCCACAGGACCTCATCTCAGCCCGTGGTCTTGATTGTGTGCTGGATGTCTTTGGCTTGCAGCATGTGCATCCAGTGGGGATTTGCACGTAGTTAGCTGACAGCTTGGAGGTGTGAGCAGGTTCTGCTGATTTTGCATGCGGAAATTTTTGACAAGATTCCATTCTTCAAAGACAAGCACCCGCAGTTCCTGGAGCAACTGATCCCGCACCTGAAGCTTGAGGTGCGCCCCGCCTGCATAATCTCAATCGCATTCTGCTAGCGGCATGAGAAGCGCGCTAAGTGGAAAATTCTCTCCTGCAGTGGTGTTACTGAAGGGACGCGCGTTAGGTTGTCACGCTGTACGTTCAAGCTGCCAACGTACTGGCAGCGCTGTGTTGAGGCTGCCATGCAGCAGCGAGATTGCAAATACATAACTTTTGTGGACAGATCTGCTTCCAAGCAATAGGCCTGTGTCGTCGTCTCGTCTTCGCACGTCAGCGCTCGATGGCCAGCGCACTGGCAGCTCCGCATCGGATGCGCTCCGACGGCCAGGCCGTGTCCGCGAGTGTCGCTGACATCCACATTCTGAGCGCCTGTAGTTTGTTGTGCAGTTCTATGCGGCGAGCGACTATGTGATCTGGGAGGATGACATGAGCACAGAGATGTACTTCATCGTCGAAGGAATGCTGGAAGTGAGGATAAATTTCCAGGCAGATCTCTTCTCAACAAAGGACGAAAGTGCGAATCTTTACCTTACGCTGCACTCCAGGCTAGCAAGGAGCATTACATCCGCATGCCTCAGGACTGGACAAGCTGAGCCAGTAGCGCCTCTCCAGGCATGGATGGCAGTCTCCCAGGTCGCTTGATTGTGTCTGCCATCCGTCCTGCTAGGCCAAGGTAAAACTGCATCCAGTTGCTGCATGAAGGCGACAGCGATTTGCCGGCCTTTGAATCTGAGAATGCTTCCCTCGGCGGTCTAGCCCTCCTGGCGGTCTCCCCCTCCCTGCATGCCATTCTCCACATGCAGCATGCATGATCTGCACAAATACGTGTACATGGAGCGTAGCGTATCTGAGTCGAGTGGCGTTTTCACTGTGCCTCGCTGCTGCAGTGTCTGTGCCGAAAAAGCAGGTCCGAATACCTCAAAACAACAGCAGCCGGGCGGCGCAGAGGGACGACGCAACCTTCTCAAAGGTGGCGACCAAGTGGCAGGAGCAACGCAAATCTGCGATCATGCAGCAGCTCTCGTTTGGGGGTCACACAGAGGCTTCCAGGGCGCCGTCAGGCATCCAGCAGCCGCTGCTGCATGCCATGCACACGCTGAATAGGTGGCTGCGTGGATTTGCTGATTTAGCGGGCCATGCTAGACAATCTGGCTTGTCGGCGTCTGTCGTACCAATCATTTCCACTCCAGTGGCTACAGCACGCCAGGCACCAGAGGCTGCTGAACCTGAAAGAAGGCAGCAGAATCTGGACGTAGACATGGAGGCACCTCCCGGGCAGGAAGACATGGCGGTGCGAGTTGGACTGCTTACGCTGACACGCATGCAGAGGAATCGGATGAATTTTGCAGCTAACAGTATTGGGAATACATCAATCGACTTGTGTATACAATGCATAATGTGTGCTGGTCGATACTGGTGGTCAGTGGATCTGTACCTCCACCGCGATGGGTATGCTTGCTAGCATAGCTGCACCTGTCAGGCCATCAACAGCTCCTGCCCGGACCGAGCTCACATGCATTCCTCAGGCCCGTTGGCCTTGTGTCGACCAGCTGGCATATATACCGGCGTATGTACACATCCTCAGTTTGGGCATGCACAGGGGATGAAGTGGGCCAGATTTGGGGGGCGAGGGCGGATTCTGGCATCCGCGCGACGTGATGCTGTCAACTCAGGCACTTTGGCAGAGACCAACAACTGGGATTGGATGACTGTATCTGTGTGGATCCAGGACAGCTGTGTGTTTTCCTGGCTTGGACGAGGGCTTGAGCCTGGCTGGTGCAGGAGCACGACAATGGCACAGTGACCTGGGAAGCTTCGGCGAATCCCATATCAGTCGGCACACGGGCTTGGGTTGATCAGATCGAGGCTTCGCCACGGGCGGCACCATCCCCCGCCCATCCTAACAGGAGTAGCGGGGGTGCGCATGACCGCGGCCTGGCCCGCCGGACGTTCTCGTTTGGGCGCAAGCCCGCAGATCGGAGCGTCGGCGTCGCCGCTCCTGAGGATCAGCCGGCATCAGACCTGCTGATGCAGCGCAAACGGGCGCAGAAGCACATCGTGGACAGGATGATCGGTATCCAGGCCACTCCATTCAAGTGCGGACCCCAAGCTGTGGGTTTGCGGCAAGGCCAGATGCAATCAGCACGCTCGGCAGGCCCCGCACATGGCTTCTCTGGGGGCTGCAGCAATGCGACGGGCAGGGCCCCATGCGAACGTGCCACCTGATGACACTGTGACCGTCTGCTGCACACCACCCTCGAAAGCTGGGCACTGGCGGACTTGACTTGACAGCTTTGGCCGGTATCGTAGCGTGATCATCATGATGTACACATCGCCGACTTGCACGGTTCCAGAATGTTGTGGCGGAGTCCGCATGACTCTCTTCTAGAGACAGCGCTCATTTAGCGATGCCAGGGCTCCCCTCGGGGCAGCCTGTGCCTGTTCATCGCACCTTACGCCCCCAGCGTAATGCTAGTAAATTAAAATGAATCTGGCTGTACTTGTCCGTGTCCTTACATCCTCAGAGCCATAGGTGACCCAGTTTGGGTGAACGCATGCTTATACCATCAAAAGCGGCTATCCCCTTCCACCCCCACCCTTCTACCCGCGTATGCAACACTTCATTTCGATATGGATCCATATGCTCATGTAGTTGATATCAACTTCGCTAAAACGCAACTCCGCACAATCCTGTCTTGCCATGGCTGCTGCGCATGTAGACGGATCGGGCGGCTGGATCCCGGGCAGTACTTTGGCGAGGTGTCGTGCTGGACGAGTGCGCGGCGTACGGCGTCGGTGGTCGCCATCACCGCCGCGGAGCTCTTCAGCCTCGAACGCGTCTCCCTGTTGGCACTCGCGGCCGACTGGCCAGAGATCACGCAGGAGCTGCAGTTCAAAGTCCCAGACGAGAGGTCTGACGAGCACCGTGCGCCCCTGCTGAGCTCTGACGCCTTGGCCCTGGCTGCCCATGCATGCAGCCGGCTGTTTGCGGCCTGCGCAGGCCCTGCGCAGAGCGCCGTTCAATACTTAGCTGATCCGAGTATGATCACTGCTTCGAAGGATGCCTCAGGATGAGGCTGCACTGCAGTTGAGGAACTGAAGGAGAAGTCACTGGCTGGAGACCTTTGTGCACAGCCAGCTAGGGCACTGTGGCGGAAGGCTGGGTCCTCGTTTGGTTTCCGAGCTGAGGCGTCGTCTAGTGCCCATGGGGACCTCGGACTGCAGGGTGATCCTGGAGACCGCCAGACACCCCCGAGCCCGTCAAACACCCGCATGGGGCCCGGCAGCGTGCATCAGTCTGCGCCGGTGCAGAGCGACGACAGCCCTGCAGCCGCAGCCGGGCCATCCAGAGATCCGGACGTCCTCTGTGGTGGTAGTCTGGCGACGCCTCAGGCTGAGGTCAGCGCCGCCGCTCCCACCCCCACTTCTCGGAGCGCCCCTACTGGCACCTCTGATGCACCCTCGCGCAGCCGTTTCAGAGCCGCCGTGTCCAGGCGTGTCTCTTTTAGGACCGCCTCGCTGCGCGCCGAATGGGGCATAGACCTGGAGCAGGCGAACCCCGCGGCTGACAAGGGGCTGGACGAACACGAGGACGCATCCAGTGGGCAACCACATGCATGCGCTTGACGTGGGTGTACAGCTGCAGAGCACGCAGCAGCGGTAGCGTGTAGCCTGATGCTCCAATTGGCAAAGGCATGCGGGTCAAGTGCGCCGTTTCTGGCGCCAGTGGCCCCGACTCGGAGCGCTAGCGCTAGCGCTCGTGCAAGTAGTGCTGCTGTAACTGCATGCAGTTGCCTGGCGCAGCATCGCACGCCCCACCCGCCCTGTTGACAGCAGATCGTATGACTGCATGAAACATCTTATGTGGATTTTTGAGGGCATTGCATCACATGTGCTCTGCACTGCTAGTGGTGGACACCAGTACTGATCATTACCGTGTCCTTACACACCAGCTCCATACGACCAAATTTAAGCCAAGCCCGATTTAGTCCTTACCATAGGGACACAACCGAGAGTCCTTAAGAACCTTGTGCCGGCCTGGTCCCCACTGTAAGGACTATGTTGGCCTTAAGGTGATTGTAAGGACAGTATATGGCTGCCTCACCGTGATGCTCGGATAGGGCATGCATAAGGACAACTCAGTGCTGGTAGTGAGTGCAGAGAGTGCAGCATCCGAGTCGCTGACCGATTCACCTGTGTGTGCTGCAGATGGTTGACGCTGCGGTTTGCAAGAGGGAACCTGAGCGTGTTCTACTGTAGTGCTGTAGTGTGACCTGTGTGGTGCCTCTGTACGTACGTATACATGTGTGTCATGTATGTGCCAATCAGGTACCGTTGCACTATCAAGCAATGGCTGCAAGCGATCGGCCATTGTTGGGATCATCCCAACAATTGTGCGCCCATGATGGGCGCACAAAATTGATCAACTATGACAGAACATATGTTTGTTTTGTCTCTGATCTGGTTGCAGCTAAAGCTGACCTCGGGGAACGGCAGATGTGACTCCATCGAGCAGATGTGACTCCATCGATCTCTCCATCGTCTTGTCCATAAAAGTGTTCTCTATGCAAGACCACCGCTGGTACTGTAGCAGGCTTGACACTTTGAATTTTGATGCTTTACGGATGCCTAGAATTTCATTATGCCCTGCTCAATTTCCAGTAGCTAGAGCTAGCGAGCTTTGCTATGCTATAGCTATACATGTGTGTGATAGTCGGCCAATGACACGGCTAGGGCCCGGGACAATTGATATTAATTATCACTGTTACAGCATTGCAGGCAGACATGAAAGGATGCGATTGTTGAGCACTGCAAGAAGAGCCCAGGGATCTACGTTGCTGTGTTTTGGACGAGTTGGGTATGGTTGAGCAGTACCAAGCTGAACAGTCAGACTGACAATTGTAATGTACTCGAGGTACTTGCACTGAGAGAAGAAGCAGTTGAAGGTGCACGTGATGCTCCTATGGTCTCCCCAGCCTAATGTCGCGTGTCTTAGCAATCCAGGCATTGTGCTGGTGGCAACTTGGACACATGCAGCATTGGTACTTGCTACAGCTGAGACATATGCATCATTGCACAGGTGATACTGTTGGGACATGCATAGTCATGGCTATGACACTGTAGCACCATATCACATGGTCCATTTGTGATGGGTTACACCATCTTCATAAATCTGGCATCCATGATGATGTAATGTTACATCAACTTCACCACGATGCTGTGATGATTGATTTCCGTCATCCGTTCCTGGATTGAAAACTCTCGCTTTGAGATGAGCTGCTTGAAATTGTGGGTCAGCAACACTGTCCCCAAGAGGGTCGACTGATCACCTCAGAGGCCAAGCCGCCTCTGGGCACATCCAGCTCGACTGGGCGACACGCAAATAGCATCTTGTGTGATTGCCCAGGCCAATTTTTAAACGCATGGCTTCCGAAACCGAGAGCCACCTTCAGCCACCACAACACAGCACGCGCACACGGCATCACGGCCACTACTTCCACGTGCAGACATGATCCCAGGAATTCTCAGCGCGCTGGCGCTGCGGTAGGCGTCACCTTGTCTCTGATCAGTGTCACGAAACAACAACGGCCGCTGCCTGCCTGCACCCTGTCCGCACCTCGTTCAGCCCATCATAATGTCATCACAAGCCATGATTGTGCTAGCCATTTATTCTTCTCCGCATGGCTTCATGAGCCTAGCTTCGCGGTGAGGGTGCGTGCACTGTTTCTCGAGGCGGGGCAAGGCCGCCGAGAGCCCGGCACACCCGCGACCATGCATGCACGGTACTAGAGACCACTCTCCTCGAGTCAACGCGGTGCACTCGACGGGAAGGAGTCCCACAGCAGGTCCACACCCCTACCTTGCACGCTCCCCCCCGGGGCGGCCGCGGTAGCGCCGCGGCGACACGAGTCCCAGGGTTCGGCGACGCAGAGGAGGCTGCTGGCGGCCTCACGCGCCGCCTGCAGCATGTCCGGCGCGGCCCACCCGCACTCAAACACCGCCGCCGTCACCGCCGCGGCATCCTCCACAGCCCCGTCGGCACACACGGCCGCCGCCGCCGCCGCCGCGAACGTCGCCGCTGCCGCCGCGTGCGCGCCCATGAGAGCACCCATCGCTGCCTCCGCCGCTAGCTGCACCTCGGCGCTGGCCCCCAGCGGCTGCCATGCCTCCTCCGGCACATCGGCCGCGTCTGCCGCGGGGCGGTCGCAGTACATCCCGTCAAACACCGGGGTATCGACCGCCGCGCCCACGACCTGCAGTTGGCCGGCGATCATCTGCATTGCACCTGGCCCCGCATGCATGCGGCCGGCGGGGGCGGAATGCGCTGGAACCCGCGTCCTCATCAGGCTCCCCAGGTCATCCTCCTCTGATGTGACGGCGGCCAAGTGGTCATCCAGTTCTGTGTCGCAGGTGTCAGACTCGAGCAGCTCCTGCACGCTGCCGCCACCGGCGTCCGTAATCGAGCGCATCATGAGCGCTAGGGTGAGGTCCGGGGGGATGGTGACGGTGGTGGGAAGGGCGGTCAGTGCGCTGTGTGCTGCGGCGTACTGCTGCACCGCGGCCGGCTGCGCATCAGCCCACCCTGTCCACCACGCCGCGATGCGGTTGAGCTGCTGTGCTGTGTGCTGCGGGGCGTTCTGCTGGCCATGCTGATTGAACATGCCGATGACCTGCATGCATGGGGCTTGTTGTGGCGTGGTACGTGCGGTGGTGGGGTACAGTCGGTGGGAGCGCTGTTGTGTACCTAATTGAGATTACACATAGGACACTATGCATGGGGAACGGGTCGGGCGGGGGGGAGGGAGGGGGGGGGGGGGGGGGGGGGGGGGGGGTTTCTCACCTCGGTGCCGTGTGGCATGAGGAAAAGTTTGAGCTGGCATGCATTGCGGGGGTTGTCCTGAAGGCACAGCGACTGCGAGAGAGCCGCATGCATTATGAGCTGCTGCAAGCGAGGCCTGGGGGACAAGGGCGCAGCCGCTACCTGCACATGCATGCATCCGGTCAAAACCATATGGATGCAGATGGCTAGAATCAGCAGAACAGGTGAAGATCGCAGAATCGCTTCATTAACATACATGTCAGTCACATATATGTCATTCACAACGCATGCGTTTGATAGTGGTGAGAAGCATTAGAGGGCACCCTGAGGGGTGGGGGGCCCGTACCGGGGCTTCAGCCGCGCTGAGCGCTGAGACGACAGCCTCGGCAATGCACAGCACAGTCGAGCACAGCGTGCACGCCTCGCCTGCGCGGCCTCCGGCGCGGCCATGCATGTCTCGCAGCGCGCCCAGCGGCGCGCCGATGCTGCACGTCGTGGTGGAGCACGTGCGGGGGCTCAGCGTGAGCAGCACGCGCGCCACCGCGGCGCACACGCGCAGCCACGCGGCCTGCGGCACAAGGCGACGATACTTGAGTAGCAGGCCGCGGAAGAGGGCGTGCATGCTGGAGCGCAGCGGCGCTGTCTCGCCGGCTCCGACGCAGCAGCTGGGGGAGAGAGAGGTGACGGCGGCGGCGGCGGTGGCCTCCTGGAGGAGGTGCAGCGTCGACGGCAGCCCGGCTGACATGGCCGGTGTGTCGGACACGTACAGATCTACACACAGGCCTTCTGTGTGTTGTGATCATACTGGAGTATCAAGTGGGAGGGGTTTAGATCACCAAGGGCAACTAAGGTCCGGCCACAACCGACACCACGTTCAGCTCCGAAGCCCAACACTGCCGGCATGCACAGACCCACGTAGCCGGTGCTTTGACGACACCCACAAAGCACAAGGCAGCGTCACTTGTGTGTCAAAGCTAGGCCGGGCAAGAGGGCGACTGAAAACGCATGCGTGGGGCTCATAGAATGGAGGTGGAACTGTGACCACAAGGGGGCACACCGCTGAGGTCCGGCTGCGGGCCGCTGCCGTGCTGCCACGGCACGTGCTGCAGCAGCGTCATCTCCAGCGATGTCGCGATGCCCGCCGCGATGTACGACGCGCAGCTCGAGGAGTCCTTCAGCTTCGTGTCAAACGACAGCTGCGCCGCCTGTCCGGCCCAGAACGGCGTCATCGCGATCCACTGCACGTCGCCGACCACGCGGCCCGCGCACTCCGCGGCCGCGCTGCGGTGCGCTGCCACCGCCTGCTGCGCGTGCTGCGCGTGCTGCGGCGCCTCCTCGCGCTGCAGCTGCACAGTCATGCAGTTCCGTAGGATGCCGTCAAAATCGAGGCTGATGCGGGTCTCGACGGGCTGTGGCGTAGGGGACACCGGGGAGGGGGAGGCGCGGGGCGTGGGCGCGGCACGCATGAGGTGCGCGCGCACTGGAGGCAGGTCCGTGAGCGACTGCGCCACCCGCGGCGGCGCTACACTGATGAGGCTCTGGCTGCTCGATGCGCCGGGAATCGCACGCGCAAGCGACGGCGGCTGCGGGAGCGGCGGAGAACGGCCGGGGCCCGGGTGCGGCCGCCATGTGGGGTGCAGGAGGTGGCTTTGGCCGCTGGAAGAGTAGCTCTGTGTGGACCCGGAGTTGCGGGTGCTGCCAGGGGTCGGCTGGGGGCGGTGGGCGGATTGCCTGCGCAGGGTTCGGACGTCGGCGGCGAGGAGATCGCGGCGGGCCTCGGCCTCGTGGAGCTTGACGCGAGTGTCCAGGATCTTCTCGCGGAGCTCCAGTTGCATCTTCTGCAAACAGCCGCTGGTGTTGCTGGCGCTGCTGCTGCTGTTGCCGTGAGGAAGAGCCCAACAGTGAGTGGCGGGTTGGCGGAGGCAACGAATCCGACTATCGACGGCGTCCGCCGTGACCGCACAGCTGCAACTGCTCAAAGGCATTCGAGGCTCCAGCCCCATCACGTCACCTCAACTGTCGCCGAGTCAACAGCGCTATCGTCCTAACGAGACGCCCTCACGAGAACAACAAACTGCGCCAACAATCGGGACTGAATCAGTCTACTCGGGGGGATCTGATGATGCATGAACAGATAGATGAAGCCTGGGCAAGCACACATTGCTGGCGCGCATGCATTGTCTGCATCACACCTTCAGCCGTTGCCGGTACCGAGCCTGCGCCAGGCGATTGCTCTCCCGTGCTGTGCGCTTTGGCCCATCAATCGAATGACGGCCCAGCATGCATATGGATCCCTGCCCGGTGGGCGGGTATGAGCTCGGCATGCATGCACCGTCGCTGTGTGGCGAGGCGGGGGCGGTATCATGGCTCCGAGAGTCCAGGACGCCCGCGGACACAGATGGCCCGCGGAGGGGCTCCTGGTGCGCGGCGGACAGCGAGTCCGGAGGGGCCGAAGAGTACCCTGTCGGCGACAGGGGTACCGCCGAGAGTGCAGCCGAGTAGGCGGGAGGGGTGCTATGCATGGGGGCCGTGCATGGCAGGTGCTGCCGGGGGGGCTCCAACAGGTGGACGATTCGCGGCGGAGGGTGGCTGAGGGGGCCCCCCGTGTGGAGCAGTGGTGCCGCCGTGTCTGTTGTACGGGTCTGAGGGACCTGCAAGCAGCCATTGCGGTAAGGCTTGTGAGTGGGTGCGTGAGGCTGCAGGCACCGTGGCTACCATGCATGCGCTTAAGAATTCGACCCGTGCACAACTGCGCCAGCCGCAGCTTGACAGAGCTGCTGCACGCGGGATCGCTCTGGCAGGCACAGCTGTGCACAGTCTGCAATTTTTCATGTCCTATTAGATGTGTCTGTGCATTCATGCATATGTACATACATGCAGGGCCGACGATTCGAATGCTTTGCGCCGGTTGAGTGCGGATTTGTGCAAAGGGAATGCTCATGTGCTCCGTGCCGGGCTTCGATCGTTGGCTGGAATTACCGGTAGGGCGATGGTGCGCGCTCGTGCGCGGCCTAGTGCCATGACCGAGTGAGTGGATTTGTGAGTTAATTCCGAGAAACGGCTCGTTGCCCGGCCTCTGCCCGTTGTAACTACATGCGGGGCCTGCTCAGTCTGTCATGTGCTGACACTTCAGATGCACATACCCTGGCAGTTGTGCAGGTAGGGTGCTGGAGCAAGGCTACGGATGTGCTCACATCCCGATGCACTTGAAGGTCCACTAGTACTACTTGAAGGTCCACATGAGACAGGCACAACACAGGCAGCAGTTGCAGGCTGAGGTCCAGGTTGAGTGCTTGTGTACAAGTAGCATGGAGGCATTGCCGGCTGGAGCACATATGCTTGCAAGCATTGTATGCTTGTACTGCCAGGCAGGCATGGTACCTCTGCACAGAAGGGAATGCTGCTTTCCTGCGCAGAGGCTATCATTCTGGGCATCATTCTGCGAGGATCATGGTAGAAAAAGCGCAAGTTTAGTTTGCAGCATGTGGAGGGCTGCCACTGGCAAATGGCCATCACCTGGCAACGCTGCCCATACAACTTGTTGAACTCACGACGATACACATTCTCAGTCAGCTGTTCTGGGCCACATATACAGAGAGTTCATGGTGTCCAGCATGGCCTGATTGCGCATGCAACATACTTATCCATGATCACTGGCCGGGCTGTGCTGTGGTACGTGCTTGTACCCGGCCCAGTGCCATGACTGCGTGAGTGGATTTGCGTGTGTATTCCTGGCAATGGCTCAATGCTCGGCCTCTGTCCTTTGTCACTACATACTGATCCACTTCTTGAGATGTTGCACTGCATGTGGCTGGGATGTGAGCCGTGTCTGTGATTGTAATGGATGACATTTCAGCATCACGGGCAAGTATGCAAGCTTGAGGGCTGACATTGGCTCAGGTGCCACAGCATGCATGCAGCTGAGCAGCAGCATCACCAGACCCAGATTGTGGGACATGCACTGGGAATGATCAGCATGCATGCAGCTGAGCAGCAGCATCACCAGACCCAGATCGTGGGACGTGCACTGGGAATGATCTTGAAGTGCACGCGGCTTGAGGTGCGCAGGCCTTGGGCTGTGGTTAAAAGAGGCCGGCACAGGTGTGGCTCCTGCTCTGAGGCTGCAGCAGGAGCTGGTGCCATGCATGACAAGGCGTGTAAAGCACCAATACAGACACAACCGGGCAGCGTTCCAAGATATTGGCTGACGCCACACATGCGCACGTGAACAGCAAAGCTGGCTGGCTACCACTCAAACCCTGCAGGCTTGGCGCTGTGTGCAGGTGGACGCCGAGCACCACACTGAGCCTCTTTGGCCATGGCATGGCGAAAGATGCAGGGCACACAGCGAATGCATGCCCCCACGGAGCCCTTGATTATGAGCAGTGACATGGGCAGCACTAGGTGCACTAGCTATAGCAAGAGGTGGACCGCGAAGTGCAGCTAGTTCCCCTGATGATCTTGATGCCTAGGGCCACTGCGACACCTTCGGAAGGAACTCCTTCGGAAGGGGCATGCTGCGGACCTGACTCAGATGCCTCGGAGGGTCAGCCGTGGCGCGTCAGTGTAGCCACATGGCTAGCTGCTGATCATATGATGCATGAGCAGACGTCAACATAGATTGTGCGCAGCTGCAGGTCTGGACGGCCCACCACCGATGCACAGCAGTGTGGAGACGCGGTGGGCTGTGGAATGCAGCCACATGTACAGCTGCGGATGCCATGGCCAGAGCGGTGCGTACATATTGTGTCAGGGCGTGCTACCCGGCGCTAGAGTCTTAGCTATATGGCAACTGCCACAGCTCACTGCCAGCCCAGCATGGAATTGTTGCAGCCTGAGCTACTTGTGCCTGATGCAGGGCTCCACCTCAGGGTCCGGCGACATGACTCGGGAACGTGGTGCCCAGTAGGCTGCGCTAGCGTGGCAGATTGCATACCTGTCCTGCCAGAGATTCCGTTCTCCCTGCCGTCCCGAGAAATCCCCGCGTCGAAGTGGACACGTTGCCGCGGACTGACAGCGCGGCGTGTGCAGAGCTTTCCACCCGAGATGCCTAGCTGCCACTGTGTTGCGAGGCTGGCCGCGTGCCGGAAGTGACCGAGGCCCACGTCGACGCTCGAAGGCGTCGAACGCGAGTCCTCAACTCCGCGGTGGTGGTTCGCGCCGAGCTGGCGCGCGGCGGTGGCCTTCCGGACCGCTGCAGATGTGCGATTCAGATCATCGAGTTGTATCTCTGGTTGATGCGGTGGTGATGTAGCTACTGCGCTGTGGCGTTGGTCGCCATGGGGCTCGGATGATTGACACCGGGTGTCCAGGCTTAGGCAAGACTTTCTCAACCGTAGAGGCCTCCTTCTGAAATGAAACGCTACAGTAGATCGTCAATAGTGCTATTGTTCCTTATTCGGTAGCAATCTGTAAGTATGAGCTTGCTTTGAACGGTGTCTCGTCGATGTCGAGCGTTGTATTGGCTTGACAGTGCAAGGACCCAGCTTCGCATGTTGTGTACACGTCTCCGACAGACCAGATTCATTAAATGAATCAACTGAGCCAGCAACTTCCTTCAAACACCTCCGCGGAGGGCTGCCATGGCTGCAGGACTCACTCGCAAGTACATGGGCACTCGATGTATCGGGATACGCCTCAAGCTTGACAGCGAGTTCGCGTTCAGCTTGGACTTCATCACCCCATCGGAGCGTCGCACACATCATAGCCGCTCACGAACAGCTATGCAAATTGTGCATGCATGAGATGCTTGTGGCTACCGGGTACGTGCCGGGCACATGACAACCCCCGGCCAGTGCAGCGGGCCGCTGGCATATGCCGGCAAGTCATGACAACTTCTTTCTCTGACAGAGGCAAATAGCGAGTGTGCAATTTCATTCAAGGCCCACCGCATGAGCAGATCATCAGTCGTAGCCAGGGCTCTACATCCCGATCGGTTTCCCGACGAAAAATTGGAAAAAGGCAAAAAACCCGATGGCGAGCGAAGCGAGTCGTCGGTTTCCCCCGACAAGCTTAAGCCAGGGGGGGGGCCGGCGGGCGTGCCCGACGGCCACCAATGGTGCTATACCCCGACCAACGCCAACAGCTTGTCGGGATCCCGAAATCCTGTCGGGCCTGAAGGCGCCGGATGCACATTGCAATGACAGAGCATTCGCCAGGTGAGTCGCAACAATGTTGCTTGCTGCTTGCGCATTGCGAGAATGACCTTGCTGGGTTCACTGGTCAAGGGCCGAAGCGCAGGCGCACGGCCGAAACTCCTGCATCAGCCGACCAGGGCAGCAACGAAGCCAGTTGTTCGAAGAAAATGGCTGCGGAACGCTCAGGCGATATGCCACGATTGTCTGGACAAAAAGTTCGCGAACGCCAGCTTGAGTATCCATGGAGTGTGTATCAAGGCCCGGTCAATAAAGCTCACTGTTGGACCTATTCTGTTTGTGAGTCTTGTAAGGGAAGCTCCAAAGGGAAACTACACAGGTTCAAGGACGGGAACGACTTCAGGAAGCATCAGAACTCACACAATCACACGCGCGCAGCCGAAGCACAGGTTCTTGCCGCTGGGCTCGGAAAGGCTCGTGATAATGCAATGTATGAGCGCTACAAAATTAATCTTGATTCAAGCGCGCGTTTGCTCATCGTCGTGGCGTTCATGGCAGCCAAGGGCATCTGAAAATTGTTTTTGGCACCCCCGATACATTAGGTGTGCCTGTGGGGGGTCTTTTGGGCAGATCTGGCGAGCCGCGCACGAAGAGCCAGGGGCCTGGCCAGCTCGCGAGCAACTTTGGATTGTATTGTTTATCCTAAATGCGGTGTTCGCCAGCTTCGAGCGGCTCTGCCCTTTGTAGGCTACTAATTTGATGGTGGAAAGTAGCTGGCTAGGCCTTGTAGGGCGCAAGCCGGATCTAGCCTTTCAACGGTAAGCTTACTTATCAAATGATACGATTACATGCTGCTTCGCTACAGTGGAGCAGCTGATTTTAATCCTTGGCCAGGATTTTGCGGTGCAGTGATGTCCGGCGGAAGGTATGCGACTTCATCTCACGGCTGGCCAATGCAACTGTAGTTTCCTGAGTGTCATTAGAGGTGTTTGGGACAGTGGCGTATACCAAGATCGATGTTCTGCCTGTCCGCTCGGTAGTCGTGGTCGCTGTGTTCCTGGCCTGCGGAGCGTGGTGCCTGTCGCGCTTGGCGAATCAACCAGTACAAATACAATCTAATTAGAAGTAACTGTTCAAGCCTGCGATGCCCATGGCTGCCTGTCTACGTACCCTCAGCTCACCGACCCAGCATTGGCCTCTGGCTCAGCCAGTTGGCGAAGCCAGACGCCTAGCCAGTCTGCATGTGTGTAGCTTGAATAACATTGGATTCCACTGCAGGTCGCTGGCAACCTTTGGTGGACTCACTGTGGCTGTGACGGCCCTGCCTGGCATGGGCATAAAGTGTCGTGCACCACAGAGGCCTCTGTTCCGCGACCCCAGGCCCGCCATTGGCACTTGTTGGACTATTGCATGCCGCTGGTGTATACATGTAACCGCAGTAAATAGGTGCGTCTACTTTGGTGGACCATGGAGACCAATGCTGCAATCGACTGATTGTTTCGATCTCGAGACCAGACTACATGTGTACAAGTGCACTTGTACACATGTACACCAACAGCCTGTGCATGTGGGAAACAATATTGACTCATGTAAAGTGGTCACGGTACTAGTGGAGCGCTCAGCATAGGGCGCATTGGAACATTAGTACAAGCAATGGAGAACGAAATGGAACGAGCACTGGAATAGGTTGTATGCCAGGCAGCACGAGCTACCATCAGATGCAAACCTCGGTACTGGAATGCGATCTGCTAAAGATCTGACCGTGACGTGCACCGGTGGTGTCTACAGGCTTTGTCTTCAACGGCACCGGATGTGGCCCTCTCGGCTAACAAACATGTATCAATCACGCAAGGTTCTCCAACAACTAGTTTGCATGATGAGTCTTCGAGTTAAGTGATCACATCTCTGGCGGTCACAATGTACTTGGGAGCTTCCGCCTGCATACTCTGGAGCCTCTACTCAACTATTGTTACGGATAAATGCGTGCAGGCGGGGTGGGTCGCGGACATTTCTTGCTGGTGTTGCTCGACTTCTGAACTACCATGGTAATGTATCTTCTGGCATCGGTGTTCACATCGTTCATGCCTGCGAGTACAGTATCTCGAGATAGCAGCAAGTTCAGTGTTGCAGTTGAGAGTCCGGCTTGTGTCTAGAATTCCGGCGGACAGGTCAGGTATGTTGGCCAAATTGAAGGCAGCTGCAGCGGGAAGGGCGATGGCGGTTGCAGGGGGCTATGCATCTAGAGGGGCGGCCGCAGCTCCCCAGGGGCGAAATAGCTCAGAGAGCGGTGTACTGTAGCGCATCCACATGGAATCATATTTTCCCGGCTGGTAACATGTATGCAGCTACCGGGTGCCGACAGAATTGGGTGTCTCAACAAGACTGTATATGTATGTACACAGGTCTGCATCAATGTACGGACGAGCAGGCCCGGTCGTGATTTGCGTGTCTCGACAAGCTCTCTGACATGGCTGCATGCGCAGGGCGTGGTGATGCCTCAAGATGGCCCTCCTCGGCACCGCGATCTCTCCCCATGACACCCGGCCGTACGGTCGATCCACAGCTCCGCCGATGGCACGGAACATGCAAAATCCAAATGTAACAGGACTTGCAGTCCTGTCCAATGCTCATCTGCCAGTCACAGCTCATCTGCGCCGCACAGGGCACCCTGGGCGGCGCACCGCCCGTCGAGCCGATCGACATCCCGGCACGCGTACGCACGGCGCCATCTCCCACTCTGCCCAATTGAGTCGCGAGGTGCTGCCAAGTACACAAAGTGGTGTCTGCATGGCCTTATGTGGGAGGCGAGGGCTGGCACGGCCCTGGCATGGCATGTTGCTTGGTACGGGGGCTTGGGCGGCACTGGGGGGCGCCCCACAGACGAGCAGCCCGGGCGGGCGGCGCAATCCTGGGCCGCCTCAGGAGCGGCTCATGTGGGCGTTCAGGTGGGGGCGTTTGTGGGTTGGTGTCCGCGTGGGTTCGCTTGTACATAGACATATGCCACGGTGTGTGTGTCACGGCGTTGCCAGTCGCGTGCGCTGGTGTGGCGCGCCGCGTGCCGCTTGTGTGGGTTGGCTGTGGCTTGGGTTTGTGCTGGGCGTTGCTCTCGACTTGAAGCTGCACTCTTTTTCCACTGTGCCGCCTACCTCCTCGCCTTAGTCATTCCAACATGGCAGCGGCCGATTGTACAACTGATCAAGGTACGACACATCACATGTCGCGGCATACCAACAATGAGAGCCAAAGTTGTGGCATGACATGCCCTTGCAGTAGAATTACCCCACCACCCCGCCTGATCCGGCAACGCAGTGCCCTTGGTCGCCGGCCTGTGCAGCATCAGGAGGAACGTAAGTGTGCCGGCCGCTTGTGCGAGGTGATGGGCAACGTGCTCAGGCTGCTTACGTTCGGTGGAGGGCGCAGTGCACGGCGTCTGCCGCGGTGGCGTCACTCCAGTGCGTGTCGGCAGGTAGCCCTGCAAGTGCCTCTACCCACGCCTGCTCGCCTTGATGATCCATCGCATCTGCCACCTGCATGGCGGCGCAAACAACTCGATGTGTAGATGGAGTGTGCTGTCCTGTTACCTCACTGTGTGAATTGAATTTGCTACCCTATAGCATTGGCATCAACTGCTCATGTGTCTTCAGGTATTCTGCATCATAGTGTGTGCCGTGGCAGCATTGACCTCAGGTCACTATGTGTAACATTTGAAGTTGAGGTGATTTTCAGAGCCATGTTCTACACACCTGAAGCTGCCAGCACTCCTAGGCTGAGGCAGCAGTCCGGATTGCAGCGGAAAAATCAGTGCCGTGTCAACACATCTGTGTGGTCTTGACACGCACTGATTTGAACAGCACAGCCACCAGATTTGAACAGCACAGCACAGTCAAAGGGAGAGTTCTCATACTTCCAGACTGGAACTATGCACCACAGCCAAGTGCACCGCAAAGTTCTGACCTGGCAGGTGGGGCTCGGGTCACCTATATCTTGATGAACCGGTTTCGCAGTTGATATGAACTGATGTCAGATGGTGAGCTGTAGAGCTGCAGCTGCCAGTGCAGCAGCACACACATGCTGTACCTGTGAGCATGGCGATCACCAGGGCCGTGCAGCACGACGCTGCACAATGCAAAGGCTGTAGTGTTGGCGAATCTGTATGGATCTCGTGTGGAGAAAGCATGTACAGGCGACAGAATGGGTCAGGACTTTGAACTGGGTCAACGAAGCAACAGCACGTCTTCACAATGGAGAGGCACATTCCTCAGAACGCCGACTAGGCTGGCTTGAAATCCAATTAACAAAACCGAATCGATTGCAAGCTTCTTCGACGTATAATGCATGATGAAGATCACGAGCCCGCTTATTCAGAACCAATGTCCGCATGGCAGATAGCTGCACCGGCACGCAGCGGACGCATACGCCGGCAGTCACTTGATACATGTGGCAAAGCTGAATATTTTCATCTAACTGGAATCTCGGCGCGTGCGTGTGCAGAAGGACATCAGCAAGACGACCCCGCACCTTCAGCACTGTCACAAGCTCGCCTGGAGAGAGTCCGGTATTGAAGGAACAAGGTGCTCCCTAGTGTTGGATATGCTCAGGTTATACTTCGCCCGGGAGCGGAGCAAGGCCTGTTAGTGTCACCAAGCCCGGACAGAAGCCGCGATCGTTTGACAGCTTCATGCGGGATGCAGCTCCCAGCAACAACAGCATGATGTTCTGGTCTCAGACCATTGACATCTGCCGCCAGGACTACCTGACTTCTCTTCCGACAGGCTCTTCCGACAGGCGCCGAAACTGTGCGTGCCTCGCTCACCCGTCACATCTCCTGTAGGAACGTCTCTCTTGTAGGAGCCTAGACAAGCGTGACTGATCTGAGAAGACCGTTAAACAGCTTTGCGGCAGCAGCACAGCTGTTGTTGAACCATGCGGTATTCACTATCTCCTTTGTTTCAGTTTGGAGGCGAGGTTCCTCCCGAGATGCTCCTCATCGCATGCATGCGAAGCTATACTAGTGCTATGCTGCTATACTATGCTGCTATACTGCTATACTGGTGTGCGCCACTGCTGGTCACATCGTTGATAGTGTGTGTTACAAGGACAAAGCAAGCGAGGCAGGTAGCACCGCAAGCAAGAACCAGGGGAGCCGCACACCACGCAGCAAGCCACACAAAGCTCACACCAAAATATGCACCAGTGTGTATGCAGATTCCTGACATGTCCTGAGCGAACGTGTACTATAGCTATAGCTATATCTACAGCTGTGTGTGTTGCTGGATGTGTTGGCCGTACGTGGGGACGCTGCTTCGCGAGATCTCGTGAGTACTAATTCCTGCATTGTACTGTATCATCTTTGCTTGAGCCACATGACTCCACTGAGACGTTCAGAAAGGTGAGTGGGCTGCATTCCGCCGAGAAGTCAGGGTTCAGCCTCGGATCATGCAAGCATAAGTCAGCACGGCACGACGCATGCGCACCGATCGCGAGATGCGAACGCGGAATGAACATATCTCGCGCCCTCTTGGCTGCAGCCCTGCCCGACAGGTTACACTGTCGTTTACGTGCCACAGTGTGCATGTATGCGTGATCTATGTCGAATGACACGGTATCAGCAGCGAGCGTTCGTCACATGCTGCACGCGTGGGTCAGCACGTGTGTGTTACAAGGACAAAGGCAGCAAGGCGGGCAGCACTGCGAAAGCGGTCAGCACGTGTGCAGCTGCAGGCATACGCCACCGCTCTAGAGCTCATGCATGCTGGCTGCCTTGAAGTTGCAGCAGAGTGAAAAAACGGGTCGAAGCTGGCACAGCAGAACAATCTATCTCAGATAAGCTTCTGCACACTGTAACTCCGCACACGGCCATTCCCTCAGGTAATTAAAATTACTCTGGCGGGGCTGTCACCATTCCCGGCCTGTCTATACCTACCACCATAATGCTCACACGCGGCAGCCATCATGATGGCTGGCTGAGGCTGCAGCAGTGTCCACAGTAGGCTATCACCACATCCACCACGCATGGTGCGCACGCCGTATCTGTTCGCACAATGAACAGAGATACACATCCCCACGTTGAACAGGCAGTTGGGCCGAGCATTGCCAACTTGCGATTGAATAGCTAGCTATAGCGCTGTAGGGTTACTGCTCAGCTACACCAGAGTGGCTGGGTGACACGGGATCGTTCTGCAGATATGTGTTTCCGGGCAGGGCTGACGTGATGTGGTTGCAAGGTGTGGTTGTGTGGTGGAGGTTGGCAGTGCAATAGTGAAAGTCATCACGCATGCATGGTGTCATCATATTCCTGTGGCTTTGCAAGGACCACCTGGATTAAAGTTCCCACACCCAAAGAGAACACGAGTAGTTGGCTATGAAAAGCGGGACATGTATTTGGAGACAGCGGACGCTTCAAGTTGGCCACCCGGGTGTCATAGAGCAGTTTGGGTTGCAGGCCGACCTCACTGCGAGATGTCACTGCGAATCTGTTAAAAACATGAACTAACTGTGGCATTGCAATTGGTGGTGAGCTCGGCTGTGACAGCAGCTGGAAGATAGCTGGCCTTGTGAGAGTAAGTGGACGCAGCAGAATCCGGGGTCACGCGGGCCGTGCGTGCGGAATGTGAATCGCGGGCTGCTGCGTTGGGACCAAGGGGGCAGGTAGCTGAGCACCCGGGCCCCCAGGGCAGTGCTGCCCGCCTTGCCACGTCATCCAGACATGGTGCACCACGTTTTCTTTGTGACACTGCCAGCGTTTCACACAAAAGCACATTCGTGCAGCTGCGGTGCGAGGTGGACGCTGAACGCTGCCAGCCTGAGTGTGTCAGATCTGTAGAGATCCAGGCGAAGCCCTGCAGCCTGGAAGCAGGCATTGAGCCGGTTTGTACAAACATGTGTTGGAAGCTCTGTGTAGGAAGCGCTTGAAATCTCAGCCCACATGCTCAGCCCAGCCCGCATGCGCCTCCACGCTTGTGTCCTCCATGGTCCTGTCCTGGTTCTGCCTCTGCACATAGATTTTGTAATAGATCAGACTGTGAGATTGGCTCAGCTGAGGAACAGCTGTGCTTTGCAACTCAGCCAATGTAACCGACTTGCTGCAGCAACTGAGTCAAGCTTGGGCGCTGCCTGGAACTGTGTGCATGCAAACGTGGTTGCTGTCAGGCAATTTCAGCTTGCTCGTGATCTAATCTGCCATCTAGCCTGCCATTGCTCGAGCTGCCAGTGCATGCCCTTGAAACCATGGTTCCTGGCTTGTATGACGTATGTTATGACATGGCAGGACTCACCATGCTTCAGCAGGCGTGTGACGTGTCTGTACGTAGCAGGTGAAGTCTTCCTCAATGGTGCACCATGTACATCTGCGCATGTGATGGTGTAGCTGTAGGTGGCGTTCACAGCAAGAGCCACGTAGCAGGGCCCCCTGCTACGTGGCTCCCGGGAAGGTGCAAAGGGTGATGCAATTCAGTGGCAGCCAGCAGTGGACGTAGAGCCGGAGTACCTAGACTGGGGTGCTGCATGCTACAATCTTGTACAGACGGACGTCCATCTGTTATCTGGACGTTCCAAAGGTGGACAGATGGACTCACTGACAGAGGGGGAGGTCCCCTAGGGGCAGGCGCATGCACAGTGCATTGTGGGCATAGCACAGCGAAGTGCGTCACAATCACATCGGCATCGTCGCGTGGGTGTGTTCGTGTGTGCTGCGTGTGGCTTGTTGCGTGGTGTGCGGTTCCTCTGGTTGCTCGCGGTGCTACCCGCCTTGCTTGCTTTAGCCTTGCAACACAAGCACATCGTCATCGTCTCCACACTGTCCGCAAACCTGGAAAAAAGACCTCCAAATACCCCCACCTCCACAGTTGCACAGTGCCCGGGCACTGGCCAGTTCGTTGCAGTGACGGAGTAGCTCACCAGCACACCATGGAGCGCATGCATGAGCGCGAAGCAGACGGCGATGAAGCGTCACCGACGCGAATGGTGCACCGTCATCCTTGCCCTCAAGCCGCAAGGCTGGCTCATCCCGCCAGCCTCATGCACACGCTCTCTATCCAGACTGTACTGCAGAAGGATGGATTACTCAGCAGATCGGTTCCACCCCCTCGAGTTGATGATCATTGGTGCAAGGCACGGCGACAGCATAGCTCTTGAGAGGTGCGTTGAGCGGATGCCAGCGGGAAATCATGCTGACCAGGTTGACCAGAGGCCAGCTGGACCTCCAGGTGCAGGGCGTGCTGCCCGCCACATAGTCATGCTTACATGACGCATGCATGCTGGTGCGTGCATCTCCCACCCTTGCGCGATCAACTCATTCGATACACTGCATCCTCCAGCTCTCGACGAGCTCTGCGTTGATGTCTCCGAGCTGCTAGTGAGTCCTGTGTGTTATCATGGCCTTGCAGGAACAGGTGTGGCTGAGGTAGACCTGACAGGTATTTGTGCGTTGGCGTTGACCTTGGTCTGCCATCACAGGACTGGGTTTCATCCATGTTTTACTCTTCAGTCGGGAACTGCATCAATGAGACCTGCACACGTGTTGGTATTTATGGCGTCGTTGATGCTGAGTTCAGATGTCATGTCGCGCTCTAGTCATGTCGCGCTCTACGCCTGCTGTGGCCTCATTGTGTGATCGGTGACTGATGCCACGTTAGAGCGGCATGTAGTACAGTGGACTGCGTATATATGTCCTCAACACATATATGCGGTATGTGTTGCTGCGTTTCAGATTATGCACGTATGATCTGGCTACAGCGCACCTATATCTCGTCGGTCGTGTCAACATGTTGCAAGATTGGGCAGCGAAGCTCCCATCTGACAGATTTATAGGCCAGTACGTCTATTCCGGGAATTCGCGCCGTGTTACCGTGCAT
The DNA here is from genome assembly GCA_023078555.1 of Ulva prolifera. NCBI lineage: Eukaryota > Viridiplantae > Chlorophyta > Ulvophyceae > Ulvales > Ulvaceae > Ulva > Ulva prolifera. Next base: position 4,084,126 of record CM041196.1, read on the forward strand.
CAGTGTTGTGTTCGGCATCGAGATGGGGCGCTTGTGATGCCGACGCTGCAGTGTGCGGGCCTGTATTCAACCTCCACCAATCGCATATCTGCAATTCACAGCTAGACAGGCATGTACTTCCAGCTGCCGCAGCCGACGGCTCATGCTTGTAAGTACTTAAAGCGCAGATGCACAGGAGCCACACAGGGATACTCGACTGGCTCCCGAGACGGTCAACGTTTTGTAGTACGTTGTCACAGCTTGGTCAGCTCCAGCAGCTTGACGCTGCCAATGGCCATGCCAAGGAGGCACAGCCAGGTATGACAGTGCCGATCGAACGCCACAGGTGCCACAGGTGCAGCACGGGCTGCCCTCGATTTCAGGCACAATCCGGATTGCTGCCTCAGCCCCGGAGTGGTGGCAGCTTCAGGTGTGCATTGAACATGGCTCTGAAGATCACCTTTAAAGTCCACATGGTGGCCTGAGGTCAATTCTGCCACGGCGCACACTGTGATGCAGAACAACACAGACGGTCAGCGTTGAGTGCGAAAGCAGCAAAGTAGCATATTTGTTCCACACACACAGCTTACATGACAGCGCACTCCGTCCACACGCTGAAACATTTGCACACCCATGCAGGTAGCAGACGCGATGGACGACCGAGGCGACCAGGCGCGGGCTGCTGCACTGGCAGTGTTACCTGCAGACACAAACTCGAGTGACGCTGCCGCGGCAGACCCCGTGCACGGCACCCTCCTCCGCCTCCCCGACCCCCTCCTCCGCTGCGTCACCTCCGCCTGCCTGAAGCACACCGGCCTCGCCGACCTTCTCAGCCCCCCCCCGGCTTCCTTTCACGCTGCAGCCACATCTGCCGCCGTTGGGACAGCGGATACGACACCTCGCTCAGCGATGCCGCCACCATCCTGCCACACCTGCCGTCCGCCTCCATCCCGGCGCCGGGCCTGTAGGTCATCTGCCTGATGTGTGACGGTTGCGAATCCATACCTGCTGCGGCGGGGGGGGGGGGGGGGGGGAGTTCTTCGCGCGCGCACTCGCCGCCCACCTGTCCGCCACCCGCTCCGCGTCTGTCGAGGCTTCCGCCCCGCACAACTCCGCCCTCGCGCCGCTGTGGCTGCACAGCTTCGCGGCGTGCCTCCGCCTCGGCGCCCTGCCGAACCTCGTGGCCATGGACATCTGCGTCCCTGCCCACCCCGGCGGCTGCGCTGCGCTCGCCGCCTGCCTCCGCCTCCTGCCCGCCCTGACCTCCCTCCACACAGGCTTTGAGCTCTCCAAGAAGCAGCGGTCAACGGCGGTGCCTCGCGACGCCTACGCCACCCTCGCCAGCGCACCAGCAGCCCTCCCCCACTTCCGGAAACTCCTCATCACAGAGGACGACTACAGCGATGAAGGAGGGGCTGACGCGGAGCTGCCGCCTGCCTGCACTCCTTCCTCTCCTTGCTCAGTGCTCCAGAGCTACGCGAGTTGTGAATCGCCTGGAGCCCGTCCGAAGTCCCCGATGCTACCGTGCCAGAAGCGGTGACGTACTCGCGCTCTCCGGTGCTTCAACAGCTGTGAATTGATACCGCTCTCAGCGCGAAGTAGGCTGCTGCGATGCTCGCAGGCGGCGCCGGGTGCCCCATGGAGCTGCCCCTACTGTCAGACATGAGGCTCCACAGCCCATGCTCAACGTCCATGCTGGCTATCGCAGCTGCTTTCTGCAGCGCCGCCTCTGCGTCCCTCAAATCTATACAGCTGGAGGCTCCGCTGCATTGGCTGTACACTTACCCTTGGAGCTGCGGGGAGAAGGAGCTGCAGCGGGTGTGGCAGCCGTTCCGGCAGTAGATCGGGCGTTGCACTCACCTTGCTGCCCTAGCTGTGCACGGTCTGTTGGGCGTATCCGCGATGCCCCGGGACCGTGTCAGTCGTGTGCTAGCAGATGCTCTGCGGCCGTCGTCGCGGCTGCGTAGCTTGACCCTGTCTGCAGTGACTCCGCCGAGCGAACCCCGGGGGGTGGATGTGGAATTAAGTGACGGCATCATCGGCAGCGCTCTCGCCACGCTCATGTGCCTGTGGAGCGTTGTGGTCTCCAACTTGCACTGCCTGATCAGCTTCGACTCAGTGCAGCCACTGCTGGAGGCGTGCCTGCACGTGCAGCATGTGTCAGACCTTGCTTTATTCTTTCCTGTTTCACAGGTGCCGCTGCTGGCTGCAGCAGTGCCCGGGAGGCCCGCTCTCAAGAGCGTGAGCTTAAACAAGGACCCAGCAGATGCTGGTGGTGAGGGGATCGCACCGGGAGTTCTGCAAGCGCAGTCCCCGAGCGTGCGGTCTGGGGGCTTTTTTCGCGGTGAGTCGTATTGATACGACCAACTACGCGTGCGCGCACCTTCAGCACGGGTCGCAGCTTGGCCTCTGCTTTCCTGGGGTGACAGGGCCGCCCCGCTGCTGGCCGCGCTTGTGCCCGAGATGCCCGCCCTCAGGAGAGTGGGCTTGGAGGAAGGTGTTGGTGTTGGTGATGGGGGGACGGATGCGCTGGAGGCACTTGGTCTGAAGTCCCCGGGTGTCTGCTTCCGGCGGTGGTAGGCACCCAGTGCTGAGGGTCAGAGCTCTCGAGCTGGACCGCCCGCGTATACAATGAGTCCTCCATGTCTTTGAATTTGCCTTATTGTGTGCCACACTCACAGTCTTCCAGCATGCAAACCTTCAAATGTAATGTACAAAGTCAGGCAATAACAAGTCAGTACCCATGCCACACTGACGTATGTGCACCTCGGTGCGTGTGTTCCCCATCGGGGATATCTTTGTGCACTTACATAGCGTAGCGACTGCACTGTCTAGGGGTGTGGTAGTAGCTTGCTGTGAAGGAGTTCTTGCAGCGCCGCTCAACAGTCCCTGCAACTTACAAGGGCAATGGGCCTTCACTGTGCTTGTGGCGCAATGCGCTAGCAGCCGTTGAGGATGGATAGTTATGTTTACACGAGATAACGATTGGAATACTGAGTCGACAGCCGCAGGTAAACCGTGGCGTCTTGCCTTATGTACCTAGTATGTTCCGAACAGTGTCAGCTGTGCCACCCTGGCAGCAGCCCGCAGCGCTGCAGTACTCGAGATAACGAGGTACAGTGCAGCTGCAGCGAAATGGCATCAGCGCTAGCAGTTTCTGATTTTGCTTCAGCACTGTGACCAATTCAAAGTGCGTAAATCACCATGTGGCAGCTTAGTGATGTGCCGGCTACAGCGCTGAATTTTGTGGCCATAGTTTGCTTGCATGCGATAGCTACAAGTACTTACGTGAATGCCATAGTGCCACAGTGGCCAGCACCTCCGAACGGCCACTACAGAGGGTACTACTTTTGCAGCCGGTACACCAGCATCGCACACGGCATGAAGCACCACTGGATGTCCTGCAGATCAAATAATGCCGGAGAATCTGCATCTGATCTGCATCTGCGGTATTGTGAGACAAAGCTTCCATGTGAGACTTCGCCCATGGACAACCCAACATGCAACAGAGGTACACAACGATGGAACACAGTGGTTCACGTCGGGCAGCTATAGCATAACACATTGCACTGCTGAGTTTGCTGACATCACACCCACCAGAGATCGATGGTACGTGAGACAAACATCCAGACAAGCAGAAAATACATGTGGGACCTACTGCAATAGCTCCACCTTTGAGCCAGCACACAATACACCCAGCGTTGGCACTAGAGTTGCAGATCATGGGCCACAAATCAGATAAACATGTTCATCTGATTGCAATGCAGCATGAGCTGAGGTCAATGGCACAAGTGCACACACAGTTGCACGCAGTAGTTCCAACAGGAATGACTGACTCTAATTCGTTATCACTGACACATCCCTGATAGCACATGTACCAGCTGTCACTGACATTTGACCCCAAGCCGCACTCAAGAGGCAGATACATGAGCAAGCCTTTGTCAACAGCTACCTGTGTCATAGTCAAATTGGACTCGTCGTTGCTGACGTCATCTAACAGAGAAGATTACCTTCATCCCTAGAGCCGCCACGGCATGGATCCATGCCTCGAGGGACGCTGAGCAAGGCAGAGGTGGCCATCCAGAAGGTCCAAACGTTATTCAACCGAAGACGCAGCTGGCTACGCGGAACGGAAATCTCTTTCACATCAAAGCACAAGGCTACACTGGTGCACAATAGCTTCCCAGGAGCCGATTGGTGAACATTGGCAAGACATAGTGGCGAACATTCCATAGCAACGCCACACTACGAATTCAGCCCCCTGTCATCAAGAACATCCACAATATGGGTGTCCTACGCTTACTGGACATGCGCTGGGGGCGCGCTGGATGCCTTGGGCGCTCCCTGGGCACAGTGGGTCATTCTGCCCAGGCATGCACGCGAATATCGACGAAAAGGTCCATTGTGCCCAGGGATTCAAAAAAAGCATACGAGGGCATTCAGCATGATATTGTCAGGCTATAGACGCCGTCCAGGGCCCTGGGCGGTGTCTGCGTTGCTCGCGTTCCCCGTGGACGTGTGCATGGCCCGAGTGCGGAGACTGCGGACCCCCGCCACAGTGACATTGCTGACAAGATCATCGATGACGGCGCTCCATAAGACGCATATGATTGTAGCTGTGCGAGTGCTGCTCGATAACCTGCACTGGAGTCGAGGCACGGCCCACGTTGTGGAGAGCAGTCTGCATGCATGCCCTGCAGGCGCATGCGGAGCTCCCTGCGAGGCCGTGTTCAAGATTCAATTTTGAGATGTCGGCCAAAACAAGGTGAAAGCTTGGTTTGTTGCATATGTGTTTCGTTGGCAAGCTGCACTGATAATCTTGGGAGGATAGGCTTTGTCTGACGAGGTTCCTGCGTGCGAGATGACGGATGAGCGGGGTTCGCTAGATTCGGGCAAGGGCCAAAAGAGAAGCCACGTAGTTCTGGCGGAGCATGTCCAGGGCCTGGAGCAGGATGGAAGTGACCACGTTGTTGTGGCCGGAAGCTGCATGTCGCACAGCGTTGTCAAGCGATCACGGCTTCTCTCCGGGCTTGGGGCCACGATGGCCTCGCTGCGCTCCCAGGCGAGACAGCACCTGAGGCCATCAACCTATGGGAAACATCCTGTAATGTGAGTGCCGAGCTGTCTCCCGACGAGCTTGTGACTGTGCTGAAGGTACTGGGTCAAGTTGCCGCCCTACGTTCTCACATACACGGATCGAGGACCCAGTCATATAAACGTCTCCTACATATCTTGCAACTGTGTCTGTGTATGAGGCTGCTACGTGCCAGCACAGGCAAATGCGGGCTGGATATGCGTGACGCAAGAATTGCTGCATGCTCCCGCCCTGGTGTTCCCCATCGCGCATCACACGTCACAGAACCGCGAGCGAAAGTGTCTGTTGGTTGCAGCTCTAAGCCTGTCTCAGTGGCGCTGTACGGGATGCAGCCCTATGGTATGATGGCGTAGCATGGCTTGCCAAACCTACTTCACCCCCCCACGAACCATGCGACCTGGTCTCAACCCCGGCTCCAGAGTCGCCCAACGCAACACCGAGTTGGTTTGCACCATGCAAGGTTCATCTTGAGGTATCTGAAGTCAGGAGTGTGTAGAGCTGGCGAGACCGAATGGTAGGCTCCATCCTGACTGGAACACCGGCCATGCAGGTCGCAGATGTGCTAGACGACCGAGGCGACCAGGCGTGGGTGGATGACCTGGGCGGGCAGGTTGCAGATGCAGACTGGAGTGATGAAGCCAAGGTAGACACCATGCTCTGCGCCCTCCTCCGCCTCCCCCCCCCCCCCCCCCCCCCCCTCCCCACCTCCTCCACCGGGCCATGTCAGCCTGCCTCACTCAAGCCACTCTCGATGACTTTCTCACCACAGCCTTCGCTCCCCTCCATGCTGCAGCCGTCTCCGCTGATCTCAAGGATGGAGTGCTACACATTCCCGCCCGCGTTTCCGCAGTGATATTGCCAATCTTGCCGGGGGTCTCCTTCCCCTCGCCCGGCCTGCAGAGTGTCCGCCTCCTGGGCGACCCATCGTTAACACTTCCTGCGTCTTCTGGTGGACTTCTGGCGTGAGGCCTCGCCGCCCACCCGTCCCTCAGCCGCATGGTGCATAAAGGCTCTCGCTCCGGCCTCGCGCCGCGGTGGCTGTGCAGCTTTGGAAGCGTGCCTCCGCCCCGGCGCCCTGCCCAACCTCGTGGACCTGGAACTCACCGTCGCCGCCCACTCCGGCGGCTGCGCTGCGCTCGCCGCCTGCCTCCGCCTCCTGCCCACCCTGACCTCCCTCCGCACAATCTTCCAGATCTCTCGTCCGCAGAGCCCTGCAGCGGCGCCGCTCTCAGCCTACGGCCGCTTCGCAGGCGCCCCGGCAGCCCTCCCCTGCTTGCAAAATCTTGTTGTGATTGAGGACAGTACATCCCACTGCGTCGACTTGAAGGATGCGGGGCAGCCACTCACCTGCCTTCATTCCTTCCTTTCACTCCTCAGCGCTCCGGTCCTGTGGGAACTCTGCCTCGATTGGAGCCCGTACGGCGCCTCCGTTGCTGCTGTGCTGGATTTGATCACCAGCACTCGCTTTCCGGCGCTGAGAGATCTGCGCATTGATACGGCCGTGGACACGGAGGAGGCTGCGCACATGATGCCTGGCGGCAGCGCGGCCCCCACAGGGCTGCCGCCACTGACAAACCTCAGCGTGGCCAGCTCTTGCCCGGTGTCGATGCTGGCCATCGCGACAGCTGTCTGCAGCGCCGCCTCCGCATCCCTCGCGTTCCTGAAGGTGGACACGCGGCGGCGCGTCCACGACAAACACCCCCTGTGAACTGCGCGGCCGCGAGCCTGCGGCACGCCTGGGAGCCGTTCTGGGAGCAGCTCGGGTGCTGCAAAGAGCTTGAGCTTGGAATGCTGGACGTGCATGACCCGTTTGCGGGGGCTGCGGCGCCCCAAGACCGGGTCAGCCAAGCCGCAGCTGCCGCCCCGCGGCCGCTGTCGCAGCTGCGCAGCTTGAGCCTGTCCGCAACATGTCCACCTCAACTCGGCGGAGAGTCTGGTATGAAGCTGAGTGGCAGCGTGGTCGGCGGTGCCCTCGCAACACTCACCCACCTGAGGGACGTGCTGATCTTGGATGGTCATTGCGAGATCGAGTTTGACTCGGTGCAGGCGCTGCTGGACGCTTGCACGCACCTACAGCACGTGCAGCACCTGGCCTTGGTCTTTCCAGGCGTGACTGTGCCGTTGCTGGCTGCGATGATGGCCGAGATGCCTGCTCTCAAGACGATAAGCGTGGGGAAGTTTTCCCAACCAGGTGGCCTCGTGAATCAGCTGGGGCATCTGCAGGCAAGATTCCCGAGCATTCACATCCAGCAAGTTGAAGACTGATAATTGGCAGGATGAGACTCTGGGGCTGAACCAGTTCAGCCATCATGACACCTCCTGACTGCTATATGTGGCATCGTGCGTGTGACCGCCAATTACCTCGCATGTCTCCGGAATGTTTAAGAACAAATGATACAGACACAGACAGTAAACCTGTGGCGGCATGACCTTCCTGATCAGAAGTGGGCCTCTGCATCACAGCGGGTGGACACAGAACAGCGTCACCGATGCGAGTGCACATAGGGTGAGATGTGCGTGGGTGTCTTTGTGTTTGCTTTGTCTGCTTGCTACTTTCGCGGTGCTGCCCGCCTTGCTGCCTTTGTCCTTGTGACACAGCCACAGGCAGGCAGCACCACAGGGCACAAGCTCGCCGACGCTAAAGCCAGCAGGCACCAAAGACCAGCACACCCATACCATGAGAATGGAGTCAATGCAGGTCCACGTGGACAGTGGCTGGAGGTACCTTCAGCTGCCGCGAAGCACGAATCTGTGTGATGACTGCAGCGCTGCGTGAGAATGTCAATGAATTCGCGCAGTTGCTGCTTGAAATCTTGCAAATCGCGCCCGGAAATTGACCAGAGTATGGTGAGCAGTGGCGTACATGCTGTCTTGCTCCGCATACCTTCGCGCAAAGCACGCATGAGGATCGTCATTGAAAATTCAATTTCTACACAAGATATCTTGTGTAGAAATGGCGCCCGGTTGGCCAAGGAGGTAGTGAATACTGCACGTTCCAGGAGTTGCTGCGCTGCCGCTGCAACTCCCAATGCCAGCCTTCTGAGGCAACATATGTTTATATACCAAGCTGTTGTCGCCAGGAGCTGCATCCCGCCTGTCAAACAATTGCGCCATCTGTCCGGGCCTGGAGACGGACCGGATCGCTCCGCTCCCAGGCGACATACAACCTGAGCTCAGCCCTAGCCATAGGGTATTCAACCATGGGGCATGGCTTGTTCCGTCCATACCGAACTCTCTCCAGGCAAGCTGGTGACAGTGCTGAACAGGGGTACGCATCATGCAGATGATCCCGCTCGGGATCCTGCAAATTTTATTTGGGTTTTTGGCACATTTCCGGCGTCCGGCGTGGCCGGCTATGACATGCAAGCGGCAGTTGCACGATGTTGGAATTGTAGACCGCGCGGCCGCGGTTGCAGGTACAACCTAGCGTTACAAGGACAAAGGCAGCAAGGCGGGCAGCACCGCGAAAGTAGCAAGCAGACGAAGCAAACACCAAGGCACCCACACACATCTCACCCATCACCGGCGCAGCAAGCGACACAGATCCGCAGACCGCCAAGCACACACCCACACACCAGCACACACACGCACAGACCCCACGGCCCAAACACAACAACACAACCGCCGACACCACAACGCCTGCCGCCATACGACAGGGCCGCGCCCAACACACTGCTGCCTGAGGCCGCCCATCATATGATGCATGGCCGCCCGATCGCCGGGGGCCGCCCTAGCCCCAAACCCCACCCCCACCCCCCGAGCCACAGCACACCACGCCAGCCCGGCACACCGCCGCGAAGCCTCGCCGGCCCACGCCGCACCCAGGACAATGCATCGCCCAAGCCGTCTCCGCAATCCCTGCACATGCCAACGAAGGCACCCCGCACGCCCATCGGACCCGGCCCAGCTGGAGGCAGCGGCCATCGGTTGGTGGCGTCACGCGGTCGGGGCTCCCGAGGGGCACCCCACCGCTCAGGCCGGATGGCCTGTAAGCGGCGAGAGGTCATCAGACAGGACTGTGAGTCCCACGGTTGTAGGTACAACCTAGTGTGTGTTTGCGGAGTGCTGTTTGCGGTTGATTCAGACGAGTTTCTTTTATGGTATTCGTCTTCTCCTGTTGACTCTTCTGTAACATGATTCTGCAATTGTGCACATGTGCAGAGACACTTGCCGGCGTAACATCCTGGGAATGCATGCTTCAGGTGACTGGACTGGAGACTGGTTGCTCGTAGCAGCTCCCGTAGCCACACACAGGGCGATTTGAACGTTGTCCTTCGCTGCGTCCCCTCGGAGCACTGAGCTCTGATGCCATGTGAAGCTGTTTTGAATAGATGCCTTCCAGCGCCCTGCGTGTGATTTACTCCACTGACTGTTCTTGCTACGGAACTGACCTGGCCATCGTCGCCGAAATTGAAACGGAGAGCAAGCGCCCTGACAGCTTCGCACACGTCGGTACACAGTAATTACCACAGAAGCTACAGAAGCATGTCGTCTGATGGCTGTAAGGAAGTGGAGTGGCAGGGGCAAGCGTTCCCGTACCTGATGCACCATCCTAGGTCGTCAGGTGCTGCATCCACCGACACCGATCAATTGCATGCTTTAGAAACTCTTGCCATTTCTCAAGGTGTCTGATTCTGCAGCGTCGGACTCATATGCCAAGCAGCGTGCTCGTGAGCAGGCAGAATCAGCCGATGCTGAGCCGCGGAAGGTGCGTCTTCTGGCCTACCGATGGCGTGTATGCTGATCGCAAGTAAACCGCAGTTCCTTCACGGCTGTATCTGAAGCGATGTAGATGTCAGCCTGCTGTGTAGGTAGCAGCAGGTACGTGGAACGGCCCAGCTCCGCGGGGCTTCTTGCCAAGCAGCCAACATGGCCAAACTGTCGCGCCTCAAACTGACATACGTCCAGTCCCAAAGCAGACGCGTGTCGGCAGTCAGATGATGCCAATGCTGCTGGTCAGTACGGAAAATGCGGGTGAGGAGCAGCTCACGGCTGCTCTGAAAGCTGGCTACCGCGGACTGGACTGCTCGCCGTCGTATGGCAACCAGGAGGCCGTCGGCAAGTGCATCGCAGCGTCTTCAGTGGCACGTGAAGACCTCTTTATCATCTCCAAGGTGTGCCCGCGCCTGCATGGAAGCCTCCGCCCACCTGCTGCGTTCCGAGAGCTCTGACACCTGCTGCTACGTCGTGTTAGGTCACTGACCTCAGGTCAGCCCCAGCCCACAACGCATCGTGCGATCTCATACCATCCTACCACAGTGACCTTCCTGAGCCTCACCTGAATGTCGTTACACCGAAACGGTCTGCAGCACTTGCGCCACGTCCTGTCTGGAGCAGATCAGGGCATCACCCCGTCTCTTTCACAACCATATGAAATGGCATCCTGACACAGGTCCCCAGTGACGCCAAGCGCCCAGAAGACCTCAAGAAGTCCGTCACAGCCACACTCGCCGCCCTCGCGTGTTCGTACCTCGACCTGCTCGTCATCGAGTGGCCATGCACCTGGGCGCCAGGCACGAAGGACACAGACCCGAGCGCTGACTCTGCAGCAGCCTGGGAGGCGATGGAGGCTCTTGTGGCCCAGGGCAGCGTGAGGCAGCTCGGCGTCGCCCATCATGGCCTTGGGGAGGTAGAAGCGCTGCTGGAGGCCGCAAAGACCGCCAAGCCGGTGGTCAACATGATTGAGCTGCACCCCCTATGCTCGCAGCGGAAGCTCGTCGGGCAGCTCTTGCGCAAGGTGCTCCCCCCCCACCCCCATATCGTTACTGCTTTCTGTCACCCCCGGCCATCTTTGTATTATCTTCCTTCTCAGGTACGTGCAGTGTTCTCGCATATGTGCATGTGGTCCATGTGCTGTGGGCGCGGCGCATGCATGGCCGTGCATACCCGGCAAACCTGCCATGGGCTGCGAACAGCGGCCGGACGCGGCTCTACGACCAGGCTTGGGTCGTCAGGGTTGATCACATAGGACTCTAGACAATGTTGTCATGACGTCCCATCGCTGTCAAGGACACGTGTCGTGGTGTGCGCTGACCAAGCCTGCGGCTGCCGTCAGCGACAAGCTGAACCGTCTATTCTGTCGACACTCCGCTGTCCCCCATGCAACCGCCCCGACAGCCCTGCTGAGGGACAGCGTCTGCACAGGGTGTGCTGTCCGTGGCGTGTGCTGCGGCGGGCGCGGAGGAGCTGCAGAGTCACTCGGACGTGGCCGCGGTGGCGAAGGCGGCCGAGCGCTCGGCCGCGGAGGTGCTGCTGAAGTGGAGCACGCAGCGCGGCACGCCCACGGTCGTGAGCGCGGCGACCGCGGCGGACGTCGGCATTGACGAGTTCTTCACGTGGCGCATGTCCGAGGAGCGCGTGAAGGTGGGCCCCTTCTGCCGAGACCTCCGGGCGAAGGACCGCAAGGGTTGCCTTGGTGCCAGGCAACTGGCAACTGTGTGCCAGGCAATTGTGTGATGTGGCGATCCTGGATAGTCATGTGGCCACTGATCATCTGAATCCTTGTCATGTCGCGACGTGCAAGGGTCCAATGGTGAAGCGTCACTGGCGTGCCACAAAAGGTGGGTGCGTGAGGTCGGCCGTTGGCGCGTGTGGCGATTGCCGTCAAGTGTGTGTGTTGGGTGCAGGTGGTGCTGGACGGTCTCGATGCGGGAAAGAGGTTCATCAAGCCGGACTTTGTGGACTTCTCCACATCGTCAGATGGGTTTGTGCAGAAGCCTTCTGCGGTCCTCCAGTACGGATCGTAATTGTGGCACCATAGCGACCGGCAGCAAGGCGTTTGTCCGCTGGTTGGTTCCAAAGCACCGGTCTTGGTGGCGCCACCGCCGCATTTCACAGACACGGCAGCAGTCGGCACTCTGCGTCGAGGTGGGATGGTAGCGGTTGGTTTGTCGTGCATGGCGGTGGTGGACTTGGGAACTGTCGAGTATACGGCTTGCTCCCCTGCTTGAACGGCAACAGTATCATTTGCAAGGGTTTTGCAGTACAGAATGCGTGTTGATGGTGGTTTCAACCGGCTGTCCTGCAGCAGCATAGAGCAGCTGTCGCGGAACTCAGAATACGAGAGTGTCCAACATCGTTCCGAAACTCTCACAGTCGTGCAAACTGCAGCATGCAAATGAACACTGATCAATCTCACTGGTCCATTTCGCAGCCGGACTGAGATGCCTGCAAGCGTTCAGCCAGTTACATGAAATAGCAGCCAGCACTGCCGAGACGCTGGCGTTATCGTAATCTCATGCTTGTCACAGAAATCGCCACTTCTGCCACGCCGGCACCGCCGTCACCCCGGGTCGAGCGCAACATGGCACCCAACACAGGGACATGCCTAGCACTTGAACACACGCAGGTTGTGGTCGGCGGCACCGACGTACAACGAGTGTGCGAGCGCCCCAAACTTCACCGAGTTGACGGCCTTCTCGGGCAGCCCCAGCAGCGCCTTGGCCACGTGCGCCTCCGTGCCCTTCTTCTTGCCCTTGTAGATGACCTCGTACACCTTGACGGCGCCTGGCCCGCCACATGCCTGCACCACCACGCCACCCAGCGGTCACTCCCGAGCCGAGCGTCATTTTGAACTCTCAGTTGTCATGTATCTGTGCGTGCGCCCATTTTGCATTCTCTCATCTTCAAGCACGCCTCACATCATCTCCAGTATCTTGTCACAGGCACACGAAATTTGCACCATAGCGGTGCTGCGTGCCAGGCATCGAGGGAGCGGCGCAACGACGAGCGAGAATGCATGGCATGCACATGCCTCATTTCCCGCCAGCCCAGTCTTCATGAATGCTTGAAACAGGGGCTCAGTCACATTCTGGCAGGCACAGGGCAACAGCGGAGGCGGGCGCACCAAGAACTTCCCCGAGAAATCCCAGGCGATGGTCGTTGCGGGGGAGTCAAACGGCTGCAGTGTCGCCGTCAGGGTCACGTGCCGCAGGTCCCAGATCTGCACATGTCAGCCCTGAGTATCCATCGGCCTGATAACGCCATGCAGGGCTGCATGCATGCATGCAGCTCGCGCGCAGACACTCCCACAAGTCTTTTACACTGCGCTGACCGCCACGACACACAGCGCCTCACCTCGGAGGCGCATGCATGTGAGCCGCACGCAGCCTGCCACTGCTGCAGCACGCAACGCAGCGTCGTTCCCGTGACGGTCCGTGGATCGCTGATGGACCGTCCGGCTGAAATATGCACAACCATTAGAAAGACACGGTGCACCTGCGGCCGGAGTAGGCCGGGCCCCACGCGCCAAAACCTACCGCATAAGTAAAACAAGCAGCGCGCGCAAACAGCGGCGGCGGCGGCGGGCGGAGGCGGGACGCGCACCTGCACTCCGGAGTCGCACGCGACGGCGGCCCAGTAGCCGTTCTCGTTGAACGAGAGGCCACGCACGGCGCCCTCCACGCCGTCGATCTTCGCGAGCGGGTCGGCCGCCTTGCGCGTGTCAAACAGCCGCACGCCGCCCTCCGTGCCGCCGGCGGCGAAGAAGTTGCCGTCAGGGTGCATCGCGCCGCAGGTGTACGCCGGCAGGGAGGGGTCACGGCCCGAGAACGCGACGCGGCCGGCCGCGACGTCCAGCATCGCCCACGTCGCTGCGCTGCTCAGCGCGACCACGAAGCGCTCCACAGGGTGCACGCACACCTGCGGCCACACCCCCGTGTCAAGGGCAAGGGAGACGGGGCCCGGGCCTGGCCTCCGGCCCCGCTCAGACGGGGGGTGGGGGCGCGACCCGGGACCGCACACCACATGCACGAGGTCTGCGTGCAGCCACGAGTGCACCGCACACCAGCACGGCGATTGCACTGACACAAGATCGCCACGGCGTGGGCCCGGACTCGTCAGTGTCCGAATGGATAAGGGCTCGTGATCATGCATACATACAGCCCGTTCCGCGGGCAGGCGGGAGGTGGGGGGAATGCGCACCGCGACGATGGTGTCTGGGAGGGAGTGCGAGAACTGCTGCACCCAGTTGCCGCCGTCGGCGCCGCGGTGCCACGACCGCACGGTCCCGTCGGCGCCGCCCGACACGAGGACGTCCGGCCCAGCAAACGCGAGCGCCGTCACCTTCTTCGAGTGGCCGGCCAGCGTCGCCGAGATGACGCCCGTCTCGGCCTCCAGCAGCTGGATCGTGTGGTCCGCGCCTCCTGCAGCAGCCCCGGCGTCGGGCCGCACCGTATGACGGGCGGGCGTGCCGCGCACACTCGCAGGTCGTGGCGCGGCGACGCATCCAATGCAGTGTGCGGCCACAGGCAGGTGGTGCGCTCCGCAGAGGAGAGAATCTCACGGGACACCGGCCCGCTCTGCACCCTGCGCAGGGTATCGCGGCAGGCTGCGGAGGCAGGGCCTCAGGGTTTGCGGAGTGCGCCTCGCCCTCACAGCAGCAGCTCAGCAGCGGCGCCTCTGCGGCGTGCCGAAACGCTGGCCGGCAGGTGCGCATTCCAAGGCTTCCAGCACACCGGCTTTGTAACCAGGCTGGCATGCAATCAAATCAGCACAGGCCGGGGATACTGGAGCGAGATCTCTGCGGGGGGGGGGGGGGGGGGGGGGGGGGGAGGGCGCGCACCGGTGGCGACGACCTTGGGCTCCTCCTGGGGCCCGCCGGCAGGCTGCAGCGCGACCGCGAGCACCCCCGGCTGGGAGGGGCTGTGCAGGGGCTGCGCGGTGGCCTGCGTGAGCGCGTCGAGGTCGGCGGCGGCGGCGAGGCCGGGCAGGTTGGGGTCGCGGTGCCGCCGCTCCGCCGACAGCTGCTGCCGCTTCGCCTCCATGTCCTCGAGGTCCTGGGCTGTGAGGCCGCCCTCGCCGACGTCTGGCCGCGCCTGTATCCACCGCGGCGCGTGGGGGCCGTGGCGTGTGGGCAGCACAGCGTGTGGCAAGTGCAGCATGTGGCAGCAGAGCGTGTGGTCCTCATGGTGCGGCTTCAGGGAGGGTGTGCCGAGGTGGGCCGTGCTGACGGCCCCCGCCGGTGTGACGTCAACGGGCAGCGCAGCTTGTGTGTGGGGGCTCTGCCAGGGGGTGTAACATGGGTGCCAGCGCATGAGAAAGCACCGGAGGACGGCGCGTTGCGAGCGAGCGAGCAAACGCGTGTTGGCGTGAGGCAAAGGGGAGCCATCACAGGCGGCGCAGGTGTCTGAGCGCAGGCACCAGCACACATGCAGGAAGGGGCACGCTCGCGCATTCGCAGCGCCCAAGCACATCAGGTGCCTGCCAGGGAGTCAAATAAAGTAGAGTAAATCTGGATCTAAACAGCCGTATCCTTCAGAGGGCTTCGACAACTCCGAAAACGGGGGTGAACGGGCCGCAAGCTGGGGGTGTGAGGTTCGGGCAGGGGGCGTACGCGCTTGGGCTCTGGGCCCTCTGCAGGGGCTCCCTCAGCAGCGGTGGAGGCCGCGGCTGCCTGCTGCCGGATCAGCACGACCTGGCCCTGCAGGTCCTCGAGGGCCTTCTCCGCAGCTTCCTTCTCGCCCTGCAGGCGGGCGATGACGCGGCATGCTGCGTCGTGCTGGTACAGCGACTCGGCCAGTTCTTTGCGGGCTTTTCGCAGGGCGTCTCGGAGGTCGTACGCGTCCAGCATCACCGCATCGTACTCCTGCACGGCAACAAACCTTTTTTTTTTGGGCGCGGTCAGCACAATGACAGTATGAGTTGGGGTGCCGTGGGATGCAGCACGAGGCAGCGGCAGGGCGCTTCAAGATTCGATCATATTTGGAGGGTCTGTGCTGAGCTTGTGCGCATATCACTTGCCTGCCTAGTTGCAGGGCCCTTGCCTGCTTGGTTGCTGCAGTGGCGTTAAGTCAGCATATTTGAAGAAGTCAGATGGCTGATGCCAGCTTTGTGTGGGACGGTTGCCGGCACCAGCTGGCAGACACCAGCTAGCTATCCAGCAGCATAAATCGACTCAAGGATATTCCAAGGGCACATAATGCGCAGGTAGCGAAGAACTCACGTTGTGAAGCATTCCCAATATGCCTGGTATACTCATGGCGGGAGTGTGTCGAGGCTTGATAGGCTTGCCCATCTTGAGAGGCAGCAGATCTTCCTTGGTCATTTCTTGCCCCGAAATGGGACATTTGCCCATTTCATCGAGATACTTCTCGATGAGTGTGCGCTCGAACACATGACCGGTCTTGGTGCAGACGACCGGATCAGCAGGGACTGCATTGCTGACTGCACGCGTGTCTCGGGTCACGATCACGGCCCACACGCGCAGCAGATGCATACGCTGCCTCAAAATGTCTGTTAGGTGTAATCTGATACTGCATAGCTGCACATCGACCTGAACTTGATATCGCAGTGCATGATGACAGTAGCGCACTTGCACACAGCATCCGTCCCAACCTCTGAAAAACACGCTTCTAGGTATGTCTAAGATCTAGAATAAGTCAGCAGCATGCGCGGGGCAGGTTGTCTAATTCGGTTTCGAGGTGCTCACGACGCCGTCGGAGATCATGAGACACGAATTGTCAATATGCAGATCTCAACCACGGTAAGTAGATCGCTGCGACTAGTTGGTATGCGTCCGTTTGTACTGCCGGCAGCACACGCCCGTGCGAGGCCGCTACAGAAGCAATGTGCGTGCTATTGACTCTTGGAAGCCCTGGTAGACATGCAGCGCAATGTGCTCAGTGCTGATTCCGACGCTCTTGGGACTGTACAATGACAAGAATGTGCACACTAATGCATAGCAAGGCTATTGTGTCTCATTAACACTATCTTATTAACTCTCACTCGCCGGAGATCTAGATCTGAAAAGGACCGGCTTGTTCACGTTGCGTTACACTGCATTGCGTTGCATTGCATTGAATTCGCGGCTTTGCCACGCGTGCGATCTTCATCTGGTTTTCGAAGATTGCAACAATGAAATTGTCTTGAAGCAGTGCACGAGCTCGCGGTCTGCACAGCAACTCCGAAGCGTGGCAGCAACGTGCCTGCCATCCTCGATGCAGCGCGTAAATGCCCTTCTCATGGAGCAGGATGTTGCGACAGTGGCGACTGCATATGCGAGACATTTCTCAAAGATGTATACTTTGTAAAGTATACACATTGTGTCGAGGACCAACAACTCGCTTGCAGCACAGCCTGTGTAAACCACCTGCGTAAACAATATTTGTCGCGAGGCATCGATATTACTGAAGTTGTTCGAGTCAGAGCTGCCGATGGGCGCAACTCTGTGCCATCATCGTCGGTCTCCGATGCATCCCGCATGCCTCGCCGGACGAGTTGGGACATTTCGACAATGTGCTCGCGCGTCCATTCTGCTTGTGTTGAGGCCGTACAGTATTGAGTCAGTCCTGCTGCAGTACACGTCGTACCCACTGAACTAGTCCAGGGTCGACTAGATGCAAAAAAACACAACTAGCCCTAAAGCATCAACTCAGAGCACACCATGCAGTGGACAATGCTGACAGCACTGCAATGATTTCTCAAGCACTGCCGTCTTCGAGATGGTGACACATGCAGACTGCATGTCAGTGACATGTCATCGCCACAGCTGCACAGCCCCACCTCACCAGAGGCCCACCAACAGACGCTTGCAAATGATTTATCTGCAGTCCATGTGGCAGTCCAGTGGTACAGTGGCCATGTCACTGCCGCATTGCCACCACAGTTGCGTTCGGATCAGGGGGCCAGTGTAAGCACAGGGAGGCAGTGGTTCCCATGAATCGATGCTGAAACGGACCGGGGAGCTGCAGCTCCCCGGTCCGTTGACCAGTCCTCCATGGAGGACTGGCCAGCCTCACATCTCAGAGAACCCAGCTTTTGTGGCAATCCAATGATATTGCCGGTCGCTACATCACTAGATCCTTGCACGAAGCGATGTGCAAGGATCTAGCGGCATTGCGGCCATTTTACTGTTGCTGATAGCCGCAGTCCATGTACTAATTGAGGTAGAAAGTTCACTGGTTGACGCTGTATTACATGAACATCATGGACCGGCATAACATGTTTCGGCCTTGTCAAAGGGCCTCATCAGACGCCTACGTGAGTCAAGCAATTGTGTTGGTTAACCAACACCGAAGCAGGTCGCAAATTCCCTCATTTGCAGTCCTCCGTAGCGAGACTGACTGAGATTGGGGTAAATGTCCAGAAGTCCAACATGAGATAAGATAACGGGATAAGGCACATCACGCGCCGCAGCACCTCCAGTCCGACGAAAACAAGGCCAGCTGCCCACAAAAACGCAGGAAAAGAAGGAGTTCCTGGGAGGCAATGTCCTTGGCAGCCCGACGAAAACAAGCCCAGCTGCCCAAAAAAACGCAGGAAAAGAAGGAATTCCTGGGAGGCAATGTCCTTGGCAAGAGGACAGCCAAACACAACAACCCGGCATATGTAGTCCCGTTGATTCGGAGTTGTCAATGTCCAATAGGATACGGCTCAGTAAATTCAGATTTACATCACTTTACCCTATCAGTGTACACAACAGACAGTCACAGCAGACGTCAACTAGTTGAGCTCGGCTGCATGAGGGACACGCTACCACCACATCACACAGCCGCCAAGAGGTGTAGAAACAGATCCCTGCCCGCGTGCATGTCGTCCTCTAGGATGCCAGGGTGGAAGGCCAGGATTGCTCTGCGCGTGCGCGCAGCCGAACAGCTGAGATGCACGCGTCGAGCCAGATGGAGAAGACCGCCCCGACGGAGGTGTTGACGCGGAGCGCTCCTAGCGCTAGCCGCGCACACACATTGGCCCTGAGTTCGGGCGGATGCGCGCAGGATGGTTGCGCGCGAGGTAACTGTCGCGCGAGGTGACTGTCGCTCTCCTGGTGCGCGTAGGATGGTTGTCCGTGTGCTTTCTCGTTTTCCTGGAAGTGATAACGGCCCCCCCGGCTGCGCCCTTGTAACACACGTGCCCATGCAGCACTCATGCCCGGAAGTAGACACGGCCGAAGCGGACCACATGTCTGCAGAGGGAAAGCAGTCCATGACTGGTGGCGATGGTGCACCGTTTGACTGCACCGTTTGACTGAGTCTGTGACTGCACATGCACACCCCGGAACACCCCGGAACACCCCGGAACATACCACGGCAGCAGGTTGTCATATGGACGATTTGGTCAGCAGAGTGCACTGCCGCCGCGGTGCATGTTTCACGCATGGTACCATGACAGAATGGACCGGACACTCGGGTGTTCCAAGGATGCAGGTGGTGAGGCGGTGCTGGGGAGTCTCACATGTGTCTTCCTGCATGCAAAGAGTTGCTGGAGCTGTGGGGCTAGGTGGGAATGCATGAGAGCCAGTGGCTCAGGCCAGATTGAAGATGGCTGTCACATTTACAGCGGCTATTCCACACCCAGTGGTAGCCCAGGGATGCACAGAGCCAGCTGGACCGTGGAGGGACACGTCGGGCGAATATTAATGTACATTTCAGTAATCCTGGAGGAGTGTAGCTGGCAGCTGGGATGTCGCAGTGCCTTGATCGAAACCGATAAAAACACATACGAGCGACTCGGACACGTAGTGTGCTGTCTTGGGCTTTGGAGTCTGTCCACAGGCTGTGAGGTTATCAGTGCAGTGTACAGCCAACATGGTCAGTCAAACATACGGGTTTGCCTCGCCATGGCCCTGGGGTGGCACTGGGTTGCGGGCTGCTGACATTGCTGCTGCAGCATGCTGTGTATCTTGGGTGACATGCATCTGCGACATTTCCCGTCATGAGACATATGCATGCACGTGCGATTCATGCACAAATGATTGCCGTTGATGGTAGAGTGTCCAGGTGGTAGATTGTTGTAGCACTGGTGACATCTGATCACCTTTCTGGGGGGCCCTGTAAGCATTGCTTGTTTTTAACACTGTTGCATGTACAATGCAGTGAGTCCTTGTGCTGGTGCACGTACGTGCTATTCAGTGGCCAATCATAGGACAGCACTGTCCTATAATTAAAAGTTTTGACTCCCATCCAAAGTGCACAGTACCCACGTGGGCAAAGGCATCTCCAGGCTCAGAAAGCCTTCACAGTGATGGACGGAGCTCCCGGCTGCATCAACAGACTTGATCTCGGTGCCCATCATGCAGGCCGCCGCGGCGGAAATGCCGGCTCAGGCTGAATAGGAGAGGCCTCTGTGTGTTACAAGGACAAAGCAAGGCAGGTAGCACCGCGAGCCAAAACCAGAGGAACCAGAGGAACCGCACACCCATGGCACGCAACCAGCCACACGCAGCGCACAGAGGCCTGCCGTACGCGTGTCCACGTGTCCACGCGTACGGCAGGCCCAACGGCGCAGCTTGAGCTCCAACTGCACCGGTGTGACAAGGACACATCAAATACACGGCAGGAGTCGACTCTCGAGACACCACCGCGGTGCACCGCAGCCATCACAAACGCCCAAACGATCGAACAGCGCACCTCGAGGGGAGGGAACTGTCAGTTCACCAGCAGTGGGCGCGACAATTGTGCACATGATTCATTCGCGAGGGGCGCACATTCGATAGATATCGCGTCAGGCGTCCATGCAATTGCAACTGTATATGCATACATACGGCCTGCGGGGCGTCAATCATTGGCTGGCATCACCGGCAGGGCTGTGTTGCGTGCTCGTACCCCGCCTAGTGCCATGAATGCGTGAGTGCATTTGTGGATGGATTCCTAGGAACGGCCCGGTACCCAGCCTCTCTCTTCTTTGTAACCACATACGGTCTCACAGATACCGCGCGACCCGTCAGCAAGTCCGAACAATTTAGACTTCACACAAGCGTGTGAAGTTCGTGTGATTCATGGTTTGAGCTGGAAACATCGCTATGTATGCATATGCTTCCGCGATCCTTTGTCAAGCGCATTGCATCCATGCAGAGCCAGAGCCCCGTCACTATGAGCCTCACATGTCATTTTCCCACCAGACTGTTTGCTTCCTGTACGCCATTGCGTACACTGATGGCTGTGCGGTCATGGCGGCCTCGGTCATGACGCCAAACACTGCCCTCAAGGTGACTCCGCAGCGACATGTCGCGTGTGTTGGACATGTATCAACATGCTATGTCGCGACATAGCATGTTGATACATGTCCAACACATGCCCAACGCGCTGTGCCCTCGCGTGAAGCATGATGCCACGCCATGATACAACACGAACAGATAGAGCGCTCAGCTGCACGCAGCATCTGAACCCCGCACACCGAACCGGTCGATGCAGCGAGGTCACGGACACGGACACGGACACGGACAATTATCTGCGTAGCGGGCAGAGATCTCCAAGGGCTGGAGTCGAGTCGACGGCCGTACAAGTCCATGCGGCGCTCTGAATACGTATGTAAGGTACCTGAGCGCACCACGGCACATCATATTACATGTGCCGCACATGTAATATTACACTTAGCCATCAAGAGTCGACGCCCAACATATGTCCGATGGGTTGGGGACGGCATGAACGCTGACCCTTCTTTACAGGAATTTAGGAATCCGCGACAGATTGCCACAGCGTTGGCGGGAAACCCCGACATCTACCGACCGTCTTGGAGGGGGCAGCCCGACCAAAATGAGGGTTTGGCATCGGTTTTCCCGCCAAGAAAAAACCCAACTGTAGAGCACTGATCCGCGACCTCGAGGTCGGCGAGATTGAGGTCGGCCTCGAGGTCCGACCTCGCCTACTACGAGATAGCCCGCTACTGAGGGTGGCGTGGGCACTCCCGCTGGCCATGGGGTGCAAGGGCACGGCCTGCGTAACACTGCACTTCGAGACACCGACACAGCCGTGCGTGCCCAACTCGCTTAGACCACGAGGACGCCCTGCGGATCGCGTACCACTAGGAGAATGGCGACACGGTGAATCGGAGAGCTGACGTAGTGTGTGCGGAGGGGCAGTTGGAGAGCCTTCGGAGAATCGGTGGAGGCCGGACGTAGGTTGCACGGACTATCGGGGCAATGTTGCGGAGGTGGGCAAGATGTTCCGTTTCCCGTCCGGTGAGTCACTGGGCAACGCTCGTTGCCTTCAGCCTCTCCGTCGGAGCTCCATTGGACGTTGAACGGAGGAAATCACGGATCCGTTGGCCGTCCGACGGACGGAGAACGGAGGTTTGCATAAACTGCCTGATCCGGTCCGCATACGTATGGCGTCCGACAGGGGGCGACGGACAGCAAGGGCTGGGCCGTAGTCCATGGTGATTTCTGACGTGCGGCTTGTGAGGCATGTCACAAAATGTCAGGCATGTCACGAATGGTTCGTTACTCGTGGACACTGATACATTCGTGACTCGACCCGTGCACTTGTAGACACGCAGCAATGAGTCGCCAAGAGCATGCTGGGCGTGAGTTGCATCAATTGACATGTACATGGTGTTGTGTTCGGCGTGCACGCATGCGCACGTGCACGTGCTTTGATTGGGAATCTAGTGTTGACCATTTGGGGAACGTGAATACGGGACTGGAATTGGCTGCTTGCCTGAATCAGTGATGTGTGTGCTTACATTGCCTGCACTTCCCACATTCAGAGCAAACATTCTCAGTCAGTCAGAGCAAACATTCTCTCCTACAGGGACACTCAACATCCCGTAACACGATATGCACCCCACCGGGAAAAGGCTCTATGGTGGACGATCAACCAATATTGCCCGAAGTGCCTTCGCTACTTGTAAAGCAATAAGGAGTCTTGGATCTTAACCAACTCCGCCTGCAGGCATGACCAGATGCATGAGTCAGCGGCAATCATCCGTGTCTCCCAGACCACCTGGGATCCATTCGTCGTATGGGTTAATCATATGCAAGCAATGATTTAATACAGACTTTGGTGTTAAATGTAGTATCAACTGTATCGAATCAAGATTGACGTACCGTGAATAGCGCAATATCATCTTTTAGTTTCTTCACTTCCGGTTTCTTACTCGTGGGCCGATATGCCGCCAGCCGAGTCTCGTACTCCATAATCTTTGTCTTCAACTCATCACGTGCTTCTTCGTCAGCTTTCTTGTCGGCCTTGGCCTTTCGCCTCGCGATCGCGTCTTGAGACTTCTGCATCGCGCAAGAGCTCTTCCAGCTGGCAGGGCATTGGACGGGGCAATTACCCACGGACAGAGATCTCAGACACAAGCAGTTATCTCGAGAAGCCGTACCGGTGCCATGGCTTGCACTTCCATCTCCGGTGAGGGGCTGCGTGCGTCCGCAGGCTGATCAGGTTCGGCCTCTTCATCCGACGCGGCGGGATCTGCCTCGTCCGCTTCCGGCTGCTGTTCACTGTTATCATGAACGGGTTGGTCTGCCCTTGATCGTCGCAGGAGTGCTCGTGGTGGGGATGGCAGATCGTCGAGCACCTTGCGCCGTCCTGTGTTGGGATGACCTCCCTGTCTCGATGCCTTGTTTGCGGTAGGTGCCTGCAGGCGCGCCTGCTTGTCTCGGTCGATGTCACAGGTAGAACACATTAGTGGCGTAGTCAGTACAGGGTGTCAGGTGGAAGTACCTTCCCACTCTTTCTTGGTCTCTTGCCAGGCTTCATGGGCGAGTCTGCGGTCCCTTCGATAGCGCGTCGGGCCCCAGTGATTGCCATGAGATTTTCGCACACATACACGCCGTCCTCCATTGCCCTTGCCTCGGGCGTTTTCAATGGTTCGTGGTCTATTGGGGTCCGGTCTCCGCTAAAGGTGAACTGCACAGGCTCTTGGTACGTCGCGTGCAGTGCAATACAATGCATGACGCGCTGGAGTAGCCATTCGGCGAATGGCTACTCCAGCCGCGTGCAGTGCAAGACAATGCATGACACCGCACCGAGTGGCCATTCGGCGAATGGCTACTCCAGCCGCGTGCAGTGCAATACAATGCATGACACCGCACAGAGTGGCCATTCGGCGAATGGCTACTCCAGCCGCGTGCAGTGCAATACAATGCATGACACCGCACAGAGTGGCCATTCGGCGAATGGCTACTCCAGCCGCGTGCAGTGCAATACAATGCATGACACCGCACCGAGTGGCCACTCGGCGAATGGCTACTCCAGCCCCTACCAAGGAGAAGGACGTACCTTGGATTCCGCTGCCTTGTGCAGTGCCGCGAGCAGATGGGGCTCTTTACGATACGATTCCTTCCTTCGCATCGCCACGTTGTGGTCATACGCCCGTCCCGGAAACTTCCTGCACACTCGGTAAACGCCCCTCAGGCTGCCCATATCGGGCCCGGGACGCAACACCACAGCTGCATCAAAACAAGTTGAAAACTTAAGCGTCGAAAACTTAAGTATTAAGCTGCGCAGCGCACTGTTTGTTCATGTTGCTGAGACAGCCAATCTGACTGTAGAAAGCGCTGCTGATATTCCTCGCAGCGACGTAAGCAGGGCCAGTTTTTCCGTCCTGTACAGAAGATCTGTCAGTAAATACTGCACGCATGTATTATCACGGACAGGATCCAGGAGCTCACACAATAGGTCGGCAGCCACAGGTGCTGGAGGGCTGACCGCGGACGACATGTTCCGAGCACGTTGTTATTCTGACATGGCTGTCGCACCCCTGCTGCTGCTTTCCTCAGCGCGTCCGCGTAACCTTTCGTCAGCATGCTGCCTGGGTACATCCTCTCGTCTGCTGGGGCCTCCTCGTTGACGAGTGCAGCCACCAGCTTTCCTTGTTTGTCAGCCTCCGCCATGCGAGCGACTTTTTTCTCCATCCCTGCCGTCCACATCAGCACCCCATCCTTCATGCGCTTCCACTTCTCGTCATCCTCGCCCGCAACCGTGGCGGTGGAACAGGCAGTGCCCTGCGCTGTCGGCGTTGCTGCAAAGCTCCCTCTCCCTTTCCCCAGCGGCTTCACGAGCACGGGCGACACAAGCACACCGGCTATGGTGCCTTTCTTGAAGAAGTACAACACGCAAGTCTTCAGTTTATCTTGACTGTCGATGTCTACGGTGCTGTCCTTGTCAACCGTCGACGCCAGAGTTAAACCGTCGACGCCGGCGCCTCTGCTCCATACGTTGCTCACCAGCACATCGAGCATCCCTCCCCCGTCCTCTACATCCTCTACATCATCTACAACCTCTTGCTCGATCACGACCGGCGAGGCGCGATGAAATGTAAACTGGAGCTTGGTCATACTGCGGTAATCGACGTAGATGTTTAGACACTAAGAGACGCAACGGCAGTAGGTGTTATTGTGAATCAGTATCAGACATAATTGTCCTGGCATGCTGTGCTAAGCCGCGCTTTCACTGGTAAGGCAGTCAAGCGTCGTTAACAATTGCGGTGTCTGCCTTTGAATACCGGTCTGCCTCGATATCCCGGCGCACGTCCCGTCGCCGTGGCGGCCAGGCGTTCTGTGTACGTGTCGCTGTACTCTTTCGACCTGAATGCGGTTGTCCTCACAGTAGGTGCCAGAGACTCAGGTAGCCTTTCCACCCCTTTCTGCCGGCCGCTGGAGATGGCCGCATCCAGAAGGACGAGGGATGAGGTCGATGCCTTGATGGGAGAGATTAACTGTAAGCGTCTACTCCGTCCAGAGCGTGTGGGGAAGGAGACACTTAAATTCCAGTGTCAAGCCTGTGGTGAGAAGTTCGTCAGACATACCACCGCTCAAAGCCACTATGAGCCTTGCCAAAAGCGCTTGAGGAGGGCCCCCGCGGCCCGTGCCAAGGGAGCCGCTGGTGGCCACGATGGGGCAGGTCCATCCTCGCGGCCACCTACGCCATTCTCCTCCGCTACCCTTGGGGCTGACGTCAGCGGGGTTCCCGATGGGGCTGGCCCCTCTTCGCCACAGCCCATACCCCCTGCGCTGGCTTGCCACTCCAACCATCCCGCCAACTCTGACGACCTTTTCGCTGTGCGAACCCCTCCATGCATCCCGGCGCTCTAGGCCCGCGTGCCTTGCCTGCTGTTGTTTGGTCTGACAGTGACTGATGTGGCCCATGTGTGGGCCCGCAGTGGACCCAGGCCGGGCGGTGCGGCTGCCCATACCTGCATCTGCAGCTACTGCACTAATTCGCGTGATTTTACAGCTGCCCCCACCCTCCGACATCGACGAGGCCGAGTACCCCGCCCGGGATACAGACTCGGACTCCTACTTCTCAGACGCTTCCTCCATCCCCTCCTCGTCCGAATCAGAATACAGCACGGACGGGTCCGAGGTGTGGCAACTTTAACATCGGGGCATGTTACGTCGTGTCTCCCCTGGCGTGCTGATTTCCCAGGTCACATGTGTATCCCTCTTGCAGGACGATGACGTCGACAGCCCCCCCCCCACCACCGGGGCCCGGAAGGGCTCAGGAGCCTGGTGGCATAAGCAACGAAAGAAACACATATACACCGGGAGCGTCCTCACCGTACTTACGGTGTGCATGTGGATTGCGCAGTTGAAGAGCCTCTTTCGCATACAAGACGTGGTCGTCGATACATGGTGCAGGTTCATACATTACCTCCTGCTACCTGATGGCAACTTTTTCCCACCCTCGTTCCACCTCGTCAAGGCAGTGGTGGATGTCCCGGATGTGTCGTCCGTGACGCGGCACGTTTGTCCCCAGTGCTGGGAACTGTTTCCTGAACTTGATCCAAGTGACCATCAGCATCACTTGGAGGACACCTGTGGCACACCTGGATGTACACAGCCACGGTTCGATGTCGACCTCACGGGAAAGGGTGTCCCAGTCCGCTCTGTCTTCTACTTTGGTGAAGAGGCCTCACTGAAGGACCTCCTGCTGCAACCGGGGCTGCTGATGAGCATCCAAGAAGCCAGGGCAGCAGCGATCGAGGACAAGACCAGCTTCATCAACTCCCCTGCAGGAAAGGCCCTGGACAAAGCATATGGGAACAAGATTACAAACCCAGAGGCCGGGGAAGTCGTTCTGCTGTTCGGTCTCGGTGTGTTCAGCCCTCCCCATCTCTGTCGCTCTGCTTTCTGGAAAACGCAGTGAATTGTGTCCCTTGGTTGCCTCACCACTCACTTGCAGGGGGGGATGCTGCACAACTGTATGTCAACAAACAGCACGGCGTCACGATCTGGGGGATCCGCCTGCTTGATCTCCCGCCCCATCTCGCATGTACTAATGAGGCCTGGATTCCCCTTGGTGTGGTGGAGGGTCCATCCGAGCCGACATGCATGGCCAGCATTCTGGAGTCCGTGGTGGCGTTCTTCAAGAAGCATGATCGGGGCGCGCACTCACCTTGCCTGCCTGGCCACTGGCGCGTGATGTGTACAGTTCCCGATCACGTAGTGTCTGGCCCCCGCACCATGTGATGGCTTGAATGCAGGAGCTGGGGGTGAGGCACTCAAAATCACACTGCCAGGGGGCGAGGTACTGTCCGTTTGGCCGGTGCTCTGCTGTGTGGAGGGGGATATGCCCTGGCTGGAGAAGCTTACTAACAGCATCGGTCATACGGCCAAGAGGGCATGTTTCAGATGCGCACAGAACGGCGTGTGGGTGTTCGCCGCCAACACTGTGAGGTGCGTAGTGTCTGCGTCCAGTCACATCCCACACCTGCCTGTCTTGGCCCTAACGTTTACTTCCAACCACTCCTCACCTGCGTGCAGGTGGCTTGGACACCATCGCCCTCTACAGCAGCCCGCCCCCTGCTATGTCAACGGGCCTCTGAAGGGGAAAACTCTCACTCCAGAGGAGGAAGCTGCAGCATCGACGGCAACCCCGCGGATGGTGGCCGGGAGTGTGCAACCCGACGCAGGGGGCATCCCCCCGCGGACTGCGTGGACCGAACCGCAGCCGGTGCCACCGAGTTCATGGATGTCAGACAACCGACTGAAGTACTCGGCAGCGGAGATCATGGCCAGGGGCAGGAAGGGCGACAAGATCGCCGCCCAGGTGCAGCTTCGTATGCTCGGTCCCTATTCCCCATTCCCGGACTACTGCATTGATCGCTCTGTGGCCACTCCATCTCGATGTTCACCATACTGTCGCCAACACGACCTGAAAGCCGTCTGACCAATGCCACTAGCAGGTGGCGCAGACGGAGTGCCATTGCACCCCCGCAGGAATTCCCAATGCATGGGTGGGCGTTCAGGTGCATACTCCGACCTGGGATCGATTCCGCAAAAAAGACACGCCGGAGTTAAGGGCTAAGCTCGCCAAGGATGAGTACAAGCTATTGGGTGTGAAAGGGTCCCCGCTGTTCAGCATCCTCTCCTACTTCAAGTTCGCCCTGCACCCTCTGCCGCATGCTGCTCCCTGCCTTGCCTTCGAGTCAATTTTGTGCACCCCATCATGCGTCGCGTGCAGCCCCTGTCATTTTGTTCGGCTTGGAGTGGCGCACGTTTTCCTGCTTGGAGTTCTGATGGACTTCTGGAACCAGTGGCTCCCTCCCCTAGGCAGGAAGAAATCCAAGAAGGCGCCCCGGGGGCCCCGACAGGGCCCTGCGCCCTGTACCGGTTGCCGGAGGATGTTGTCAAGGCGATCGCCGCCAGAGCTCCCCATATAATGCAGACATCTCTTTTCAAGAAAGTGTACACTGACATCACCAAGTGCGTCACCTATGCCGTCAGTTCCTAGGCTGTGCCGACACTTCCCCTGCCTGTGGAGGGGCCCACCTGTAGCCGGTCATCGCCGTGTCATCACCTCTGCATGAATCACTTGACGGAAGGGTCTCCTGCAGGCACCGCAGTCGGTGGCTCATGGAGGACTGGCTGGCCTTTACTGAGACATTCTCCCTGTACCTCCTACACAATCTCCCGTGGAAGCCGTCCGAGTTGCCTATTCGGAAAGTGTTTGAGCAGATGTGGGGGCTCCTGCGATCAGGGGCCCTGTATTTCCTCAGATATGAATCGGGGCAGCACACACCAGCCCGGATCACACAGGCCCAGGGGACGCTGCTGCAGTACGCCAAACTCGCGGAGGAGACGTTCGAGGGAGCTGCTATCAGTACCTACAAGCTGCATCTGGCGGCTTGTCACCTCCCTGATCAGGTGAGGTGTTGCGGTGCAGCCTTCTTCAGTCTCGAATTCTGGATAGAGCGGATGGTCCAGCTGCTGAAGAGGCTGATCAAGTACCGTTCCACTCGTTGTCCAGAGCAGGTGTATGTGAACGATGAATTGCTTCGTCGAACTTGCATGCGGTTACTGCACGATGCTGGCACAGTGAATGCAGCCATGACAACTCTGTCGGATGCCATTGCCACCGAAAAACGCCGGAGGGCGCGAACGCGCAGTGGCAGGTCAGCACCCGAGCAATCTCCTGATATTGACCGGGTTACCGGCCGGGTGCATGGTGCTGGCAGGGAGCTGTCTCTTTCGGAGTCAGCCGAGGTGCTCCCTCCGGACTTCAACGGAGGGGCCATTTCCGGGCTGCCGTACCTCCTCCTCCACCAAGACTCCCTCCAGGAAGAGGGCTGGCCTACGCACCGTCGCCTGGGGGCGGGCCATGCCCGCCGGGTGGCTGTCACCCGGGCTATCGGGTTGCCGGTGAGAGGTTCTGTAGATGAAAGTCGCAAGGAGGGCACAGTGACCCTGTGCAAATTCCAACGGGTACAGTCCCGCGTGGGGGACGTCTTCAGCAGTGCACAACAGTCAACACAGGGTAAGAAGGATAATAAGTGGTGCCTCGTGAAGTACCTTATTGAGGGGGGTCGGGGAGAGGGCGGAGGGACAGTGACGTACTACGTAGGGGAGCTGCAGTACTTGATGCGGGCGACGTTGCAGCCCCGGGACGGGGTCACCTGCGTGTCATGTGTGCACGAGCCCGACCCCTTGTATCTGGGGGTTGCCGACCTGTATAGGAGTACGGAGCCAGTCACACCCGGAGCCCGCGCGCCGGACCCCGTGTTGGGGCGGCCCCCCGAGTTTTTTTGTGTGGCGGGTGCACACCGTGGGTCCAGGGCGTATGAAGGCAGATACGTAATAGACGTGGATGCTGTGCCCTGCCAACTAGTCCCCGTCAGAAGTAGTGTACAATGTGTGCAGTATTGGGCGACTGCCAATAAGGCTTCTGGCCGCACGGTGTGAAGGACCCTTGCTGTCATGTAAACTATCCCTTCTGTCCCTGAGGGACGGATCATTTGGGACCAAGATGGACCGAGACGGGTCGTGTTCAGCGTCAACATATGTACACCGGTGGTCGCCTGCCTCATCCAGTCCCTGTGCTCAGTGCGCGTGTAGCCACATGTGGCCTTCTTCGACCACCGGCGTCGCAATCGCTAGCGCATGTCGTCTCCATTGCACAGAATACTACCTGTCGATTGTGCAATCGTCTTTGCCAGTGTATGTTGACAATGACGAAGGAGTGAGGTTTCAATTCGCGGTGAATCTCAGAGTACTGTCGTCGTGTGCAAGTATGATGTCGGCTGGGGCCTTACGGACATTGAAAGCTAAATTAGACAGTAATGAGTCGTATGAGAAGTCTTTCTATCGATTCGTGAAGGCCGCAGAGAGAGGAAAGTGGACGCCTGGGCAACCCATCCCAGAGATATCGCTATGCGACAGGGACGCGGGATTCCCCGTCGATCTCATGGGTCTTGGCTACGTTCTTACAGCAGCAGACATTACCATGGTGGGATGTGTGGTAGCAGCCGGTGGGGATGGGCTGGAGATGTACCTTGATTCGATACAGGCGATGAAAGAAGCGGCAGACGCAGTGACCCCGACGGACAACGACTCCTACGTAGAGTGGAAGATGGTGTCCTTGTGGCATGACCTTCGAGCACTCGCGTTCGAGCGCGCGGTCCGTACCGAGGCCCCGTGCGAGCCCCCAGAGATTGTGTTGTATAGATCGTGCCTGGACACGGTGGGAGTGGGGGAGGATGCCGGCGGCGCCCGCGAGCGTGTGCTGCTCACAGGCGGGACAGAGAGGATACAGGAATGGGTAGAGCGGGAGTCCACGGCTCCGCGGAATCCGGTACCGAAGTGGCCAGCGGCTGCAGTAACGGAGGCCCCGCTACAGGCACCGAGGATGGCAGTGCAGATCGATCTGGGGGACGCCGCTCGCTCGAGTCCGGTGGGAGCTCCGAGGCACGCCATAACCTCGGGACCCGAGGAGGACCGTGCTTCGGTGCAGGCTGATTCCAGCGTCGGCAGTGCATCGGAGGGCGGGGCCAGGGGAGGGCGTGGTCAGCGGCTCAGGGGGCACGGGGGGAGGCCGGTTCGGGGTGGGCATGCCCTTAGTCGTGGGCAGAGCCTACAACAGCCAGCACAGCTGCGAAGGGGGGGTCATCGTGGCAGGCGAGGGGGTGCTGCCGCAGTAGAGCGGGCCTTGGGAAGTCAGCCAGCCAAAGGGGGGGAGCACGCGAACCCCCAGGCCGATGGGGGGCCCCAGACAGCAGAGCCGCCTGAGCAACTACAGCCCGGCACCCTAGAGGCACCTGCCTCCCCACCCTCCAGGACCACCGGATGTCTGCCCCCACCGCTGGAGGGCTTGGGTCCATCACAGGCCGACCCGCCCGCGCCCAAGGCGTCTGTGCTGCCAGGTGGGTCCAACCAAGAGCCTCTCCCAGCAGCAGGAGAGGACGTCAGTCACAGCGACAGCCCCCACCACCCTGGTGGAGGGGTGGTAGCGGGCGCGGGCCCATCTGCCGGGCCTGGCCCCATTGCCCCCAATGCGGCCGGGTACAGCGCGGCCACCGCCATCCCCGGCGGCGCAGACCCCACGGCGCAGCCACCCGCCGACCCGTCCGGGGCTACCCCCGGACTGGTGGGGCCGAGGCTGCCCGCCCCCCCCCCGGGAACGGCCGAACGAGATGCTGCTACCATGGCTGAAGGTGTCGGGGTGTTGTCCGTCGCACATCTTGCCCCGCCTTTGCCTGATCCTCCGGCGTGGGTTTCAAACCTGCCAGCCAAGCCTCGGGCGAAACTGAAGCAGGTGTGGTCGCCCATTGCTCCAGGAGCTGGCGCCGTACAGTTGCATGGGGGGGAACCTGCGACGGAGATTTCCTCCGGCGAAGACGACGAGCCATCTCTACCGACGGGGGGCGTTTCGGTGCAGCTGGGTCACTTCGGGGAAGCTAGGGTGTTTGTGGTGGTGAGCTTGGATGCCCTCGGGAGAGGCTGGCCCGAGGAGTGGCTGGAGTCGACCCACGTAGATTATGCGTGCACTAGATGTGTGCAGCTGGCAGGTGGGGGTGTCATCGCAGTGCCTAGCCAGAACATGGCTAGGGTGTGCATTGGGGATTCGGGAGCAGACTGGACTGAAAGCCGCTCCGTCGCCTTGGGGAGCTGGCTGCACGGAGCGCATGCATTCGAACACGATTGCATCCTCGTCCCAGTCCCGCGGAACGGCCATTGGGCGTTGGCTGTCGTATGGCATCCATGTACGCTCCCTCGGCTGACCATGCCTGTGCAGAGTGTTAGGTGGGCATATCGTCCTCTCACCTGGCGGGGAGGCCCCTGACTGTCAACACACATTGTGCTAGCTTGATGCAGGGCTCATGCTACAAGACCAGACCCCGAGTATGTTGTTTTTTGACAGCTTCACGGAAGCCGGGCCGGGCACAGCTGAGCGGGTGCAGGACGCCCTAAGCGAGGCCCTGTGCAGGGCTCTCGACAAGGCGGAGGGCGGGGCCCCCGCTCATGCCAACCCCCCCCCAAAGCCCCAGTCACTGCCGGCAGGACAGGGCCGGCGACACAATCTTAGATTGGTCACCCGGCCGACAAAAGGAACGGCGAGGATAATGCTGAAGTTGTCGAAGGTTCGAATCTCACTGTTATACACGCAGCTTAGAACGAGGCCTAGCAGTCCCTGAAATCTGCGTACAGCGAGTCGGATGAAACAACAAATGACCTTGTAGCCCCATTACAATCCGCATCCCGGCCCCACCCCTGACAGCACCCCACTGGGCCGTTCCATCGTTCTGGACCGTACGTTGCATCGGTTACCCGATGTCACCTCAGCCCCCCACCGGACCCCACTATGGAGTGCAGGTCGCCGGAGTCCCGCAGCAACCGAACGGCCACGACTGCGGGGTCTACACAGCTTTAATGGCCGACGCGGTATGCCAGGCTATGAGCGAGATGCGACAGGAGGGGGGGAACATGGTGCGCAGTGATCAGCACGGCGTGGAAGTGACTCGAAGGATCCTTGTTCGCACAAAGCGCATCAGCGTGCAACACGCGGTTTTGTACCGTATCCTCGTAACCCGGGCACTCATACAAGAGTGGCACCGGGGTGGGAGAGGTGGCGATGTGCTGGGCCGCCTATCCGCGGAGGATGCCACCAACATTCTAGCCGACGCGAGATGGGACCGCCACCTCCAGTCTCCGCCCTTTTCAAACAAGACCGAAGACGAGTTGAGGTATGCACCTCCACACCCAACTGTGATGAGCAGGGCTACCTGTTTCCCTCGATGCATCTCGGCGCAGTAGGGTTCCACAGGGGTAGCAGTCCCATTAAGTATTCAGAATCTCGGGAGAGCTGCTCCCCCCCCCCACCCCCCCCCCCCCCCCCACCCCGCCGCAACGCCGCTGTATCAAGACCGTCTCACACTAGGGACTACCTGACTGCAGGCTGTGGTATCTCCAAGCGAGTTTTGACGCCTTCATGGAGGAAGCAAAGCCGCACGTCAAAACACTCTGCAGGCAATACAACCAGTTAATGGCCAAGAACCTGCAACTGCGTCGCTGAGTCATGAAGACGTGGACATCATCGCCGGTAGGATCACAGGCATAGCCAAGCAGCCGGTGGTGTGCTCGCCAGTCAGGTGGCAGGGATCCTGTATGTGCCACTGCTACTGTAGGCCATAGGAAATGGGGCGGTGGCCACAGGGTCCCTTTGGCGAAGGGGCTACTGTAGAGGTAGACATGTCAAATCTCGACCTAGGGTGGTGGACTGCCTATCGTTACAACGGATACACCAGAAGTTGTACACCGAGTGCTGAACTTGTATATTTGCAATATGATTACTTGTAATATGTCACATTTTGGACAGGTTGTACACTCGACAATACAGAAACGATACGCTTCAGCTATGATGTGAAGGACGAAGGGTAGCTTGTTCGCAGTGTATTGAGTACAACTGTAGAGGCCTAAGAAAAGCTCAACATTTGATACCCACGCTCACGCAGCCGCTCTGTCACATATGTACTGATGTACAGCATGCCAACAGCTTACATTCGTTAATATTCCAAGGATCATCATCAGAAACTGAGAAACCAGCTTCGACAGCACAGAATGACTGCCTCCATACGCCCAACAAAACAAGGCTTAACCGCACGTCAAACCCCAAGGCACGTCAAACCCCAAGGTACCCCCCCCCCCCCCTCCCAAACCTAGTCACGGAACCCTGCTGCATGCCCACATACCCCCTGTAGTGCATCTTCGACCGCCGGGCACTCCTTTACAGTGCTCCCCTAGGTAGTCTGGCGTCCCTGCACTTGGAGAAGCGTCACGCCGTAGGAACTACCGATAGAGGACAAGGCGGGGGCAGGGCGGAGCGGCGGTACAGGTTATGGGTACGGGGAGCATATGCAACAGTAGGGGGCTGGGGCAAACAGCTGTCACGTTCAGGGCAAGTTAATTGAAAATGACGGAGCATACCCGTCGGAAAAGCTGGATGACCTCCCTGACAGTGGCATCGTCGGGCTGAAGCCCATACAGCTGAATCACCGACATGAGGCTGGCAGTCAGCGCTTCCGGATCCGACTGCAGCCTGGGATTACTCATCATCATGCATTCGCAGGCCACCACGATGAGCCGCAGTTGAGCAGGGCGCCCTATTCCATGTGCCTGCGAGGTGTCTAAGTAGGCGTCCACCCGCAGGTGGGTTTGCTGCGCTGCGGGACACTGGTCCACGGTCAGCTGCAGGCTGCCCTCTTCATCCTGCAGGTGGATGCCCTGGGATGGCGGGGGCCCCGGCATGAATTCCTCACCCGCCTGATCATCATCCGACTCACCGTCAAGGCCCAGACTGGAAAGACCGTCCGATGCTTCATCTGTAAGACGAACAGCGAAGGCGATGGCTGATGCATAGTCGGTGATGGCACAAGCAGCATCAACACCATCGCCATGGCCACCGACAGCTTCCCTTGCCCCTAATGCCGCTGGTCCCGCCTGAGGGGAAGATGGGTTGGCCAAACCCGGCCCTGCCGATGCAACTCGGCTTGGGGCCCCACCCGGCTGTGCAGCAGTAGGCACGGCACTCACCTCGCTCGGGCGGACCGGCATCCTGAGACCCCATCCCAGGTCGTCTGGGGCACATGCCCCATCCGATGGAAGTGCTGCAGCTACAGCAGACGGCGCTGCTAGGCCCGGCGGCATGACAGGAGCCAGCGACTCGGGCGGCCTGCCGGCTGCTGGCGCTGTGGACTGAAACTCTCCGGGTTCTGCTGGATCAGGCACCAGGCCATCCTCACCCCCCCCGCCCTCCCTCGGCTGCAGAGCTGGTCCTCCCTGCCCGGACATAGCTGCGGCAGCGCTGCCGAGCGGCTTAGGAGCCGCTGCCCCCCCGCCCCCCCTCGGCTGCGGAGCTGGTCCTCCCTGCCCGGACACAACTGCGGCAGCGCTGCCGAGCGGCTTAGGAGCCGCTGCCCCCCCGCCCCCCCTCGGCTGCGGAGCTGGTCCTCCCTGCCCGGACACAACTGCGGCAGCGCTGCCGAGCGGGTTAGGAGCCGCTGCCCCCCCGCCCCCCCTCGGCTGCGGAGCTGGTCCTCCCTGCCCGGACAAAACTGCGGCAGCGCTGCCGAGCGGCTTAGGAGCCGCTGCCCCCCCGCCCCCCCTCGGCTGCGGAGCTGGTCCTCCCTGCCCGGACACAACTGCGGCAGCGCTGCCGAGCGGCTTAGGAGCCGCTGCCCCCCCGGTTGGAGGGGCCGGGGTCCCCCCCCGCCCACCGGACTCCTCAGTGTCGCTGTCGCTGTCCGCGGGGGCACTGGCAGCCGTGGCTCCCTTTTCGGCTTTCCGGGCGCCCAGTTTGCGCAGCAACAAAGCCTTACCGCGTGCACCGGTGCGTCCCGCGCCGGTAACCCTCCCCACTCCAGCCTTCCCACCGGCTACACGAACGCGCTTGTCAGCAGCAGCCTTCTCTGCTGCACTGCGCCCGACGCCGACCCCCCCCGTGCCGGCACTTGGTGGTATGACAGGGGGGTGGCGGCTGTCCTCCGGGAGAGCGGCGAGGATGCCCGCGGGTATGTGGACGAGCTCGGCACTGCACAAGTACCAGATTTGCACCCAAAGAAAGATACACTGAAGTGGCCACAGGGTATTTCATAACAAGTTGGGACACGTGGTACAGGCAATAGACACAGCAATGTAGTAAACAGAGACCCGCTGGCACAGAAACACACGGCTTACGGGGTGTGCGCACTTGTAGCAGCTTGGACTTTGCATTCCTTTGGCGATTGACAGCTTTGCCAGTTCCACAGCGCCGGCGTATCCCCAGTCCTTGATCTCAGGGAACGTCCCTGGCCTTAGGCGAACGGGGGTCGTGGAGACCGGCCTGCCCGAACTGCTCCCCGCGGATGTTATAAGCAAGGACCTATGCGCAGCATTCATCAAGCTAGCTAGTGGGCTGCAGAGCCGTTACCTGTGGAGCACTCAGGTCGTACGTCGGCAATGCACAGATCAGGGGAAGTACTGTAATGCAGTGAGGCAATACAGGAACCACGTAAGACTGTAAGAGAATGGTTACAGTAGACTTGGAGGCACATGACTATATGCCACCGATCAGTCAAGTCTACAGCGGTCATAATCACAGTGACCGCACACAATCCTAACATGGATTGTGCTGGATTATGCTCATGCATATGATCATGCATATGTCCTAACATAACAGGAGTTGGGCCCGTGGCCACCACACTCATGTGCGTACTTGCACGTCATGCATTGTGTCCCAGGATGGACCTCATTTATGACACTCCCCTAGAGACTAATCTGGACTGGCATCAGATGAAGTCTCTTCCGAACATCCTTCAATGCAGGACCTGGTAACACCTTCGTGAAGACATCAGCAAGCTGGTCTTTGGTCCCTACCCATTGCACTTGAATCTCGTCTGCCTCTACAAATTCACGGACCCTTAGGTGCCGCACTCGAATGTGTTTAGACCTATCACTAGAGATTGGGTTGTTGGCTAGGATATTCGCACTTTTATTGTCTCCCCAAAGCACAGGTTTTTCTGGACGAAGATGCAGGTCTAACAACAACTGTTTAGCCCACATCAACTCGTTTGCTGCACTACTCATAGCGATCAGCTCAGCCTCAGTTGTATCACCAGCAGTGATAGGCTGTCGCTTCGACCTCCAAAATACTGTGTTGCCATAGACCCTTAGGACTAGGCCACTCACACTTTTTAGGCCTTTGTAATTCGCGAAATCAGCATCCGAATAGCCTTCCAGCAAACAGCTCTTTGATGAGCCCTCAAACACTCGACCTAGTTCCTTCGTGGACTGCAGGTATCTCAGTATATGTTGCACCGCTGGCCAATGCTCCTTTAAACTACACCCCATATGTTTGGCCAAAACATTGCAGGCATAAGAAATATCAGGCCGCGTAACTACAGCAATATATTGGATGCCTCCTACAGCACTCATGAATCTAGCGTGCTCAGCCTGGTCTGCTACCTCAAGTTCGGGATGATCCTTAGCACTCCTCAACTGTTGCCTTGGCACCAGCGGAGTCGGACTAGGTCTGCAATCTGCCATGCTGAATTTCTCTAGCAGGTTCACTACTTTCTGCTGCTGAGATAGAGAGATGATCTTCTGCTTCCTATCCCTGGTGATTGAGGCACCTAGTGCCAACGACAAGTCACCAAGGTCTCTACCTTCAAATGCTTTGAGAATCTGATCGATCAACTCCTTCAGGCCCGTAGACCGTCCAAAGATAAACAGATCATCGACCCACAGAAATATGAAACACCTACCAGTTTTTCTAACATACAGTGCTGGGTCTGAATGTGATCTCACAAAACCCATTTCACCTAGCAAACGTGCAAGGGCCTTGTGCCATTCACGTGCAGCCTGCTTCAATCCATACAAAGTCTTAAGCAATTTCCACACACGATTTGTACCGTCATTCAGGATAGGAGGCTGTTCAACGTAGACAGTCTCATTCATTACCCCATTTAGAAAGGCACACTGGATATCGACATGCTTCATTTCTAAGTCCTCTACTGCAGCGATCGAAAGCAATGCACGCAAAGTAGCATAGCTCCCTACTGGAGCCCACGTTTCAAAGAAATCAATTCCCTCTTCCTGGGTAAAACCCCTAGCTACATACCGCGCCTTGTAACGCTGGATCTCCCCTGTGGGTCCCCTCTTTATCTTATAGACCCACTTACCAGAAATGGCCTTGGCCCCTACTGGCAGCTCAACGAGCTCATAAGTTCCATGCTCGCTTAACGAAGTCACCTCCTCCTTCATAGCACCATGCCACTTCTCGGCATCTTCTCCAGCTAAGGCCTGTTTCCAAGGCGGGCTATCAGGATCAAAAGGTTTCCTCTTCTTAATGGCTGCAACCCGACGGGATGAACGTCGCTGGGCTGACTTACCGCCATCAAGCTCCCCATGCTTGGTCACCTCTGCACCAGCCACCGCACTGTCAGCCGTAGCCAACATGCCTGATGTTTCGGCTACCTTTGGTGCTACTGTCTGCTCACTTACTGTGCTATGCTCTATATCAACACTAGCTTCTATGACAGCAACATCTGCATGTGGAATCAAGCGCTTGCGTACAAGCGGGTTCCATTTGTGTCTAACTGGGGCCGACTGCGCTTCCTGCCCTTGGGCATCAGCAGCAGTGTCATGCAAATCAAAACTAACTTCTTTAGCAGGATGCATAGACTCCCCAGCGACAGGTGAGTTTGGGGCCGGACTTACCTCTCCCCTGGAGATAAATCCACCCAGATGCTCGCGCATGTAGTCCATCCCATGCTCCAAGCTGCGAGCCGTAGCCCGATCGCCTGAAGCCCTGGGGATGGGTCCCCCAATATCCCCCATGGCCCCTCGCGGCGGGCCAGCTGATCCCGCCGCGGCAGAGCTGGGTTGATGTTGTATCTCCATGTCGCGGACACTCACCTCATCTACTCTGCCAGAGTCGCCGGCGAGAGATCTCCCCGGAGATGTGAAGCTCTTCGCCCTCTGGCTGTTGTGTGCGGCCGATGGCGACATGTCGATGTTGGAGTGCTCAAGCTCCCGAAAGCGGTCGACGTTGGAGTGATTGTTGACGCGCTCGATGTTCTCACCTGGCTGAAGGTGCAAATCAACAGCACCTTGGCGTAGCTCCTGACTACGCACTACCGCATGGACGTTCTCAACTACCTCTGGAGTTGTCTGTCTAGTCTTCCGCTGTAGCTCCCCTGAACCGAGGTCATCCCCCAGCTCCG
The DNA here is from genome assembly GCA_023078555.1 of Ulva prolifera. NCBI lineage: Eukaryota > Viridiplantae > Chlorophyta > Ulvophyceae > Ulvales > Ulvaceae > Ulva > Ulva prolifera. The sequence goes on from CM041196.1 coordinate 4,123,337, forward strand.
GAACTACATGCTCAAACTCTGCGGCCAGGCTATCGTCGATGTACTCCGAATCATGCAGGTCAACAAGATTCTTGCCTATGGCCATCCCGTCAAAATCATACTCAGCAGCGCCGTGCACTTGCATGTACTGCTTGCGAGCAGCAACTGCATCGACATCTGACAACGGGGGCGCGTACACCTTTTCCGCCATCTTGGGCTGGAATTCTAGTTTCTCAACTTCACTCCTAGTCGCTTTTGGCATGAGCCCTATCTCCACGCTATCGAATTTCTTGATGTACTCACGCAACATCGCGGCGCTATACACCATCTGCCGCACTTCAATCACTTTGCCGCCCCCCGGTACGGATTGGTAAACCCTGTTCATGTGTGGGCCTTGACCCGGACCTACCCACACAGCGTTTGCTCCCCTAGCGTCTAGTCTGCGTAGATGCTGACCATTCTGATAGAAATACACTGGCAAACCCCATGGACGCATCTGCTCTACAAGCAGTTTGAATCGTTCAAGATTCAATGATCTCCCATAGAAGACCATATACGGGACCACAAGTCGGAAATTAGTGTTTTCCCAGAGTCTATTGCACCGCTCACTTTCGCCACGCTTTGCCTGTGCCGTGATCTCTTCTTCTGTCATAAGCTTATCACCTTTAGCTGGAGCAGGCTTGTTACTCACACCTTTCGATTTCACTGCGAGCACTCTACTTCTATTAGCTCTGCTAAGATTTTCAATCGCATTGGACAAATTCTTCTGTATGAACTTTTTCTTTTCACGAGTCATCAAAGCAGTGCTAGGCACAAGATTAGTGCAATGGTTGACACACATCGCCCCCTCAGGCCATAGCCGGCGGGGTAGATCGGTTGGGAGAATTGCAGCACGCATTTTATCAGAGGTGACACCACACGTACGCTCTGCTATACCATTTCCCTCATGATGTCCAGGAGCACATGTTTCCCACGATATTCCGTTCTCCGAGAAGTAATCTTGGATATTGTGACCCTCAAACTCTCCGCCACGATCTCCGTGTACACCCATAACCCTAGGTGTGATCTTAATGCCCTCATCATCAACGAACTCATGCGGAAGAACACTAGTCCGTATGTGCTCAATGATTTCAACTAGCAGCTGTGGCACTCTAGACTTCGCATCCATTGGACAAGCAAAACTGTAACGTGAATGCTCATCGACGACTATGAGAATGTACCGTGCTTTTCCTACCCCTACAGGCAAGATGGGACCCATAACATCAACATGCAGCCATGCACCAGACCATTGGGCCTCATCATGTTCTACATTTGTGCCATGCTGATTACTAGAGCCGGAATCATGGGAGGCTAGGCGACAACCGTGGCAGCGACCTAGATTCTCCTTCACCACATCATATTTTATTCCTAGACCCTTATACACCTCAGCTTTGGACATCATTTGCAGAATGGATGTGCCCGTTTGTAGACTCAAATGTGTCAGAAATGTCGTGTTCAGCTTGGCAGCACCCGGAACATGTTGTGCCTTGCCAGTCAATGCAGCTATTCTGCAGAGATCGGCCTCGTCACTCTCGAGCTTTGCCACGGCATTGCTCGAGGACCATGCTTTAGGACTATTGACTTGCTCACCCCTTAGGATGGGCTTGCCCTTATCCGTCTCAATGAAAAGAACAAGACGATTCTTCGCGTCTGTGGACTGGTTAATCCTGCCCTCCTTGTGGCCTAGGGCCTGGTCAGAGAAACCTGGGATGATGACTATATCACCTCCCTCCGTGACAGCACGCGTTTGCAGGAAAATATTCTCATGCTTCAACTCCTCCGTAGACAAGATGTTGAAGGGGCATGCAGGGACATACAGACAGCTCGGGATCTCTAGGACTAATTCCTTCACATCACCACCCGTAGTCACATACGAACCTACTTTGAAACAAATTGTTCCTTCGCCCACGACAGGAATGTCCTCGTCACCGACAGGCTGGATGCACGGGATTCTCGATTTCCGCATGCAGACGAATAGCTCAGGATTACGGATCACATGAGCTTGAGATCCACTGTCTATGAGAAAATTGCACAGCTCGCCCAGGCGGGCAACATCAACCATGCTGAATCCGTCACCTGGAAACTCCAGTGCAGCGACGGATGGGCCTCTGCCCCGTCCGCGTCCGCGTCCGCGTCCTCGTCCGCGGCCGGTGTTGTTGCCGCGAGGCTGAGCTGCCTGCTCAGAGAGGAACTTTCTGACCTCCGGATGGATGTCCGGGCAGTCCTTCTGAAGATGGCCTGTCTTCTTGCACACGTAGCATGTGCGGGTCTCATTGGCAGCGACGGCAGCAACTGCAGGGCGCTGTGGCTGTTGTGGGTTCCTACCTCTAGGGCCATGATCACGCCCTGCCCCTTGGGGAGGTCCACAGGCATCTAATGCCCGTGCGTGATTCGTGATGGCAGCTATCTGAGTGAGGAAATCACGACCTCCTTGCTCACTACGCAATGATACAAATTCCCTACCGAGAGGCTCGAACAGCTTGTTGCTAACCTGGTACTGAGCAGGTTGAGCACCCAAAGCAGTCAGCTGATTGACTAAGGACATAATATATGTGCAGTATTCTTCTACCTGCGTGGCTCTATGACCTTTGAGTACAGCACGTGAGAACCTATCCCACAGGGATCTGATCTCAGCCTCTTTGCTTGGCATATACTTGGCACGCAATGCACTCCATACATCCTTAAGGGAGACAAACACACGGACATATTCTAAGTCCTGTGCTGGCAGTGCAAAGCATACAACTGCCATTACCTTGTCATGAGTTGCAGTCTCAGGACCAGTAGGCAATTCTGTCAGAAGGTGATGAAGGCCATGGCCTTTGAGCCAGAGCTCAACACGAAACTCAAACGTTGAGAATCGTTCACCTTTACTAAAATCCCACTGTGGGGACTTCCCTTTGTCAATCGCGGGCTCACGGAAGTTCATAGATCTCATTGCGTCAACTATGGCATTAGCATCAACTAAGTTCGCATTCAGATGACTATTACCTGAGTCATCAGCTTCAGCCTGGGCCGTAGCACGCAGAGCTTCCGCCTCAGCCTCGGCAGCTTCACGAGCCTGTTCCGCGCGCGCTAGAGCAGCACGAACATTGCTTGCTTCAACCCGAGCTTGCTCCGCCGTAGCGTTAGCAGCTTCAAGCTGAGAGGCAGCTTGTGCAGCTTGTGCACGTCTAGTACCAGCGGCTGGCCCATCAGCACGGCTAGTAGTGGGTACGCCACCAGGTGCATCGCCCGAAGCGTGCAAGAGAGCAGCTTGCCTCTCAGCTTCGGCCGTAGCCTCAGCTTCAAGAGCAGCTTCCTCTTCTGGTGATGACATGGTCTACCTGCAGCGAGCGATCTCTTCTCTCGCGCGGGCAGCTTCGTCGGCCGGCCCGTGGACCGTCACGACTAATCTAATGTAAACCGCAGCCACACAGCTCGCAATCAAACATGCGAATTACTACTGTTGACTATCATGCGGTTGATCTGGTCATATGACTACGCACTAAAGCAGCGCAGATGCCCTTGGGCATGCGCGGTCATATGACACACCACTATTACGCACAACGAATGCAACCGCGCAAACGTTCATCGATACCATGTTATAAGCAAGGACCTATGCGCAGCATTCATCAAGCTAGCTAGTGGGCTGCAGAGCCGTTACCTGTGGAGCACTCAGGTCGTACGTCGGCAATGCACAGATCAGGGGAAGTACTGTAATGCAGTGAGGCAATACAGGAACCACGTAAGACTGTAAGAGAATGGTTACAGTAGACTTGGAGGCACATGACTATATGCCACCGATCAGTCAAGTCTACAGCGGTCATAATCACAGTGACCGCACACAATCCTAACATGGATTGTGCTGGATTATGCTCATGCATATGATCATGCATATGTCCTAACATAACAGGAGTTGGGCCCGTGGCCACCACACTCATGTGCGTACTTGCACGTCATGCATTGTGTCCCAGGATGGACCTCATTTATGACAGCGGAGACTTTATGCGCCACACTCAGGTGCCGCCAGCTCCGGAGCGCCCAGTGCCAGAGCGTGTGGGAAGGGCACAAGGGCAGCAGCTCGTCCACCAACCTCTTGACGGGAAGACCGTACCCCGACTTCACCAAGGCTGCACGCGCCGTGTGCGTCAGGTGTCCGCAACGCCTGCTCATTATTGGCTTGCCCCACACGAGGGGCTACTACAAGGCAGCACTGTACAGTGCACTGGCACCATGGCAAAAGAAAAGGAGACTGCGCACCGCTTGTATTCACCACGCACACCAGGATGGCGGCAAAGGCAGGATCCAGGAGGGTGGGCTCCATCGCTGGAACGTCCTCTTGGCACCGCGTTTCCAGGACAGGCGCCCCAGGATGGCCGGTCACTGCCGCAGCGACGAGGCGCCGGTAGGCATGCATGAAGAGGTGGACACCACTTTCGGCGAATGCCGCCATGTCATCGGTGGTTCGCCGCAGCCCTACACATGCTCCCATAATTTGGGAGTAGCAGTTGTGGACAGAGCTCCACATGGGGCGGAGGGCTCGGGCAACTCGGTCTCCCTACACGGTTAGAACAAGGTGTTAACCAGCCCGGGGGGATGGACAAACTGGTGGAAGCCATAGCATAACGAAGTCACGTAGGTCAAGCTAACACTTACAGAACATTGGCGCATCGCACCCCTGACCTATCGAACAGCGGGTGCTCCGCCGCATAAGCCAACACCCAGGGTGTTAGAGTGGAAACGGCGGAGACAAGGTCGCCGAGGCATTTCATATCCTGCACACAAGGAGGTCTGCTGGACAACTCGAGCGAAGCCCTGTGTCAGGGTAGGACCGAGGTGTCACTCGTGACGGGGACACCACAGCCACTACCATGCATGCGCGAGTGAAGGCAGTGCCCTGCGTACAACAACCCGCACGAATACATGCAATGCTGCCAAACGACACAGCAAAAGTGTAAAGTCAGGAGCGCACGAGCGCGTGGATGAGGTCAGAGTGGAAGGATTCCACGTCCGCTAAGACCGGAGCGCCCGAGGTCAGCTGGTACACCGGGGTGGCAGGGACCCCATTTGTGTTGGCCAGCATTGCGTGACACCGGTCCCCAATGTGCCGGGCTACCGAATCGGCCGGCTGGAGCAGCTTTTCATTCATGCGGCTGAATCGGCTGCAGTGTGCGTTTTCGTACAGCACCCACGCTACCAGAGGGTTGAGTCCCTCTGGAAGGTTGGAGGTGGGTCTCTCCCTGCTCCGGCCTGCCTCGGCCCCCCCCCTCCGCGGCACTCTGCTTCCCGGCGGTCCACAGTTTTGTGGCATGTGGGGACAGGCCGGAGACGTACGAAGCCCATGCCCACACAATGTGTCGGGGTGTTGAGCACCAGAACACTGCACCGACGACTCCGATTAAGTGCCTTACCCAGGACCTCTGGGACACGACAATGAACTACAGGTATTGCAACTACGTACAAACGCGGTGGTGTTGGCGCGCACGCGGGGGCGCCAAAGGGACTGACTGCCGCAGATGGAACGTGAGCACACCGTCAGGAGGCGGGGGGTCCGGGCCTTTGCGCTTTTCCCCCACGTTGGCGTGTGGGATCTCAAAGCGCTGGGCCAGCTCCGGATCTCTTGCCTCGGTGATTGCTGTTGTCCGGACGCCTGAATCGGTTACCTGGCCGGTCACCCTAACCTGCACAGGTGGTGGCACTAACTCCTCACCCACTCCGCACACCGGCTGGGCCCCTTGTCAGTCGAACAGGCGGTGTCAGTCAAACAGGCGGTCGCAGCAGAGCGAGGGTGCAGGTCATGAACATGTGATACCGCCCACCTGCCCAACAGGCACACACCTCCGTCGTTCCCTTCAGAGGCTTCCACCTCCGGGGCTCCGTACACCCAACTGGGGTCTTCCCCTGTCCCTCCCACGAGGACACGAGCAGAGTCTGCTCGTGGAGCCAGCCGGCGAACAGGAGGCAGGCTGTAATGATCACCTTCTTGGCCGTACCCAGCTCCTCGTCCCGACTGGCGACCACGGCGTCCCGCAATACCAACCCCAGGCCCCACCACACCTCAACCCCAGGCCCGGATGCTGGACCACTTGAGCCACCGACGCGGGCACGGTCCGTAAAACGCCCGTCTCTAGTAATAAACGATCCCACTACTGGGATTCTCCTAGTGCGCATGCGGCCGACCAGTAAGTCTGCGCTGCGCGCGGAAGTCACCCCATGTTGGGTACTTGGCAGGCCTGCCACAGCTGCAGAATGGCGCGGATCCATGACTAAAGGCCACAGTAGGAGATCAAATGATTTTTCGCTAAAGCGATAACTACTCACAAGCTGCGCAAATATGCGTTTAAACTCGACGTCCTTCCGACTGCCTCAAAGTGCAACACCAGGTCTGCTAAGAACGCACGCGATCAATACAATCCTGCCTCAACAGGCTCTAGATAGATCTATCCTGTCCTTCTGCAAGAGTCAGGTTCGAGGGCACCAAAGCAGCTGCATCGTGCTCTCTCGGATGGGTGGATGACGTCATTCCACCAGAGTAGCCATTCGGCGAATGGCCACTCTGGACCAGCGCATGCATGCGTTATTGGAAAAAGATTGGAACCTCCTCAGCACCACTCGCATGGCATTCGCAGCGCGACGACCCTCGCACAACACCCAGTCACAGACCGGATTACGTCATTCCACCAGAGTAGCCATTCGGCGAATGGCCACTCTGGACCAGCGCATGCATGCGTTATTGGAAAAGTATTGGAACCTCCTCAGCAGGCATTCGCAGCGCGACGACCCTCGCATAACACTGTTTTACCTGCTGCCGCGCCAGAACTGCAGACTATTCGTCCTGATCAAATAAAACATCCAAGAATACAGTGCCCGCCGCCTCCAAGTTCTGGCCACAACGTCACCTGCCCAAAGTCTGGCTCATGCCGTCCAACTCGAACATGCTATAGCACCGTCGTTGATACTAGCCATCTAAGATGCAAAACGAATCGTAGTAATATTGTATCTGCCCATCCACTGTGCGCAATAGCGTGGTCCAACGTGGCCTCGTAGCATGACAGCATCGCCCGCATTGACCAGCAGATGCCAAGTATACGAGCACGGTCCGGCAGATAATGGGCGTGTCAACGGATAATACGGCGCCAAAGTCCAAGCACCTCGGATCCGGTGACATCGGAACGCTGCCGAGAAGTGACGGAGAGTCAACGGCCTATCCGAATCTGTCGGACGACACCCGGATCCGTCTCGCAATGTCGCCATTCTCCTAGTGTACGGTCGACAGATGTTTGAACGGGCAGAGACTAACACAGGAAAGAACCTCATCCGTATCAAACGCTGTCGTCTGTATGTACTACTGTATATGTAGATAGTATTTAGTTACAAAGGACAGAGGCCGGGCATCGAGCCATTGCTAGGAACCCACACGCAAATCCACTCATTCACCATACTATATGGATAGTATACGTATGTATGTAGTTACAAAGGACAGAGGCCGGGCATCGAGCCATCGCCAGGAATTCACACGCATATCCACCCACGCAATCATGGCACTAGGCCGGGCACGAGCACGTACCACAGCCCTACCGGTGATGCCAGCCAAACATTGAAGCCCCGCACGGAGCACAAGAGCATTCCCCTTGCATAACGCCACACTCAACCGGCGCAGAGCATTCGTCACAAACCAAGCACGGTTCACCTTACCACACCGAGACGCAACCTCCGCCAGCTGATTCAAGTGATTCATGGCAGGCCGTCCCAAGCGACCATGCGTCTCATGCGACAACGGCACAAAACTGTCCCATCAGGGTCGTACAAATGATAATCATTGCATTTCTGCACGTCCCGTGTTTCCGTAGTATGTATGTAGTTACAAAGGACAGAGGCCGGGCAGCGAGCCGTTGCCAGGAATACACACGCAAATCCACTCACGCAGTCATGGCACTAGGCCGGGCACGAGCACGTACCACAGCTCGGCCGGTGATGCCAGCCAAAGATTGAAGCCCCGCACGGAGCACAAGAGCATTCCCCTTGCACAACGCCACACTCAACCGGCGCAGAGCATTCGTCACAAACAAAGCACGGTTCACCTGACCACACCGAGACGCAACCTCCGCCAGCCGATTCAAGTGATTCATGGCAGGCCGTCCCAAGCGACCATGCGTCTCATGTATGTATGTAGTTACAAAGGACAGAGGCCGGGCAGCGAGCCGGTGCCAGGAATACACACGCAAATCCACTCACGCAGTCATGGCACTAGGCCGGGCACGAGCACGTACCACAGCTCGGCCGTATGTAGTTACAAAGGACAGAGGCCGGGCAGCGAGCCGTTGCCAGGAATACACACGCAAATCCACTCACGCAGTCATGGCACTAGGCCGGGCACGAGCACGTACCACAGCTCGGCCGGTGATGCCAGCCAAAGATTGAAGCCCCGCACGGAGCACAAGAGCATTCCCCTTGCACAACGCCACACTCAACCGGCGCAGAGCATTCGTCACAAACAAAGCACGGTTCACCGTACCACACCGAGACGCAACCTCCGCCAGCCGATTCAAGTGATTCATGGCAGGCCGCCCCAAGCGACCATGCGTCTCATGCGACAACGGCACGAAACTATACGCATCAGGGTCGTACAAACGATAAGCAGTGCGTTTCTGCACGTCCCGCGTCTCCGCAGCACCCCCGTCCTCGCGGGCCGCACGGCCGCAATAGGAACCAGCACAGGGGTTCACAACCGACACATCTCCTATGCACAAAGGGTCGCCCGGCGGCATAAACATGATGTCCCCCAGTTTCTCCTGGGCCACTGCCCTGAACACCTCATCCAGCGCCGTTGCCTGCGCGGCAGCGGCCTGCTCCCCAGGCCCCGCTGGACCCTGACCACCCGGCGCCGCCGCCGCCGCCAGGGCCGCAGCCTGCGCTGCGTCTGGCGCGTGGCGCCCCATGTGGGCGCTGTGTCCAGCATCGGCGTCGGCGGCCGGAGCAGGCGTAGGTGCCGGCGCCTCGTCCGCGCGCGCGGTCGGCGGCGGCGGCGGGGCTGCAGGCATCGGCGCCGCGGGCAAGGCTGCCCCACGCGAAGGGCCCGCGACCTGGGAGGCGGGCTGGGGCGGAGCAGGGGGGGGCGGGCCCAACGGGCCAGCATGGATCTGCCTCGATGCGGCCGCGAGCTGCGCGCGGACGAACGGCGCTGTGCGCGGGATGCGCGTGGATGCCACACACGCGTGGGACCCGATCTCGCGCCATTGTTTTTCAACGATATTGTGGCGCGAAGTCCAGGTCCCCGCATTGTGTGTGCAATTCATCGCGTGATCGAGATCATGCGGCTGTATGAGAGTGCCACATTCGCAGCGCGAGCCGACCGCATTGGGAGGGGCTGGGGACATGCCCAGGAGATACCTGATGCACAGCATGAACTCAATGTCAGTCATGCGCAGCGCCTGGGAGAGCGGCAGGGTGCTCAACCAAAGGGTGGCTGCACGGCAAGCACAGCTGCGAAGCCGTGCCAAGTTGCATGCACCCTCGAGCGTGGCGACGTCATGGCTGGCAAGCAGAGCTGCCCGGCGGCGCAGGGCAACCAACTTTGTGATACGCTGCTGCATACCAGGTAACACCTTGGCGATGGTGTCGCCGCTCGCCGGCCCGGGCAGCTCCGGATGGAGCTGCTGAGCGACGTTGAGGGCCTGCCAGGTTTCCTGCAATTGTTGCCCGTGCGGCCCCCGGTACGGCTGCATGCACTCGGGGCCTCCTGCGAACGCCTTTTGGCTCACCGCCGCTGCAGCGAGGTACGCTCCGTCCGCGACCTCCTGCGGCGTGGACGTGACGCCCAGGCCTCCGAGGCGCGCTGGAAGGACGGCTTGTGCGGCCGCACGAGTGTCGTCCCGCGGGACGCGCATGATTTCATTCACCGCAGCCAGGACGGACGCCTCCGTCCGGCGCATGTGATCGGAAATGTGCGCCCACGGCACCGCCCTGGCGTAGTGCAGCATACGGCGTTGGCAGGACATCGTGAGCAGCAAGAACTGGTCTTGCGCTTTCAGGGGCAAGCGCATCATCTTTTCGATGGTGGCGCACACCTTGTCGGCCGTCGCTTCCGCGTGCGCCGACTCGAACGCCGGGGTGCCGATGGGCGTGCCGGTGATGACGGTGCCCTCCGTGGCATGCGTTATGCCGAGCGCGGCCGCGACGGATCCCGCATGCTGGGGGTCGCGCGAGTAGGCCGTGCACTTGTGCAGCTGGGGCTCCAGCCCGAGGGGCTCTGCTGCCGAGACCAGCGCACGGAATGCGGCGGCGGCGTCCACGCGCTGCCCGGCGATGGTGCAGTCGTCATGATACGCCATGAGGGCGGCCGTGACCTCCCTCCCGGGCGGCTGGTGCTGGGCCTGCACTGCCTGGAGGGGGCCCTGGAGGGCCAGGGCGAAGAGCAGCGGGCTGATGGGGTCGCCTTGACGCACGCCGCGCTGCGACGTGATTGCAGCGGTGCCGGGCGGTGCGCCTTCGATGTAGAGATTTGCGGGGAACCTGTAAAGCATGGTGGCGAAGGGCAGCAGCGCAGGCTTGTGAGACGCAACGGCCTCCAAGATGGCTGCACGGGACATCATGTTGAATGCATTCTTCCAGTCCAGCTGCACAAGCACGACATCGTCCCACGCTTGCAGCACGGCGCGCGCAGCATGGCCCAGGTTCTGCGCGCCCCCTGGCACCCCGACCCCCACCTGCAGCGGCGCGAGGGAGGCACCCAGGCCACTGCACAGGGTCATGGCGCACAGGCTTACCAGGCGCTGCCACGTCTCTGCAATGGCGATAGGGCGGACGCCTCCCTGTGGCTTCTCCTGCGGGAGGAGGCGGCAGTCCAGCAAGCGCGGGAGGTGTGGCAGCCGGCCGGCGAGGGCCGCGTTCACGAAGCGGTGAATCTCCGTGAATGCGGCCGTGGAGGCCGTGCCAGCAGCCCGGATGTGCTCATACGTCCACCCCGACAGGCCTGGGCCGCTGCCCTTCGGCAGCTTGTCGAGCAGTGCGCGGAGCGTCGCCTCGTCGATTTGCAGCGGGGGCGCGGGCTCGGCGGGCTGGGTGTCGGGGGGGAGCGCTTCTGCGGGATGCAGGTGCCGCAGCGTCTCATGCACTTCCGGGGTGTACCTGGCGATGGGCGGCGCCTCCACTTTCTCCGCGCCTTTGCGGACATTACCGTCGCTCAGTGACCTGTGGACGGAGCCCGCCAGGCGGCGATCCTGGTTCTGATTCATTCTGCGCTTCTGGCTCGGAGTGGGCTCCGCCAGCCTGGGCTCCTCGCCGTCCATGAACAGCGTGATGCATGTACGAGCGCGGCGCGCCGTGCCGTCCCCTCCCTTCAGCGACAGAACCTTACCAGGGAAGTCGAGGACGCGGCCCAGGGCCAGTCGTGCTCCGTCGATGTTTGACGCGTCGCTGGCATCGTTGAAATCTCTGAGGAGCTCGGCCGTTGCGTCGCCGAACTCCGGATGGACGGTGTCCGGGACCTTCGGGGAGGGCCTGGGCTGGGCGGTGTTGTGGGCGGCGGCGGGGGCTTCGGTGAAGTGACGGGGTGGCTGATGGGGGTGCGGCTGGGCAGGCTGGGCAGGCTGCGGCTGGGCGGGCTGCGGCTGGGCGGGCTGGGCTGGGGCGGGTTGGGCTGGGGCGGGCTGTCGGGCCGGATGTGTGGCGGGCAGCACGCAGTGACCTGACCTCAAGCTCCTGTTCTGACCTCCCACACATTTATGCGCCTTAGGGGTCTTGGTGGAGCCGAATATGCCACAGTGAGAGCAGTACGCGGCATTGAGTTCGTGCAGCTTCGCAGTGGGCAGCCTCGGCCCGTCGCGATGGATTCCTCGGATGTGGGTGAACAGACTTGAATGGGAGGAGAGACTAGCGCTGCATCCGTCATATGGACACTGAAAGCTCATACGCAGGGACTCGTTCCGCTGAAAGCGGACACACTAACGGTGCAGTCTAACGGGCCATTGAACCGGCCAGACGGCACAAAACTAAAACAACAAACACACAACACTTTTAACGAATCAAATCTGCAGATCACCTGCGGCTAGTCCGCAGGATTGCCAGTGGGACTGCCGGACAACGGCACGCGGGCAGCCAGCGGCCCGCGCCGACATGACGGCTGCACAGCCAAGCGGGTCACCAGGAAGGCCAGGCGAAACATAGAACAGACATCTAGGTGTTCCAAATGGGCAAGGCTGCAGGCCACTGGCGGTCAGTCCGCTGGCATTCTAGTGGGGCTGCAGAACGACGGAACACTGGCAGCTGGCGCGCGTATTCGTTGCAGCTGCACGACAGCGGACGACAGAACACAACTAAGGGCCTATTCGTTTTCTTTTTGCTGCCTCCCGCAGCCGGGTTCTTTTGGCATGCGTCTACATCGGGACCACGACACAGCACAGACGACAGACGTACGATAAAGATACGGCAGATGGCATGTATCGGCCGTATGTATGTAGTTACAAAGGACAGAGGCCGGGCAGCGAGCCGTTGCCAGGAAGACACACGCAAATCCACTCACGCAATCATGGCACTAGGCCGGGCACGAGCACGTACCACAGCTCGGCCGGTGATGCCAGCCAAAGATTGAAGCCCCGCACGGAGCACAAGAGCATTCCCCTTGCACAACGCCACACTCAACCGGCGCAGAGCATTCGTCACAAACAAAGCACGGTTCACCTTACCACACCGAGACGCAACCTCCGCCAGCCGATTCAAGTGATTCATGGCAGGCCGCCCCAAGCGACCATGCGTCTCATGCGACAACGGCACGAAACTATACGCATCAGGGTCGTACAAACGATAAGCAGTGCGTTTCTGCACGTCCCGCGTCTCCGCAGCACCCCCGTCCTCGCGGGCCGCACGGCCGCAATAGGAACCAGCACAGGGGTTCACAACCGACACATCTCCTATGCACAAAGGGTCGCCCGGCGGCATAAACATGATGTCCCCCAGTTTCTCCTGGGCCACTGCCCTGAACACCTCATCCAGCGCCGTTGCCTGCGCGGCGGCGGCCTGCTCCCCAGGCCCCGCTGGATCCTGACCACCCGGCGCCGCCGCCGCCGCCAGGGCCGCAGCCTGCGCCGTATGTATGTATGCATGCATGATTACATAGCCGTGTCCATTTGGACATTGACAACTCCGGAATCCGGGACCGTCTGCAGCTGTCCGGCAGGACTGAGTTCGCTTACGCTTGTCATGGGGGGGGGGGGGGGGGGGGGGGGGGGGGGGGGGGGGATGCCGGGTGATTATTCCTATCGGCATGTGGTCCTGAGTCTCTAGAGGTGCCGCTTCCCTGTCATCAGGTGTCGCAGTTGCAACAGATCCACTGCACGTTGCGCCGCCATGGCCGCGTCGCTGAGGGCGCGTTTGCGCAGCGGCCCTTGCACTTGCTGTCTGTGTCGTAGCAGCGGGGCAGTGCCAAGATGCTTTGGAAGCCGCAGATCCGCGTTGCACGTGGTCATGGGCGGCGCTATGTTGCGGGGCATGAGCGCCTGATCCTGCTGGGCCAACGCGTGAGTGGTACGACGACAGTAGCGGTGAGGCTGGCAGCAGGGCGGAAGCAGCTGTCAGCGCAAGTGTTTGTTTTCTCCCGTTCACTCTTTTGTAACCTTTGCATGCTGCCAGCACAAGAACGCGACCACCAACCCGGCTCGGCGCACCTACACCAAAGCCAGCACATCTAGGAACATGGCGTGTGCGACTCCAGTGACAAACATGGCGTGTGTGGGTCCGTCGTTTGTTACATGGGAGTGTTTGAGAACTCCGAGTCGTACGAGATGTGTGCGTTGTGTTTGCCTGTACCTATTCACGCTTCTGTGACCCTTTGCTTTACACCGCCAGCATGTAATCACGAGAACGCTACGTCACGTCGCACATGCGTAAGCAATTCCAACCACCCGGCCATGCATGGGCATCGTGTATTGCCCAAGATTGTGCAGCAGTGCCCAGCCTGAGACCTGGCCAAACCCGCATGGACGCGCACGGCAAGACACATACACACACGCGATCACTTTCCGCGCCGGCGACGGCGCCAGCTTCCACGAACTGCGCTTTCAGCGCCTGTCACCTCTACTCCTCCTTCTCATAAATCCCGGTCCCGCGGGGACCAGCCATCTGCTGTTCCGGGGTCAGCTCTCCATCATCCGCGCGGGCTACCGTGCTGCGCCGAGCCTGCCAGGCTCAGCCAGCGGCGCAGCCTCCACATGCCACGCGTGCCCCCTGCAGCCACGCCACGCCACCTCAACCGCATCACCGATGGAATCGAGGTGCTCTGGACCCAACCGCGGAACAGCTGCCGCCGGTTATTCTCTCTATACAATCGGCTGCCCCGAGCTGGTGCCACCAGCACCGCACACGCAGCACAGTCGAACCCCTTGGCATTTCAGCATGGGCGAGTCCGGACACGGTGTACCCACATTCAACATGTCGGGAAGTAACAACACACACACTCTATGGCCGCCTGCATCAATTTGAATGGATAGCTCCGCTATCAATGCACCACCGCTACCTGCGGCCAAAATCCCCCCCCCCCCCCCCCCCCCCCCCCCCCGCCTTGTTCGGCCACCATCTCCCACTTTGACACCAGAACACACTCAACACCCCCACATACTCTCAGCACCCCTCGCAACCAGGCGGAAGCCACGGCTATCCTGCCCAGGCATATTTCAAGAAACAGCCGGCACAGCCATCGGTTTGCCATGGCACCATAGAACAGAACTGCAAAACCTAGAGCGCGCAGAACGCAGCACGCCCTCTACAAGCCCTGAAACACATCGCGCTGCTTCAGGTCCGCATCTGCCACCTGGCACAGCTGCAGCCAGTCCGCCGTCTGGACCTTGGCCTCCACAGACACATACATCTGCGTCGCGAGCTGCCCGGCCGACAGGACGACACCCGGCATGCTCACAGCGCCGACCACCGCGGCCACGGCCGCAGCGTCACGGTCCTGGAACGAACGCAGCTGCCGCACGGCCTGCGCGCCGTGCGCATGCGCCTTGACGCTCACGCCGAGCAGGCGCTTGGACAGGCGGGTCGCGCACGCCGGGCACAGGCAGCCGGGGGCGCCGGAACAGGTGCAGGCGGCCGGGGGCGCCAGGGCGCCGCTGTGGGGTGGCGGCTGCCAGGGGGGGGTGATGTCTTGCATGCGTGCGAGGTGGGAGAGCGGCTGTGCGGCGGAGCGCAGGCGGCCATCCTGCGAGCGGCGGCTGCGCACCCACATCTGCCATGTCGCGGCCAGCAGCACCTGCTGTGAGCGCTGCAGGTGCAGCCGCTGGAAGGACCGCACGATGACTGGCACCTCCTGCACCAGCGCGGCGGCGAGTCAGCGCCCTGAGTCAGCGCCACATGCCGCAGCAGCATATTGGGAAAGGGCACGTGGGAATGCTCAACCTCGCATAGTGACAGTTGGAGTGGAGCGCTGGGGCGCGGGGCCGTGGCGGGCATGCTTCGGATACATGCGTGCTGACGGCACTGCAGCGGGGTGTGTGCATGCGTTGTCAAGCAGGTGGCCGTGTCACAGGGCGGTCTGGCAGCGTGGGGCGTGGCACACGCACCCCAGTGCTCGCATTGCTGGCTTTGAGGACTGCGCCATAGAAGGCGCGGGAGTCGGCGGGGTCATCTCGAATCCCTTGCGCGTGCATGAGGCTCATGCACGAGAACAGCTCAACGCACCGCGCGTCGACTTGCGCCGACGACATCAGCTTCATGGGCCCCTGCATGCAGCACCGGAGTTGGGCCGCGTTGCTACGAACCTCTCCCACCAAGCCGGGGTGTGGTCTGTGACCGGCACACCTTGAACAGGCAATGTAGACGACCTGACTGGCAGGGCCAAGCATGACAAAGGAGCTTATGAAGGAAGCGCACCGGCACTGCCTCGGTCAGGCATTCATGCAGCGCGCCCAGCACCACGGCCAGCACACAGCAGCGCGGGCACGTCCGCACATCATGCTGTACCTCCTCGGCCCCCCCCTGGCCCGCGGTCACAGGGCACTTGCCCGGCGGCTCGACAGAGTGAATGTACGCGACGAACGCCCAGCACGCCCGGCCCCAGGCCCCCGGCTCCAGGCTGTGGCGGTACCGGCCACAGATGTCCCGCACGATGTGTGGGACGCATGCGGCCACTGTGCTGCTGCCGCCGTGTCCACATGTCAGGGGCATCCCGGAGGCGGCGCCGACGGCGGCCTCCGCGGAGCGCAGCAACAATTCCACGTCGTGGGCTGCAGCCGCAGCGGTCGCCGACGGCAGGCCCCCCTGCGACGGCAGGCCCCCCTGCGACGGCACGGCGGCGCACTCTGCCTTGATTGCGTGCACCTCTCCTGCATCCGATCCAGACTTGTTGACGCGAGTTATTAAAGCCCCGATGGGAATGTCATGCAGATCTACACACGGGATGGCTGTGGAGGGGCAAGCCCGATGTGTCCCACCGCAATCATGGTGGGTTCGCGCACCGAAGGTCGGCAGCGCTGCGCCAGGATCCGCCGCAAGTAGGAAGCACGTCTCCAGGTGTAACGCCAGCACAAAGGTGTGCTGGGACGCGCGGCACGCCAGCGCGGCGCGCGCTGTGGTGAACGCCAGCGCAGCACCATCTGCTGTGGTGTAGGGGGTTTGCAGCAGCCAGCGCACCTGCGATGTGGCGACGCCGGCACGCTGCCCGGCCAGTGCCCGCATAGACACCAGTCGCACAGTCACATCCTGAACTAAATACTCCGCTGCCCGGACGTCCGCCAGAGTCACCAGAGCCAAGCCGGCCCCACTCCCGTCCGAGTCGGTGTATGCATGCAGCGGTAGCCCTGCACTCGCGGCTGCACCTGCGCCACCACTAGGAGTAGATGAGGCTACCAACGGCAGCACGTCAGCCGCCTGTAGTGGAAGCACACAGATCTGTGCCATCGCCTCTCTGGCAGAGCTGGCCTGGCAGGGCATGCATTGCGGCAGGGACGTGGCGGTGGAGCGGCAGGGGGGCAGCAGCGCTGCCGGGCCCGGCGTGCGCGCAGGGTGCTCATGCGTCTGCTTCATGAGCTGCAGGAGCGTTTCGGTGGCGGCGGCCTTGCGGCGGTGCAGTCGGCGGTTGTCGGCGGTGTACCGTACACGGCGGTCCTTCGCCTCTTGGATCTGCCGCGCCCGTGATGCCAGAGTGCCCTGCAGATCCTGCGCCAGCGCCTGCACACCAGCAGCAGCAGTCAGTGGGGGGAGCATGGCTGCAGGGGCCTTTGGGCGTGGCTGAAGGTGTGGGGAAAGAGCATGGGGGACGCCAAAGCACACGCATACACTCAATGCGCTGCTGTTCTGTGGCCGTGTGCGTGTGGCTGTTGCCTTCCAAGAGATTCTTTTGCGGTGTTTGTCTATATCCATTCATTCTTCTGTAAAGTGTGCACCCGAGGATGCATCGAAAAAGCTTGTTGTTGCCATGGCAACAACAAGCTTTTTCGATGCATCCTCGGGTGCTTGCAAGCCCACCAGCTCATGGCCTTTCCCACATGGACGGAGCAACGGCCTGGTCATTTTGGAAGCGCTGCCGGTTGTGGATGGTGAAGTCTGGAAGCTCCCGCTGTACACAGCAGAGCGTGTGGAGCTCACTGCGGACGCACGTGGCATGTACTTGAGCCGGCAATTGCAAGCGCCGCGAGGCTACTATCCCACGCAGGGCAGGGCCGCACGCGGCAGGCAGCGCACACTTGTAGCCACTGCAGCACCGTCTACCCAAACATTGTAGCCAACTTCGTTGCCTGGCACCTTCGCGAGGCTTCGCGTGGGTCATGTTTTTTCGCGCAGCGCGTTGGTTCGTACGCAGACAGCACTACGGAATGGCTCATTATCGCGATATATCGGACACATGATTGCTGCCAGACAAAGGTAGTACATCAGACCGTCTCACCAGTCGGTGCGTGAAACAAAGGGGCAAGGTTGAAGGGTGACATCTCGATGTTACAAAAGAGTGAACGGGAGAAAACAAACACTGAAACCGAATCTCATCCGTATCAACATCAACCTACACTCACACACACACGAACACAACAACCGCACGCACAGGGTGACATCTCGTTAATCGGCGACGCTCAATCGAGGCGGGCGCCAGCCACGACGCCACGACGCGATTCAACGCATATGTAGAATTGCGTAATCGCTGCATCAGACCAAGCACACACCCAGACACACGCCACACAAAGGAAGCAAGCAAGGCAGTGTGGCTGTGTATGTGTCTGTTCATGCAGAAATGGTTTCGAAGACAATTGTGCTGTCTTTGCCTGTGCCCGTTCACTCTTCTGTGATTTTTTTGCGGTAGAAAATTCACTGGTGGATGCTGTAATACATGGCAATCAGCGCCGTAACGGGCTGCCACAAAATGCGCCTGCAGGGGTCTATAAACACGCTGTGGTATATGTAGTTAGCCTAGTGGAGTATATATTTGCAATTCATCACAACCGTTAACCTGTGCATGACAGTGGACATACATCCGAGCGGCGTGCATGCCCCCACGTTATGGTTGTACACCACGCCACCCTCGCTGGCACGCAGTCTCGATAAAACTCCAAGCACAAGCATCAGAACAACAGCAGAAACACGCGACATTCTTAGTTTGTCATTGTCATGTAAAGCACAGCTTTCACGGCGAGTTTGCGCTGTCATTTAGTGTCGCTGTAGCACTGGGCGACTGCTTCTCGACTGTACTGCTCGGCATCCCGTCGCACATTTACACAGCAACTTCAAATTCGTAATCGACCCGCGCCTTTGGCATTACGTCCGATCGGACGCCTCTCCGTTCCAGCAGGTCGGCTTTCGTGCCACGACGCAAAAATACAACTGCACTTCGGTGATAACTGTGTTTGGAAACGATGGAATGGCTATGCCTGTCCGGAATAGTGAGAACGATGAATGATCTGCTGAAGCACATATCTGTTGCGAGCGGGGCAGGCCACCATTGCTGCCAGCACACTAGCAGCATTGACAAATGTGGTGCTGTCGTGGAGCGTGGTGGTGGAGGGTAGTGGCAGGGTGGCGAATGCCAGCAGAGTTCAATACATACTTTGAATACGATCATGCGATGCACAGTATCCTGCTGTGTCTCATGATGCTAATTGCGGCTGAAGTGAGTGCGTCTTTGAGTAGCTGCTGCAAAATACGTGCCCAGTTGTTGTGACGCTTGGCGACGGCTTGCAAGCGCGGCCGCGGCGGATGCAGCACGGCGCGCCCGCGCGCGATCATCCTTAGCATCGAATGGCCAAGCGCAATGCATGCCCGGAGTGCATGTCCGAACGCTCACACTCTCACAACCACCTCGACCACCTCAGGCGACCACCTTGGAGTGTCGACGTGTGCTGTGTCTGACCAACTCGGCACACGTCAGCCGTGACACACAACCGTCTGACATAGTCGGTGAGAGTGATTCGTGCATTTGACACGTCCACATATCGCTGCGTTGCTGGCCTGCGGAGAGCAATGGATTATGCACCTCCCACTCTATACTGAATAGCCTGCTGTGGTGGTCTATGTGCAAGATGTAAATTGATAGTGGCAATTTCAAGGCGAGTGTGTCTGCATTTGTTGCTTCAGCGATGCAGCTAGCATCGCTGCGATTGCCCGCTGTTCAGTTGCATTGGGCGAGCTGCCAATGCCGGATCCAAATACATCGAGCCGTGCCCTAGCATCAGGCCCGACTGCTGCAGGTATACTCAGAAATGCAAAGGTATGTGTATGCGATTGTGGCCATATGTGAATGTGTTGAGTACAGCTTCCACAGGAACTGGAAGTGCCAGAGCTGTTACTGAAGTCCACATTGTCACTTACAGAGATGCTACTCGGACTTACCCACGATGGATGTTTCAACACGACTACAGGTATGAAGTGCTAAGTGCCATCCATCAACTTGATACGCAGCTGCAGCTGCCATGTGATCACCAGCTGCACTGTTTCATTCTGCACTGCTGAAAAGGTAGTGTGTACATTGTGTGCCAGCAGTGACAGACCTCACTCATGCAGGAAAAGGAGCTGAAGAAGATTCAGGAGCGAAACGTTGCTGATGCAAACGAAACATTCAGAAGTCTGACAGCGGAAGGAAGGGCAGTGCTCTCAAAGATCAACCACCTGTAATGAGATGCAGGTCGCACTCAAGGGGCTGCCAAAGAGTGAGGCTGACACCAGCTGCAGTGGGAAGTTTGCAAATCCTGAAGATGATGTTGGTGACACTTATATTCATGTGCAGTAGCCTCCAGTCAGACCTTGTCTGCTTCAAGGCTGGAATTGCTCTGTCATTGTGTAAGGCAGGTCTGTGCAGCTCCTGGCCGATGATAGCTTTGAGAGTATCAGGATCTGATATTATCAGTGCCGTAGGTCCTGTGTGCGTGTAACACAATGCACCACCATTTGTTCCATAGAAGGGTGATGTATGCTGTAGTCATATGCATGATTACAGTGCACATGTACAGCAGGGCCACGGTCCTAGTAGCATTCATGCATGCGTGATGACGGCCGTCGATGAGAGTGACCCACGGGTGGGATTGTGGTGGTGGAAGGTGGCAGTGCGGCGTTCCCACCCCAGTCCGCAGCGAAGAGACGACGCCTATCTCACTACTCGTGCTCCCGCTCGCGCTCAAATTGATACATTGTGAAGCAAGCGTATGTATCTATCAGTGACATGCTCTTGCAACCCAAATGGACTTGTTTGCTGTGCCATCGTTATGCACGATGCCTGTGCGCTCGACGGGTGGAGAGGCCCCTCCGACGTGGTGGTGGGGGGTGGCAACATCGCGCGTCGGAGCTTCCGAGGGTGGTATGCGGGTGGTGCCACACACAACCCCAGATCCGTCCACATGGGCCACCATCCACCCTCTCACCACCCTCCACCACCACGCTCCACGACAGCACCACATTTGTCAATGCTGCTAGTGGCATTGCTGCCAGCATCAAAGTCCAGGCTGGCAGAACTGAGATTCACGGTGCTGTCTTCACAGCCAACAACGTCGCACAGCGCACATCAATCGAAGATATAGTTGGCTTAGGTTATTTGCGCTGCGGAATCTGTGTATCCTTAATGGTACTGGTTGTTCCTTGTCGAGCACGAAAGCGCGAGTGTGTCGTTCACTTCATCAACGACGACAACCACCCTTACGTTGATCAAGATGGCAGCGCAGTACATTACACGATATTCATTCTTCTTAGAGATAGAGATTTTATCTACATTGAGTTCTCATAGTTGCACATGCGTGCTGCCTCCGGCGCGCAGCGTTACGGCCGTAACCATCGAGCGGCATGACGGCAGCTCTCAGCGTGCACGCAGCATCGTTAGCAGTTTGTTTACACAACTACTTCACTGATGTCGTATCTTCACTCTTTCGAACCTATTGGCACTGTTTGGGGCATGTAGTGCGGTGGTGGTGGCACCAGCCTGGCTGCTGCGGTCTTGAGTAACCGGTCCTCAAGTCTCGACTGATCTCATGGCTCATGTCGTCAGCACCGCGCCATTCACAATGCATGGAGCCCGTGCAGCCCGGCTGGTGCCACCACCACCGCACTACATGCCCCAAACAGTGCTAATAGGTTCGAAAGAGTGAAGATACGACATCAGTGAAGTAGTTGTGTAAACAAACTGCTAACTATGCTGCGTGCACGCTGAGAGCTGCCGTCATGCCGCTCGATGGTTACGGCCGTAACGCTGCGCGCCGGAGGCAGCACACATATGGAACTGTTACAACTCAATGTAGATACAATCTCTACACGTACAGTAGCGTGATGAAGTTGGGATAGCAGCGGTTCTGTAGCCTTGGCGAAGGAGGTATCGCCAAGGCACCGACCGTTGCCACAGCCCCGACCGTTGCCACAGCCCTGCCGAATTTATCAAGCAGATACAATGTCAACGTCATTATTACTTTGTGGGAGTATGCTGTATGGGTAAATTGAATGCGTTGCGAGTGCTGTCTGTCATCTCCCGATGCCAGGGCACATACGGTCATGCATAACGCGACGCTATTTACTTCAAAGTGAGCCACTAAGTGTGATTTTACTGCCGTGCTGTAGCGAGCTTCGGTAGTGTTGTGAGGATGTCACTGCGTTAACAATGCTGCAGAGTGCGTCTACGTCTGACGCTGCAACGCTCACGCGGTGTCAATCACGCATTCTTTACAAAGCTCTAGCATTGTATGATGATAGAGTGTTCGGCTGCGAACGCAGAGACGGTCAATCTGCTCAGAGCTGGCGTCGTCGGCGACACCAGGCTGGTGCCCAAATCCAGTGCGCAGTTGCAAACGCCCCGGAAACAGACGTTTCGTTCGTTTCAGCCTTCACTATGTAGCTTTGACGCAAGCAAGTAATAGCTTTTGTCATATCAGTTCAAAAAGTATTCAAAGCTCGCTGCATGCCGAGGTATCACAGTTGCACGCACGGCGCGCTGCAACCGGTGCTTACGTGGCACCTGGCTACGACAGTCATACCAGCGACGGATCGAAACCTGAGGACCGGATTAAAATGACCGCTGCACAGGCTCCATGCATTATGAATGGCGCGGTGCTGACGACGTGAGCCATGAGACCAGTCGGACTTGAGGACCGGTTACTCAAGACCGGAGACTCGCCATCAGATCCTCCAGCATACACGATACATCCGTTTCAGAGACGTGGCAGCGCATAGCGTGCGTAGGACGTTGATGCTGCGGGCATGCGAGCAATTGCCAACACACTCTTACACATCCCTTGTATCAGCAACTCTTCGAATTCGGGAGTTGTTGCAGAGCTCCGGCGGCGGAGCATCACCGCGTGATGGCTGCCGTCACAGCTCATGGTGTACAGAGGCCGACCGCATAGCTGACCCAGAACGACGTATACGCGTCAGCCATACGGCACAGCCGATGAATGCATCAGAGCTCTGGCAGATGGTGCAGATGGCGCATCCATCCCGCACGCATGACATTTCCTCAACTTCGTCATCGTAAACCACACGCCACCACCATGCATCAGGGCGCCGGGAGGCGGGTTATGCCTGTTTCCGTGAGCGTGACTCGACGGCACCAGCTGCACTACTCGTGGCGAACAACGCGCGGCCCAATAATGGAACGGGGCCTCACAGAAACAACAAGGCGAGCCTGTGCGTAGATACTGAAATGCTTAGAGCCAAAAGAATCTCGCCTGGGCAGTTTGCTTTAGCGACGGCGACAACAGCATGGCGCGCCAAGCAAGTGTTTGAACGGTGCTGCCGCCCGGAACATGCCAAAGGCGCCAAACGAAGCCAACACCTTCGCAGAAGTATAAACAAGTGCGAGTCCGACGTCATGGACTGCGCTTCCCGACATTTCAGCTGCGCGCTCGAACAATATAGCTGACCCGGCAAGCACGGCGACAGCTGAAGCCAGCCGAGCGTACAGTGTCACGCTCAGCAGAGCAACAGCAATGCAGACACGGAGCATGCAAGTGTGCATTTTATCGTGCAGATACCAAGCCCAACACGCCGTTCAAAGGCCGGAACTGCTCGCTGTTCGCTGTTCGACGTTGGCACCCGCAGTGGAAGACCAAAGCTGCGTTGCCAGCTAGTTGCGGCGGGGCATGAAGGAGTTTTGACTGCACAGTTCCATCATAGCAGTCTTGTGTGTGATTCTGACACAATCAGCTCCATCGCTCGGAGACATGGTCACGAGGAATGCATGCCATGGCCCGCTGGACGCACGAGCTCACCTTCAAACGCTGCCGATACTTCTTCTGAGAGATCCTGTTGAGCTCTCTTCCCTTGGATAGTACACGTCCGTCTTCATTCTTCGGTGCGGACGAGCACGGTGGTCGTCCCGGTGCCATAGCCTGTACAGCTTCGTCCAAGGAGCTGAAGCCTGCAATGGACGACATATACAAGTTTTCTATGCTGCCTGCGGCAAATGACGGTATAGCAGCCATGTGCTGTGGCCATGAGTCCATGGTCACCGACTACAGCACTACTAGCATGATCGACCACTTGGCGCGGTACAGGAGTGCCGGCGATGTACATAGTCGGCAAGGTAATGATCGACAGGTACGCTAAATGAGAGCCTGTGGTGCAGCATCGCGATGCATTGGGGGCTTGAGCATCGATCGTTCTTCCCCAGCCAATTCGCACCAGGCGTGCACGACATGCATGGGTCACATGGGCAGATCATTATGGAGGTACCACCGTTAGCAAACACATGCATACGCACTTCAGTGTGGTTCAATCTTGACCCTCGATTACACAGCGCAGGGTTATCTAAAAATGCGCACGCTTTTTGGAATGAGTCGACCTGTCGACCGGGTCACAGCGTCGCACGTCATGACGCGTCATTTGATGTGATCGCGCTGCAGCGCGTGCGCAAACTTACAGCACCACAAAGTTAAGGTTCTTGTGTCTGTCCCTCTGAATTACAGTAGCCGTGTGAAGGCCGACTTTGAGAGAGAGTGATTGATTACTGTGTGAGATACATGGCCACCTGGCGGCAAAAAGCGGCAGCCAATACGGTTGATTTGTGACTGTGAAAGGCTGGAGCCTTGAAGTTGAGGCATGTTTTGTGTGTTTGTGCCAAAGGTGAGGTCCAAAATGGCCTGTTGAGCCTCAGCAAGAAACTGCTGGGCACTCATGCCCGCCACTGCACTTGTCTGATAATTTCAGGCGGTTGTGGGGCTGCAGCAACGTCGGTTCTGGGATGTGCTGCCTCTGCCAACACCACCAGCATATGTGTTTCATGTCCTGTCAATCAGCACATTTATCACCTCGCATCCCCAATTCCCGTGATCCCATCAATTCATCTCTCATCTCCGTGCGCATGCTGTCTGATCGCTCATTCGTTACGCGAAAAGTTACAGACGCATCTCCAGATCTCAACTAAGGCAGCAGTCATTTCCGTGAAATCCATCGCAGCTGATCTCGCGCCGAGCTGAATATTTCTGCGCTCTGTGCGATTGAGCGGAGTTTCGGCGTGCGGCATGATGCATGGATGCTGACGCATGGACAGCTAATGTGATTCGAACCGACTGGTGTCTCTGATCCTGGATCGTTGCTGCGCCGTGGCTTACAAAAGAGTGAACGGGAGAAAACAAACGCTGAAACCGAATCTCATCCGAATCAACACAGGGGCTACGGGACGCTCGCACACCTTGCGTCCGCGACGGTAACGTTGGTGCGCAGTTGAACTGCGAACAGCCATTTTGCGCACACTGCTTCGAAAC
The DNA here is from genome assembly GCA_023078555.1 of Ulva prolifera. Classification (NCBI taxonomy): domain Eukaryota; kingdom Viridiplantae; phylum Chlorophyta; class Ulvophyceae; order Ulvales; family Ulvaceae; genus Ulva; species Ulva prolifera. Next base: position 4,148,485 of record CM041196.1, read on the forward strand.
GCGTTCTGCTGCGCCACAGAAGGACTCAAAGATCAGTGTAGTACGATGTGGTGGTCTCGGCGGCGATTGGCTATGTTTTCAGTCGTCTGTGTCTGTTCTTCTTCGCGCGGTCATCGAAGCAGCGCACGGTTGGCAGGCTCACATGGTCAAAAATTCATACGAGATATTAGCTTCTCATAATGCTATCTCTGTTTTTCCTGCAGCCTTATGTGCATCGCTTGACAACAGGTCCATCTGTGGCTGCTCGCTCTGCGACTGAGACAGGTGCATGCAGCCTCGGGCATCCCTGTTGGGGTCCTGTAACCGGAAAATCGTGGCACAGAGATTTTCAGTACACACATACTGTGTCTCCTCCCGTCAAGTGCATTTTCGCGTCACGCTTGTGCCGAATCCGGGTGATGTGTGTGTGTGTTACAAGGACAAAGCAAGCGAGGCAGGTAGCACCGCAAGCAAGAAGCAGGGGAAAACGCACACCACGCAGCAAGCCACACGAAGCGCACACCAAAACACCCACGCAACGGCAGCACCCGCGCCGAACACAGCGACACGGCCACACAACCACACACACGCCCATGCCCACACGCCCATCCCGGGTGATGTGTATAGCGATGCGCATGCAACCGCATGGCTTTCAAGCCGCATATCGATCAAAACTGCCTGCCAGTGTTATTCATATGCACTCAAAGACAATCAGTCCAATGCTGCGGCCGTCCACGGGCATGTTTTGTTGTTACCTTGCTTCGATGTCTTGGTGAACTGCTTGCGTCATTGCAGAGCTCTAACATCCGAGCCGGATCTCGTGAGCCGCTGCAATGGATGAGCGTCTCTAAGTACGTTTCAATGCACAACGGCCATGACTTAGTTGGGCTGAATATGCAGAGGTATGTGTGTGGCGTTGCCAGCCCGCATGAAGCTGCACCGGCAACACCTCTGCGAACCGCCCGGCCCCGAACAACGAAAGAGCAGTGCTCATGTGGTTGAAGTGCATACACTAGCACGCTTGTTCGCAAGATCTGCCTTGTCTGTGAATGTTGCCGCACTTGCGCACTCTGGCTTGCGCACTTGAATTAGAACGAGAACCTGTCCACAGGTTGCGCACTCTTGCGTGCGCAGCGCGGAGTACGCGACGCAAGTGGCAGGTGTGCAACACGGGTGAGCAAAAGCGCACAGACACGCAGTACACGTAAAAAGAAGCTCTAATGATCACATTTCATCTATTACAGTAGTCCAGCATTGCTGTCGGCCTCGTCGGCATCTCACAAGCTCGTGGCGCTGGCTCCGTGGTCACCAGCGTCAACTGCATGGAAGCTGCGCAGTCTAAAGAAGTCCGCAGTCCGCTACGCAGCCTCAGATCACTTGTTCACAGCAATTCTACCCAAGTGAATGCTCAGGGATCTCGCTTTGGACCTTGTTTGTACTCAACGTTGTCGTGCCTGCACACCAAGATGGGTGGCCGGACGCATCAGAGACAATATTCCAGCCAAGGTGTCAGTGGCGAGCATGAAAATATCTTGAAGATTTAGCTGGGATCAAACCTTTACTGGGGGGCGAAAGCATTGTACAGCGCGTGTGCGTTTGGCTGCAGCCTGCTTCTTTCCCTAGCCCGCCAAGTTGAGTCCATTTTCTCTGGTATGATGTTTGTCTCTGATTTGTGAGCCACTGCAGGATTGCAGCTGCCACCTGCAGCTGCAGCTTGTATTGGGATGCGTGTGTTTGATTTCAAGACAACTCTCACCGCACCTCAGCGTAGCAGAGCACATGAACATCGTTGCAAATGCATATTATACACCTGCACATCAGCTCGCATCTTACGTTTGAGTAGGCCGTACCTTTGAGTTGCTGTCGGGGAACACCTCCGCAGCTACAACTACAGCCCGGTCCTCTGCCCTCGATGGGTCGTTCGTATCAGCTTCGTCACTCAACTACTGCTCGAGCCTGCAGCGCAATGTGCTTGCGTCACAGGAGACTTACTACAAGGCGCAAGCCGTGCCATGTACAGCCAGTGCAGCTTTGGGAGGCCCCATTGATTCGATCATGAGTGAAGTGACCAATGGTGACCAACTTCAACGAAAGCCAGAGTCAGTCGGGAATGAGAGCCTGAGCGTGCTCCAAACTTCCAGACACCAGACCATGTACTAGTTCCTTTTCCCTTGTCATGTGCTGCACAGACCTGGAGCGGTGGAGCCTCGGCTCGGGCACCTGTGCTGCGATGGGGGCGGCTGCGCACCGGAACTGGTGCGCGACCAAGGGCGCTCGACACCAGAAACGACCTGTTCGAGATGAGACTGAGCAACGAATCGCTAAGAACAAATATATGAAGTCCAATGAGGCTCTAGGAGGCCTCAAAACTGCATTTTGAGTAGTTTCCAGCGAGTTGGTTGCCCGCGCACCCGCAGACCGCGCACCCAGTGACACTGCGCACCCAGGTGTGCGAGCGCCACGTAGCCCCTGTTAACATCAACATACACTCACGCACACACGAACACTAGTAGCTACAACCGCACTCACAACTCAGTCCGGCAGGATCACGTCCTCTGTAAAGACTGTTCGTCAAGAGACATGGAGTGTGAGATCTGTCGACTACCCTTTAAGGTCCAGCTGCTTATATACTGTAAGCTAGCCTGTGTACGACACCTGTCACAGTGTGTTGTGCTCAGCACACTGACCCCGTACACACTGCATGAGCTGCTGGGGTGGGAGGCCGACGCCCGCGACCTACCGGACGAGTTCGTCGCGGGCAAGCTGCTGGCGGCCCAGCGCGAGGTGGGGCGTGCGTCGCGGGCCACGCGGCCTCACTCGTGCTACAGGGCATCGACCTCGACACGCCGGCCGGCAGGCGGGAAGCGGCGTGGCTCAGGAGCGCGTCGGGGGGGCATGCAGGCGCCTTCCTCTCCTCTCTGCCGGGCGGCGTTCTCACCCTGGGCGACGAAAAAAAAAAAACGACATGTTTGTCCTAGGCTGGCGGTGTGGCACCGCCTGCAATTCCGCGTCCCGACGGACGTCCCCCCCCTCCGTGCAAATGCAGTGCGGGTGTTGCTGCCGAACCAGACCATGCCATGGTCTGCAAGAAGGTGGCAAAGGAGACCCAGATGTGCCATGATAACCTGGCTCGTGCCTTGCGCCTGGTTGCCTCTTACGCCGGACTGCAGTCTGTGTTGTGGGATATCCATATCTGGGGATCCAAGAATATAGATGACATAATCAAGGGAGGAGACATCTAACAAAGGACTCGTTGCTTCAGGTGAGCCCCAGTGGTAGAGCATGTAGTGTGTACTCATGAGGTCACCGGTTCAATTCTTACTTTCATTTCTGCCGCGCGACTTTACGCGATGGCAAGGTACGCTCCCCTCCACGTCGTCATGCACAGTCAGCATGCTTACCAGCTCAGGCACGCGCATTAACCCCTGTGCACACTCGATGAGACTAACACGCGTCTTGACAGTCTGCCCTGGAGCCGCTCTACCGTGCCCTCGCGAGGGGCGCGGGTGTGGAGCTGAATCGCCGCGGGGACATCGTCGTGGTCATGCCGCGCCTGGAGATGGCGGCCGTGGACGTCGTGGTCACACATGCGCCGGCGGCCTCGTACGTGGCCGCTGCGGCGCGGGAGACAGGTGCGACGGCGGAGCGGGCGGAGGACAGGAAGCGGGACCGCTTCCGGCGGGACGTGCCTGACCATGCCGCGTTCCAGTTTGTTCCGTTTGCAGTCGAATCGATATATCGTGTGGCTTCATGGGCAAGGCTGCCGTGAGGTTCGTCGGTCAGTTGGGGGATGTGGCCGCTGCCAGTGGGCGCATCTACAAAGGCGCGTTTGTCCAGTGGGCACTGCGGGTGTTGTCGGTGTCATTGCAGCGTGGCAATGCGGATGATGCAGGCCTGGAGGACGTCACACGCATGGAGATGCATGGCTTAGAGTGTTCTGGAAGCCTCCGGAATGTCCCGTCAGTCCACGTGACGGTGGCTGGCAGTACGGCCGTATACGGGTCTATCTCAGCCTGAGTGATCGTCCATCTCAGAGATAGCCTGACATATGCATGCCGAGCCACCAAGGGCAGTGGCGGCGAAGAGCATGTTATGTAACCAGGACTGCGCGGATGCAGTGTGACCGTGTGTGTTTTCAAGTTACAAAAGGTTACAGAAGAGTTCACGGGAGAAGACAAACACCAGAACCGAATCTCAGCTGAGCTCAGCTCCTATCTGCATTCGACACGGCTCAGCACGCTGCTCCACGCACGAAAGTTCGCACACGTTAGCTTGCAGTCTGGTTCGACAGTCGTTTGCTGTGTTGGGTTCAACTAAAGTTTAGACCCGCGGCCGTTCACGATTCGGTATCTCTTTCATGGTGTGCCTGCACCATGGTCATAAATTTGGGTTTGCGGACTCGCGTAGACACATGTAGGCTGTGTGATGGTGGCGTACGGTACCACGTGCACGCATGCCTCATGAGGGAGGCGAAGGAGCGTGCGACAAGGAGCTGCATCGTCGCAGATTGCCAATCTTGTGACATACACACAGCCACGTTGCAGTTTCTGATCAGCAACGTGTATCTCAGTACCGTCGAACGTGACGGCAGAGCGAATGGGTGCAATTGCACACAAACAGTGCGACGGTTCTACGCACGGATTTCCTCCCGTTTACTCTTTTGTAAAAACACAGCTATGCACGGATGCACGCTCTGCCTGTTCAGCACCACGTGAATGCCGCCAAGGCTGAGCGTACACAAGAGCTCGACGGAGCGACATCTTTAAATTTGTGCAGCAGCTACATTTGTGGCCTCTGCGGTGTGGCGTGTGTACACGTAATCCGCAGAGGCAGGCACCACGTTTGCCATGCAACACTGCACAGCGTCGCACGTGCCGATGCAGGTATGCACCGAGTCCATGCAAGTGTGCAAGTACTCCGCAAACATCTCTACTTCACTTTCGCCACGCCACGTCACGCCTGTTCCGGAAGACATGAAGAGTGCATGCAACACTGCACTGGCCACTGCCGGCAGACAAACCAGAACATGCTCAAGCTGCATCATATCACGCACAGGGTGACGCTTCCTCGAGGCTCTGCAGTGTGTTTTGCATGATTGCAAACACATATGTTTGCATTCTTAGTGGCATGTCTGTGCATCCTCAGAGGGTGATACATATCATCAGGTCCTCTGCCCGAGGTCAGTGAGCTTGAGGTAACCAAGAATGCATGTAATGCATACATGCGGCTGTGCACAGCCATCGATTCTGACAGGCTGAGGTGTGGGTGCGGTTGTCGTGTGATCGTGTATGTAAATGTTGTTGATTCGGATGAGATTCGGTTTTGGTGTTTGTCTTCTCCTGTTCACTCTTCTGTACATACACAGCCAGCTGATCGGTGGATGCAGAGCCCCATGCGTGCTTGTTGCACAACAATGTTGCTCTAAAACAGTATGTATTGTGCAAGACATGTCAAACATGGAAATTAACATGTATCTGTAACAGAACAAAGGCTGGCATGGAATTCGAACCAGGAGGACGCAGTTGCTAACAGCTGTAGATTGCTGGAGGGTGCACATGGCTGCAGCGTATGGCAATCAGTCTGGCAATCAGTCGAGACACATATCATACATGCCTCATGCTGGGCAGGTGCACTGTAATGCTCACTAGGTTTGTAGGCATGCCCGCATGTGTTTCATGCTATTCAGCATGTGCGTATGTGAGCTCACCTCCCTTGCCAGTAGATCTCCAGCCTGCTTCGTCACAGTCAAACTGTCTACAAAACCCTGGAATGAACATGAGCACCAGAACATATATACAGAGCCCACATACACAGCCCATGTAACGGCGTGGGGTTGGGATCATATGATTCAAACACAGCAACCCTCCAACGCCGCCAGGACACAGCAAGTACATGTGTACTCCTGGTATTTTCAGTGATGTGCACCAGAGCAGAGCTAAGAGAGGGGGCAGCAAGTGAGAGGAGCTGCGAAGAAGCTCCATGGTGACTGTGAGCTTGGGGGCAAGGCAGGAGCAATGCACCTCCACAAGCTCCTCCGATCAAGCTGACCCAACCTGCCAGGGTCAGATTTCTGCAGTTGGACAGTTCCCCTCACCTTCTTCACGCGTGGCGCTGCAGCATGCTGCCAACTGCCTGCCCCCGCCGCCTCTGTCCTTGTAACACACAAGGCCCCACACATCAGCCTCTTCGCATCTAGCCCAGACCCCCTCACAGGCACAACTGTGTTCCACAGTACCATGCATGCAGACGATGCCCGGCCTCTGTCCTTTGTAACTACATGCAGACAGCCACAGAAGCTACTTCTGCACCTTCTGCGGTGCTCCCTGCCTAGGCATGCCTCTCCAAAGTCCGGCCTTGTAACACCAGGACAGCCAGAGAGGTGAGCTGAGTCGTGTGCCACGCGCTGGCAGCAGCTCCCACATCCGCCAGACAGAAACAATGAAGTACAGCACAGCTGATGTAAAGTATAGCAGTGCGCAATGCACATATTAGCAGACATGTATCAGCATCTCTTGGCATGATCAGTCACAAACAGCAGCTTCAAGTATGCGCCAGCCCCACACTGTGCGCATTCACAGCAGCACAAACAGCAGCCTGTGCCACCAGCTGGCGCCCATGCACCTCATGTACCTCGCAGCGGAGCAGCACCCACCCCAGCTGCCACCACCCAGAAAGCCAGCAGCTGCGAGCGAAGCTGAGAACGCTGGCTCGCTGCTACTACCTGCACTGGCCTCCCACCACAACTGTCCATGCCCTTCAATTATCATGGGCTGCAAGCATGGGCAACATGCATCCTGAGGATCATGCATGGTCTACACAGTACAGCCAGCCAGGCAGCTGCGATCGCATGATCTCCACATGCATGGGGCGGCTCGGCGTGCGGCACAGCGCCCACCCGTCTCCTGATGCACCAGCGCAAGAAATACCGCACTTTACCAGCCCAGCAGCTGCTAGGGCAAGTGGTGTCTGAGGGGGCGCATAGAAGAAAGGGACATGGATCCTCAGCACGCATGCAGTCCCGCGACAACCCGCCGGGCGCCCTGCAGCCCGCCAGCTCCCGTGTAGCCAGCAAAGGCAGGGCACCGGCGGTGCTGTAGCGAGCGGCTGTGACATTGATCGTGGGCGGCAGGTCCCCTGCGGGGTTCGGGAAGTCGCCGGCAGCTGTGGCAACCGCACACAGGGCTCGACCTGCTGGTGGCATTCAGGTGGACGCGCGGGAAATGCTGCGCACGCAGCGGGGCGATCACAAACGCACAGTGTGGTGGCCGCAGAGGTTGGCAACCCTGCACGAGCCCCGCAGCAGCTGCAGGGCGCCTGCCAGGTAGGCGCCTGCCGGGGTGCATGTGTGCCTGCGCAGCTGCAACAAGTCTTGGGAGGGGAGGGCGTGTGCCTGGCGAAGGCCCCACCCTCTGCAGCCGTGCAGGCAACGGCACGCAGCAGCTACGCAAACCCCTTGAGCAGGGCGTCATGATCCCGCTCATGCGCAGCGCTGCGGCAGAGCTGCAGCCAGTCCACGATCGGTGTGCCGTAGCGCAGCGCAACCGGCAGCTGTGCCACGAGCGCCTGTGTCGAGAGCAGCGCCCCCGGCACGCACAGCGCGCGCGTCATGTCGGCGAGCATCGTGCAGTCCGCAGCGTGCACGCCGCGCAGCAGCGTGGTCGCGGCCGCGGCCGCCGCCGTCGCGGCGCCGCCGGCGCCGAGCAGCCGCTGCTGCCACGGCGCGCGCGCCGCGCCGCAGGGGCACGGCTGCGCGCCGGCGTCCGGCCCCGCATCGCCCCCGCACGCGGCTGCGGGCTGCGGCGGCTGCGAGAGGCACAGCTCGGCTGGGCCGCAGGCGTGCGGCGCGTGGCGCAGCGCCTGCAGCTCGGCGAGCGGCACGTCGGCGGTGCTGACGAGGCGCGCGAGGTGCGCGGTGGCGTCGCGGAAGCGCGCCGAGAGCTCGCGGCGACGGCGTAGCCACGTGTGCCATGCCGCTGCAGCCACCCGGAGGTGGCCGGGGGACTGGCGGACGGTCTTGTAGAGCTCCAGGCACATCATGTCTGCCTGCAGGGACCACACTCCGCTGTTGCGTGTGTCCTTAAAAAGGAGAGGCGCTGCGCATTCCGTGAGCCAGCTCAACCACGGTCGCACCATGCATTGGCGGTGAGCCGGGTGCACCCTGCCACAACAGCCCGACCAGCTGAGCCTGTGACTGTATGCACACATTCTTCACGGCTCGCACACACCGCACAGTGGGTGCATGTTGACAGAGCTACATCTGCTGCCACATTTGCAACTGCGGCCGTGAGCCCTGATCTCACAATAGTCATGCTTCTATGCCCACCGCATTCACCAGCATGCGTCGTTCAAACGCAGCCTTTCATCGGTCAGAGCTGTGACATCACATGGGTATGGGCTGCCTTGTCATATGTGCAGGTCGCTCAGCAATCAGCACAGCAACCGGTGCGGTCGCACATGGCGGGCCCGGCCTGCACCTCGGGCGGCAGCAGGCTCGAGGCGGTGAGAGCATGTAGCTCACAACAACAACAACAACAACAACAATGCATGTAACTCACAACACACGGAGGCCACAAACAGTGTGTGTGTCGGGACGTGTTCATGGCTGGGTCCGCACCTCAGACTGCAGCAGGCTCGAGGCGGAGGAGAGCAGGCGCAGGTGGCGCATGAGGTGGGGCGCGTCCACGAAGCACTGCGACAGGAGTAGCGAAAACGACGAGTAGAGGTCGTCAGCTCGCGCGAGCAGCGCCCGCCGCTCCACGGCCACGTCGGCCGGCCACGCGGCCTCCTGTGCAGCCTCCTGCACAGCACAGCACAGCACGCATCACAGAACAGCACACATCACGACGGCGAGAGCCTGCCCCTGTGCATCTGCTGGACCTGGGACATACAGAGGGCATGCATGAGAGGGCCCGCGGTGGCCCGGCCGCCCGAGGCATGCGGACTTCGGCCCCGACCCCTGAATGCGTTGCTTGGAGCAGCTGGGGCCTGGCCAGACCGCCCGTGTGGGTGCGGTGGGGCAGCAGCCGCAGGTGGCCTGCCGGAGCACACCCAGGTGCGGGGAAGGTTCACACTGATAGACTCTGGGAAGATTCCAACTGGAATACTCCAATCTCGCTCGGAATGGCAAGGCAATGCCGGTGTCAGTAGACCGCCGGTGTGGATGTGGGTATGGGTGTGGATCATTGCATCAGGGCACCATGTCTCGAAACAACCACACTTTAGGATCTTTGTCACCATGCGGGCAGGTGCCAGCAGCTGACACCTGTCAATGACACTGATTAGAAAAACATTGCAATTGAAGTGCATGAAGCCTGCAAAACATGTCGGTCATGCACAAAAACGTGACATTCACTGACACAGTTGTTTCAGCCCATGCAGTCAGTCTTTCATGCACCAAAACGTGACAGTTCCTGACGCAGGTTTTGCAGCCCATCGGGGAGCCGCAGGTGGCAGCAACAGGTAGTACATCAAAATAAAAAGCATATGCATACATGCTGATGGGAGTTTTTGCTGGGGGGCATTTGCTGTTATAGCAGATGCACTACTTTGACGTGACAGCATGAAGTAGATGCATGTGCAGATGCATAGTACACCCTGGCCGCCATATCCATGACCATCATACCTGTGGCCATAGTGCAGCGGGTTTGTGTCACAAAGACAAGTTTGGGGAGGCAGGCAGCACACCATGGAAGAATGGGAGACGAACGAGAGACGAGACATACGCCACCCAGCGTGGAGTCGCAGCAGGCCACCACAGCCACACACCCCCATCCACAAGCAAACACCCTTTCCACCATGCGCCCGGGCAGCACAAGGGCCCACATGCACTCACCACTCACATACTGATACCCACACGTGCACACAGCACACATGCGCTCACGTGCAAGGCCGCGGCTCAGGTGTATTGAGCTGAGCAAGAGACCCTGTTGTTGTTGCCTTGCTGCCTGCCTCTCCGACAGCACAGCACGCCGACGTTGTGAGAGCCCCCGCTGCGGTGACTACGCCCCGGAATGAGACCAGTCACTGTGAGTGCGTCGGAGGGTCGGCCCGAGGCTGCCGCCCTTTCTTTCTACGCGTCAGGTCTTCCGGCTGTCACTCCGCAATCAAACGGAAAAGTTGGAGTGACAGCCCAACAGAAACGAAGAGCAATACGCGAGCATGCACACATGCCCGGCATCGCAGCAGTGGCACCTACAGCCACCTGTCGATGCCAGAGGCACAGTGCCGTGGCACAGGAAACACACCTTCTTGTCGAGGCTACTCCGCAGCGCCCGGACGAGCATCGCCACGACGGAGCACTTTGGACACCCGTCCCCTGTGCAGCCGTCGGGGAGCTGCCCCGGCCCCGCCCTCACCTTGCCGTGTGCCGCGGCGCCCTTGCCACCCGGCCCTGGGTCCTCCGGTTCAAACAACCCAGACACAGGACATGCGCGCTGCGCACCCTCTGCTGGCTGCTTCGCGACCACAAAGTCAACAAAGTCGCTGCAGACGGCGGCCCACACGGTGGCCGGGAGACAGCAGCGGTAGCGCGCGGCGATGCTGGAGACGATGGCGGGGATGCCGGTTGACACCGGGAAGCGGCCCCTCGTGCCACAGCGGCCTTGCATGCTGACGGGGTTGGGCGTGCGGCCGATGACTGCGTCAAGCTTTGCAATTATGTCCCCGATCTTGCCTGCTGTCGTGGCGTCTACATAGCACAGCGGCTGTTGGTGCGGGGACCGGCTATCCGCCGCGCAGGGCCACATGCATGGCGAGGTGAATACGAGATGGGCGGATCCTCAAGGTGTGGAGCATGGGCAGCTTGCCGTGATTTGATGGCCACATGTGGACAAGAGGTCTGATGCGTGTATGTATGAGGTTACAAAGGACAGAGGCCGGGCATCGGGCCGTTGCCAGGAATCCATTCGGATATCCACTCACTCATTCATGGCAATAGGCCGGGCGGGTGTTGGTATGTAGTTACAAAGGACAGAGGCCGGGCAGCGAGCCGTTGCCAGGAATACACACGCAAATCCACTCACGCAGTCATGGCACTAGGCCGGGCACGAGCACGTACCACAGCTCGGCCGGTGATGCCAGCCAAAGAGCCGGGCGGGTGTTGGTATGTATGAATGCATGTAACCATGGCCACAGGGACATTGTACTGGCGTTCTCATAGGTACTTGAGGGCATTGTATCAGCACTTAAGACTGCATCAATTCGCATGGTGACGGTCACTTCAGTTTACTCTCTATAACTTGAGCTCATAAGCTTGTGTTGCCTAGGCCACTCACATGCTTAGCTGCCTTGGAACCATCCTAGTTCAGGACCTTTGTAAGATCATGAAAACAGCAAGCAACGGCGCTGCACCAGGACACCGTTGCGTGGCAGTGAAGATGTCGCTCACATTTGACCATTGCGGTGGCTCTGTGCAAAGCTGTGGCTACAGATGCAGGGTTGACACGGGGGCGCACGTGGCTCTTGTGGCGGCCATGAGCTGCGGTCCAGCGCCGCCGCGACACATGCGCCCTCGAACCGGCTGCACACGAAGAACGCGAACAGCGACACCATGCATGCCGCCGAGGCGACGGCGGTGCTGCACGACATCGCTGCCGTGCCGGCCGCCCCGCTCTGCGGCACATCGTACGGGATCTGCACCACCCACCGCACGTCGGCCTCCGGCACGCGCGCCGCTGCGGCGACGACACGGCGGCGCGCGCTGATGCGCTCCGCCGCATCGGCGACGACCGCCTCGACCATCCGAATGTCCGGCTCGATTGCCGCTGAGTCAGCAGCGGCGGTTTCGCCTCCGCCCGCCGGGAAGTCGAAGCGGTTGGTAGCGGACGCAGCGGATGCGTCTGGCCAGGTATCCCAGTTTGAGCGTGCGGTGGCCCCCCCAGCCACGGTGTCCAGGGTCGGGAAGGGGTCCGCGAAGACTTCCGACGCGGAGAGAGGCGCGCAGTGCGCGGTGGGCGGGAATGGGTCCTGCTTTGGGAGGGCGAGCGTGAGTGGGGCGTTGACGGTGGGGGGTGGCGCGGGGGCCATCTCGAACGGTGCCGGCCGCATGGACACCTCGCCTCCACTGCAGTCTGTGCCGGCACCAGAGAGCGCACGCGAGGCCTCTGTACCGCCAGACGGAGTATGTACGGGCGGAGGGGAGGGGCTGGCGGAGGCGCGGGGGGCCGAGGCAGCAGGCTGTGTCGCTGTGGGCGTTTCAGTGGCTGCCAGGGCGCCGGTGGCGCATCGATTCGCGGTGGTGGTGGAGGAGGTGGATACGTGGCGAGAGGGTGGCTGCTGCGAGGGTGTGGGGGAGGGAGCGATGACCGAGACGAGCGCGAGTGCGGCCTCTGCGGCGCGGCGCACGAGCTGCTCGTTTGCATCTCTGTGGCCCTGCAGGCGGGCCTTGGCGGCGGCGAGGCTATCCTGGGCGGCCGACACGTGGGATTGCGCATCGGCAAGCTCTTGCTGCACGGCAGGTCCACGCTGGTGACGCTGATTTCATGGATAGCTGAGGACCGTGATCCTTTTGGTGCACCAAGCATGGAGATTGTTCTGTGGTGGAGGGCCATTCTGAGCTTCTGACAAGGCAGAGGTATGGTATGCGGCCGCATTGCTTGATGATCATTGTGATTGTGGTGCATGGGTGGATGTTGCGGATCGTGGTAGATGTGGTGTATGGCCATATTGTATGCAGCATGCTGTTCTGTCGCATATGCCCTGCTCTCGCGAGAGTGAGACCGGTGGAGTTGAATGGCAGAGGACCAACAGACTCCGTCACAATAAGCGAGTTTGCAATTGCATGTCCAATTTCATTGCCCGTGGTTCTTGGCCCTTTGCTAGGTCGCAGGCGTGCCGCTGACGCAGATGCACCTTGCAATCAAATGACCTTCGAATTGAACCACACCTTCTGGCGCTCTCTATACCGAGCCTGCGCCAGCCGATTCTTTTCTCGTGTGCGGTCTAGTCTGGTACTCATCTTTGTACTTTTTGCTTGCTTGTCACAGCCTGGCCGAGCGACTCTCGGCTCTAGGGCTCCAGAGAAAGTAGTAAAGGTAGGGCACTCGAGAGCGGGCAGCGGTATGTCAGGCCCAGAAGGAAGTACTGCTGAAAGCAGGGGATCGTCGAAGATGTTCGCATCGAAGTCCATGGACAGCTGGGCCAGGTCGAAGTCCAGAACGTCATCCCCCATGCCGTCTTCAGGCAGCGCCCCGTACGAAGACATCGTAGCAGCTAGCTCTGTACCTTACAATTTACGATGGCCCTGCTGTATGTATAGCGTCGGCCATGTGTCACACCTACGCTAGCACCATGGCGTTGTCGAGCGTGAGAGGCATGGGCAGCAGACTGACGATGTCTGTCTGGCCTCTGGGCAGATGGTGGAGCTGTTGCAGTGCCTGTGGTCGCGCTGGGTGGCATCCGAACTGACTGACGCATATTCCAACGCTGTAAGCGGTGTTGATTGGGATGACGTTGCAGACGTGTGATCATGCGTTAACATGGCGACAGGTGTTGCCGAGCGTCTCCGCTCTTGTCGCTACGGTTAAGCAGCACTGGATGTTTCTCGTTGTGGGGGCGACAGGCACGCAATTCCTCAGCACCACACTGTACAACAATGTGCTTTGTGTGGAGTTTTCAAAAGGTGACATCGCTTCAAGCATTCAGCAGTTCGAAACAGGTAGTGCGGTTCAAACCGCTGGCTGTGCAAGCTCTGCGACCACTATTCTCAGCGAGGCTGCCAGCACCAACAATAGAACAAAGACCTTCAAGTTTTGTGACTAAATCAAGTGGTCGAAAGTGGCAGTTGCTTTATCGTGAGGTGACCTTCTCCTGGATGTCCACTCCGGCTAGGCTGGCGCTGGCGAGACAGCCAGCGTCCTTTAGCAGCGGAATTCAAAGACACGGAAAGTCTATATCACACCCTATAGCACGACGAGCGGCACCAGCCGGCGAAAATGGATATGTATCGCCGACCGTAGATAGCCGGACTGAGTACGTCGCGGAGACACGGCTGCCAACACGGAACGGGCGGTACCGATTACGCGGGTACAGGCACACGGTACGCCTCTGACTGGCATGCCTCCATTTCCAGGCAAGGGTTCCAGGAGGCGAATGTGTAGATGCGTCAGCTTATGGTATTCCGGGGGGCCCACATGCCCAGGCCTGGGGTGTGTAGCGATCACAGAAGTGTGCACAACACAGGTTGACAATGGCATAACATGGACCGAGCCCACTGCGATGATATATGGTAGTCCAGATGGCGGGGACGAGGTGCGACCATTACACGCCCTCGTGCCAGCGCTCCTTGACAGCGTGCCGTTTACTGCTCGCATGGACTCAATAGTGAAACGTGCAGCCATATGGAACAAACACATCTCTGTCTTATACCTCTGCGTTGTGGCGCGCTTTGTGAAGCTCAGGTTCTCTCCGCGCCCAAGAAACGCAGACCACACGACTGAGCTGCAGGTGCCCGTACGAGTGCATGATGCTTGCTTCACTTCAGGTACGGACCTCGTGACGATGCACACCTGGTGAGTCTACGGTGTAAATCTGCAAGCGATTTCCCTGGTTGTTGCTCGCGGTGCTACCTGCGTTGCTTGCTTTGTCCTTGTAACACCTGGTGAGTCTACGGTGTAAATCTGCAATCAGCTCCGCACCTATCACAGGTTCGTGTGCTGACGGCCTGTGATTACAGCAACTCAAGAGCACCCCATGTCGCGCAAGCTGCCATGTCGAGTCAGTGGCACCACAAACTGCGCTCAACATCTGCCTTTCAATGCGTTGCAGAAGTGTTGGGCTCCTTGAAGTGTGACTGCGCCGAGCAGCTGCAGCTTGCCTTGGACTACATTAGAGACAACTCTCCTGGGCTGGTCATTTACCTGCAACAGGAGGGTCGAGGGATCGGCCTAGCGAATAAGATTGCAGCCTACTCACTGCAGGCATGCTTCTCCTGCTCAACCGTCTGCACAAGGCCAATGTCGAACTACTGTAAGCCTGCCTACCATACAGCAGCTCAGACATGCCTGGCGCCACGAGGCCCTGCAGCCCCCCGATGAGTACAGCCCCCTGGCGAGTGCTGCACAGCTGTTTTGAGGCCATCACGTCCCAAACATGTCACAAATGAATCTCCAAGGGCCGCTGTGAGCTAGAATACGCCGCATGCACATCGCAGCAGCCCCACTACTTCTCTGGACAGCATTTCACGGACCAGCGCCGCACGAAACCGCGTCACCACGTCCTCCGTTGAAACCGTTGCGCAAGCATAGTAGCGGCGCTGTGCAACTGCCATGCTGTAAGCATTACTACTGTGGATGTGGGGTGAGAGGTGTGGCGCGCGGTGCAGGAGAAGGGCTTTGACACGGTGGACGCGAACCGCCAGCTCGGGCTGCCGGACGATGCGAGGGAGTACACCTCGGTGAAGAACATCCTCGCCGACCTCAACATCTCAAGTATCAAGCTCATCGTGCGCCCCCCCCCCCCCCCCCCCCCCCCCCCCCCCGAAACCCTCCCACGCGGCGCACTGCAGCGTCTGCCCCACTCCTTGCCGCCGTGACGTGGGGCCGTCCGCTTCGCGACCACTGGCGCGCGCCGCCGGCCTCGTTCACATGTCACTGCCGCATGCGTTCCCATGACAGACAGCACACTCCGCACTGGTGTGATGTGCGTCAGCCCGCCACGGTCCCTTCCCTGCATGCGTGTGCTTTCTCTGTGCTCTCGCGGCTTGTTCCGGCGGCCACCCCTCGCACAAGTGCGTGCAGACAAACACACGCGCGCGCGCATGTGCAGCCGTACGCATGCAGGTTCGATGCGACTCTGGGCGTGTGTGTGCAGACGAACAACCCTCGAAAGATCCGGCTGCTCGAGGCGCTCGGCGTCGTCGTCACCGGCCGCATCCCCTGCCTCGTCAAGCCGGGGGAATTCAGCTCGGACTACCTCCAGGCGAAGGGCCGCCGCATGGAGCACCTCGATCTCGATGGGGACTGGTGCTACTGGGACCACAGCGGCGAGAAGGACCCCGCGCACCCGCCGCGCCCGATCGACGAGCAGACGTTCTAGGCCCCCTCCCTGTGCGGCTGCGCGGCATCGCCCTACAGCCGGCCCCCCGCCCTTTGCGGGTGGTCGCGCGGCCGTCCATGGTTCGGACGCGGTTGGAGTATCAGCGTGGTGTGTGCACGACTGGCTGCGTGTCGTGCGCATCCGGGCGATTGTCAACAGCGCGTGTCCACCAGCGGTCTGTTCAGCGAGGGCGGGGTGTGCCCGGCCTGGAGGCAGCTCGTGCGGCGGTGCCAGAGCGTGCCGCTGGGAGTGGGGGCGCATGCCATCGTTCCAACGTGCCGCCTGCAGCACCGGCGAGGGCTGCGGTTGTGGTGCGGCGGCGGCGGCGGCGGAATGCAGCGCGAGGCGGCGGCAGGCAGCCGCTGAAGTGGCCATCAGCTGGGGCAACGTGTGCGGCTGGTGCACAGATGGAGGTGAGGGCGGTGGCAATGCGGCAGAGGACAGGGCGCCGTGGGGGGGGTGGCTGGCGGCGCGGGGGCGCATGCATCAGGGAGTGCATCAGGGGCGGCCGTGGTTGAGCACCCCGGCGTTGATGCCGGGTGATTTGCATGCACAGGCAGCTGTCCTGTTTGGACGAAGTTTTGGTGAAGGCAGGCAGTGATGGAGTGATTTGAGTCCACTAGCGGCACTCTTGCGTGGTGATTGTGGCTGTGGTGGCCTGCCGCGCCGGCACAGTGCATGCGGCGGCCGTGCAGGCTTCCGCGCGGCGGTCCATCCACGTGTTCCAGGTGTAAAGCATTGTGTTGCCGAATGACAGATAAACGATAGACGAGTCAGCTGGGAGTCAACTGGATCTGCTTTCGTTCGTGGTTTGTGGCTGGATGCATGCGGCGGTGTAGGCCACGGCGGTGCCATCGGAGCATGGGCACCAGCGCGGCAGGTTCTGGCCCCCTGCTGCCACACCCGCAGTCTCTGCTTGCTTCAGCGTGGACGACACAGCCGCCAAGGCGACCGCGCAGCCGGCGTGGTCACCGCGGCCCGTGGCTGCAGCAGCGGTCCGCAGCTGCCGAGTGCAGCGCGCGCGCTCACAAACTCCCCCCGAAACAGGCGACGCGGCGACGTGGCCGCGGCGGTCGGTCATGCCGTGGACGTGCTGTGCTGCGTGCTGTGCGGCGTGCAGCAGTGCGCAGCATGGACGCAGCGCGTGTGTGCAGGTCGGTGCCGCCGGGGGCGCTGGTACTGCAGCTGTCTGTGTGTCGGAGGTCCAGTGAATGGTATGGTGCACGTGCGGGATGCGATGTGTGAGTCTAGGCGGCGGTGCCGCTGGTTCGAGTGCGTCGCGGTGATGCAGTGGCGGCCCTCAGCTACAGCACCGCAAGGCCGCTGCTGCTGCCGGGATATGTATCCGGTGGACATGAAGCGGGTTCCGGCAACGAGGCAGCTTGCGTAGCGGACGGCCGCACCGTCTTGGCGGCCTGGTGGGTACTGCTTGTGAGGGAACACCGATGCATTCAGGCTAGTGTTGCTTGTGCGTGTGCTGCATGTGGTGAAATGTCCCGAGATGCTGTTACGCCTGCTTTCCTGTGCGGTCTGGCATACAAGTCCTCTGCAGGGCAGAGAGGATTGTGTGACAGATGAACGATGTGCAAGATGTGTTGTACGTGCCAACTGCTCTTCAGGTTGCGGTGTGTGCCACTGGCGCTGTCATGATGCAAAGAATCATACGCTTTTCGCACATGACTGTGTAGTTTTGTTGATGACATTGACCACTCCAGGAAACGAGAACCAGTTGACCTGGGCCTGAGCGTGCTGCGTGCTGCGTGCTGCGTGCTGCGTGCTTGCACATCCTCCATGCACAGTGCACTGCAATAGCCATATCTCCAGATAAAATGTGAAGTAGGTTGGTCTAGGCGTTGCTGATGCTAGTTGACCGTGTGGCACCCTGCCACGTGATGTCAACGATCTTGAGGCACAAGTGCTGTACGTATGGATGATGTTGGTAGCAAGATGAGTGTGTGGGTGTGTGTGGCTGATCGTATAGCTGCTGTACTCTCTGCACGGACGGAGCACGCTCCGATGGGTGTGAGAATAGAGTTGTGGAAGCCCGCTGAAGGCAACGTGACAGTTGTTTACGCAGACACCCTTGCATGCGCATTGGCTGTGGCATCTTTATGCAGTAGACTGGAAGGCTGTGCAGGTGGCCTGCCTGCAAACAACATCGATTCGTGGATGCGTAGCCACTTGCGACGTCACAAAAGCTGCTGTTGAAGCTTTGAAGAGCGGCAGGAATGCCTGTTGCCAGGGTGCTGGGGCAACGCTTGTTTCGGAATGTCGTTCAAAGGACAGCCGTCGCGGCGCTCTCAGGGCCTGGGTTGTGGCCACACGTTGAGCGTGGGGCCCACGTGTGAGGAGTCCGCGTGGCTCAGCTCAAGGGTTTCCCGCACCCGGCCTGTTCCTGGTATGCGACGAACGGGTATGTATATCGCATATTTGGAGCAGTGTCCACGCAAGTCTAACAAATCCACAGCTATCCTTCCTCCCGTTGCCGCCTCGTCACAGGAGCCATCTGGACCACGTTTTGTCGCAAAGATCTTGCCGCTCTTTGATTTGCAGAAGGAAACAGTAAAATGCAGAGTATCCGGACCGGTACGCTTACAAAGAAAATGATGTTGCACTGTTATGCGCTGCACGCTGCAGGCCATCGACGCTCGAGAGTCCTTGGTTCGGCGTTGTCGAGCACACTTGCGCCTGGAGTGGCTGTCCACGGCGAGAGACCCTAGTCGAGTAACTGTGGCAGTCCATGTGTTCAATGATTCAACGTGATCGCCTAGGCACACCATTGTGCAACTTAGTGCGACCGTGTCGCTTGTCACTGCCCGCTCTAGCTGCTCGTGAACTGCTGAGCATCTCAACACCAGGAGCGTAAAAAGTCTTTATACTGTTCAACAGCTTCGAGGCTCTGTTTTGACAGTGCTTTCTCGGTTTGACTGCATGCCTCCGTCGCACCGCGCTGGTGTCGCAGCTTGACGGATTGTCTAGATGTCCGCCAAGCTCAAGGGATACGCAAGAGGCAGGGCAGACCCGTAGACAGCAGCATGCACACGAAGTCATTGACTGGAGGACTTTTATGGATTGTACAGGTTCGAGGGCTTTCCAGCCCGCCCTCGCAAGACGTCAAGCGCCAGCAGCCAGGCGCTGTGATTGTGAAGCCGAGATGCAATTCATCAAGGGCCTTCCCGAACCTTGTGTCCCGGACATTGGCCTGACACGCTCAAAGGACGGATCCAACGGAGTGGGTGCGCTCCAGATAGTGACAGGGTGTACATCCATGTGCTACGGACTACACCTGCCTGTGCACGCTCGAGCCTGCTATGAGCTCTCGCAACGCATGCCATCTGTCAGCTGTAAACATGCTTCCATATCAAATGATGTGCCCGTCTGACTGGTGCCGCAAACGCGTGCAGCTTCCTTCGTCTTCGAAGGACCATCCGTTTTCGAGGCGGACAACGCTCTAGGAGAGATTACAGGACTCTACATGGTCGACGAGGAGGGCGAACTGGCGTCGGTGGATGTTAACGCAGTGTTTGTGAACGGGAAGCCCTCAAAGATCGAGTGCAAGTATGTCTCTCTGTACACGTCCCTGGGTTGCGGTCAGTCTCCGTGATTGACATGAGAAGTTCTCTAGCGGCAGGTTCACTACATTTACTGAAAACTCTTCATTCTGCAGGTATGTCATGCGCTCCAGCATGGAATGGGACCGTTTCATGCGGTTCATGGAGAGGTACGCAGAGGAGAACCAGCTCGGCTTCGAAGGGTGCGCCTCCTACTGCATACACCACCACGCAAAAAGCCGAGTCTGCCCGTGAGAATATCCACGTCAATAAATAGAATTTGTACGCTATACAAATCGAACAGGTGTCAGCGGCTGCACTGCCACTGCTGCTTCGCTGTCCTACCCAATGTCCTGGTAGAACGTGATCTGCACTATCGTCGTCCGCTCTAGCCAAGGAGATCGTTGACCGTACAACATCTATATGGTGCAGTGACACACTGTCAAGCTCAATGCCCATCCCGCCGTTGACACTCCAATGGTGCTCGCATTGACACACGAACAGTGCCCCCCAGAAGCTGTACTCGAACCTACAGTGCTGTGCAGGAAGTAAGCAACTGACCAGTTGCAGTCCGGAGACCTGCACAGCATCTTCTCCCACATGCTGGCGCACCATCTGGACTACGGACATGCTCACTGGCCCACCATCATTTGTAGCGGGCCAGCAACAGCACACTGCTGATTTGGATCGCACCGATCCGTAATCACATGGCACACGAAGCGCATCATTGAGGATGGTTTCGGATAATCTCGCATGTTGGCAGTCTCTGCTGCTGCGGTGTGGCGCAGGCTGCGCTGGTCCTATCAGATGCTGTATCCCGGGCCCATCAGCAACAATGCACAGCAACACAGCGGCAGCTGCTGCGAGCGCCTGTGGAGCTCTAGGAGAACCTGTCAATGAACCCGTGATTCTGGAGTGGGCGTAGATGTATCATTCTGATATACAGATAGCACTCAGTTTGGAGTTAGTAAAGCATGCAACGTGATGCCATTTCGCTGCAGCTGCACTGTACCTCGTTATCTCGAGTACTGCAGCGCTGCGGGCCGCTGCCAGGGTGGCACAGCTGACACTGTTCTGAACACAATAGGTACATAAGGCAAGACGCCACGGTTTACCTGCGGATTTTGACTCAGTATTCTAATCGTTATCTCGTGTAAACATTACTATCTATCCTCAACGGCTTCAGTTGGTATCGGTGAAGTTTCACTTTGATCGCGTGCACTATGCCCCACGGGGTTAAAGGTTTGAACCCGATGCTTCACATGCACGCGTATCATGATAGTTTTGTTGCTACTATCGACAACATTTCTGAGTCAATTTACGATCCCCAATCGGAGTGTCTCGGGTTGCTTGTGTTGGGCTCCCGTGACGCCGCCCGTATAGTGTTGCTATGTGCACGAGTGTTAGTTTTTGTGGACGAATTCTCGAATTGCCGTGATTTTTCGTCTGCGATTAACTTCTGTCGACACGTAAGTTATACGTTAGGAAGGCGCAAAGTCTTGAATGTCGGCGCCGGATTGCTCCGGGCCTTTGTTCACGTGTGGGCGAGTGCTCCGCACCCCACATAGAGCACGCTCGTCACATACAAATGCTGATTTTCTGAGCAGCCCCGCACACACGGGCTTGTTCCATACTGGCTCATCGCTAGTATCATGAATTTTGGTCGTTTGGAAGCTATTTTCGATTGTCTACTCGCTAGAGCCGTACGTTGGGCGCTAGCTACGCCCCCTCGGCACGCCTCATCTAGCTTTTCCTATTTGTCGGCGGCCACCGACAATTCTAGGACCGTAGTAGGTCCTTTGGTAGCCCTTTAGGGTCCCACAGGGGTCCTTCGAATATTCCGCGTCGCGAGTTTTCGCGATTGCGATCTTGAATGCATGTGCACAAGCACTACCCCAAGCACGCATGCGCCCCATTTCAAAAGCGCGTGCTCGAGGCAACATGCAATATGACGGTCTCTTTGATCTTCGAATTCGGTCGTGCTACTCGTGCTGGTAGCCATCGTCCACCTCGTGTTCATTTATACGTCGACCCGGAACTAGATATGTCCCAAAACCAACCCACCGGTTCCGGATCTCAAGGACAAGGTAATCCACCATCATCCCACAATGTTCCTTCTACTAGTACGACGACAGGTGCAACTTTGAACCAGTTATTGCCAAAAGGTACTCTCTCTTTGCCCGAGTTTACTGGTACGCCTGAAACTCGTGTGCATGCATCGCACTTCTTGGCACGCGTCGAACGAGTTTTCGCATTGGAACGTTCACTTCCCGAGTATGCCAAGCTAGTTGCTGTGCAAAGTTGCTTTCCGCTGAGTTCGCCAGCATCCACGTGGTATCAGCTCAAATTTCATGAGTTCTCGACGCTAGATGATTTTGTCGAAGCTTTTAAGAAGCGTTTCGGTGCCTCGGACATTGACACATCGTATTTGCGTCGCCAGTTTCGCCGCTTCCGTCAACATGACGGAGATACAGTGAACAAGTATTATACAGCGTTATTACAGTTGTCGTCGCAAATTGCGTTGAACGGTACTGGTCTGTCCGACAGCGACATCGTGGACCAATTTGTCCACGGTCTCAAACCGGCATTGTCCGACTTGGTTTTTCACGAGCAGATCCGTGCTGGTCGCGCATACACGCTTGATGAAATTGTTAAAATTGCTGAAGACATTGAGCGCAGCGAACGTCTGAAGAATCGAAAGATTCCTGCCGGTGCTCCCGGTAAGAACGTGGCCCCGCAAGCCAATGCATTGCAAAAAACTGGCAAGTACTGTGCATACCACAAGAGCACATCGCATAACACTGACGATTGCAAGCGAGTGATTCAGTTGAAGAAAGAGGGTAAGTGGCGTGGGAAGCCAGTTGAAAAAGCCCAAGCGAATTAACTTTCGCTATGCCCGGGCGAGTTGTTTTCGAGGCTCGGAAACAACCGTCCCCCGAACTCGAACACGAGTTCGCGCCCCTTGAGGGTGCCTACGGTGATGATGATCTCGTCTATGACGTGTCTGAATTGCCCTCGAGTGATGCTAAGCACACTCCAGCCCGTCTCTCTAGAGACTGTGGCTCGAAGCCTCCCGTTTGGGACGCGAAGCCTTCGGGCGCTCATGGCCGCAAGGCTATGCTCAGCAGAAAGGAGAAATCCACTGCTTCAGAGCTTGGTGATATCACCATTTGCTCTTTGCCTTTAGGCAAGAGGTCTATGACCTTCGAAGGGCAAGCACTCCATGAGTATTGCCTCTTCCTGGCCGACACCGGCGCGTCACACTCTTTCATTTCGAAAGAATTCTGTGACACAAGAGGAATTCGCTTTCGCGAATATGCCTCTTCGGCCAAGCTGGCCAATGGCTCGTCCACGCCGATTATCGGACAGGTTCACTCCATGTGGGTGCAGCTTGGGCCGTTTCGAGCGAAACACCATTTCTTGGTTGTGGACATGCCACAGTTTCATGCCATACTCGGCATGGATTTCATGGATGCGCACCATGCGGTGCTAGCTCCACACGCACGTACTATGCGCCTTAATTACAATGGCAGCACTGTCGTGCTTCACGCACACTCTGAGGATTCTGTCCCAGAATTCGAGTCCGATTTCATTGAACTCTGTACGTTTCAACAGTTTGCGGCAGACGTGAAACATCTGCCAGCTGAGCAAGTGCAGCATGCGTTCATGGCCTGTGTAACGCCTGAACTGCGCGCTGTCACAGCGGATCAAGCTCCTGGAGCTGACGATCCGGAGATGCGCAAACTACTTGACGAGTTCAAGGACGTCTTGGTGCCTCAGATTCCAGGCGGTCTGCCACCTGTGCGGACCGCTGCAGATGGGTCCATAATCGAACACACGATTGAAACCGCGCCGGACGTTACGCCTTCGTCGCGTCCTCCATTGCCGTTTACGGCTGAGGAACATGCGATAATTAAGCAGTACATTGCTGATTTCATCGCGAAAGGCTGGATCAAGCCATCCCTGTCACCATGGGCTGCGCCCGTGCTGTTTGTGCCTAAGAAGCCTGATCCAGTTACAGGCAAACGTTCCTGGCGTATGGTCATTTCGTACGTCAAATTGAATTCGAAAACACTCAACAGGATTGCGTACCGGTTGCCGCGTACTGCAGACCTGCTCACACGCATGTCTGGTGCATGTTACTTCAGCAAGCTGGACTTGCTCGACGGGTACTATCAAATCCGAATGAAAAAGGAGGATATACCTAAGACTGCGTTCACCACGCCGTATGGGAACTTCGAGTTCCTTGTCATGCCTATGGGCTTGTGCGGTGCAGCGTCAACGTTCCAGTTTCTGATGGACGATGCGTTCAGGTATAATGTACGGCTGCCTTCGGGCCAGTATTTGTCCTTCTTGCATTTCATCGCAATCTATCTTGACGATGTTTGCATATTCAGTCGCTCTCGTGAAGAGCATCTGATGCACATTCGCGCTGTTTTACAACGGCTGCGTGAACGGCAACTGTACGTTAAGCCGTCCAAGTGCATGTGGCTGCAGACTACGATCGATTTTCTCGGTCACGTTGTCAGCGCCGATGGCGTGGCCATCGACCCTCTCCGGGGGGAGGCACTACAGCGTTGGCCTGAGCCAAACAATGTGTCTGAAGTGCGCTCTCTGCTCGGGACCTTCGGGTTCTGGCGAGCGTACATCAAGAACTACGCAGATGTTGCTGCTCCTCTCACAGAGCTCACTAGTAAGAGCACTCCATGGCGTTGGGGCGACCGCGAGCAAGCTGCCTTGTGCAAGCTCAAGCAAGCAGTCCTCGACGCACCAGTGCTAATGCACCCAGACACATCGAAACCTTTCTTTGTTGTCACAGATGCATCTAATTATGCAGTTGGTGCATCCCTCGAACAGGAGCCTGTTCCAGAGCAAAGACGTCCCATAACGTTCTTCTCACACAGCCTCAACCACGCTGCACGAAATTATCCTGTGCACGAGCGAGAGCTCCTCGCTATCGTGTTGGCACTACGTGTCTGGCGACACTTTCTATACGGATCTGAGTTCAAAGTCATTTGTCAGACTGATCACAGGCCGCTGCAACATTTCATGACACAGGCGTCGCTTTCAGCGCGTCAGGTCCGTTGGCAGCAGTTCCTGTCCGAGTTCAACCTCACTGTCAAGTACATTCCGGGTGACTCGAATGACTTCGCTGACGGTCTGTCACGTCGACCAGATCTTAAGCTAATGATTATCGGTGCAGTCGCGCCATACGACAACTGGCTCAGTCGCATTCAGACTGCAGTCAAGCAGAACAGAGAGTCCTACAGGCTCTATAAACGAGTGCTGCAAGGCCCAGTGCACGTCTCGAAGACCTCGCATTACGCGCTACACAACGGTGTATTGTACTACGTCCGTGACAAGGTGCATGCGGTGTACGTGCCTGACCAAGGCCTGCTGCGTCGTGCGTTGCTGTCGGAGTATCACGACTCCCCATTGGCCGGACATTTCGGTTGGGAGAAGTGTTATCATGCTATTTCGCAGCATTATTATTGGCAGTCTATGCGCCAAGACATGAAAGACTACGTCTTGCGGTGCACGAAATGTCAATTGAACAAGCCTACAGTTCAGCCGAAGCCTCCGCTTCATCCGCTGGAGGTACCGAAAGGACCTTTCCATACAATCACACTCGATTGGTTGAAAGGACTTCCTACGACTGCTGAAGGTTACGATTCTGTACTGAATATCGTCGACAAATTCAGTAAATGGGCTATCATTGTCCCGATTGCTACGCATTCGACCACTAAAGACACAATCCGCATCCTGTGGGAGCGAGTCTTTAGCTGGGTTGGCCTACCTGAAGTGATCATTGGTGATCGCGACACCAGACTGACTGCGTCGATGATGCAAGCTCTCAAGAGCTTCCTTCGAGTCGAATTACGACTCTCCTCTGGGTACCACCCTCAGACCGATGGTCAAACGGAACAATTCCATCGCGTGTTTCTCACGTCATTGCGTTCATACGTGAACCAGTATCAGACTGATTGGGAACGCAGAGTCCCAGCATTTCTGTTCGCATATCACAACACTGTACATTCTGCTACAGGATATACGCCTCACAGACTACTGTTTGGCTGGTGTCCTCGTGATTTGCGTGCACCTCTCACTGGTTTGACGCAATCGCCTCACATTGATGTCGAAGTGTGGCTACACGAGCGCGTTGACGAATTCGCCAAAGTACACCTCACACTCGAGGATGCACGACAAGATCCTAGATCGCAAACGAGCTGCTGGTAGAGCTCCATCACGTCTATCATCCTTACTGGACATCCCTGCGGAGTACTTCGTGGTGAGGCATGATGGCGGAGTTGAGTGGCTTCATCAGAGCAAGCTGCAAGAGCCAGAAGAAAGGAAGTTGTTGAAGTTGTTTGAGAGGAAATTCAAGCGCACAGAGAAGTTGAAGTGTGCGTCAGTCAAGAGCTACGGCTCATCAATAATCGAAGAAGTTGAAGTCGATGAAGACTACGGAAGTGACGATGAGGTGGATGTAGTTTGGGAAAACGCCCTGCATGATTATTTCGGCCCTGATCGAGAAGGCCTGAGCTGAGCTTTGTCTGCTCTGCTGTTGTTTTGATTTTGATTGTGTGCTATCTTCTCCTGTGCAGCATACAGCTAGAGGGGAGGACTGATGCCATTTCGCTGCAGCTGCACTGTACCTCGTTATCTCGAGTACTGCAGCGCTGCGGGCCGCTGCCAGGGTGGCACAGCTGACACTGTTCTGAACACAATAGGTACATAAGGCAAGACGCCACGGTTTACCTGCGGATTTTGACTCAGTATTCTAATCGTTATCTCGTGTAAACATTACTATCTATCCTCAACGGCTTCACAACGCCTGCCTCGGATCCACATGCACTGTTCAGGTTGCTTGATTCTGTCGGTTCGGCGAGATGCTATGCTGTCATCTATGCATAGGTGTCGAGTCTCGAGCACTTTCAGACCATTGATGACAGTAAAATATGTTCAGTGTGTCAGTTGTTGTAGAACAACTCAGGGCATACTGCGTTTGAAGCATGATGTACTCACACGATGCACGCGAGAGTGATATGTGCACCTGGGAATGATGAAAGCTGCATGCAATGCGCACACATGATTGCCAGTATGATGTCATCCTGCTGAAAACTGTCTCTTGTCGTATGGTGTGCAGACACGGAGGTTGCTCCAGCAACACAGTCGAATATTTCATCAGCATAATGCTCTGCAGCTACGTGGGGCGATTGATAAATGCTGTGCATGGCAGCCTTTCAGGGAAACTGCATCATCTTTACACCCAAAACAAAAAAAAACGCTTCCGAATCCCGTAATTCTTTACTACGCGACATTAGCCTTGCCACGGTCACAGGGTGGCCATGCACAATGACGCCCTGAACATCAAGCACCATGCCCAGGCGGAACACCCGAGGAGCAAGCGCATTGGTTACAAGCCTCCTTGCCTCTCTATGAGGACTAGAATCCCCTGTGGACCCAGAAGAATCTCGTTCATAAGGCTCAGCACAAACGTCCAGACGATGGGGGAGATGTCCACGCCCCCAATGGGTTGGATCAGCTTCCGAGTGGGGCCTAGCACTGGCTCAGTGGGCTTGTAGAAGATAGCCCATGGAAGCTTCTTGTCTGTGTTGTAGGCTGGGTCCCAGCTCATGATGATGCGCATGATAAAGAAAAATTCCAGTACCGCAAGAGTTGGTTTGAGGATCCCCGCAATCAGGCTAGCCTGTTGGCCGTCCAGACACAGACTCACCACCTCCGCGACTGCGTTGACGCGAACAGGACGATGTAATCGCCTGCTGCGGCCTGGGGCTACCGCTTGTCGAAGCGACGCCAAGCAAGGGCGCATTCTAGTTGTGGCTGACATGGGACGAATTGTTATGCCGTAAAGTTGACTGACAAAACACACGAATTGCAAATCGACGTGCACGTAGACCCTTTACAAGTCACCTAAGGCTGCGGTGCTTGATCACGGCTGTTTATACCAAGCATTTCGCTACAGTAGCGCGCCAGAAATCACTGGACGCGGCTGACACGGTGCACCACGCTCCATCACTGAATTATGAACGGATGGAGCCGTGGCCCAGCCTCCAGACGCGCTACTGTTCAGCAATTTGATCGCCATGCTCTAAAGTATCTGGTTCGTGGAATCCGGCGATGGTGTCACTGCTGAAATTACCTGCCTTGTGCATTCGTGCAGAATGATGACAACGGCGACGCAATCGGCACTAGCCGACTGGAAATTCCACATGTGCACTGGTAATTCTTACAGTGCTACTTTCTGTACGTAGACTATCATTGCGACAGTTTCCGGCTCCCCTCCGGCCATCCGCACGGCCTGTGCATCAAAATGCCCCCCTTCACCGCACAAGATGTTGCTGATCAGTGCATGCTGCAGCTCATGTTCAAGCATAAATGTATGCTGGAGAGCACTGCCCAGGATGTATGTGCTCAGATCTACGGAGACAGTTCCGGTAAGTCTGTCATCGCAATCACTTTGAACCTGGACCTTGATCCCAGAGGCTCAGATAAGTATGGCTCATTGCAGAAGAAAATTATTTAGCGTCCCTCTCTCGTGTGGGTAAGTTGTTGGAAGATCTCAAGATGCAGATCAAGACTGTGAGACATTTCGTATGCTGCCCTTCCATGGCTCCCCGTAGCCTGTCAGAACGTCGGGCTAGATGTGACGCACATTATGTAGCAATTTCAGTTCAGCAAGCAGCACGCAAATTCTGAAATTCTACTATCTCTCACAAGGTCACAATCCCTCTTTCACAGCTAATGTGCCTGCAGAACGACCAAAACAAGTACATAGCATTGATCAATCAGGTGTGGTCATCTTTGAAAGCATGTAATACATGATAGCATGTGCCACGTTCCATTGCCCAGCAAAGATGCCTGTGGCTGCTCGGACGGTTTTGTTCAATGCAGGCTGAAGATGAGCCTGCAAAGCTGTCGTCCAAGTACACATTTGCAGAAATGCAGTTCTTCTACATCCTAGTGCGATCCACATTCTGACCCTTGCCTTCTCCACTAGCGCGTCATTTGTAAGATCTGGCCTGTTCCAGCGCTGCAGCGGATTCAATGCCAGAATGCCGGACGCTGCACACCCGCTCACACTTATGCAGCGACATCCGCCGTTGCCTGCACACCCGCTCAAGCTCACCCCTCCATCCCGACACCCAGCAGCACTTGTGTTCCACGCATACAAGCACACGCACTTCGAGCTGGCTGGCGTGATGTGCAGATCGAGCAGATCGCGACACAGGAGGACGCGGAGGACGGCGCGTGCTGGCTGGGTGTTAACGACGCCCTGAACCTCAGCACAGCCACACCGCCACACATGACGCAGTTCACGCAGCCGCAGGGGGACGCCCCCGCGGAGTCGACGCGGCTGAGCATCTCCGCCAAGGAGGAGGCCCTCGAGCGCCTCATCGCCGACTGGTGGCTGCTGCAGGACGACTCTGGCCGCCTCTCGATCGGGGTGCGCCGCGCCTGCGTGCCCCCCTGCTGCTGCCCGCTCGCTGCTGACGCACCTGCGCTCTTCGCAACAGCATCTACCCCCTGCGCTGCCGACACCTGTGCTTGCGCCCACGGCCTGAATAGCTTCCGTGCTGCCGCGCCTCTGTCTTTGTTTCCGCAGTCTCTGCCAGCTGGTGTGCCTAGTGCATGCTTGTGCTATCGTGGCATAGAGCAGCGTGCCTGTGTGTTCCTGCTGCTGGCGCAGGGCCGCTGTACTTTGACCCCTCCCTTACGGTGCGGCGATCCAGGTTTCAGGGTTCCTGAGTGACCTCGTCTGGAGCGTCGGTGCATCGTTCCCAGTTACATGCATTCAATCCAAGGAACGTTCATAGCCTGCTTGTGATGTGTGGAGCATCAGGTCAGGGCGCCGGCATGCGGTCGCATTGACACAGACCTGGTGGGGGGGGGGGGGGGGGAGTGAGCGCGCCTGCTGCTGCTGCAGCCCCGGACGTTCCTCGAGCTGCGGCAGTACCTCCTGGAGCTCAACCTCTCTGACGAGACGAAGCAGGTCTGGGAAGCCGCACTGTGAGCGACGAGGGACTCGGCTGCTGTGACAGCCACCATGCATCGCGGCTTTGCTCGGATGCCAATTCCCGGCACCCCTGCCCCCCGCCGTGTGCATCGTGCAGCGCTGGCTGGCACGGTTCGCTTCCCCTTCCTGGGCAGGCAGTGCACGCGCGAGATGTGCGGTGCTGCTGCCAGACGTGCCACGTTGTGGCAGACCTGGCGGGGCGACGAATCCATGCAATGGCGTTTGAGCTGCTGCGGCGAGACCAGTTTGGTGGGCGTGGCTGGAGTGGGGTCAGGCTATTGGAGGCACCGGGGTGGCAGAACATTGTGCCACTCGGTGTATTTGTACCGTGTTCTTTCACTGCGATTCTTTTGCTTTGTTGGATTGGCTGCTTGCAAGGGGTTACCTGCATGGGTGTACTGTGATGCGTGTGGATGCATGTGTGTTACAAGGACAAAGTAAGCAAGGCAGGTAGCACCGCGAGCAACCACCAGGGACGCATGCGTGTATGCATCATTGCGTTCCCATGTCCATAGGGTGCTGTGCATAGGCCATGCAATTGCACACAATGCGATGCCTGGTCGGCGTGTTGGGGGCTGCTGTTTTGTGCATATATTTTCCGGTGGACATGGGGCATTCCTCGGATGATGACGAGGTTTGTGTCCATTTGGTGTTGCTGTTGCTGAGCAGGCACGCCCCTACAGTGGATCTTTGTTTTATTCTCGGGTCCTTGAGGCTGATGGTGCGTGGTGCATATGGACGCTACGGGATAGCTCTGGCCCTGTGAAAGCATTCAGGGACCTAGCGTGATGTGGGCGAAGGAAGTGATGCTGTAATATCTGTGCTTGGTGAAATGTGTGTGGGTCGCCTGTGCCTTCTATGCACATCGCCTTACTGTCGAGAGTTCTTGACATCTCGATCTGATAGTGCCATACAGGCATTTGGAACTGCAGGCCACAAGGATGAAGCATGCCAGTCTCAATCGGATGAGCACCCTCTGTCAACACGCACATGACTTGTCAGTCTGAGTGATGACCCGATCGAGGCCAATCAAGCGGACTTGGAGCTGTGCACAGCTGTGTGAGTACGATGTAATATGCATGCATGCGATCTGAATTCTACTGCCACCCGAACGGTTCGCCGAATCTAGGGCAAGGAAGTAGTTCGATCACTCGTATCAGGTCTTTGAGGAAACGGAACTCTACCTCCTGAGCCCGTTGCTGAGGCCTTGTTCCTTCCGCGTGCGCAAGCCCGTTCGACGCCTTGCGTCGGTGGAGTGGATCCATGCATGGAGCGTCATAGCACACCCATACCGACGGGATGTCGCGCCGTTGGCAATGGGCATTCAGAGCGTGCGAATACATGCGGAAACCTTCGCATTCAGAGGGAACGAGACGTCTCAGCTTTTGCCTTTTGATATCTTCCCGTCATCTTTGGCGTCTGCTGTACTCACGCTCACGGCCGCAGTCCAGAGTTCATCTCACATCCGGCACCCTCGAGCTAGATCTATAAAACTAACAGAGCGACCATGTTGGACACCTTCATGAACTTTGTGTCGGTACGCGCTATCGGCTCTCGCTCCGCTCTCGTTGCATGCTGGGCAGCTTGTCAAAGTCGGGATACTCCGCTTCAGTGATGCGTCACACACGCCCATGCAGACTGAGCTGTGTGTCGGGAACCAAGCTGTGCATATGAACTTTCCCTTGTGGACGCACGCTGGCTGCAGGACCACGCCGATCTCGTCGGGAGCGGTGAGTTTGCGAGCCTGCTTGGCGTTGCTACCGACGACCCGAATGGCTACATGAAGACCAAGGGGCTAGCAATGGGCCGTGAAATTATGAGCAAGCTCATGCAATCAATATATGCTGATGATGGCATGCAACAGCCCGCGGATGCTGTCGGTGCGCCGTACGCTTGCTCCGTGAACTATTATTGGTCTGGATTGCATTTTGTCCCGGCAGCCTGCTGACAGGTTCCTCGAAGCACACAGGCCAGTTTCGGCACGCGCATATCCGAAGTTCAGGTTGAAGGTAGCTGCGTGACTGACACGAGCGCTCCGATGTAGTGGCAGTTGCAGGTGACTCAGATCTTTCATCTGGTTGCAAGTGCACAGTGGTCGCTCATATGTTTCGACAAGGCCGCATAGCAACAACAGCGTAGCACAGTCATCGTTATTCATCTTCAAGATGCGGTGCAGTTTCCCGGTCCATGACACCCGGCGACATGGTATCGAATGCCGGCCTTGGGCAAGGCAAGATGGGCTCCATGCTGGCGCCTCTAGTCGCAGGAATCGTGTCCTCCATTCAGGAGTGCGGTATCAAGGATGAGATCGTGCAGTTTGCGCAGAAGCGCGCCTTGAAATCCATCGAGGAGCACTCAGCAGTGATTTCCAGCCAAGGAGAAAAGTGTGTCCCCAGAAAGCCTTCGTGCCCTTGCCTTCACATGACAGAGCATCCAGCACAAGACATCTCTGAATACACAGGTTCGTGTGATGTAACGTATCCTGCCTATCTTCTGCTGACACAAAATGTCCTCGCCCACGAGCACGCTCTCTGAGACAACTCCTCTGTCTGCTGTGCCAGACACACCCGGACCTAGCCATGCTGAATGCAGTGCCTGTCCCGCAGGCTTGGGAACATGGTTGTGGAGGGCATCACCAGCGCAGTCAAAGCCCGCGCAGACCCGACTGCTGCAGCTGTGGCGGCGACGACCTCCCGCGCTGCGCCGCTAGTCGACGCCTCCGCCTTTGATGCTCCTGACCCTGCGTGCGCCCCCACCCCTTTCCTAACTCATTTGAATCTCCTACTTTGTATCTTCCCACACTCCGGCCTTGCCCATCGATGACTTCCTGAGTCCGCCTCGGACTTCTTCAATCACACAACAATCAACCACATGCAGCAGCCTCGCGCTGGCCACACGCAGCTGTTACCGTTCGCGCTCGCGGGAGCACCACGTGGGGGTGCGGCCAGACCCTGTGCAGACCCACCACCTCCAAACCACCCTGCACCTGGGTCACATCGGCCGCCCTCAGGTTGTGACCGGCTGACGGCAGCGTTCGCTGCTCTGCAAGCAACACCACGCACCGCGCCGTCCCCACGCCCATGCACCAGCCACCCGCGCAGCCGGCAGCTTGCGGTCAGAACCGCGTGGCTTTCACCGCAGGCAGCATGGCCACAGCAGCACTCTCACACGCCCCCCCCTTTGCATGGGGCGTGGCCCACCCCTCTGCTTGTCGTTTTACTATTGATGGTGGCAGTGTGTTGTAGCTTGTGTTGGTGCGCTCTGCCATACAATGGCCCGAGATCTTATGCTTTCTCACCTGTCCACTCGGCCACTGAGCTGAACGCAACCGCCAGTGGGTCACGTCGGTGGGTGACACGCATACTCATGCACCGGCCCATTCTCAGCTTCACCTTTGCTTCACCAAGAAACAGGTGGCGTGGTCTCCCATGAATGCCAGTGCTCTCTCGTCAATTTGGGCGTGAACGAGGATGCGACACAGGCCGGCAGCATGCTAGCACACACTTGCATCGGGCTATTGCGGTCACAGGGGCTCCGGCTTGCTGCCACGAAAGCAGAGGCATCCGCCCCACGCTTACGCGCAGCCAGTGTCTGCAGCGCGCCTGTGGCACGCGGCGCGGGAGGGGGCGCCAATGCGGCGACAGGCGAGATGGCGGCGGCCTTCATGAAGCCGCTTGCGGCGGGCGTGAACGCCGTGCTCGGCGACACGGGCGCCGTGGACCGCGTCATCGACGTCGTGAGTGACTGGGTGCCGCTGGACAAGCTCAAGGCGGCCCTCAAGTCGACCCTGCACCCTCAGTATCAGCGCGCGTGCGTCGCCGCGGCGCCGCAGATCGAGACGTTCGGGGGCGTCGCCGGTGGCCATGTCATCGAGTTCATGAATGTGCGCCCCCCCCCCCCCCCCCCCCCCCCCCCCCCCCCCCCGCTGCGCTGTACCACCCGCAGTGATTGCTTCGCCTTTCGGTTGGCGCGGAGGTTTGGCCCCGCCTTGGTGTGGCCACGCAGAGGAGCTGGAGCACGTGCATGCATGACCACCGGCAAGTGTGCCGGGCCACCTGCGGCGGAGGTGTACGAGCAACACTGTTTGGGATTGCAGCAGACTCCAGGCGCAGGGCGCTAGTTTGGTGCTTCATCTATGACGCTCCAACTCCCAACACCTGCGTCCATGCTTCCTACCTCGTTTGGCCAGTGCTCACGCCAAACTTGATTCTATGCCGTACCATATTTGGTAAAACACTGTAGTGTACCCAAGTGCAGTGACCCACTGAGAATCCCGCGCGGCCATCCATTGGCGTCAGAGTGTGCCCTATGTTTCGGTATGGTAGGTGGCCGAGCACGCGAAGCATCACTGCCCGTAGCACGCTGACCTCAACTACTCCTATCATACAGTTGTGCAGCTTCCAGACCTTTGATCGGCCTCAATGGTTATCGTACCTGCCTTTGAGTCGTGTTGTCAAAGAGCCCTTCATCAGGGCCGCGGAGGGTGTGGCGTGCAGGGCGCGGCAGGCGTGGCGTCGGAGCAGGCGCGGGACAACTGCGCACGCGCCATCGCGGAGGGTGACGGCGCGATCGAGCGCGAGCTCATGGCCCCGCTGCTCGCGCCCTTCATGCGCGGCATGCTCGGCCGCCTCGCCGACGGCGGCCTCGGCAGCGCCGCCGCCATCGGCCTCCTCTCCAAGCTCTTCACCTGCTTCAGCGGCAGCAAGGCCGCCGTCAAGTCGTGACGCGGCGGCGCTGCGTGCCGCGTGCCGCGGGGGAGGCAGCCTGTAGGCCACGTGCGAGATGCACGCGGCGTGAGGGGGGAGGTGAATTGAGTAGGCAGACGGTGGGCTCGAGGAGTGAGCGGTGTCTGCATTTTTTATGCAAGATGAAGATTCTGCTCGGTATTTCTATGCCGCAGCAGTTGCGGTACATGGGGTACGGCGAGGGTTGTCAGGGCGGCAGGGCGGGGGCGACGGCGCAGCTGCGCTCCCTAGGTAACCTGCCAGCAGCTGACCTAGCTGCGGAGTCCTTGTCTGTTCGAGAATGATGCCTAGGGCGGTGCTTGAAGTCAATGTGACACCCAGGCCCACCCATGCAGCGTGTGGGCAGGAGCAGCGTTTTTGGTGCCCGGCAGAGTGGGCCATGGCGATGAGGCATGATCGGCGCGGGCGCGGTGCGTGTTTTTGCATGTTTTCTCCCGTGAGTTTGTGACGAGGGTTGCCCGTGCTGCGGTAAAGTATGGGCTGCAGCATGCGCAGGGCGGCGGGGCGGTCCATGCTCTGGTGAGGTTGTGAGAGAGGGCTCTAGAGGATGCGCCAGGCGCCGGGCTGTCGTACTGTGCCGGACGTGCAACACAGCAGATGATATGCACTTTACAGAATGGAGTGCACCACCCGGAGGGGTGGCTGTGCTGTTGGGCCATGGAGGTCCGGTGCTGCAAGATGTGCATCTTGTGTAGCCAAGTACATTTATTTAGATGCCATACTACATGGTGCGCTGAGGCAGCTGCTGTGGATAGCGCTAGCTGATCAGCGGTGAAGGGTTTGATGGGCTGGAAGCAGTGGTGGGAAGGAAAGGAGGTGACAGGTAGTGGATGTACACCGACTTCCAACCGTGAGTTGGCGGGGTAGGGCACTTGGGAATGAAGGGGAGTGTTGTATTTTGCATTGAGGCAATGAGATGGGAGCTGGCGTGAAGGAGAGGTGGGGAAGACATAACCCTGTGACTGTAAGCAGCTGCTGTTGTCAAGAATTAGAGTTGTGGTGGAGCGATGTACTCTGCTGGCTCACCTGAGCATGTCACATAATACGTAGCGAATTGGCCGGACAAGTATGACCCAGGCCTTGGATCAGATCGCTGGGAGTTTTACCTTCAGCGCCCCCGTTATCGGTTGTCAGCATTGGCGCTGGTCATCAGCTGTTTGCCATCCTGCTGGCAGATTCTTCCGCAATGTGTTGGCCGTGGTGAGGATTCAGAGCGATCGTGCGCCGGGCTTCTCATGTTGAGACAATGGCAAGAGATGTTGCGGATGGGCTGGAGAATGTGGCGCACTTCAAGACGGGCGCGTTGAGGGCAGCTGACTTCGGAGCGGCATGCAGCAGCAGCACTGCGAATCTGCATGCAAGCGCTGTCATCATTGCTGGCAATGCCCAGGTCGATCTGGTCTAAACAACACGTGATTACCGATCACTTGCGTGATTTTCCTGCAAACTGCTGCTGATGACCTCTGACTTGAGATCGCACGAGCAACAGGTCTCGGGACGCATGGTAAAGAACGCATTCAATATACCCTCGACACATCACCTTACTGCACAGACTCGTACATAGTTGATCATCTGCTGCTTTCCTTATTGATGGGATCTGAAAGGTGGGCTGGGTGTGTTTTGCATGGAACGTGTGGTTGGTCAGACGCATCTATCGTTTCGTGTGGCCGATTTTATCCCCGCTCGGTCAAGACCTCAGCAGATAAGCTCAGCATTCATTCCAGAACATTTGGCTGCGTGGAGGTAAACGCTACTTTGCACCATAACAGCCTAGTATGTTGTTAACCGCTTGCTTTGATGCAGAGTTCAGCCTGTAGATCGACTGCCTGTAGGTGGATTCAAGCTGCTATTCTATACCATCGAAGGACAGTGTGGCCAAGTGGGTAGACAGTGTTCCAAAGGGATATGTGTTCCATTTCAAGGCTTTCGGACTTTTCTGCTCTCAGAGATGCGCATCAAACATGCTCCCGCGCTCAGTACGGTCACCGCATCATCAGACATCTGTGCGCCTGTCAGAAATGGCACCTGAGAGCGTTGACAGCCTCTGGCAAGCTTTCCACGGCTGCTTGCAGCCGGCGCAGGAGGTGCGCAGCCTCTGTCCATGCCCTCGCCTCCACTGTGCCGGACATGCCAGGCAGTTGACTTAGATTCAATGCGTTGCATTAGCCTTGAAGTGTCGACCTGGCACCTCAGCTTTGGCTGCCTTGCAGAGCGGCAAGCTTGGATGTGTTGTGTTTCAATTCCATTTGTCCTTTACTCCGTCCGAGGCCAATAAGCGGCACGTAGAGTGGTGTCGATCCCGACTGGACTCAAGCATCGACATGGCTGTAGAGTTCAGATCCAGAGCATGGTTTCATCCAGATGCAGCCGATACAGTCGTACGCTTCAGTCTTCATGCTGATTTGTTGAATGTCTGCACCATACCATGCTGCTAGAGGTCTGAAGGCAAAGTGAAGTTCCAGGCCTGCCGCATCTGAGAAACATCCACCACGGCACGATGCAGTTTGACAACTCATCCTGCCACTGCATGTGACCCCCAAAACGAGCACTGCAGCGACCATCTGCCATGTTACATAATTGACCAAACACGTGCTCATTGTACTACATGGAGAGAATTCCCGATGAATCTCCACTGAAAACATCTCGGCGACACTGTGGCGCATCTCGCATTTCATCACATCATCTGCACGGGCAGAAGGTCATGTGCAGCCAGACCCATGCAGCAGGCACTGTGACGATCGGCATCACAGCAATCCCAGTGACCGCGGTGAAGTTGAAAGCACAGATGTCTGCAGGCTTGGCTCACACAGCTAGGAGTCTCCATGGTCGCTGCAGATGAGCTGCGACATGAGACCTTCCAGCCGGACAGAGCTCAGACGGGCCTGCCTCCAGGCGAGGTTCAGGAACTGATGCCCATTGCGCTGCATGTCACCAATCCACGCTTCTTTTACGTAAGACTCCACCGGAGGTGTGCTCTGCATCCACCTGCGGTGTTTGCTGCCAGCTGTGTCAAGTCAAGCAGATGTGCATTTACTGAGTGTTTGCGACAAGGACTAAGTCGGTGTTTCAGTTGATCCTGCCACTCCGTGTTTGTCGGTGCATTTGCTCTCGTGGTTGCCTACTAAATCCGTGTCACAACCTCTTGAATTGGCCGAAGCAGCAGTGAACGCAGCTTTGCAAGGTCTCAGCTGCGGTGTTGATCAAACTCGACTCGAGCTCCAAGCAGCAGTATGCTCCAAGCAGCATGTAGGCCTCCATGCTGTAGACCTTCAATCCGGCCTAGTGCGTTTGCAGTGGCATGTGTGGTGTAGCTGTCAGGCCGCCCGCACAATGCGTGTCATGCTTGCGCTTGGACGATCTCCCATCTCTGCCTCACCATTAGAATGGCATGGGGCGCAGCATATTGTTCCTATTTGGATCCTCATCACATGTACCTGGACTACTGCAACGCGCCACGCTCTCTCCCCATGGGCAGACAGAAGTACCAGCATCTTGCAAGGATGGGCTGTCTGGGCTGGCATCCATTTGGGACCTGCACGGACTCGGGCCGGCACCGTGCTCCCATCGAAGAGTGAGGCCCTGACTATGCCACAAGCGGCAGTGGCCCCCCATGCATTTCAACCTGTGCATCAATCCCTGTTTCCCGACAGTGCCCTTTCGGTGCACTCTGTGCCGCATGCTGTGCACCTTAGTCAATACAAACAGAGCCGACACCCTGTGCCGCGGCACCAGCCGCGACTATCCCACCGACACCGCCACGCAGCAGAATTTCAAACCTCCCCTACGCAGCACACCTGCACACGTGCATGCATGCAGATTCGGCACAAAGGAGCGCCTCGTGGGCGACTCAGAGCATGCAGCGTGGGCACGCCGCCTGCTCGCCCTCCGGCCGCACCTGCAGGGACCGGTGTACTTTCTGTGGGGCACCGACTGGGAGGACGCGCCCGCCGTGAACGCCGGCCGCCTGCAGGCCGCCCTGCCGCAGGAGCTCGCCTTGGACTGGCCGGCGTTTGTGCGCTGTGCCTCTGGTGGCCGGCCGAGCATCGTGGAGCTCTTTGCGGCCTCCCCGGCGGCGGTCAAGGCCGGCACGGCAGCTGCCGCCTCTGGCCGCAGTGCGCCCTCCCTCTCCCCTCCACCATGCATGGACAGCGCCGTTGACTGATTCTTCTTGTATGCACGTGTCCTGCGAATTGAGTTTTTTAGTGCTGCTGTCACAATGGTCACACGCAGTGGTCCAACTTGTGAGATGTCAGGCTTGTGTTCAATCAATTGGGGACTTGCGGGGACTGCGTGCGGGCCTAGAGGTTCATGGATGGACCTTGCTTGCTGTGCGCGAGAAACGAAACACCGTGAGTCGATCATATCACTTGCACATCTGGCCGTGGCATGGAAGTGCTTGGCAGTGCTGCCGATGCAGTGGTGCGCAGCAGCCGCCGCGTGCGCTTGGGGACCCAGAGCTGGCGCGAGCTCGACCCACCTCGAATAATGCTGTTGGTGCCGTCGCAAGGTCTCGCCGCAACTGAGGTCGTTCGCCGCTGCAGCGCCCCCCTCTCGTTCCAGTGCGGCTGCCGACGCTGGAAGCGCAGAGGGCTGCTGCAGCGACGGCAAGCCCGCAGCCGCCGGCCGTGGGACTGCGGCGATCGCGACGCCTCCAGGCACGACATGGCTGCCGCCCGCAAAAGCGCTTGCGGCGGGCGGGGGCGGCCCCCGCGTGACGGGCGCGGCCAACATCGCCCGCACGTTTGCGGCCCGGGCGCAGGTCATCCCCGCCGCGATGCTGCCGATCCGTGGCGCACCCGAGCCGCAGCCGGCGCTGGTCTGCGGGGCGATGGACGCGTTCGTGACGCGGGCTGCGGAGCAAGCCGAGGCGGGTGGTGCAGGTGGCGCAGGTGTGCCGGGGCATCACGGCGGCCCTGGATGCGGCGAGGTGTGGCGCGGATGTCTCTTTTCTCTTGCTGCGGGTGGGTCGAGCCGGTGTATGATGGCGCTCAACATTCACAGGAGCACCTGGAGCGATTGTCTTGTGTCACCGAGTGAATACCTGTGGGGTCCTTGCTTACTTCCTGTACGCTGTGGGGGTACAGCTGTGCATGGGACATGCTGCATGGACTCTTGCACGGGCCCCGTGCCTCGCTCCGCCTTCTTCTGGTCTGCGTGTGTCTTGCGGACTTTTCGTTTGTGTTGCTGTAACATTGATTACACGCAGTGCTCGGGCCGTGAGTTTCCAGGCAACAGAGTATCATTTCAAATCATCTGTACAGGACAGACGAAAGGCAGCCACAAACGCCAGGCCTGCGAATGTGGGTAGCAAAACATGCCCCGAGATTGTCAGTAAGCGAAAGCGGCCACAGAGTGGGCCTTCTGGGGGCCAACACCACAGCAAAATGAAGCAGGCGGGGATACAAGGCTTCATGCGGAGCAGTTGACAGCCTCGGTCGGCACGACTGCGCATGCCTCTAAAGCGGGATCTCGCTTGTCAAGGCCAGCCAGGGGGACGGTGCCTTGTTTGTTGCACTGATGGACCCTCTGATTAACACCTGCTCCCTGCTTGAGCATAAAGGCTAACACCAAACGCCGCAGCAGCATGGTGATATTCGGCCATCATCATCCGGCTCTCTGATGATGTGTCCTGACCAGGTATGCTTGCAGTTATTTACCACACGGTTCCGAACGTCTTTGTGAGACGCTGGGCAGAGTTTGCTGTGCATGTGTAGCTTATCATCTGAACAGTAAGCCTTTTCCACGCGGATTCTGTGTGACGTTGGCGTTTCGCATCAGAGGAACAGGCAGTGACAGCCATGGTTTGACGCAATCAACTGTCATGCGCATGCAGGCAGACAAGGGGCACATGGCATGAATCCAGGGCCGTGAGAGTTGTGTACTGCCATTTGCACGGCTCTTTTTGTATTCACTTGCAACATGCGCTTTCTGTAGATACATGTGTAAAAAAAATGCTTCAGTTCATTCCGCCGAGAGTGCAAGCCGATGGTACTGCTGTAATGCACACCTGCACTGAGTGATGCCCCATTGAGGGGACACATTTCGGATGTCTCGCTGTGAAACGCTGCTGGGAGATTTTCGGATTTGCGCAATTCTCCCTCGCAGGGGCCCGCAGACACAGCAACGCAAACTGCATCCTCAGAAATTCCTGGAGGTTGAGCTGGCCTCCCCGAGGCAGATGGCAACGTCTGGTAGCTCAAAGCTGCAAATAGGCACTGCTGACGCAAGTTACAGTGTGCGCGCTGCTCGAGGGCGCTTATACACGAGCTCTTCGCCACAGCAGGCTGCTTGCAAGCAGCGACCATACCGATGTCTGCCTACGCTGTGAGCACGCATGCGCCACCAACCTCACGGATCTTCGACTCAGCCAGCTTGGAGAAAAATTTGGCCTTCACGATGACCGGCTGCTTGGGCAGATCGCCCTTTCCGAGCACCTTGAAGATGCCGTACTTGGTCACGTCGATGACCGCTGCCTCCCCCTTCTTTTTGCCAGCTTCAACGCGAGATTCTTCCCCAACAAGAGTCCAGAGCTTGTCAAGGTTGACGATAGGACAGTGGTACTTGTTCTTGTTCAGATGGAAGTACCGCATGCCCACCTTACCGAAGTAACCCGGATGGTACTTATCCATGTTGATACGATGATGATGCTGACCACCTGCATTACCCCGACCAGAAGGATGCTTGCGATGCTTGCCGATACGGCCGTGGCCGGCACTGACGTGCCCACGCTTTTTCCTATGGGCCCTGAACCGCGTTGTCATCTTGAAGAATACACCGAAAAAGAACGGCACAGGTACGTTGTTTTCTCTTTGTGGACTCGAGGCATGCAGAACAGGTCAACGACAGTGCATGTCCTACAGGTTTCACATGGGGGGCCTGATGCATTTGCAGCGGCGTGTCGCGTCAGTTGAAAATCGCGACACCTGGCCCGTAATATGAACTATCTTGAAGAGAGAAAGAATCGTGAGAATCATGTGCAAAGCTTATTCAGACCGTTTCACTTTGGTGGGCGCATGGGTGTTGCGCCGCACACGTCAGTTGACGTTGCCGATTGATCGCGTCAGTGTTGCCGTGCGTGTGTCAGAACTCGGCTCACGGCCCTTGGAGAGCCCGACAGCCATCGCAGCAAGTAAGACGTTATATTCATGTCGAATCTTATTTTTAGACTTCCTCAATAAGCTGTGTGTTGCAGAATTCGCTACAAAGCCAAGCGTGGTGTATACGCCGGGAGACGAGGCTCGCGTTTCCTGCATGCATGCTGAAAACGTAGGCGGCCAGCCCCCCGCAACACGACCAGCTACAGCTCGCTTGCAACCTGCACGCAGTCCGCTTCCTTGTAATCAGTGCATTGCCACTTCGAACTCCCTCTTTCGGGTTCGTTGGTTCGGGAGGTACGGCTGCAGTACTGTTTATATCAGGTCCGCATCACAGCGTAGGCAGCTGGCTGTACTTTCGGTGAGTGTTTGCAGGTCTAGGAGGATTAGAAAAGATGCCGAAGCATAACAACGAGATCCCACACCAGCATTTCAAGAAGAAATGGCAGTTTATGGTAAGGACATGGTTCAACCAGCCAGCACGCAAGGTTAGAAGGCGCCAAGGTAGGGATCAAGCCATGTTCGCGGCTTGAAATGGACCATGTTTCTTAATCATTCCTCTCAATCGATGTCGTTTGATGATCCCTGCGTTGCGGTGCAGCTCGCGCTACCAAGGCCGCTCGTATCTTCCCTCGGCCTGCAGCCGGTCCTCTTCGCCCAATTGTACATGCACAGACTGTGAAGTACAACAGGAAAGAGCGTCTGGGGCGTGGATTCACTCTTGAGGAGCTCAAGGTAATGCCGATTGCCATTCCGCAGCTAGGCCCTTCGGGCACATCTTGATGCAGCACCGACAGCACATCATCTACCAATGCCTGCTCATCTGTGTTCTTTTGGCAGTACAGCATTCTGGTCGATTGCCTTCAGAAGGTCAGTTGGTCCATCCCCACGCGTCCTACTGTGCATCGTTGACATCTGACCACTGCTCGTTGGTCCAGGAAGCAGGCATTCCCGCGAAGGTTGCCCCCACAATTGGCATCTCCGTGGACCATCGCCGCCACAACCGCTGCCTGGAGAGCCTGCAGGCCAACGTGAACAGGCTGAAGGCTTACAAGGCCAACCTTGTTGTGTTCCCACGCAAGGCTTCAGCACCCAAGGCTGGCGACTCACCTGCAGAGGAGCTTGCAGCTGTTCAGCAGGTCATGGGCCCAGTCATGCCCATTCAGACCACTGCTCCTACTGTGGAGTTCGGCAAGGTCACTTCAGACATGCTGGTGCGCCGTCAGTCTCATCTCCTGCCACCCGAACGCCACGAATGTTCCGCTCTCTGTGTAGAGGCGACGCCGCTCGAGTACTACGGCCACGAACACGACAGCCAGCATCAGCTCACATCAGCATCAGTACATACCAGGAAATTCAGCGTCAACACGTACACTGGACCTCACCCGCAGAGCACTGCTATGTCTGGCAGGGCTCTGACTCGTGAATGCCATCTATCTACGCCGCCCTGGGCCCAGTCAGGTTTCTGGGTCATGGTCAGGAGCTGCGTTCTTGCATGCTTGCCGCACTAGAGAACGGGGGCCTGCAGCGGACGCCGCTTGTGTGATGCCTGCAGCCCAAGCTCGATCTTGCGGCACGTCGAGGCGCATCTCTCTGCTGTGAACACCCTTGTGGTGCAGTCTGCCCCTCTGCGTGCACCGCTGTCTCGATCACAGCGTGGATCGCAGCCGCTGCTGTCTGGCAACCCCCTCGGGATGCCCAAGGACCTGATGCTGCCCTGCCTGCTGCTGCTTATTTCGCGGGTGCAGCGCGCATGCACACAAGCAGCAAGGCGAGGGCTGCGCACCTGATGTGGCGAGCAGAGCTGCATACCATGCCAGCAAACGTTGCTGGCATGCACCCCCGCAGCTGAATCATTCGAGAGCCGTGAGATCGGCCGGCCTCACGTGTCACCCCTGTCAGGGACATCTTTCGTGGCCCCGTGCGTGCTCGGCACCAGCGCACTCACGACACCCAGGTCCTCAGTGAGCTCATTTCAGCGGATGTGCCGGCCAAATTCAGAACTCACCGATCGCACGTGCAAGCTCCCGGATCACGGGGGCTGCTGCGTGTCGACCGCTACCCACGGCGACGTCGTGTGCTCACGGGCTGCGTGCTGCGGTGCAGGGGCAGCGTGTGTACGAGAAGCTGCGTGTGGAGCGCATGAACGCGAAGCGCGAGGGCATGCGCAAGAAGCGTGCCGCCGACGCCGCCGCTGAGAAGGACAAGTAGGCGCCCACTGGCCGGTCCCGCAGCTGAGGCCATCGCCGCCGGGGGCTGCACTTGACAGCGGGTGGGCGCCTGCCCGGCATCTGTGTTGAATGCTACAGGGTAGTGCAGGGGCGAGGTCTGCTGGGTGTCTGGTAGTGACGGCGTGGCTGTGGCTGAGGAGGGTCTGTTTGCGCTGGCGCTGACGCGGTGCAGAGCCCACCTGTATGTAATCGTGCGGGTCCTGCTGTATGTAATCATGCGGGTCCCTGGCCTGGCTGTGCAATCCATGCATGGCGACGCTGTGGCATGTTGCACCGTGTTCTGGTCAACGTGGCTCGGCTTGGGGTGCACATCCTGTACTGAGAGAGAACGGACGAGAGGCTGTAGCCGCGGGTTGGCATGCGCCATGCGAGCGGCTGCCGTGGTCTCGCAAGCAAAGGTTGTCACTCTCAGACCCCTGCCCCGCTTCCAGCCCGATCGCCAGAAACGTGTTGTGCAGCAAGTACATGCGCAGCATCTCGTTGCACCTCAAACAAGAGCCTGCACAGCCGACGTTGCTGCACTCTCGCTCCTTGGGGCACCTGCAAAAAAGCCCTCGTGTGAGCCGGCGGGCATGCCATTGACCTCATGTGAGACATGCCTTTCTTCCTCGAGGTCTTGCCCGGCCCTGCAGCAGACGCTGTCACTGTTCGTGGTGTGCTGCACATGTGTCCTGGAGAATGAGGAACCTGCTGACGTCTCCAGTTTA
The DNA here is from genome assembly GCA_023078555.1 of Ulva prolifera. NCBI lineage: Eukaryota > Viridiplantae > Chlorophyta > Ulvophyceae > Ulvales > Ulvaceae > Ulva > Ulva prolifera. The sequence goes on from CM041196.1 coordinate 4,192,863, forward strand.
GGATGATCTGAGCTCTTTCTCACATCGATTCTGCATGAACGCAGATCTATATATCAACAAAATGGCATGATCATGACACCCACCTCCCACGGCTCAGGGGAGGGGCTGTTGCAGCATGTTGGTCGGGCCATTACGAGCAGAACTGGTTGCAATATCACAGTTGGTTGCAATTCAATGTGGTTCGCCAAGATGCAGACTCAGCTTTGCAGAGCTGCCACCTACAGTGGCTGCAGTAGCTGTTGCTTGCACCCCCCCCCCCCCAACAGCAACAGCGTGTGAGTCCATGTGGCTGGCCGCCAGAAGTCACTGGTGGCTGACTGTGAACATCTCATCATCAAGCATTACACACACACTCACGCCTGGAGCAGTCTGTGCACACTTGCAAAGCTCATCAACAGGCAGCAACTGAAAATTGTCACACATGTGTGCATTAGATTTGCCTCCATGGCATGAAGCAGCTGCATGCCAGTGCCAGGGCCCTTGACTGTGTGAGGTTGGATGATCAGTATATTGTGTGTGCACATGTGTAGCTGGGGTGCATGATAAGATATGTAAACAAGCAGCTGGCTGCCAAGAGCAGTTGGGTGGCGGCAGCACAACATATTATTGATCTCATCGTACGTGGCTATGTCAGTATGCATACACGCCTTCATGCATTCCGAGAACCAGTAGAATGTGGGCCTCTGCCCGTTGCAACTACATACCTGTATGCATTCCATGGCAGGTATCGGCCCGGTAGGGCCATGGCGCGAGCTCGTGCCCGGCCAAGGGCCATCAATGAGTGAGTGGGTTCATGAGTATACTCTAGACCTACTACTATAGATTCCGAGAACCAGTGGAGCCGTGCCGGGCCTCTGTCCTGTGTTACAAGAATAAAGGGCCTCTGTCCTGTGTTACAAGAATAAAGGGCCTCTGTCCTGTGTTGCAAGGATAAAGGGCCTCTGTCCTGTGTAACTACATGCACACCATTCTAGCACTTGCGCCAGGTCAGACCTGCTCCTTGCAACTCCATATGACAGTTGTCACAGTAATGGAAGTGTTTATTTATGCACTGTTCATGTGTGTGGCTACCATGGCCTCCAGGGGCTGTGCTTCTGAGGCCGCAGCCGGCCTCTGCACCCACTCTCGCACCTGTAGTGCACATCCCGCAGAGCCTGAGGCGCACAGGAAAACGCTCCTGTCTATGTGTCCAGGCATTGTAACACACATACAGTGCACATGCATACGGTCAGCGGATCACATGCGTGCACTGCACCGGCGGCAGGGGCGGCCTGGGGCCCCAGGGGGCAACAGAAGCATCCCTCAGCCACATCGCCGCCCGCCCCCCGCCTAGCGGCACCCACCCCTGGATTGGCGCCGACCGTGTCACCCGCATCATCGCGGCCTCGGCGCTAGCCCGTGCAGATGCAACGTGTGTCAACGCCAAGTCCGTGTGTTGTGATTGTTCGGGACAGTGTGCTGCGCCTTCCCTTGCAGGATCGGCAGCCGGTGCCGAGGCCGGGTCGCGCGGCCCACATGTGGCGCCCCCCGCCACGCGCCGCCCGCCGCCCGCCCCCGGGCAGGATGGCGTGCGAACGCCCTCGATACCACAAAAAATAAAAATTTAAGCGTGGGATGTCTGATCCGACAGAGCAGCTGAATCTGTCGCGCATACTTGGCTGATGAATTGTAGGATCCCGAAAGAGCGTATACATTTACACGAGCACGTTCGGGACAGTCTGTGAGCGGTCGCTGCGCTGTGAGCTGTCGCTACCAGCGCCCGTAGAACCACCATGCATGTGCGTGTTCAGAATCACCCTGTGCGTGTTTAGAACTGCGTCTCCTTCGGCGTGTTTGGTACTCTGGCTGATCTGTCATTGCAGTGCGGGACGGCCTATCACAATTGTCTTAAGAGGTGTAGTGGATGCACCGCTGGCCCCCGGGCGCACACGCGCCAGCCGCCGCCCACAACCTTGCCAGAGATCTCGTCACAGATCTCGAGAGCGGCCGCAGGTGGCCACAGGTGGCCAGGCTGCCGTGTCCTGTAGTGTAAAGTCAAGTACAGTAAATCTGATTTTACTGAGCCGTATCCTGTTGGACATTGCAATCATGACAACTCCGGGTTAACGGGACCACACATGCCGAGTGTAGTCCTGCAGGCCCGCATGTCGCTGTGTGAAACCTGTTTGCCCAGATGGGCTCTCGGTGTTCTGTCGGTGTTAACACCCACTTGGGTGCAGATCGTGTTGCTTGTGTGGGTACGTGGTGGTGGCGGCGGCCCGGACGATGTATGGCTGCTACACCACTGAACTGCGCAACACGGAGCCGATGTCAGAACTGCACCCACATGCCATACATGGGGTATATACCCATACATACCGGACTCCAATCGACTGTATCAATGCGCCGTTCCAACGACACCAACTTGCCCGCACAGCCAGCCAGCGTGCCAGGTGTCTGGGTCTAGACTCTCGCAGGTGTACATGCCACAGGGCCGTGTCGCCCCTTGTGGCCATGTCGCCCCTTGTGGCCATGTCGCCCCTTGAAGGTGACTGGACGGTGGTATTGCGTTTGCCGGACGACCGATACACAAACATTGAAGGACAACTCTGGAGAGCTGCAGTACACCGCATAGCTATGCGTATAGCACACGCGCCCCTGGTCCAGCGCACGCCATGATCAGCTCAGGAGCACACCTGTATCCATGCATACACACGTACAGGACGGCTTGTGATCCCCCGTGCTGAAAGCTACGGCGGCCCGGCGGCTCGGGAGGGTGGGGGTACTGCCGTGGTGCGGGGCGTGCAGAAGTGCAAGGCATAGCGTGCGTACGCCCTTGTGCATGTGATTTTGTGCCGTTGTCGCATGAGGCGCATGGTCGGTTGGGGCGGCCTGCTATGGCACATTTGAATCGGCTGGCGGAGGTTGCGTCTCGGTGTGGCGTGGTGGTCCATGATGTGTTTGTGGCATATGTTACAAAAGAGTGAACGGGAGAAAACAAACACCGAAACCGAATGGTCCATGATGCGTTTGTGGCGCATGCGCTGCGCCGGTTGAGTGTGGCGTTGCGCAAAGGGCATGCTGACGTGCTCCGTGCAGGGCTTCAATTTGTTGGCTGGAATTACCGGCAGGGCTGTGGTACGTGCTCGTGCCCTGCGCAGTGCCATGGGTATTATGAGCGAGTGGCTTTGCGAGTGCATTCCGAGCACCGGCTTAATACCCGGCCTCTGCGCTTTGGAACTCCACGCACACACCTACTTCCTGACTAGTTTGAAGTGATAGCCACAAGGCACAGCTAAGATCTTGGGTAGAGCATGCTGTGGGGTCACGCCTCCGTTGGGGGTGCCCTCCTTGTGGTTTGCCACACTCTCTGGAGCAGGATTGCTCGCGGTCAGACACAGGCGCCATCATGACGATGGTAACGGTGGTACTTTCTTGCTTTGTGTGCTGAAGCATCAAGAGGCCGTGGGGCACACCTGCTGCTGCAATGAAACTGAGTCTTTCTCTAGAGTATTGGGCGGTAGATATGAGGCAGGGCGCATGCATGCTCGGCAGCGGAGCTGGTGTGCCACTCAAAGCACTGCTCATGATTGGAACTGCTGGCTGACATCTGCATGTGTTGGGAATGATTGTGGTGAACAGGGCTTTTATACACACAAAAGGGAAACCTGGCTTGTCTTGATATCGTGGCAGTCTAGTGCCAGCAGGCCAACGCACTGGATCGCCGCAACGTCGCTTCTGTGTGGGAGTGGCTTAGCTGGCCCATGTGGTCCGGCTCAGCGACCACGTGTCGATGCTTTGGCATGGCGTGACAAACGAGACCGACTGAACCTGTGTCAGGCATCGCCACCACCAGGGTCACTTGGGTGCATATCCAGCGTGACTGCAGTACAGACAGCCGCATGCAGTGGCTGTGTGCCATGCCTGTGGACACTGGAGACCCCTTCGCAGCAGTGGCAGAGTCCAGAATGATGGACAGCAGAGATGGGCAGCAGGCGCACAGCTGTGAGGGCACTTGCAAGCGTATGCACAATTTTCAGTTTTCTAGTGTTTCTAGCCCCAACATGTTGTGCACATACTGTGCAGACATGTCGAGACAGCAACTTTGAGGTTCACTTGTGAGCTGCAGGTTCACCAAAGGCCCGGGTAGAGCCACCAGAGATTAACTTGAAAAAATGCAAGGATTCGAGCCTGACAACGTACGTGGGCAATGTTGGCCACCTGGACGGATCATTGATGCACCCAATGGCTTGCAATTCATGGCCTTGTGGACTGACTGAAAAATCTGAAGCTATTAGTGCCTAGCAGAAGCATGGGTACCTATGGAAGACTCCAAACTCATTTGATGGATGGACGTTTATTGACTTGTGGACTTGTCGACATGTGTTCGTGCAATTGTAAGCAGATCTACAATTGCAGGAAAGACGGTGCCCTGCCTGTTCGTCCTGACCTATTGGCGTTGTTTGTGCATATCATGTATGTAAATTGTTTCTTACACAAAGTCCAGAGCTTGCCCCTTTCACTGTTCTACCTAGCCTCAACTCTGGAGCTGCCCGCCTGGCCCTTCTCACTACCATGTGTAGTTGTACTGTATCGCTGTATAGGTATGCCAGTGTATGTGCTATCACTGCTGTACAAGACCGTGTGCAGTGTGTTGCAAGGACACAAGCAGACACAAGCACGCAAAGATGGTGCATACATGCATGCACTACCCGTCTGTTATTGAATCGGACTGGCTTCCTGTGAGCAGCAGACCAGACAGATGTATTGAATCTGTACGTATTGTTACAGCTGTGGCAGCTTGGCCACAGCTGTAACAATACTTTCCTTTTGGCCACAGGACTGTCGGTGGCCACCAGAGGTTGTGATGTGCTAGCAGCACCACTGACCAAGCTGCAGGTAGTGATCATCGCCAGGTGGCTCCTACATTGGGTAGGAGGTAGGTACTGAAGCTCTGGCATGCCTGCAGAGTCATGTGGGAAGGGGGCTTGCAGCTGAGGAGCAGACAATCTTGACAACCAGAGCTTTGATGGCAAGCTTGAGCATAGTCACAGGGGACTGTGCAAGCAGTGATCTTGGGGAGATCTATTTTCACGATCCTGCGTTGGCCACAGAACACAGGGGCATGTCAGGCCTGAGCTGCCACCATCAACTCGGTTCCAGTGCACATCTTTCCGGTGATGCATGCACAGGCATGTTCTACGCAGCTGCAGGGTCACAGCGGCATGCAGCTGCAGGATCACAGCAACATCCATCTTGGCACCAAGCTCAACTGCATGCACATTCAAGCTCTGAATTATGTGCTCAAAGTGCGTGTGCGTCCATGCAAGTGTGCAAGTAATCCGCCCCTCCACTTCATGCGACTTCATTTTTGCAACTCACACCTGCTGGCAAACCTAGAGAGTAAACAGTATACATACATGTTTGTGGTAAGCTCAAGTCGGAGAGGCAGGTAGCACCGCGGGATCCGCGCGCACGACACGAACCGGAATACGAGCACCAGCCACGCAAGCTAGGGCCGTCACAAACCACTCACATACATGTGTGTATGCAGCATGCATACCTCTCGCCCCAGTGTGTTCGTGCATGCCACCTGCGTCAGCTACGAGCATGTTGGTGCAAGTATGTCTGGGGTCTGGGTTGCCTTGTTCAGAGCACCTGCACATGTAGGCATCTCTAGGATCAGGGCCACACAGCTGCTCTCTCTGAGGCAACACCCAAACTGCAACGTTGCACACAGCCCTGGCACCCATATTTGTGCAGATCACTTAGGAAGCTGGAAGTGAGGAGCAGCATGGAAGCTGTATACATGTACTGTGGAAGCTGTGCAGGCACAAGAGCTGCAGAAGTAGAGACTTTGTGGAGCTGAGAGAGAGCTGAGAGAGACAGTGGAAGCCAGGAGCAGCGTGGAAGCTGTGAAATTTTTGGAAGCTGTAGCCAGATTGTAGAGATGTTGGGGAGCTGTTGATGGTGAACTGAGAGCTGGAGGACACCTTGGATGTGATCATGATAGTTCAAGGCCAGTGACGATCGTGGTTAATTTTTATTTAGACAAGCACATTTCATGCCTTCCTGTGCCCTCACCCTCTGTTGTGTGTGCATGTGTACACCAGAATACCATCCCATGATGAGTGGGTTTTTTCTGCACTGGGAGGGTGCCGGATTGTCGCACAACAGCTGGAGCAGCCTTGCAATCGCTTGCCGTGCTGTCTAGGTCCACTCTGCTCAGTTGTTACCTGTGGAGGAGAACAGAGAGAACATTGGCCAGCTTGCATCAGCAGCTACACATGGCTGATGTGGATGATGCCCCATGCCAGTGGGCTGAGCATGGTCTACTGTGTCAAGCTCTGACACAGTAGACCATGCACACCTGTTTAACATGACAAAATCGGCACAAACTTGTACCTGCCAAATAATCAACTTACAACAACTCAGGCCATTGTATCAATTCAAGACAATCTTGGTGCTGTTTCCACTGTGTTGTGTGACAGCTATGCTAGATGGAACTTGGTCTTGTGGACTACCCACTACTGACAGATCATGCCCAGGTTCTGATGCATAATATATGCATCCCATCATATGAGTTTATTACTGGTCAGCGGGTAAGAGCTGATGTGCAACCTGGGACCAACTGGGCCATAATGGAAGTCCACAGGTTGTCACAGTGTCGTCCTCAGCCAACCCATCCCCAGCCAGTGACTCCCAGAGGGTTGTCAATACAGGCTACCTCCATGCAGTCTGTCCTGCCGAATCAGGGTGATGAGTGTATATTAGCATTGCAGGCACTACACAGGACAACATGGCAGAAATGATGAGTGTGTGCATGCTGCTGGCTGGAGCCGCTGGTTGTGGTAAAACGTGCTTCATGAGAGATTGTGGCGTCAGCGTGGGCTCTGGTTTATACCTGAGGATGATCACTACAGTGTTGCCCAGAATGCTGGCGTGGTGGTCTCCAACTCAATGACAGCCTGAAGCAGTTGTGGCAATCCAGTGATATGGCCGCTATACCACTGGATTGCCACAGCAGTGCCCAGTCCACTGTGATATTGAACAAAGCGCACAGGTCAATTTCCCGGTGTCTGCCAAATGCAAGCAGCATCGTCGGACTCGGCGATCCTGTGTGATTTTCAGCAGAGAGCAGCCGAAGTGGTCGTGTCTAGTAGCCACACCGCTGGCAGCAGCCAGACCTGATTTGCATATCTCGTGCGTGCGACGAGTGGACAGCCTAATGATTCAACCGGACAGCGGAAGCGGCAAAGAAGGTTGCTTGAGAGTGTGCAACGAAGTGGTGTTACGGAGCAGAAAGTTCATCGTCCGAAACCGGATTATAAAAGAACACTGCACTCGGGTATGTTATCATCGGACTGGATCAGAGAGAACAAATGACAGCATTTGTCGCTAGTTTGGTCGACTCCGGCACCTAATAATCACGTGCACCGAACGATCATGCCACGTCGCGCAGACGTGATGAGCGCCTGGCCGACGGTTGCACTTGCCTGGCCATGCCGGCCGTTGGCTTTCATTTTATATCGTATTCAGAATGTTGCAGCAGAATGCTGGTTTGTTCGAAGCGCCGGTCAACGTGTGCGTTGGAGCGAGAGTCTGTATACGTATACTGTTGTCCGCCTTCCCATCCATTCTTCCACGGACAGCGCGCACAGTGGGTGCCAGCTGCGCGCCGTCCCAGTCACGCAACATCATCTGTGTGCATCAGGCTGGGGTGAGGCCGCATGAGCGCAGTTCCGGCTTGTTACTGTGCATGCAACACCTACACTCGATGGCCGCCAGGTTAACTGCAGTCACCAGGACAATCATCCAATGTCACCCCGGCGACACCGATTGAAATGGAGTTTCATTGTCATGATGTGACTCTGGCCCACGCCGTGCTCACTCAGCCGTTCTGAGCAGATTGAGCAGCTGAGTTATTAGTGCAGCTCCGTACGGCTGTGTTTGGGCCGTTCTTATATAGAGTGGCCACGTGTGAGCATATGAGTCGGGCCGTTCAGTTGCCAATCCGTTGCGATGCCTGGGCACTGGCCGCTGGCTTCCCTTAGCTGCGAGAGCGAGCAGCGCCAGCGGCGTAGCCCTGAGCTCAGCTCACCTGGTCAAGGTCTGGAAGCTATGAACACTCCTCGCCAACACCGAGTGTAAACTTCACGCCAAATGCAATTTACCGCCAAGTGTGCTGCGTGTATATATCTCTGTGAGGCTAGAAGATCAGGAAGTACGGATACAGGCTGCCGTGGCAATCCCATTGACAGCTTCAGCATGGAATGTGACGCAAGCTGTATCACCGTGACTGACATATCCATAAATGCCACATTTCTAGGGCTATTTGTTGGGTTCAACTTGGCCGGGGCGGGCTGCTTTTACCGTGTGAGCACGTGTAGCCAGGCTGCGATGTGTACGATCGAAAATACATGCACATCTGCGAAAGGACCTGTCACAGCCGATTTGGGATGATTTGCGACTCGCTTGAAAGAGTCGCGCCAGTCGCCGATGGCATCACTCCTGCCTGCACAGCAAGGGCGATAATACCGTCATCTAACAACAAGCCAGCTTCAATATCGGCTGATAGCTACACATTCTGTGTGCTCGAGTCTTTGCTCCATCTCAAACGCCGCTGGAGCCTTACACCGCTCCGCCATCACGAAGTTGCAGTCAAGACTCGACATAGAATAGCTAGTAACGTTGGCATCACATAGGGAGGCCTCCGTTCGTTCAAGTCCACCAGAGCTCTCTGCAGAGCTTGCTTACAGGGAGCGGGCCGCAAGCACCGCTACCTCGCTGGTAGCCACGGCCTTTGCAAAACGCCCGTGGTACGCCAACTCTCGCTGAAAAATCATCGCTGACTCTGCTCTTCGTGAGCTGAGTCCTGTCGCGGGTGGCTGCAAGCTCCTTCCCGCGGCCGAGCTGGCTTCCGCTAGCGTTAAGTGGCTTCCAGCGAGGTCAGGCCCTGCCGTACAGAGCAGCTCCACCGGGATCTGTGTACAAACTCAGCCCGATACGTGCTCTCTGACCAGAGTATTGTAGCTGGCTCCCTGTATCCCCTCCCGGTCTGCTGCGTGCGCACCAAAGCAGCCTTTAGCCTCGTGCACGGTCGATGGCTTCTCATCGTTTCACAGGCCGCTCTTGCTGTGAACAAACCGCCCATGACGCATGGAGGCGCGTCACCCTCGCCTTCGACGCTTCTATGAATATACCGCCCGTGCCCTTGCAATGACGCCACCTCCCTTCCGTGTCGCTGGAACTCTGTGTTTTCGCCGTCACCTACATTGGGATCGGTCCCTGGTTGGCCTTCCCCCGCCGAGCATCCGCTCGCGTGAGGCTCCTGCTGAGGTGATCTAGCGGAAGGCATGCAGTCGGCGCAGCTGCGATTGCAGCCGGGGTGCGTGACGGGCTTGCGCCTTTGCGCGCTGCGCCGCGTGCAAGCTTATCCCGCACGGACCATGTGCCCTCGCGAACGGAGCACCTGAACCGACTGGGCTGGTATTCCCTACCGGCCCCGTCAGCTCCCTACAGCTTCGCGCCATGCCGCACGCGCCCTGCAGCGACATCTTTCGCAGCAACGTCTCTCACCGCACCGCATCACCTGCCGACATCGCGTCCCGACACCCGCTGAGCGCGCCCGCTGCTGTCCAGGTGGAGTATTCATACAGTGCACGATACACCATGACCACCCCCCAGCCCAGCAGCCAGAGAAAAGGGCACACCATGCCCCAAGGCGCCTCGATGCCCTTCTCCCTCCCAGAGCCCCCATACCTTACCCACCTCCCCCTCCCCCAATCCCCCCAGATGTTCGCCTACGCCTTCCCCCATCACCTTGAGTCCCCGTCCTCCCTGACACACGGCAGCGGCCCCAGCCACCCCGAGCCCAGCAAGCCGGCACGCGCCTACGCCTCCCGGAACTACCCGGCGAGTGACATCGCGTCGTGCCGTATGCGCTCCTCCCAGCACCATGCCCGCAGCGGCAGCTACGGCGGCCTTGCAGAGGACCTCCAGCTCCTCAGCCTGACTGCGACGGACGACGTGCAGTCGGTGTCGACCTCGCCGTCTCCCTCACCGCGGCCCCCCGCCTCCCCAACAGCGCCCAGCGCGCCTTACGCGCCGTTGCCGCAGTCGTGCATCACGCTGCCGTCCCTGCGCTCGAGCTGCTACGCGGCGTCGGGCGTGTTCTCGGACGCGAGCTCCGACTTTCCGACGTCGGCCGCGAACTTTGGGGCGGAGCTCTTGCCGGACCACGGCGGCGTACGGGCGCCGTCTGCGCATTGTGCTCCAGCCGGGCCGCCGTGGTCCGGGCTGAGCCCGCGCGCCGGCGCCACCGCGGCGCCGCAGGCGCTGTCCCCGCCGGCGACGATGCCCAAGGCGTGTGACATCCGCAGCCCGAGACCGTCGTGCCGCCGCCCGGCACGGCACCCGTTCTGCTCGCCCCCGCCTCGGCAGGTGAGCGCCCTGCTGTTCCTGCTGGCTGCAACCATCAGTGCACTTCCGGTGGTCTGTCTCGCAGTCCCGTGAATTGACCTCTACATCACTGGACCGCGAAATCGCCCCGTCTGCTGCAGCCCCTGCTTGCGCACTGCGCAGCGACATACGCCCGACGGTATGATCTGCCAGCGGGGAATGCGAGCGCACAGTCAGAGCTGGGGCCGAGCCGTGCACCTGCTGGAAACCGTGCATTGGAATCTGGGATTGCTGCCAGCGGATTTCGGGGGTCTCAAGTGGCGCAGTGCCATTTGTGTGCAGGCAGCCTGTTTATACCGGCGTTGGTGAGTGTTCGTGCCGCTTGTGGTGTCCGAGATGAAGATGATATGAACTCATATGTGTGCTCCTGACGATGTCCAATAGGATATGGCTCAGTAGATTCAGATTTACTTGACAATGTGGGGCCTGACTATGGCTGTTCAAACAAAGTATGACGATGACTTGAGCAGACGCGGGATGAGGTCGTCCTGCATGCTGCTGTGGGTGTTGGACCGGGTGGAGCAGCAGACAAACTGCAGTAGATGATTCCAGTGGTTTGTTGCAGGTGCCACATTCAGCTCGCAGGCCAGATCGTGACGTTGCAACCCAGAGTGTGCAGTCTAGCGCCACCTCAAATGCACACGAAGACGCGATGCTGCTGAAAAATCTGCAAGAATCTTTCACAGCATCCCTGGAGAGCAGTAAAGCGAAGCAGCAGCTGCGGCGGGCAAAGCCGCTGTCTGCCCGCAGAGCTGGAGAGTACAGCAGCACCCAGCGCTGCGCAGGGGGCACATGCTCTGCTCCAGCTTCAGCAACAGGCTCAGCCTATGTCTCGGGTGCTCCAGCGGCTGTTGCTTCACAAGATGCACTGGAAGCTGCTGTGGAGAAGCTCAAGTCGGAACAGCATCGCCGTTCAAGCATTGATGTCACCAGATCAGGCAGGAAGGTGCCCGATCGCAGCGAGACGCAATTGTTGGTGGAGCTTCAGCGTATGTTTGCGCAAGAGATCCGGAGGAAGAATAAGGAGAGGCGCTGTGTGTGACCGCACATGCCGGAGGGGCCCGAGTTCGCGGCGCCGACTAGGCTGAAATTACATCAGTCATGTCTTGATGATCGCATTCGTTGTCGAGCTTCCCACTCGAGCGGTCTCAGGTTGTGTCGGACTGTTCGAGGAGTTGGGTCGGACGACATGGTATTCTTAGTGTATGGCGCAGACTAGATAATGCGATGTATCGCTCAACGGGGCATGTTGACGCGAGTAACGATATGCTGATGGAGTGATGGCAGTCGGTGCATGCGTTTTGCGTCTGCCTGATCTGATTGCGTAGGCGTGAAACCTTGCAGCTGTCTTCCGATCCGCACCACGGCATGCCCACGACATGTGTGATTTTCTTGGGTATCGTAAGCTGGGAAGGGCCCACTTCTGGCCCATAATTGCGAAGCATTTGTGCGACCCTGCACACGACATTCACATTGTGTCTCGTGAAGCTTGATGTGGTAAGTGGCCAAATCACAGCATCCGAAGTTACACGTAAAAAATTTTCTGCAGTGATCAAAAGGCGGCTGCACCTGCGACAGGCTACGTCTATCCTGTGTGCTGCCGTGTACAACCATACAGCATTTGCTAAGCTCTCCAATCACCGGCAAGGCTGTCAATACCTGCCTGGAGCGCCGCCTGAGTGGCTTTACCTTGCGCTTCTGGTAGGCTCAATGCCTTTTTCAGGCACTCTCGTACAACCAGCTTGTGATCAAATGCCAGAGCTGGAATACTCGACATCGAAAACCATTCAGCCTCTGCAGCGTCATCAGCTGCCTGTAGCACCCACGCCTGTCAACCGACAAATTCAGAGAGTACAGGTAGTGTTCACTGATGTTGTCAGCACTCAAGTGCATTTTCAGACTTAGGCCACAGCGGGTGAATGGTGCATTTTGCAGAACAGAATCGTGAGAGCTGCATACCTTGACATTGATTGTAGATGATGGTATTATGGCAACATATGCCGCTGTAACCGTCCAGCCGCGAGGATCGCGACCTGGGTCTCCAAATGCGCCAACTTGCTCCAGCCGGATGTTCTCTGCGGAAGCGTCTACACCGGTCTCTTCCTGCAGTTCTCGGGCAGCAGCGCTATCGAGGGGTTCACCTTGATCCACAAACCCTCCGGGTAGCGCCCATTTGCCGGCGAATGGGTCGTACTTGCGCTGAATCAGCAGCATAGACGGTTCATCTCCGTCCTCCGGGCAGGCTATGATGCATGTATCAACCGTGAATCCAGGCCGCGGATACTTATATGAGTAGTTCTGTTGACCTGACGCCATTCCGAGCACTCGGCGCGTTATACCGAGAGCTGCTCGGTGCGTGAACCGAAAGGCGAATGCCTCCATGAACTGCACCGCTCTCCGGTCAGTGCCCGCAGATTATCTCACTAAAATCTGTGTTGCAGATGGCGTGCATGTGTGCTTGCGCTGCCACGATTTGGCTCCATGGCGTCTTATCAGGTCAGGGACACCTATGCTGTGCGCAAATGTGATCGCGTTCAAATCACCGCTGCCCTGGTGGACACGTCAGCATCAACTGTACGCCACCTTCAGCGCGCTGCAGCGTACGATGGACCACGCTCAGGGGGCCCTGTGGACGATTTTTCGGTAATGAGCGGTGGAAATAAGTTTTTTGAACGAGTTCTGCTGTGATGTCCACCGCGCTGGCACTGTCACTCCAGTCCGAGCGTGACACAGCCCTAGATTGACACCAGATCCAACGATCGCAGTGGTCAAGATGTCATTTGTGAGCATTGGTGATAACAGCTCTACGCCCAGTTTTCTAGAATTGGTTGCAGCGCACAAACTCGATCGCAGCATTCGGGATGCTTTCTCTTACGTGCTTTCGGTACGGTCTGGTCACATCTCCTAAACAAAACCAATTGAAAGTACTCCTCATGATCATGCCCTGCTATGCTCGGTATCGAATTCAGCACGCCGTGCTGGAGCCTTACCCGCACAGCCCTGGGACAGCAGCTCAATTCTTATGCACCATCGATCGTGTTTAATGCTTACAAACCTTCAGGTGGTTGCCGACAGAGTCCCTCATGGAGGCCTGCGACTGCTTCAGATGGATGCTGAACTGTATTTGCTGTTCTCACTGCTGGTACAAGGCACATCAATTTTGACGAATGGTGCCTCCCTTGCTGAAAGCCTGTACGGCCTTCGACGTGCATCAGCTAGGCCGATGGGTCACACAGCAACGGCCAGTCCATCTTTGAGACAGTTGTGGCTCTCCATTTTCTTCCTGGTGTGCCTCTCCCAGTCGGCTAATTGCAGATTGCACCCATATGCCTGATTGCGGAGGTTGTACCCATCAGGGGATCTCACAGCCCATCTGACGGTACGAAAGGTTGCATGATCTTCCATTGGGATTCCCGCACATGGCGACAGTCGACACATCCACTCGGAGGAACCAAATCTTACATGCCCAGAGGGACATGCCTCCAGCCACGTGCAGGCTGGAGCTCCATATGTGGCGAACCTTGTACTCGGCGAGCCATCAGCAGCTGCTCTACCTCCAGGCACAGGCAGCTCGGGCCCAGACAGCGCGCCTGCGCAGCTCACAGCACAGTCATCACTGAACGACCCTGCAGCAGACCACCCCGTTGACCCCGCTGAACAACTGCATAGCGCCACGCAATCACAGCCGGACCAGAGCAACCGCATCTGTGCCCAGCGTACGGTGGTCCGCACATTACGGGAGGGGGCTCAACGGCGGCTAGTCCAGGCCAGAAGGTCACTGGCGGTCCTGCTCATGCATCTGCGCCGGCACGGCCACATGGCAGCGGGGCTGCTGAACCTAGGCTACGAGGCGGCCTACCTGCTCAAGCGCACGCCGTTCTTTAGTCCGGCGCTGCACTGCTCCGGGCTGACAATTGTGCGAGACGATGGGGCCAGTACGGTGCGAGCTGTCGCCCCGAACTGCCCCGATGTGCTGCTTGGCCCGGCGTAGCAAAGATATGCCGCACTGCCCCCGTGTATTGTCTCCTGTGCTGCTTTGTGTGGCGCAGCGAAGAGCCAACGGACTTCTCCCGTGCACCGTCTGCTATGCTGCTTGGCACAGCGTATGCATGGGATACCACAGCACGGTGCCGATGCAGCGGGCGCGGCTGCAAGCTCAAGCGGCCACCCGGCAGCGGCTGTGGGACCACGGCATCAGCGCGCGCGCCCCGGCCGCGCTCGGCGCCGCCGTCGTGCTGCGCAGCATCCACGCCGTCGGCAACAACGCCAAGACGTCGCTGCTCATGACCCTCGTCCTCTTCAAGGTGCCCCCCCCACCACACCACATGCGGACGCCTGCTCCACGTCTACCAGGTCTACCCACACAGAGCCTGCGTTCCCCAGGAGAGCACTTGCCTGGACCTGCCAGAAGCGAAGCTGTGTGTTGCTGAGGGCACACAGGCCTGACACAGCGGCCAGGCCTCCTGGGGCGTCTGTGCCTCCGCACCACGTTGTCATGCATACACAAGTTCACCCGTATGGTTGCGTCGGCTTGGGACTCGCCATGCGTGTGGCATCCCGAGTCTGGACAGAGTACAAACCACAGTGGCAGAACACAGTAGTTAGCCATACCACATGGCCCACAAGCTGAAGGGACCTTGCAAACCCCGAATGATCGGGGCGACATGCCGAGTGCAGGTGCTGGAGTGGTGGTTCATGGCGGGCGAGGAGCGGGTGGAGGAGGCGCGCCGCGCGGTGCCGCCGCCGCCGCCACCGTACCCTCCCAACCCCGCCGGCGTGCCGCTGGTCGCCGATGCGAGCGTGTGCCCGGTGTGCCACCGCCACCGCGTCGCGCCGGCACAGATCGCGACGTCGGGCTACGTGTTCTGCTACAAGTGCGCGTACACCGCCGTCGCGGCGCACAGCCGCTGCCCCGTGACGCTCATCCGCTCCGGCCTCGACGACATCCGCCGCCTGTTCCCGTCCGCCTGATGTCGCGCCGCGCTGCATGCATGCGTTCGGCAGCAGCAGCAGTGCGGCCGCCTGCCCAAGCGCCGCTGGACACCGCTCTGTGTGGCCGGGCGTGGCAAAGCTGGGGGGGGGGTGGGGGGGGCTGTGGCCGGCTGGGAGCGCGGTGCATGGCTGGTGCGCATGCGTTTTGTGACCTGGCTGCTGTGCAGGACCTGGCTGGTGGTGACGGTGTGCGGTCAACCTGCAGGAATGTGGCTTCTCCTCGTGCGCTGAAGTTGATCTGATCCCGTGAAGCTGTGCCTCACAGGCGTGTGTACATCTGCAGACTGCGGCATGGCATGATGCTCACTTTCCCATGTCTTCTGGATACCTTGGGTGTTGCGTAACAGTGCCAGATGCTGATGGGAGTTTGTGAATGGAGCTGAGCCGTTCAGCTTGCAGCACCCGGTGCTCTCAGATCTGACTCTGCTGTCGGGAAAACCGGGAAGATGCCTGGTTTTTGCCACTTGTGGCGTGCTACAGGTGCGTCCTGCACCTCGGCATCTGTAAACGACCTAGGCGATTCGTAACGTGCATGCAGGCGGTGCCGCTGCAGTGGCTGTGTACAATCATGAATGGCAATGCTTAGAGCTGTGTTGTGCTCCGAGTGGAGGCATCCCTGCATCTGCGGGAGCCGTGAAACGCTTGCGTGCCTTGCCTTTTCCGATGTTGCTTTGATGCTCAATCTTCGCTCACCGGCGTGGCATTGAATGTATTCTGTGTGCTTGATGCAAAGCTTTAGTGCGCAGAAATCATGACAGCCTACGTGCCATGGTGGGGATCATTTACATCATGATTTTGTTGCAGTACTGAATTCAAAAGACAACTGGCACGTCTAACATCGAATTGCTGGACTGTGAGATGGTGCTGAAGCTAGGACACTCGATGGGATGCAGTGTGCCTGTGTGCAGCCTGTCTCGCCTAGATGGAACTCCGGCATCGTGTCAACTAATCTCAAGTCGAAGCACGAGGCCTTTCTAGTTCTTGGGCGCCATTTTGATCAGGCTGAGCAAAGAAACTGCTACTGTCATTGCAAACAGTACATTTGCCAGCCACAGATCACCGAAGATGGCTAGTCTACCGATTGATGAAGCCCCAAGCTCGTAGACAGCCTTGAGTAGGACTGATGCAGTCTCTCCCTGCATGAAGGCAGACGGCGTCAATGTTGTAAGCATGTAAATCAGAGGATGCGTTCGTGGCCAAGATGTGGGTGAGATCACACCGATGTTGCCACGACAGATCGGAGCCCTGCAACTGCAGCTCCGCTATCGCCCGACGACATTTCTAACTTATTGAAAATGTCTGGCGTAGCTTTGACCACAACGTGGTTTGTGCGACGCCAAGTCGGCTTCGGCCTGCCGGGCCCGGCATGGTGCAAACGTTCAAACATGCATTTGCTCATGCTCAACTGTGATCATCACAGGGACCTGTAGCTATCCCTTAAGAATCAAGTGGATGCCATGTAACGGAACAGCCTCATCGCTTTCAAGTGTACGTCCACCGACTGGCATGTGGCACGATCGCGTTGCATACTTCAGTGGCTTAGTGCTCCACGGCTGTTAGTATATCAATGTCGCTTAAACCCAGGCAACAGGTCACTGCTTCACCACTGCCAGAGCTGTCGATTAGCTGGGCATATGCTGAATCCAGCGTAGGACGACTATGGCCTGCAATGAAGGTGTCCAGTGCGCATTTCCTCGCAGATCTGCCAAAGGCGCCACCATCGGAACTCATAATGCGGTAAAATTTTAATTCATCTGCGTGTCCGTCGGGGACAATGTCCACCATGAGCAAAAGCAGTCCCGGCGGACTTGGGACAACAACAGCACCGTCCCTGATACCCCCGGCACTCCAAGATCTTACGGGATTTCTACACAATGTGTCGTATCAAGTTCGGTCCCAAATCGTATCTCTTCCTAGTGCACGAACTCAACGCTCTCCCACGGCCGTCGGTGCTGGTTTCGAGCTCAGTGCTGCTCCTGCAGATAGCAGCATTACAGCACGACATTGACCACATCAAGCTACAGACGGGCATCTCACTTCCAAGTTTTAACCGAGACGACTTTTTTGCTCAGACATTGGTGCGAACTGTAGCAAGCATCTGCCAAAATGCAGAGAACTCGTATGCTCAGGTACATGGGCCAGACACATGAGCGGCATGTGACCTTGCAGTCCGCAGCAGTGGGAGAACGAGATACGCCCATAGACGCAGGCCGTTCAGAGCCAAGACAGGAACATCGCAGCTCCACAGAGAACTGCGCACCTGGCGATCTGTTGTCAGCTCAGTCAGCGGTGACAGGGCTGCTCAATGGACCACCCACCGCAAGAGATAGTGACCGCCCAGCATTCCCCAGCGCCGATTTTGCTCTGCCCACACTGCCCGAACATAGCTCTGCGGTGCCATTTTCAATCGGCCAAGCGAGTCGCCCTGTCTCTTCGACCTCAGTGCATCGCGCTGCACCTGGCGAATCACGGCCTTGTTCTCCGCCATTTTTCGCTTCAACTCCGCGGCCCTCAAGCACCAGGAACATCATCGTTGCCGCTGGTGATGACTCCCAGATCATCACCCTGTCACAGGTGCTTTCAGATTCGCTGACCAAAGCTGAAGGTGCCTGATTTACTGTGTCGATGCGGCAACTGCGTGCGCCCCCTGGACACCCTGCACTGGATGGATCTGCCATGCATACCTGGCTTTTATGAGGCATTCATTTGCTATGTTCACAGATGCTGTGCACGTCTGGCGGACAACAGGCGACCCGCATGTCCCCTGACCCACGATGGTGGTGACAGCAGTCACCATCATGGCACACATTTCCTCCAAAACATCGCTGCTGGTATGTATTTGCCGGGCTTCATTCATACCAGATGCCTACCCATGCTCTAAAGCATGACTTTGGAACCCGGAATGCGTCATGTGCCGGGACGTTTGCGGCTAAAACCAGGAACGCTAGACCCATTCCAGCAGCCCGGGCCGCGCAGCCCACCCCACCCCACCTCACCATCACCCATGCAGCAACCATCACAAAGCTGGCAAGTAGCCCACATCAACTCACATCACAGCTTGGAGGGGGACCGGCGCTCTCACATGGGAGGTGAAAGCAACAGCAACACCGCGTTTGGCATGCCACCCACACCACATCGACCACACACATCGTTCACGCCCTGCTGGCTGCAGCACCAATGGCGGTGGGCCTGTAGATGGTGGAACAGTTCGAGGAGCGTGTGGAGGCGTCGGTGGATGAACTGCGGCAGCAGCTCGCCGCGGCGGTCACGGAGGTGGGCGGGTGCCAGGAGCGGCTCGCGGCGGTGGAGGGCGCCGCGCTACCGCCGCTCGGCGCGGAGGAGCTGCTGGCGCTGCGGGAGCGCACGGAGGGCCTGGAGCGGCGCCTGGAGACGGCCCAGGCGGGCGCCTCCGGCACGAGCGCAGCTGCTGCGGTGCGGGCGCCTTGCTTCTGTGTGCTGTGTGCTGTGGCCACAGGGTGGAGGTGCTGGAGGGATGTGGACGTAGAGCCGCATCGATCAGCAGAACATGCCCACACTGGTGAAGGGAGCGCGGGCTGACAGGGTGATGCTTGAGGGGCCGCTGGTGAGGCGGCGCAGGCAGCTGCTGCATGCGTGCATGCAGTTTGCGGCTCCGCTCTCCGCGCGGCCACCACCCGGGGTGGCGTGCGCTCTCGGAGATGTACAGAGCCGCCGCAGGCGGCAACAGCATCGGCATGCTTTTGTCGATGTTACATTGGGTGATGTGCCGCACATGGCGACATGGGGGGCGGGCCCAGGGTGTGGAGGGCAGTGAGCGCGCTGTTGGTGGTGTGGTGTGACGCGGGATGCGCCCCTGGAATGCTGAGATCTAGTTGATGTGTGGAACAGCAGCCCGCGCTCACCATACACAGTGACAGACCATCTCAAAACTTGAATTCAAACATCGTGGTGGTGCTTGATGTAGCTGCTGCGCCTGATGACGCAGCACGGATCGGGGCAGGTACTCATGGAGACCAGGGGGATGGGGCATTGGCAATATGAAGCTGTGGACTACCAACTCCGGGATGAACATAGCAGCAGAGTGCCCATTGCAGCGGCCATGCGACTGAGCTGACTGGCAAGCGCGGGGGCTGTGTGCAGAGCGTGTGTGACACTCATCAGAGCGTGTGTGTCTCGTGAATGAGCCCGGTTGCAACAGCGCCGTGCCAGCTGGTGCAGGAGGCGGCAGCGCAGGCGGCGGCCGCGATGGAGGCGGCGCAGGCGGTGCGTGCTGAGGTGCACAGCGCCGTCGGCGTGCTGCAGCAGCAGCTCGACCCCGCCGAGACGCTGGCGGCGGCGAAGAAGGTGGCGTCCGTGAGCAGCAGCGTGGCGGACCTCAAGGCGGCGGCGGCGCTGACGAAGGCGTCGCTGCGGGCGCTGGAGGAGCAGGCACACGGGCTGCGCGCGTCCAACACCGAGGTGCAGCAGCGGCTGAGCGCGCTCAACCAGCGGAGCACGACCCTCGAGCAGTCGATCCAGGTCGGGCCTCCCGGGCTCCCCCTGCGCGGCCGCCTGCCCCTGTGTTGCTTCTGGGGCACGGCTTCAGCACGCTGAATGGGTATACTGCACTGTGTGGGTTCTCTATGGTATCCTCCGCCAGGAGCAGCAACAAAGCGGCGTCAAGCGGTGACACTCAGGACAGGCCACGCAATTCGTGGAAATTTCTTGAAACTGTCTCTCAAACGGTTGGCTGATGCCGATGGTCTGGGCACGCATACAACAACCTGTTCAGGTCTAACAGCTGTATTAGTATGCTGACGAGTACGTGGCAATGCTATCAGCGGGCCGCCTAGGCGCTGATGAGAACTGTGACTCAGCGCACATGCTAGCTACGTGGGTGCAATCGTCCGCATCCAGGAGCACAGCTGGGGGTCAAAACGGGTCACAGGCGTGGACATGTGCACACCCACACGCACCACACAGCGCACAGGCTCCACGCGAGAGTTCACCTCAAGGTCCCCCGGCCTCAGGGTGGTCCGCGGTGCCGACGATCCGCCTCCCAGCATGCATGCAATGCGCGTGGGGTGCGTTGCAGACGGCTTCAGCAGCGGCGAGTGCGGAGCTCGGGGACGCCACGGCCGCGCTGCAAGGGCGCTGCGCGGAGCTGCAGGCCGCACAGCAGGCGACGGCGGCGCGTGGTGAGGCCATCGGCGAGCGCACGGCCGCGCTGGAGACGCTGGTGGGTGTCGTGGAGGCGAACCACAACGAGGCCGTGCATGCTGTGGCGAGCGTGCGCACCGCCATCACCACGGTGCCCCCCCTCCCCCCCCCTCTTCCCCGCCACAACTGTAGTGTTATCATTCACGACATGACCGTTGACTCGGCACCACCATGTTGCTCATCGCAGGACCTGAGTCAAATGCGGGATTGGCGGGCGGGCCTCATGTCGCTCCATGCACACACACGCCCCCTGCTTGCATACCAGAAACCGACAGTATCGGGGCATGTGTGCAACAGGCTCTGCTCTGGGCGGCATGTGTTCTGCTGCAATTCGTGCCGATGCCGAGCTGTGCCATCAAGGTGCGTGCG
Source organism: Ulva prolifera (assembly GCA_023078555.1). Lineage (NCBI taxonomy): Eukaryota > Viridiplantae > Chlorophyta > Ulvophyceae > Ulvales > Ulvaceae > Ulva > Ulva prolifera. The sequence goes on from CM041196.1 coordinate 4,213,842, forward strand.
GGGCCGTCACTCTCAGCGAAGAGGCTGCTCCTTCTTGGCTATCGTGTGCCAGCATCCTGTTGCCACAGTTCCCGCATTAAGTGGTTAGGGGGTGTGGCCAGAGGTACTGCCCTCGCGGAGGACTGTGTGCAATGAGTCAGGCTGGCTCAGTGAGCATGCAGCCACGGTCCAGCCAGCGCTAGCTGCGACACGTATGCTGCCAGCAGTAGCTGTCCTCCCTCACACCACACATTCCTTTGTACTCAAATCAGCTGGCTGCCACACGCGCTCCCGTGAAGCTATGTGCGAGGGATGCATTCCATTCACAAGCAATTGTTTGCAATTGTGTGCCGGCGATGGCATCGTGACGTGTGCATGAGGGGCTGCCGCAGGAGGCGTCGGCGCTGGCGGCGGGCATCTCCAAGGCCGAGCACGCCGCGGCTTCCCTCGGCTCCCGCCTCGCGCTTGCTGAGCAGCGCGTTAATGAGCTCCAGGCGAGCAAACAGGATGCAGTGACGGCGGTGACGATGGACATGGTGAACGCCCGCGTCGCGAACGTGCGCCCCCGCCCTCTGCTCGCAGCTGCCCCTCCCCACATGCACAACAAGTCATGGAGAGAACTGGGAAGATAGCAGCTCCGGCCACGATGTGTGCTGCTGGCACATTGTGCACACGTGCACGTTCTCAAGCATGCAATTCCCTCTGCATGCTGTTTCCAGTGCTGCGGCGAATGGTGCATCGAGAAGCTGCTGCAGCGATAGATGCCCGGGTGATTTATGCACCTGCTTGTGTGCGTGTGTGAAGCTGCATTGACAGCAGCACTACAGACCATGTGCTTCTGGTTGCATGTTCCATTCCAAACGACAGCAATGTTCCCCACGCATACCCGGTACATGCACAGCTGGACGGCTCAGCTCGGTCTGCACCGCAGCCTGCGCCCGCGGCACGGCTCAGGATTATTGTCATCACAACAGCGCCGGCAAAAACGCCGCACCTCGGCGTTGCTGCGCGTGCCTGCTTGGGGCGCCGCAGCGGCAGCGTGGGCGGACGAAGCGGCCCCGGGTCGTGTGGCCGCCGCAGTCACCACCGCGCGTGGGTACAGGGTGTGGAGGAGTCGTCAATGAGGGCGGCGGAGGCGGCGCTGCGGGTGCAGGAGGTGCAGGGCGCCGTCGCCGACCTGCAGCGGCTGAAGGCCGACCGCGCGGACACTGTGACGACCACGCAGCTGCAGATGCGCACCCAGGACACCCTGGAGGACGCCAGCAAGGCTGTGCAGGCACGCTCCACCCCCCCTCTCCACACATCCCTTCCATTCACTTGTGCCAAAGGCCGGCAGGTTGATGTGCGGTCGTGCAAGAGGGGCAAGTCAGGCCGCGAGGCCGGTGTGTCCTATGCACATGCCTGCTGTGTCCTATGCACATGCCTGCTGTGTGCTATGCACATGCCTGCTGTGCAGCAGGGTGCGGCATCGGTGCGGCGCGCAGGCCTTCCGGACCCAGCATGCCCGCCGCATGAGTGGCAGTGGGCGCCATCGGCCCCGGCACACATGGCCAGCGCGCTGCTGTTCATGCTTCACATTGCCCCCGCCTCGCAATGTCCTCTTCCGCGGGGAGCCCCCGGCTACAGCGTGGACACGGCCTCGCACACGGCAGCACGCTGGCGTGCACGGCAGATGAGTTTCCCGCTGCTTCTGCAAAGCCCTATGCTTCCGGAGCTCTGTGGTGCTTTGTCAGCGGCTGCGGTGCCGGCACGGGTTTTGAGGAGGGACCGTGCGGGTGGCGGTGCAGGCGGTGGCGGAGGATGTGCAGCGGCGGATTGAGAGGAAGGCGGAGGCGGCGGACGTGCACGGGCTTGAGGCGGAGGCCGCGAAGCGCTTTGCCGGCCTCGAGGCCGCGCTGCTCAAGGGCCTGCACGCCGTCAGCGCCAAGACGGCGGCCGGCCTCGACGTCAAAGTCGCCTGCGAGGTGCGCCCGCCGTGCTGCCCCCTGCTGCGGCGGTGGCTATGCGGTGCCACGGTGGCTATTGGGGATGCCGTGGCTGCCATGCCCATGCAGCTGCAGGCTAGCCATGCCCTCGTTTAGAGGAAGTGGGGGGGGAGGGGGGATTTGTTATGCGCAGAATATCTGCCACAGCACCTGACATTTCACCGTTGCAAGTGACCGCAAGAGGTAGGCTGTGCTGCTTCACAGATGCGCCCCACCTTCCGCATCTCACGGCCGTGAGGCGTGTGTTGTGCTCCACCAGCTGCTCGAGTGGGAAAGGCTCACTTGCGGCCACCGAGGGACTGCTTGGCCACTCCCATAGGGCGTGCACAGTGTCGCATTTGATCCTGCGCGCCTGCAGGAGTACGATCGCTTCCGGGGGTCGATCACGTCGCGCCTGAACGACGTTGCGCGGGCGCTCACCGAGCTGCTGCCGACGGCCCGCGCCGCCGACAGCTCCCGCGGCCGCGCTGCCACGACCTGCCTGTCGTGCGACCAGCGCGTGCGCTCCAGCTCCGGCGTGCTGCGTGCTCTGGCCGGCGCGGGGGCGACGCCGGACAGCATGCCGCTGCTGGAGCACCTGCAGCGCGCCGCCGCGCCGGTCATGCTGCCGGCGCCCCCGCCGGTGCCACACCGCAAGGCGATCTCCTCCGCTGACCCCATTGGTGCGCATCAGCACTGCATGCGCCAGGCCTGCTTTGCGGAAGTACACTCTTGGGGCTGCGGGATTGGTGTGTGTATGATGATGGAGACATGCTGGTGAAGGCTACAGCTGCCATCGTGCATGCCCAAGGGGAAATGTTGGCTGGGTCGTGGCGGAGCTAGCGGTGTACAGACCACGACTGGGGCTCAGTGTACGTGTGGTGCTGGAAACGTGCATGTGGCAGACGTAAACGCACGACTGCCTGCGTCCGCTGGCTCTTTGGTGACTGGTGTGCATGAATAAGTGTGTGGTGTGGCACGTGTGGTGTAAGGAAGCGATTTGCAGGAGCACACGCACGATGTCACGCGCTTGTCAAGGTGTGCGTACACGACTCTGCCTGGGTTTGACAATCGATTGTATGGTCTGCTGCTGTTCTGGAGGGAAAGCGACGAGTTGCCATGCAGGTGCCTACCACAACGCAAGGCTGGCGCTGAAAAGCCGGCAGCATGCAAGTCTGCAGGTGCACCAGAAGCGCCAGGGCCCTCCAGTCCTGGCTGCGAGGCCCCACACTGTCGGAGTGCTTCGGCCGACTGGGGCGGGCTACAGAGATGACGAGACGCTTGCTGCCCGCACCTCACCAGCCGAAAGGTGACCATGCGTACATCATAGCTTTTTGAGTCTGGTGGACGTATCTGGAGCAGGGCAGACAGGGAGGCAAGCGGCTGAAGCGGTGTCGTGGGCGGTGCTGTAGCTGCAGGGCTTTAGGTTACAGGCTGCTTGCTGATTCGCAGGACATACAGGAGCTCCTCGTCCGCTCTGGTGGTGAGCAGGATATCCCCATGCAAACCAGTCCTGGTGGACAGCTCTCGCAGGAGCTGCTCTGGTCTGTTATCATGCACTGCAATCATGTACAGCAGCCCGGAAGGGGACAGAAACTCATGCACAGTCTCTAGCAAACGATCTATAACGATCCTGCCGTCCTTGCCACCGGCCCAGGCTGCACTGATTCCGGTGGTAGACACCTCATCATCTGGAGTTACTACATATGGTGGGTTAAAGAACAGCAGATCGAGCTTCCCCAGGAGAGCCGGGCGGAGTGCGCTCAGCAAGTCGCACTGGACAACATCGACTCCATTCAAGCCGTGCGCATGAAGCGTAGCTGTCGTTGCCTTCACAGCTTCCTCCGTCACGTCAATGGCTAGACTATGCGGAGATATCCCTGATGCCTGCAGGGCGAGGAGCGCTGATGTGATCACATACCCGCTCCCACTCCCAACCTCTACACAATTAGATACGCAGCGAGCCCTCCAGACAGCTTGATCCTGCAAAAATGCGTCAACTAAAGCAAAGGAGTCGTCAGATGGTTCATACACTGTCCGATTGTAAGTTGTTTTGCCAATCTTCGCAATGGGCAATTTCTGTTCGTTTGCCATCATCAGCGCACACATGATCGCCGCAGTGGACGCGTGCTGGCATGCGACATGGGCAGCGCACTTGGCACATTTAGCCGGATGAATGTTTTGCGCATTTGCGAATCCGCGTCTGCTGTCAGAGTATTGAGTGTCCACAGGCAAGCACAGCGCTGCAGCCACATCAACACTGCAGCCACCAAATACTTTACTCCGATAGTCTTATGTCACATCTTTAGCCGCATGCTCCAGTAGAACAGGAATCACGCTCAGCGCGCCAAAAAAGCAGCGCAGGAGGCTGCAAACGAGGCCCACCTACACTGTTGTGCAAGCGCAACGGTGCAGTCATAACCATGCAGCCACAAAACCAGCCCTGCAACCGGCCGAAACACCACATCTCCATACTATTTTAGGATGGCGCCCTGTCTCTGCCCTTGCATCCCTTGCAAGCCGCCATCCCACCACTGTACACGCACGGCCGTGTCACGTCCCAGATTCCACCAATCCCAAACCGAGCAGCCTGCACCCAGCCGCACCCATTACGCCTCCTTCTTCCCGTCGCGGCCAGCCACAGGCGCGCCCCGTCAGCTCTCATCCGACTGCGTGTCCTTCCCGGTTCCCCCACCCTCAACGTCGCCGCTCGTGTGCAGCATTGCCTCCGGCGCATCCTCCGCGCCGCGGCCGGCGTAGAACGGCTTCATGAACGGCAGCAGCAGCGGCGTCGAGGCGACATACGCGCGGTAGTCCTCGCGGTCGCCGTACCGCTCCCGCTGGCTCGGCGCGAGGTTCGCGACGCCCGAGCCGAAGCGCAGCAGCAGCGTTGTGAAGATCGGGCTGACGAGGATCCAGGGGTGGTTCGCGATGACGTGCGGCAGGCCCGCCCAGAGGCACATCGACCACCAGAACGCGATCTCGGCAAAGTAGTTGGGGAACTGCGAGAAGCGGTACAGGCCGGTGCTCATGAACTCGCCCTTGTTGCCGGGCTGCCGCTTGAAGTAGTCCTTCTGGAAGTCCGCTGCACACACGCTCACACCTCTCACCGCCATGCCCCGCTGCACGCTATTCAACGCATGGCCAGCCGCCCCACATGCACACCCGGCATGTCGTCCCGATCATGCGGAATTATCAATGTCCTCTTCACGATACGGCGAAGCAAATCCAGATACAATCTACTTTACTGTACACCCCCGCGGGATCACATCCTAAAACATCCAATCGGTTACTGCCATGTTAGCCGGAGACCCGCTGCGCTCCAAGTGCCAGTAGACGCGCATACAGAGCAAGGCCCAGGGGGGCAGCACGCGCAGCACACAGCTGGCGCTGTTGATGTTGAGGGCGGGAGGCAGGCAGGAAGAGGCTGGCGCACCTGTGGTCTCGTACGCCCAGAAGAACATCGTGAGCGCAAAGCCGGTCCAGCCCCAGGGGCCCATGGCGGCGCGGGGCTGCGTCGCCTGCGCTACGGTCACCGGCAGCAGCACCGACCACGCCCAGAAGGCCTGAACCGTCCAGAAGCCGAGCAGGTAGAGCGGGAATCGCGCCGGGCCGGTCAGCCACGGCTCGCCCTCGTCATTGTAGAAGCGGTCCAGTCGCCTGCACCACATGCGGCGGTTAGGTGTCTGTGCATGCATGCGAAATCAGGTCAGCCTGATTACATGTCTGCTGAGTTTGCACACAAGAGACTGAAAGAGGCGTGATACAGATGCAGAGAGAAAGCCAGGAAGAGAGAAGAGGAGGACGGCGAATACAAAAGATAGAGATATGGAACCATCACCTGCCTGGCTAGATTTGGCATTTGGTGACATCAGAACTGGCACAGGACCATCCGGGCAAGAAGGGGCGGGGGAGGTTGAGGGGGGGCGCACTTGTCGGTTCCCGTCTGGAGGATGCGGTAGAAGAGGAAGCCTGCCAGGCGGATGCTCCAGAAGGTGGTGACAATGGTGAGGAACAGCGGCCGCTGGTACGACACGACAGACAGGTCCTGCCCCCGCATCGCGGCAATCTGTGTCGCCCACGCCGCCACTCCAAACGTGCCACAGCCCTGCATGCGCAGCGCACTATCTAAAGATCTGGAGGCTCCACCATTGGGGCAGCTTCCTCCGATGTGACAATCTGTGTGTAGGTTTGTGCATCAGACTTGCGTCGCTGGTTTTCGGTCGCGGGTGTCAGCGTTCAGGTGGCTGTCGTGCACAATAGGGGCAGGGTCTGGGAACGCACGATGAGGTCAGTGATCTTATGGGTCTTGGTGACCATGGCCACCAGGAAGCCGACAGTGTTTGTGCCCAGGCATACCAAGCCCGATAGCAGTAGGCTGTAACCTGCACAGACACTCGATGTGCACCGCTGGCCACTGATAGCTGCCTGGCAGACAGGCACATGACGTCCACCTGCAGTGAGATGTGAGACATTGCGCAGACAATCTATATTGTCACGCACCTAGACTTCCTGCAGCGAGTCCAAACATGGTGGGAGGGAGGAAAGCGCCAAGGGTTTGATGAGCCTTTCGAACTGTTGAAAACGGGCGCTTCTGGTGCACTGCGACGTACCAGAAGGTGTTCGACCTGCAGCCCACACAGAATATTCCGATAAACTGTGGAAATAAATTTGGTCAGACCGAGTGGCACGTCCAAGGTAGAGCAGCTTGATGCGGTAGGAAGGAGAACGCTTTGGATGTATATCCAAGCACAGACGCAACCGCGCATTGTCATATACATCAACAACGATAAGCAGCTACCAGAGTAAAATCAGATATGCATGTTGCTAGACGTTGGAATCAACGTGGCAGGTTGAATCGGTCCGTACGTCGTGAATGCGTGAGCTGGCCGAACTCACCTGTTGGGCAAAAACTGGTGGGCGGGATTCTTTCGTCCAGCGACTGTTGCAGATATCAATTGTTTTGTAGGCAACCCTCTAACGGTGTTGGGAAGATGAGAGTATGCAGCTGTCGAAGTGAGACCAGTGTTAAGAGCACGCCAAGATGAGAGCAACAACGACCGCATAGCGCGTCAGGTCCAATAGATCAGCATGAATCGCCCGCTCAGTGTCATATAATGTATTGCG